>JAPXFQ010001693.1:0-600000 GCA_028564705.1 Apricaphanius iberus | reverse complement strand
TGCAATCAATGGCCCACATTTGTGGGAGTATTTTGTAGTATAGTATCTCATAGAAAATGTCGATTCTGAAAGGAAACTAAAGGTTTTCTGACAAATATAGTGGGGATATTCATGTATGTTTAGAACTGTACAGTGGGGAGAACAAGTATTTGATACACTCCTGATTTATGAAGTTGTCCTGCTTAAAAAGTATGTAGAGGTCTGTTATGCCCCATTTCCACTAGTGCCAGTATGATATGGAACAGGACGCTTTTGGCCTGCTTCCATTACTTCTGTCTGTTCCGAATTGACCTAAGCCAACCCATTTTTTTCTGACTACCTCTGCCTTGGTTAGAAGCGTGCCGAAGTGACCCAACACGCCCACCTATGGACCAATTGGTCCGGTAATATGATGTCCCTCTCACTCCTACCCAGAAGCGGTAGCCGCTGATTGGTCTGGAGTTGTTTGTTTGTATCAGTAAGCTATAGTTAAGTTTCAAATAAGCAGCACACTGCAGTTAACTGCAAGCAGCCTACAATTAAAAAGAAATCAGTGTGAGTCGTGAAATATATATTTTTTAAACAGCGTGGGGATCTTGTCAGTATATATAGTGTTGAATCAGTGCCCATCATCGAGCTGTAACATTGGCTGAGTGGTTAGTGTTGGTGACTCCCACTCGGTCGGTTTGGTTTCATGTCCCGCTATATCGGTTCAGGATCATAGACATTCTTCCTGGTTTCATAAAAATACTTCTTTCTAGATTTTTCTTATTATTTATTTAGTTTTAGTTGTAAACCAAGTTATGACATCAAGACAGTGGCCTGGTCAGTTCTGTATGTTCAGTGCTGAACAGTGTGGTTTAGAGACGGTCAATAAATTAATGAAGATAGGAGGAATAATAATTCTGTTGATTCATTTGCTCCCCAAAAATGCACAAGGTCTTCTCAATCGTCAATGCATTGTTCAGCATGTATCTCAGATCAACATATTTTTACCGAAATGTTGCAAAATCTGGAAGGAAAACATGCTGTGGTGGAGGATTTAGGTTTTGTATTTCAATAAATGAAACCAAAAACACAATTTTGAAAGGCAGAGCAGTACCTTTGATTTAAGATTTTTCATTGCAGTATTTCTACTATATATTTTTGTGTCAAAATATGATTCCCCTGGCTAGCCTTTTTAAACAAGGGTCAAACCCCTCATATTTTACAGGATTAAAGGTTCAGAATAGAGGGTGAATATTTACAGAAAGACTTGGAGGTAGGGCTGGGAGATATGGCTTGAAAATTAAATCTCATATTTTTCATATAAAATCGATTTCAGATTTGTATTATTTTTTTCCTCGCTGGTTCTTTGCAAAAAGAAATTGCAAGTGATAAAAAATATTTCCAAAAACCTGCTTTTATTGCAATCACCCTGTCCTGGAGCTGACTTGAATTGAATGTACAACTAAAAACAAGTTGCAAAATATCCTTGTCAAACAAGATGGATAGATTGACATTACTCTGAACTATGGAAGTCTAAGCAGTACATTGGTAAAAAATAAATCTATGTTTTCCTAAAATTAAATCTTCATAAACAGAAAAGAGATGGTTTTTGCGGGGGCTTATGTTGTGACAGCATTTTACTGGAGCTTTTGTTAAGCTAAGCCCAGCCATGTCTTCGCCAACTACCGTTCTTTTGAGATGGTAATGGTAACACAACCTACCTGTTCTAGGCCATACTGACCCGTTACATTCTGTGCTGGTTCGACCCAAGTGGAAATGGGGCATAATTTGTATCGAAGGTACTCTTCAAATATGGGGGACAGAATCTAAAACCAAAATGCAGAAAATCAAAGTGGATGATTTTTAAATTAATTAATTTCCATTTTAGTATTTGATACTAAATTATTTGATACATCAGACAAACAGGACTCAATATTTGGTACAGAAATCTGTGAGACTGGCTAGGCCACTCCAGGACCTTGAGATACTTCCTATGGAGCTACTCGTTAGTTGCCCTGGCTTTGTGTTTCGGGTTGTTTTTACGCTGGAAGCTCCAGCCACGAGCCATCTTCAATGCTCTTACTGGGGAAAGGAGATTGAATGCAGAAAAGCATCCCTAAGGAATGATGTTTCCACCTCAATGCTTCACAATCTAATGGTATTCTTGTCGTTGCACTCATCCTTCTTCTAACACGGCAAGTGGACCAAAAACCTCCACTTTTATCTGATCAGACCACATGACCTTCTCCCATTCCTCCTCTGGATCATCCAAAAGGTAATTGGCAAACTTCAGACCATCTTAAAATGCACTGGCCTGTGCAGGGAGCCTTAACTGCACTGCAGGTTTTTAATCCATGACAGTGGAGTGTGTTACTGATGTTTTTTTTGGGACTGTGGTCCCAGCACCATTCAGGTCATTGATTAGATCCTGCTGTGTAGTTCTGGGCTCATCCATCACTGTTCTTATGATCACTGATGCCCAACGAGGAGAGATCTAGCATGGCGCTGCAGACCAAGGGAGATTGACCATTGCCTTGAACTTCTTCCATTTTCTAATTATTGCACCAGTTTTTGTCTTCTCACCAAGCTGCTTGCCTATTGTCCTGTAGCCCATCCCAGCCTTGTGCAGCTCTACAATGTTATCCCTGATGTCGTTGCACAACTCTCTGGTCTTGGCCATTGTGGATAGGTTGGAGTTTGTTTGATATATTTGGAATTTTATTTGAGTGAAATTCAAAATAGGAATAAAAATCTTTTTTTTTGACTTTACACTTCCAATTTACGTTATTATCCATTTTGATTATTATGGATATGCAATATTGGTTGATCTTTCAATGAACATGTAACAGGAATGTCATTGAAAAAAGACAACAAAAAAAAGGCCACTGTGGCCACAAACCCTTTAAAAAAATAAAAAAAAATAAATACATTGTTGGGGCAAGGTTGTATGCTACAAAGAGTTATGGATAAAGTGTTCATGTTAATTGTTGAAGTTGTATGTGTTCCAAATGTAGCTATGCTCCTCAGTTATCTTTTGAGTTATGTTGTTGTCAGTGTGCACCATAAAAGAAACGGCTGTGCACAGGAGTTAAGGGTCTGCCTTGACTCAAGTATTCTCTGCAGTGACTCATTTCCTGATGGTGTTACACTACAAATATACCTTGCTCCTGAATACTAATATTTCATAAAATATTTGTTTAAAAGGGTTTGGCTTCACCCCTACTCTGTGTTGCTTAGAAGTGTGTTGTATTATGACCAAAAAGCTACTTCACCATACTCAAAACATTGCTTTGAATTAACGTAATTCTGCCAGCAGTTTGCTTCACTTAAAAATTCTAGTGGAAAACAATTTAACAATTTTTTTTTGTTGCCCCAAGGTTTTCTTTTTTAGAGTATGGTTGTTAGGCGATCACATACTTATGTCATGTAATAAAATGGAAATGATTTAAAAATCATCTACTGTCATTTTCTTCATTTTTGTTTTATATTCTTTCCCCCAGAGTCGAAGAGCACCTTTGATACAAATTATAGACCTCTACATGCTTTGTAAGTGGGAAAACTTTAAAAATCATCAGTGTATCAAGTAGTTGTTCTACCCACTGTTAACCTATGTCTGTTCCCTTGCTGGTTCCTGGTCTGACATGTAGTGATTCCTTGTTGTTGGACTGCAATAATGCATAGTATTCACCACATCCTGTGTCTATTTGGGTCCTTTACCTACACACTTCTTGACAAGTTGCTCATGTCCAACAAATTTTAAAGTTCAGTCTGGCTTTTAGTCAAAGTTTATAGCTAATTATCTTTTTCACTTCATTTTATTTCAATTTGAACAACTTTTAATAACTACATTACAGGTAACACTGAAAAAAAATATATCATGCAAAAGTTTATTTATTTCAGTAATTCAACTTAAACTGTGAAACTGATATGATATACAGTCATTACATGCGAGATAAGTCAAGCCTTTATTTAATTTTGATGGTTATTGGTTATAGCTTATGAAAACCACAAAATAAAAATCTCTAAAAAAATGTTATATTGTGAAAAGGTTCAATGTTTTAGCCTCAAAGTGTCCCACTCTAATGAGTTAATTAATCAAGACCACCTTCAAATAGTTCTTGAGTCTTTGAATTGTCTCTCAATCTTGTTCAGCAGGAATCACTATCAGAGGAAAGACTGCTGACCTGACAGTTGTGCAGAAAATCATCAAAAATGTATTGCACAAAAAGTGGGAAGGTCCCAAAGTTCTTTATATGTTTTTCATTAAAACCCCAGAACTCAGAAAATTCTCTCCCCATTTTTTTTTTTATTAAAACCTGGCTCTCATCGAATTTACTTTTATATGATGCTAAGAGAAAGGTTATCCTTTTTAATTCGAATTCAACCTCTAGCCCCAAAATAACCTATCCTTTTGCTCTCAGTCTTAAACTCCCCATCTCAAATCTTGGAGTTAGGATGGATTCAGGACTGAAGATGGTCACTTAAATCAACCAAGCCATCAATTCAATTCAAAAATACTTTATTGATCCCAGAGAGAAATTAAGTGTTGTTGTAGCTCAATACTAATTCATTTTTCAAGGAGTTGTGGTAGACCACGATGGCTATTGGGAGAAAAGAACTGAAGAAGCCTCTGACTGAAGATACTGTAAGATAGTCTCATAAAGAGATGTTAAGGGTTGTCCATAATCTTTTAAATTTTATGAAGAATCCTTCTTTGCTTCATTATCTCCGGTTGTTCCACACGTGTCCCCAGAAGAGAGCCAGCCTTCTTTATCAGGTCGTTGAGCCGTTTTAAGTCCCTGCCTCTGATGCTCCTACCCCAACAGACTTTGCAGCATCTTGCTGCAAACCTTGAAGGACCTCAGCTTCCTCAAAAAGTACAGTCTGCTCTGTCCCTTTTTGTAGACGGCTTCACTGTTGATTCTCCAGTCCACTCTGTTGTCCAGGTGAAATCCGAGGTATCTGTACTCCTCAACCACTTCCACTTCTTTTCCTTTGATAGAGATAGTCTTCGACTTATCCCTGTTTCTTCTGAAATCTACAACCATCTCCTTTGTTTTGTTCACATTCAAGGTAAGATAACTGCTTCTACACCATGCTACAAAGCGGTCCACCAGCTCTCTGTATTAAGCTTCTTCTCCATCTTTGATACACCCAACAATTGCAGAATCGTCTGAATATTTCTCCAGATGACTGGTCTCCGTCTTATATTGGAATTCTGAGGTGTATATAGTGAAAAAGGAATGGCGAGAGTACAGTCCCTTGTGCTCCTGACCAGCTGGTTTGACACACAATCCTTCAGTCTCAAAAACTGTGGTCATTGATCCAGCTGATTGTTGATGCCTCCACCTGTGTCTTCAGGAGTTTCTAACAAAGCAAATCAGGCTGAATTGTGCACTGGAGAAATTAAACAACAAATTCCCACAGTGCTGCCTGCTTTGTCGAGATGACAGTGAGTTGGTTGAAGCAGGTTGATGATGGCATCTTCAATGCCGACTCCACAACGATAAGCAAACTGCAGGGGTTCCTGATAGGTTTTAATTTGCTTACTCAGGTGGGGCAACAGGAATCTCTCCAGGACGTTAATAATGTGGGGACGACAGGTCTATAGTCATTGATGAATGATTGGTGAATTTTTTTGGAACTGGAACAATGTAGGATGTCTTCCAAAACACTGAAACCTTGTCTTTGGTCAGGCTAAGGTTGAAGAGGTCCTGCAGAATCCCAGAGAGCTGATCTGCACAGATATTCAGGATCTCTTTGGCTGTAAACAGGAGAGGAGGATGCTGAGCTTGTTCCTGAACTGAACCTGAAGAATGTGTTCAGTTCATTGGCTCTATCAAGACTTCCATCTTACCAGTCCTTCCTGTGCTAAAAGCCTGTGATCTTTTTAATTCCAGACCAGACATCTCTTATATTGTTCCTCTGTAGTTTGTTCTCCAGCTTCTTCCTGTAAGCCTCTTTGCCGTCTCTGATCTTGACTTTTAGTTGCTTCTGTATACTCCTTAATAACTCCCTATCTCCCTCCTTGAGGGCTCTTTTTTCTTGTTCAGCAGTTCCTTCAGCTAACTAGTGATACAGGGTTTGTTATTAGGGAGGCATCTCATTGTTCTGGAGAGGATGATGTTGTCCACACAGAAGTTTATGTAGTCAGTCACACACTCAGTCATGGCATTGAAGTCCTCTCCATGTGGCTGGCAAAGAGTAATCCAGTTTGTGGACTCAAAACAACCTTGTAGGGCTTCTTCAGCTTCATTTGACAATTTTCTAACAGTTCTCTTTGGTGGAGATTCCTTCTGAACAAGTGGTTTATATTCATATCAGAGAAAGACAAGATTATAATCTGATTGTCCCAGAGGAGGTTTTGGTTTGGACATAAAAGCATCCTTTACATTTGCATAAAACGAATCCAAGGTCTTATTTTCTCTTGTGGAGCAGCTAACAAACTGTTGAAATGTTGTAAGTATAGAAGAGAGTGAGGCATAATTATAATAATAAATCACTAGATATTGCCACAAATGCATTGGGGTGCTGGGTCTGTAGCTTAAAGACAACAGAACTGATGCCATCACATGCATGGTCGGCAACAGCTGAAGGTGGAATGTAAACAACTGCCAAAATAACATTGGTGAACTCTCTTGGTAAATAATATTGACATAAGCTTACTGCCAAGAGATCAATAGCTGGGCTACAGAGACAACACTTCAGAGTAACATGTCCTGGATGACACCATCTGTTGTTAACAAGCACTGCTACACCACCTTCTTTTCTTTTCCCACTCCTCTTAAGATCTCTGTCTGCTCGTACAATCAGAAAGCCGGGCAGAGAGACATAGGAGTCAGGGATATAATCCTGTAGCCACGTCTCAGTGAAGCACATAACACTGCATTCTCGATACTCAGGCTGAGTCCTTGTCAGGGCTTGGGGATCATCCATCTTGTTAGCTAGTGATCTCAAATTTCCTATTATGATTGATGGAAGAGATGGTTTGAATTTCCTCTTTCTCTGCCTCCTTTGCGCGACTGCTCTGCATCCACACCTCTTCCTTCTCAACTCATCAGGGATTTGTGGGACATCTTGCCAAATTGAAGCCTATTTTAAAGAGACGTCACCTTGAGCCCGTGATCCATGCATCCATTACCTAGCGGCTTGATTACTCAAACTCTTTCCTCTATGGCAGTATTTTTCAACCTCTTTTGAGCCTATGATGTAAGTTTTTCATTGAAAACATCACAAGGCACACCACCAAATGTTAAACAATACTCTATACTCTGAAGCCTATATTAACAATTTAGTCATTCTTATCAAAGGGTTTTGAATATGAATCAAATACAAACAATGAAAAAAAATACTTATCATATTTTATATATCTTCTTTCAAACAAAAAGTGCATTTACCGTGTCCACTTTAAAATGCAGCTTAAACATCAATGCTACAACACTGTGGTGTTAATGTCAGTAGAAAACTTCAAAGTGTTATGCACATTTTAATTCCTTCTAAAGGCATTCTATCAGCCTATGATGTTCAAAAATCCTCAATTGTCCACCTTCAATTTGTCCAGATTAAACCTGGACAGTCCTTTAGGTCAGGTGACCAAAATGTCTTACATACTCCTAGACTCCATCGCAAATCTCATGGTGAGTGTGCTTTTTCAGTCTGTGCACCTAAACTGTGGAACCAATTACCTCTGCAGATGTGTTGGCCCCATCGCGTACCACTTTTAAGTGTAGTCTGAAAACTCATTTTGATTTTAATCCTCCCTGACTCTGCTGGTTTGCTGGTTTGTATGTATTTTTTTTCTGTATTCTTCAATTTGTTGCATTGTCAACAGCAATTTTTTCAGCTTGGTATGGTGTGTATCAAAGCAGTTGCTCAGTGGTGCAGAGTGTTCTTGTCTGATGAAAGCTATTTTTGCATCTTGTTGGGTCTGACCCCGAATATATGAAATTATATCAAAGGGTTCTATGATTATAAAATGAGGGCAGCATCCCAAGCACTGGCTTCCTGCTGTCATCAAGAGCAGGAACTTTGCTCTCCGGACAAAAATCGGTGCAGCACAGCAGCACTCCGGTCAAGCGAGAACTAGTCTCTCTCTCTCGCCGTATCCTGATAAGCCCCTCCACATCGGTTGGTTGAAACACCTCTCAATCAGCTTCATTTCAGTCCTCCTCCAACCTGACTGGACGCCTGGAACTGCAGGAAGAACGCTGCAGAATTAGAAATTACCAATCAAGGAAGCAATCGCTCTCTCTAATGCTTGCCTTCAAGCGCGTCAGTTCACCGCCGGGAGCAAAGAGATCCTTCCTCTCAGATGCATGCGCTGTTCCCTGAGTATCTGTTAAAAACGTCTACTGCTAGTAAAACCTCCTCCAACCTCTGGTTACCTGTCAGTGTCTTCCTTTCCCTTTTTCTCCATCCAAAAAAATTGATTAATTTCCCTTTTTTATCTGTAGCGTTTTTCCGTCACACTCCAAAAGGATTTTTTTTTTTCTGCAATCTACCATCATTACAAACTTCGAAAGTAAGATCATTCCATTTTGTTTAAGATCTGGGTTGGAGCAAAACCTAGGATATTTCTGTGCATGCATGCTTCTTTGAACGTGTTGTTGATCAGTGTTGTGTTGAAGTTACTCTTTCTTTTATTAGTAAGCAAGCAGTGCTTGAATGCCAAAAGCTAAGTTAGTGATAAGAACCACAATTTACCATGTGATCTCTTTCTTTCAAAGAGACCATGCTGTAAATTGCCCCTATAGATATTACCCCCACCATTCGGCATCAGCTCGTCCACGTGAGTACGCAACATGCACATGTGCGTACGTGTTACGAGTAAGCACGTTCAGGAAATTCCCTGGGGTGATGTGGTCATTGTCAATTCAGGTGACCCGCCATCTTTGTAGTTTGTTTACGTAGCATGTAGCCTAGCCATTTAGCTTAGCCATTAGCGAAGACCTAATTAGCCGAGAGTGAAATCAGTTGTTGTTTTGTGTGGACCATTTTTAGTTATTAAAGTTGTTAAACTGAATAAAATCTCCCTGCTTCTTTTATTGAGTGAGTCTGATTCATTGCCAAGAGCTCACCCTTCAGACAAATCATATTTGGTAATCCTAGCAGACTGCTATTTGACAATAGAGTTCATTCTGAGGAATACATATGTTTACCAGGTTAATTCCCGGTTGGTACCCCATATAATAATTTAAAAGAATAATTAAATTAATAATTCATGAATTATTAAATTAATATTTACCATATAGCCAGATAGACAACAACCTTCAATAATCCATAACAATCTCATTTGGAAACCTAAGTCTCAGAGTCTGCAGGAAGAATGGAGAAGCACACATTTGGGGAGCCATGTCATCTGCTGCTATTGGTCCACTGAGCTTTATTAAGTTCAGGGTCAACGCAGGCATCTACTAAGAGAATATGGAGCATGTCATGCTTCCTTCCACAATCAAGCTTTATTGAGATGCTGACTTCATTTTCCAGCAGGACTTGGCATCTGCCCAAAAGTACCAAAACCTGATTCAATGACCATGGGATCACCATGGCCAGAAAACTAGCCTGACTTTGAACCCCATATAGAATCAATGGGCCATTGCAAAAAGACAGATGAGAGACATGAGACTGAACAATGCAGAAGAGCTAAAGGCTGTTATGGAAGCATTGTGGTCTTCCATAACACTTCAGCAGTGCCACGGACTGACAGCATCAATGCAAAACTGCATTGATGCTGTAACTGATGCAAAAGGGACCCAAACCAAGTATTGAATACATATGCAGGAATATACTTTCAGAGGTCTGACATTTCTCTATTTAAAATCCTTGTTTTATTTTTGTCATGCAATATCTTTATTTTCTGAGATTTTAAACAATGGTTTTCATAATATATAAGCCATAATCATCGAAGTTATGACAAATAAAGGATTGAAATATCTTGCTTTGCATGTAATCAGTCTATATCTAACATTAGTTTCACCTTTTAAGTTTAATTAAGTTTAAATAATTAAACTTTTGCATAATATTCAAAAAATTTTAAGTTTCAACTGCAAATTCATTATTGCAGTACTGCTAATATCAAAGGCAAGTAGCCCTACCTATATGTTTAAATGTTTAGCAGTATCATTTGAACCCGGTGTGGGATTTGTTAAACTCGAAATGTAATATTTTACAAACTAGAGGAGATAAACTGTTAAAGTTAGTGAGGAAATAGGTTGAATAGCCCTCAAAGTTGCTGTCTGTGTTTGTGTATTTGTGTGTGTCTGTTTTGTTTGTTTATTTTCATTGCTATTTTCTCTTTAGATACACAACAATTATTGCATTTGTCTCCGTTCCGCGCCTCTTCACGGCACTTCTGTGGCCGGTGTACCGACCCGAGCCTGATGGTACATGATGGGCTGCGCCAGGTAAGGAAAGATATTTAGAAAGGATGCTCGGGTTTGTGTCAGACTCAGTCACATCAGAGGAGGGAGGGCGAAAACCTCCACCTCCATCCAGTCTCTACAGAGTAATAGCAGTGTGCGACTTGAACCAGAGCAGAGGGGGATATTTATTTATTTTATTTTATTTACTTTTTATTAGTAAAAATAACAGGTTTGTTTATGCTGGCTGTGGGGAATCTTACACATACGTTTACCTTTTCAAAACGGACAGAAAAATTTGAAAACAAAATCATTGTTGACATAATAAATGAAGATAAGATCAAATATATTAAGATGATTTAAATTAAAGATAAGAATTCACTTGACTTATCCAGTCAAAGCAGGTGAGATAATTTTTCCCTGTGGTAGCATCAGCAGCACCTTGTCCGCCCTTTCAGACCCACCAATCTCCATATTTTTCTTTTGGGAAAAAAGTCCACCTCTGGACCAGAGGAGCCCAGCCGGGGTCATGTGCAAAAAGTATTTTCAGGTGTAATGCAGAGTAAATTAAGCATGGCAGCACACAGCTCCGGAGTGCGTGGCAGGGCAGAACGCATGTAGTGGGAATCCCTACCCTTGTTTTATTAAACCGTGCGCACCTGTGTCAGGATCAGACATAAATATCTTAATGCCTGTCGGGCTCGAGTCGGGTTTGGTTACTGCTCTGTCGGACACAAGCCGGGCCTGGACAGAAAAATGCGGCCCGATCCGTACTCTAGTGTGAACCAGGCCTTGCACTTGACTATATGCTATATAAAAAAGGTTAATTAACTGACTGATTGACTAAGTAATCAAACCATACATTTATGAGTAAAGATGAAAAAAATATTAAACCCAATTAATAAAAGATTTAACAAAGGATGTGGATTCTATTTTCACAAAGGAGCAGATTGGTATGAATAGATTCTGTTCTACCTATTAAATATCATCATCTGAAAAAGTTTTTTTTTACATTTTTTTTGTAATTTTAATATTTCTTGCACAAAACAAAGAAAAAATAGAAGAAATTTGCAAAGAGTGAAAACTTTATCAAAGCACTGTAGATTCTGAACATTTACACATTGAACATGTATTACATTAGTGTGCTTCTCTTCCCACCTCTTAGTTGTCACCAGAGGGATCAAATATTGTGATGTACACATGTAGTTGGACTTACGGGAGCATGGAGCCGCTGGCGGGTCATCTGCTACCCTGTAGTAGTTGGAGTCACAGGGGCAGGAGACAGCGGCTCTGGTCTCTGAATGGCTGTGTTGAGGACATTTACCACATGGGCCATCGCCTGCCACCGGCTTATAGAAACCCATCTCACAGGCTGCAGAGGGAGGGAGAATACACAGAGAAATTTAAAAGAAATTGTGACAGAATGCTACAAGATACACATTAATTAAATATGTGCACTATGTGCAATGGACTGTGCATTTATAAATACATAAACTTTTTTTAAACTATTACACCTACTCCCTATCATTCATCTGAATATTTAGCCAATACTGCAATGACCCTCTCCTCGCAAGCGTTGCACACATATTCCCCAGCCACCAAATGTAATGTATAATTACAGGTTTGCAATGGCAGAAACTGGATAGTAGAGATGAAAGTCATTCTTGCCTCTGTTTAAATGTTGGCTGAAAATATATTTCACTTTTGATACCCCCAGTGTGACCATCAGAATCCACCCCATGCTTCAGCGCTATTCAGCTTCTTATACGTACAAACATACATATTCACTTTTAACTCCTATTAACAATGGAGGGCTTGCTGAACGTTATCAAACAACGCAGTAGCAAGTTTTAAAGAAGCTCTTCCAACTTTAATTTCCTCAGTATATAAAAATACAACACAAAATAGTGATTTAACTCCTGACCCCACACAACTTAACATTTTAGTTAATAGCGTTTATTCCTCCCTGTGTCTGGCAATAGACAAAGTTTCCCCCTTGAAAAGGAAGGTAACTAGCCATAGAATATTAGCTCCCTGGTTTAATTTAGAGCTACGTACCCTAAAGCAGAATGTTTGAAAACTAGAGAGAAAATGGCACTCCACACATTAACAGGATTCTTATTTAGTGTGGAAAAACAGTCTATTGCTTTATAAAAAGAGCCTTCGAACAGCCAGAACAGCATATTTTTCATCTTTAATCGAGGAGAATAGAAATAATCCTAGGTTTCTTTTTAATATAGTTGCCAAACTCACACAGGATCATAGCTCTGTCGAGCCAACCATTCCCTAAGCTCTTAGTAGTGACGTCTTCATGAATTTTTTTATAAATAAAATAGACTCTATAAAAAATAAGATAAATGGGAACCTTCCCAATATACTTGCTTCTTCCTTCGTTAATGAGGCAGCATCAAAAATGGTTGAACCTAATATATGCTTGAACTGCTTTAATGCAGCAGAATTTTCAGATCTACTTAAATTATTAGCTTCATCAAAACCTTCAACCTGCATGTTAGACCCAGTCTAAACTAAACTTTTAAAAGACGTTTTCCCTTTGATTGCTGCTCCAATTTTAGATATATTGAATATATCTTTAGTAAATGGATATGTACCACAGGAGTTTAAGATTGCTGTAATTAAACCTCTACTTAAGAAACCATCTCTTGATCAAAACTACTTAATTAACTGTAGACCAATATCTAATCTTCCCTTCTTATCTAAAATTCTTGAGAAAATAGTTGCAAATCAGATGTGTGAGCATTTAAACAATAATGAGCTGTTTGAGAAGTTTCAGTGAGGCTTTAGAGCTCATCATAGCACTGAAACAGCTCTGGTGAAGGTTAATAATGATATTCTCATAGCCTCAGACAATGGACTGGTGACCATTCTGGTCCTGTTAGATCTCAGTGCTGCCTTTGACACTGTTGATCACAATATTCTCATAGAAAGGCTTCAAAGTGTCGGTATACTAGGAACAGCCCTAGGCTGGTTTAAATCTCATTTGTCCAACAGATTTCAGTTTGTTCAGGTAAACAATAGATCTTCCTCGGCCTCAATGGTTACTTGTGGAGTAGCACAGGGTTAAGTGCTTGGGCCGATTCTTTTTACTGTATACATGCTTCCTATTGGTAAAATCATTAGGCAGCATGGGATAAATTTCCATAGTTACGCAGATGATACACAGCTATATCTATCCATAAATCCTGATGAATACAATCAGTTAGGTAGACTACAGGCATGTCTGGAAGATATAAAAACTTGAATGACTCTAAACGTCTTGCTTCTGAATTCTGATAAAACAGAAGTTGTCGTCTTTGGACCAGAAGCTCTGAAAAATAAACTACTTAGTCAATTACCTTCACCTGGACGGCATTAAATTAGCCTCCAGTAATAAAGCAAAGAACCTCGGTGTTATTTTTCACCAAGATATTTCATTTAGATCTCACATTAAAGAAGTCTCTAGGATTTCCTCTTTTCACCTTAGGAATATTGCAAAAATTAGAACCATCCTGTCCAGGAGTGATGCTGAAAAATTAGTCCATGCCTTTGTTACTTCAAGGCTGGATTACTGTAACTCTTTATTATCATATATCATTATAGTCCACAGAATACAATTAAGTCTTCAGTTAGTCCAAAATGCTGCTGCTAGGGTTCTAATGAATAAAAGATGAACACATCACATTTCCCCTGTTTTAGCTTCTCTTCACTGGCTCCCAGTAAAATCTAGAATAGAATTCAAGATCCTACTTCTGACATATAAAGCTCTTAATAATCTAGCTCCATCATACATAAGAGACCTGATTGTTCCATACGTTCCTAACAGAGCCCTTTACTCTCAGACTGCAGGTTTACTGGTAGTTCCTAGGATTTCTAAAAGTAGAATGGGTGGCAGATCTTTCAGCTATCAGGCTCCCCTCCAATGGAACCAGCTCCCAGGGTTGGTTCGTGAAGCAGACAACTTGTCTATCTTTAAAACTAGGCTTAAAACTTTCCTCTTTGACAAAGCTTACAGTTAGAGACAGGTTAACAAGTAGTTAGAGACAGGTTAGACAGGTAGCTAGGAAGAGACAGGTTAATGTTAGTAGTCAGGTAGAGTGTCAAAAGCTAGGAAGAGAAAGGAAGAGGTAGAGTAGCTAGGTAGAGATAGATTAATGTAAGCCAGGTAGAGAGTGTTAGTAGCTAGGTCTCCTAGTAGCTAGGAGACAGGTCAATGTTAGTAGCTATGCTGCTTTAGGCTAGGCTGTTGGAGGACATTATTAGAGTCTGTTCCTACTTTCTCTCCTACTTCTCCCCAACTGCACGATGTGCTGTCAATTCAAGCGCTAACCTGTTTTCTTTTAGTCTCTTCCTACAGTAGGTGCTCCTGACCCGCCCTGCTTGACGACCCTGACTAAGATGGCATACAATGGAGGACCGTTGTCCACGTCCTGCTACCAACTTCTGCTCCTGCATCAGTTCTGTTGCTCTTTCTGTGTCTCTGCTGCCTTCTCCAAACCCCAGACGGTCTCGGCAGATGACCACTTATGCTGTGCCTGGTTCTGCTGGAGGTTTCTTCCTGTTAAAAGGGAGTTTTTCCTCTGCACTGTCGCTTCATGCTTGCTCAGTGTGAGGGATTGCTGAGAAGTCCCAACGCAATCTTCTGTGGTTCTCTAATTCCTAAATTAAACATTGTATTGTAATAACTTTTCTTTTAAAGTGCCTTGAGATGACATTTTTATGTGAAATGGCGCTATATAAATCAATTGAATTGAATTGATAAATATAGTCTCTTTCCAGGCAGCCAATAGGGTTTTGTGATGAAAAATGGGGCAGATGTAGAGCCGCTTACACAGAAAAACTGCAGCAGCAGACCGCTTTATCAGTGCTTGCTCTCCTTCCCTAGCTAATTTATGCCCCCCCCCCCCCCCCCACCCCCTCAAAAAAAAATAAAAAAATTGGTAGCATACAGACAGGATTTTGGCCCCCTTATTGTCTTAGTGGGGTTATAGATGCCAACCTTAACCATCCAGATTTAAAGAGAACCATAAAAGGAGCTAATGCCAGTGCCAATTCACTACAAACGTCTGAAGACACAAAATAAGATATACATACTGTAGATTATAAAAACACAGAGAAATATGGTCCATTCAATCTAATGGTATAGACCCCAGGGGACACATTGAAACATTTAATATTTTATTTTACAGATAATGGGTACCAGTCATTTGACAGCATTCATTGTGCTCTGGTAAAAAAACTAAAATAAAGTCAGTCTGGGTTGTGTCATGCCCAGTGTCAGGAGTGAAGGCGTTTAAGTAAAACAGTGTTACTAACAGCTTTATTTTATATGTTAATGAGTAATCTAATTATTTACTTCTACTATTGTTGTACTGTTGTTACCGTTACTACGGTGTGGCTGAATGATGTGCAGCGGTGCCGGGCTTTCTGACATATATATATATATATATATATATATATATATATATATATATATATATATGCAGTACAGACCAAAAGTTTGGACACACATCATTAAATGACTTTCCTTTCTTTTCATGACTACATTGTAAATTCTCAATTAAGGGCATCAAAACTATGAATGAACACATGATGTATGGAATTATTGTATGTCCTTAAACAAAAAGGGTGAAATAACTGAATACACGTGTTATATTGTAGATTCCTCAAAGTAGCCACCCTTTGCTCTAATTACTGATTTGCATACTCTTGAGCTTCAAGAGGTAGTTACATGAAATTGTTTTCCAACAGTCTTGAAGGAGTTCACAGAGATGCTTACTACTTGTTGAACCTTTTGCCTTCACTCTGCGGTTCAGCTCAACCCAAATTGACTCGATTGGGTTCAGGTCCGGTGACTTTGGAGGGCCGGTTATTTCACACTTTTTTGTAAAAGTACTACATCATTCCAAATGTGTTCATTCATAGGAGGTGGAGCACTTTAAAGTAACACATTAGACACATCAGATCTCAATATGAAGTTGGATATCTATACAAATAACGACAGTGCAATGTCTTAGGAACAAAAGGATGCCAAGTCTTTTAATGGAAATAAAAGTTTTCAGCCTACAGAGGGCTCAATTGTGTAGACACCCTAAAATCAGAGTGAAATGAAGATGTGGCAGGCTAGTCCATTTTTTCAAAAACTTAATTTCTGCAACTCAAAATGCTTTTCAGTATCTTGTATGGCCCCCACGTGCTTGTATGTATGCTTGACAATGTTGGGGCATGCTCCCAATGAGAAGACGGATGGTGTCTTGTGGCATTTCCTCCCAGATCTGTGTGAGGGCATCCCTGAGCTGTTGTACAGTCTGAGGAGCAACCTGGCGGCACCTAATGGACCGAAACATAATGTCCCATAGATGCTCTATTGGGTTTAAGTCAGGAGTTCGTGAAGGCCATTCAATTGTTTCAATTCCTTCATCCTCCAGGTACTGCCTGCATACTCTTGCCTCATGAGTGCCACTGTATTGTCGTGCATTAGGAGGAAACCAGGACCTACTGCACCAGCGTAGGGTCTGACAATGGGTTCAAGGATTTCATCTCGATGCCTTATGACAGTCAGAGCACCATTTACTAGTGTTGGGTCTGACCAATGAATGTTGAAACTAAGACTAAAATTTATTTTCCCCCTCTACGGCACGCCCCTTTTCCCCCAGCCACGCCATTCTAACCAACAGCAGAACTATCCGCTCCTTCCCTGTTTCGAACCCGCTGAGCGCTGGATGAGCTGTTGCACCAATTGGCTAGAATGCCAATCCCTCAAAACGGCCGCTGCTGCCCGCAGCCTGATTGGAGACAGATACGGGGAAAGAGGGGCGAGCGCCCACACTCAGCAATAAAAGAGCGATAACCACCACCGCTATTCCTCTTCAAAACTCGCTTTAGTGGGGTTTAGTTCTGTCCACAGAACGAAAAGAAGAGATCCCCTTCACAACACGAGTTCTGGATTTTTGCCTTCCATCCCTGCAACAAAGTTTCCCAACAGTATGGCTGCCCCGAACTATCTCTTTTTTGAATTCCCCTCCTTTCTTTTTTTCCCCGCACGGCTGAAGAGCAGAACATCTCGCTTTCCCAACTTTTATTCCACAACTGGGAGCTCCCTCTCTTTTCGAAAGAAGTAAGAGCGTTCCGTGTTTATCTTTATCTTTTGTGATCTAGGTGGTGAGAGTTTAGAAAGTTTTCTGTATAACTGTATGCATGCTTAATTATTGATGCAAAGTGAGTGCCATCCTTGAGCGCTGTGTGACTCCTCTGTGCTGGGTTTCTGCTTACGGGTAAATTTGTGAGTTTTGTACTTGTTGACTGTGAATTTCCTGTATGTTTTGTCTTTTATTAGGGAGCAGAATTGTTAGTCTGTGTAAGTTTTGGTTCTTCTCCGTTAGTTTGATAGTAAGTGTTGGTGTCATAAGCCTTTTGGGTCAGCACCCGCGGAGCGTTTGTCACGAACGCGCAGTACGCAAAGGATATTTTAATCCCTTTTTCCACCATATTTGGTGATCAGACCTTTATTAGCAGAAGCTAACTCACTGATAAGAGCCACAAGGTTACTTAGTTAGAGAGGAACCACAGGCCTCTTGCTTCAAGTTAAACAATAAGTCATAAAACGGGATCATAAAACTTCCACCCGCTCTTTTCGACGACCTGCGCGTTCACGTCATACACCGCCTCCACGCATGCACGCGAGGGGCTGCGTACAACGTCAGTAGGAGGCGCCCCGTGACATGCCTAAGTGACCTCATCGCTGACCGCCATTTTACTCAGGTATACGGTAGTCTTGACAGAACAGTTTGCTATAAGTAGTGTTTTTATTTTAGTTGTGTTTTTACAATAAATTCGTTAAATTGTATCAAATATCTGGTTTCTTTTATTCTGAGTGTGTGTGTGAATTATTGCAAAAAATTAATTTCCTTCAGATAGGATTTCTGGTGTAATCACTATTAATTAATCATTATAAGTGAGAATACTTGTTGATAATTCCCTTTTGATTATATATAATATTTTGTTTCTAGTCCAAAGGCTAGAATGGTGCCCCGACTAAATGATTTAAAGAATAATTAACTACTAATTTACAATTATTAGTTAATATTCTTAACATAACCAGATAGATCATAACCATTTTCAATTAATTAATAATTTTAGTTGATAAATTCCCCTACACTAGGCAATAGAGGTCTATGCGTCCCTCCATGGATTTGCCTACCCAGACCATCTCTGACCCACATCCAAACCTGTTATGTTGAATGACGTTACAGGCAGCATAACGTTCTCCTTGTCTTCTCCAGACTGTTTCACGTCTATCACAGGTGCTCAGAGTGAACCTGCTCTCGTCTGTAAAAAGTACAGGGCGCCAGTGGCAGACTTGACAATTCTGGTGTTCTTGAGGAAATGCCAGTCGAGCTCTACTGTGCTGGGCAGTGAGCACACGGCCCACAACAGGAAGTCGGGCCCTCAGGCCATCTTCATGAAGTCTTTTCCTGATTGTTTGGGTAGAGACATTCACACCAGTGGCCCTCTAGAGGTCATTCTGTAGGGCACGAGCAGTGCTCAGCCTGTTCCACCTTGCACAAAGGAGCAGGTATCGGTCCTGCTTATGGGTTGAGGACCTTCTACGGCCCTGTCCAGCTCTCAGAGAAACAACCACCAGTCTCCTGAAATCTCCATGTTCTGGAGATTGTGCTGGGAGACGCATTAAACCTTCTTGCTGCAGCAAGTGTGGATGTGCCATCCTGGAGAAGTTGGACAACCTTTGCCACTTCTATAGGGTTAAGGAATCGCCTCATACTGCCAGTAAAGATAATCACTCAAGCCAAAACCAGCCAAAAAAGATCAAGAGGGAGAAACTTGAAAATACCTCCACATGTAAAGCCAGTCCTGTTTTGAGGGTTTTCTAATTGTTGCCACTGTAGAGCACCTGTTGTTAAGTCCATGAACACCAATACAGCTGAAAGTGATCAACGAGGCCCTCAGCTGCTTAACCAACCAGAAAATTATCAGACAGGTTTAATTGATTTCATGCCAGGCCCAATAAAAAAAGTGTTCCTTTAAGTTTCGTGAGCAGTATATATATATATATATATATACACACACACACACACACACTTTAGGGTTGCCCCGATGTTGAGACTGGATCACGCATATATTTTCAAATTATTTAGTGATCGGAGATTGGCTATATAACTTGACGAGTTCCGCCGATTTTTAGTACCTCCTAGTTATGTTTGACGGTGATTGTGCAATAATTAAAACCTCCGTAATGGTGTAAACAAGGACTCTTAAATACCACAAATCAGCATAGCAGATTAAACAAAAAATTAAGCAGATATGCTTAACCGTACTTTCAACTATATAATAAAGGTACAGAAACTCCCCTTCTGCAATTTCCACCCCACAATAAACCACAAAGAACAAAGAAAAATTGTTTTCTCTTAGCTCCTGCAGCGGGAGAGAAGAAAAACAGATGCTGAACTGCACCTGTGGTGCTGAGAAATAACTTTTGTAAATCTATGCTGAGTTCAGGAGCATATGATATTTCAACTTATAGTGAAAACCCAAATGATAATATAGCAACTTACAAACTTAGAACAATTTGGGCTTTCTAACTGGTATTTACTCAAAAATATGTGAATTTGATCCCCTGACCATGGAAGGGACCATTGTGCACACCAGCATATAGCCAGCTGGAAATATTTTTTATTTATTTTAATGTACCAAGTATAAGTGTTAGTTTTTTACTTTTGTCTGAAATATTAAACTGAAGTTCACTTTTAATTCTCTGTAAGATTTGAAGTTCATTGGTTTTACAACAATAACGGTAGTGCTTATTAATGAAAGTAGTCTTATAAAAAGTTACGTTGAGTTACTTGCTAAAAATACACATATTTCAATTTAAAAATGTCAATACTAGAGGCAAAATATAGGATAGGGACCAAAAACTCGGATCAGATTTATGGTTAAAAGATCTCGATAGGAGGCCTAAAATGCTGGACATAAATTAGAATATCATGAAAAAGTTGATTTATTTCAGAAATTCAGTTCAGAAAGCAAAACTTTTTGAATGGAATTCATTCATTGCACAAAGACTGATTTATTTCAAGTGTTTACTTTTTTATTTTTGATGCTTATAACAAGATTATGACAAGTAGTGAAAGTCCAAGCCTCAGTATCTCAGAAAATAAGAGTATAGTGAAAATCTTCAACATTTAGGACACCTGGTGCTAGAGTCTAAACACTTAATTAACTCAAAACCCTTGCAAAAGCCTTTAAATGGTGTCTAAGTATCTTTACTTAGAAGATGAATGCAGCTAAATAAACAAGCTTTGTGCGATTGTAAAATCTATAGAATGAGAGCGAGCACACACAGTTAGTGATCTCAGTCCATGCTACTCCACTTCGAACAACAGGAAAGGTTGGGCAAAATGAGGGAGAGCCAGGCACACCTGAGATCAAAAAGGAAACATGTTCAGATGCAGGCTGCGACCGAAATCAGGTATGTCTTCCAAGAGACAAGAGCTGCCTTGGAAACAGCTCTGCCACCAGCACTCAGCCTGTATGTGAACACAGGACGCCAGGTACCTGGACATGTAACATATCCAAGTTTCCAGGAGAGTTCTTCCCTGTGTTGTCATGATGACTTTGTGACTGCTTTTTGTTGGAGCTTTTGTTAAGGTAAGCCCGCCCATGTCCTCACACACTACCGTTCTTCTGAGATGGCAATGAAAACACACCCTACTAGTTCCAGACCGTACCGTTCCGTACCGTTCGGTTCTGAAGCAACCCTAGTGGAAAAGGGGCATAAGAGTGTGTTGGAGCTAATTTGCTTTTGAGCCCCTGATTTTCCTTTCTCAAGGAAACACAAGATTCTTCCCCTGTCTTCCTAGTTCCTTCCATGGCTCACTCCAGCTCCTGCTCATCAACTGCTTCACTGCAGAAGCACCTGCGGGTTGTACCATTTACACTGATTCAAGAGGGGTGGTGGGGCTCTGCACAGCATGAAAATGACTTTTATATACTGCCTAACTACTAGTTTATTTTGGACAGGACCTTTTTTATTATTACATAAATGCTATACAAATGTTAGTGCATGTATATGTATAGAAAACAGACTTCTAAACTCCCCCCCCACACACACACACTTTGGGGCCCTGGGTACACTGTACCCTTTATCCCCCCAGTCCAATTCCCCAGTTTAACGGTGAGTTGTATCCAATGGCCGCTGGCTGCTCTGCTTTGTGACCGCATACCATGGAGGCCGCCATTGCTCCTCCATTGCTGTAGTACCTCCATTTGGCCGCTAGGCCCCAATTGAAAAGCATTTGACGTTAGACACATTAAAAACAACTTTAATGCCTGGTGCCCATTTTTTAAAAACTTTCTATGGCTACATATTCCTCCTGAGATAACGCTGGGCTCGTCAAAAAAATAGGCACCAGGCTGGTTTTCGTAAGATCATTTTTTGAAATCTTGCATAATTAATGAGGGGGCCGGACTTTGATTGACAGGCTGTATAGTTGGACTTTAATTATAGTAACACTACATTTTAATAATTATTTAAAGTTACTAGTTCTTACCTTTTGAGGTTTGAGAAATAGGAGAACCGTCGGAGGAGCGCAGATACGGCAGCAGTCAGGCATGGGGCTATTATCCTTTAGCTTAGTTAGCCAAGTTTAGCATCAGAGCTACAGATGCGGGAGCAGAATGGGTGCGATTATGACGAACTACACACCCCGTGAGGGCAGAGTCTACAGTGAAGGTCCCGCCCCTATGCCCTTTTTAGGAACATGCTTCGTCAGAGCTAGGGAGGAGGAGTCTGTGAATCCGTCATGAATTCCCCCATGAAAGAGTGTCATTCTGGTAAACGGGGAGGAGTGAGGAGGCACTGTCTATTCTTTTTTTACGGTCTATGGTTGTATCCCCTTTTTATGTCAACGCAGTCCTGACCTGTTGAGGCATACATTCCTGTAGAATGCTAAGATGTGATTTTGGCAGCACATTGCTGGACCTAGCCATCGGAAGGAAGAAAATCACTGAACTACTTAACAAAAGAAGACTCTATTACCAAAGGCCTACATAAAAAAAAATCATGCACCCAATATGTCATAGAAGTAACAAAACTCTGTGTACCAGAATACTCTGCCTCTTATTCCTGCAGCTACACAGGCTGAAATGGGGGAGAAAAATGTGCCTATGCCCATTCCTCACAGGCTAAAATGTAAAAGACTACATATTTGAAGAAACCCTGGATACTAAATTAAACACCATCTGTAGTTTGGACATCCGGAAACTGAAAACCAATCAAAATAAAGCATGAACCTGCCTTTTTTCAAGCTCCTTCAGAAAATAATCTGAAATAATGATATGTTTCCCAAGTAGACATGTTCTCTTATCTGTATGGACAAAGCAGTTCCTCCTTCAGCGCCCCTTCATTGGCTTTAGTATTTGTTGCTTTTCACTTTTTTTATTTTAAGGAGCTTGTTAGTTCTCATTATTTTTTCATTTTAACTTAGTAGCCTATTTGAGCTTAGTTGAGAGAACAAGGTTAGTTTATTGACTTAAGTATTAACATAAAGCTGGAGTATTTTATTAAATTCAGAAATTTTGGAAATACTTTTTTTGTAATTATGTGTGTGCAGGGCTTGCTGTTTGAGAACACCAGTGCACAAAATCATGTCTTCATCTAAAATAAAACAAAATACTGAGACTCAAAAATATTTGGCTACTATTTCCTGATAATCAGGTGCTGCCCCAACATGTTAATTTTGCACTAATTTACTAAGTTTGTTTGCCTTTAGCACATCATATTAGGTATTCACAGACAAACTCAGCCAATTGTTGCACAACAACACATTCAAGTCTGACTTCATGTCTGTGTGTTGTCAGGTTAGGGGACCATGGATCGGACCTCTTTGTCTGACCATATAATGTAAATGTAAGTAACAGCACGATATTCATGTGCATTTAATAACTTTGTCGTAAACAACAGAATATGTATACGAATAAAAGAAAAATACTCTTAAATAAAAGACGTTTCCAACATAAATGATAAACTTAATGGTTTCATATCTCCATTCTGCTCTTTAATCAACTGCACTGTTGTCACTATCTTCCCATTCAGGATCAGAGTCCATGCCCAACTCAAAATATTGCAGCAGCAACAATTTAACACTTGTAGGTGTACATTAAAATGCCACCATTAAAATAAAAAAATCTGAAAATGTTTTGATTTGAACAATGAATGTCCCTTTCAGGATGAATACAGAATCTTAATACTCCTCTGAAGCACTTAAACTGACCACTTTTCTTCTTTAAGAAGCCTTCAAGAGTCTGCTGATTGGATGTTCTTTTTGGTGGCTTCTCTCTCACACCTCTGGGCAGGAAGAAACCATGAACAGGAGAAGATTACTAATACTTTTTATTATTATTATTACAACTACCACTATTATGTGACTGGGAGCGCTGCTCTGGCGGTTGCAAGCACTTCAGTGACTGGATCAATAAAATATCTTTGAATTGAATTGAATAATAAGCAGGCTACATTATTTTCTCAGACATTTGCTCAAATATAAAATTATTTTACTACTACTATTATCACTAAATTATTATCATAATTATACAACATATAAAGTAGCAATAAAAAATGATATGCACAACTAAAAATAAAAAACAGGCAATACAAGCTGGTATAGTATGGCATCAACAGGCTTTCTGTGGTTGTAAATCTCTTCATTTCAGTTCATGACACGTTCACAGTGCAGTGGTGGCCACACAAACAAACAGCAAATAATTCTCCCTTATAAACAAACGAAAACACACTCTTACGAATCCATTTGTTTTCACTAATTGAACGCTTGAAGGGAGAACTGAATTACCAAAATGACGCTCTGCTTCTCGTCTATGACGGCTCCAACAGCCTGGTTTAACAACAACGCCGCCGTGGACTTAGCCTTTCCGCATCGTCCATTTAGCTAGACCTGAGTCAAGAGCCCCATCATAACACTGGGTACAACTTAAGCGGGCGGAAGGATATTAGTTCAGTGCGACCGGCCAAAAGTATATTAAAGGACCGGGCGGAGCAGCAGAGTTTGAAAGCTACCCCAGTTCACATAGCATTCTGGCGGAGAATAGCACCATGTCACAGCGGGACTCATGCTGAAGTATGAAAGGGAAAATACGATGGCTGTGCTAACGTCGTGCACAGCATAGCGCAGAATCACATCCTGGTCATAAATTAGTAGCCGGCTGGACTTCATTGAGTAGTCGGCTATATAGCCGGCAGCCGGCGCTTGTGGAAAGCCCTGACTTCTGTCCCAAGAAAAGCAAATATTGTAAACTTTAACTGTACACACCAGAGCACCATCAGCAGCAGAGCTGTCACTGCACTGGCATTGTCAATAGGACTTCTCTGAAACTGGATGAGTTCCTAGAGAATGTGTAACTATTCACTTGTAAATAAAGTAACTGGCTGATATGTAGGTCAGTATACAAATACTAGGGGCGACTGTGGCTCAGTGGTAGAGTAAAGTTGGCTTGCAATCGGAGGGTCAGAGGTTTGATTCCAGCTTTCTCCAGTCACATGTGGATGTGCCCCTGGGTAAGGCATTTAACCCCAAAAAACATTGTCCTACCAAGCCATGTTGGGTGTCGTTGTGTGAATGTGTCTTCAATGTAAAGCGCTTTGAGTGGTCAGTATGACTAGAAAAGCGCTATATAAGTTCAGTCCATTTAAATAAATGGAAAATTATGGATAATTTATGTAAAGACATAAACAAAAGTAATGGCATCAAAATAACTGCAACTAACAATCAAAAACCCAAGTTAAAAGATAATTTTAATTTGGTGTAATAAAAATGATAGCATATGTTAAAGTGTTTGTTACTTAGGAATATAGAGGTCATCAATCAACTGTAATCACTTAATATTCACCAATCACGTGTCCAAGTAAAGATTATTTCAACGTGTTCATTTAGCTAAAAAATATGCTTCAATTAGGAGTGATTTAAGAACATGGTGAAATTGAGAAAACAAACAGCTAACGTTGTTTTTTAGTGTCTTAGGTAGAAAGAAGTCTCACAGGACTAGCAATCTACTGGTGCATAGTGAAAAAGGGAGTGTTGGCAAGCTTTTGACATCGTTGATCATGATTATATTATTTAAATGACTGGAGAGTTAGGTCAGACTCTCTAGTACATTACTTTGCTGGTTTAAGTCTTACCTTAAAAACAGGAACTTATTTGTGACAAGAAGTTCCTGTTATTAAGTTCCAGTAATTTTCATCAGAACAGAGAGAAATCACATGCCATAACTATGCAGATGACACTCAGCTTTACATGGTAAATGGCCTGCATTTGTATAGCGCTTTACTCAGTCCCTACAGACCCCAAAGCGCTTTACACTACATTCAGTCATCCACCCATTCACACACTGATGATGGCAAGCTACGTTTTAGCCACAGCTGCCCTGGGGCGCACTGACAGAGGCGAGGCTGCCGGACAATGGTGCCACCGGGCCCTCTGACCACCACCAGTAGGCAACGGGTGAAGTGTCTTGCCCAAGGACACAACGACTGAGACCGTCAGAGCTGGGGCTTGAACTGTCAACCTTCCGATTACAAGGCAAACACCCAACTCCTGAGCCACAGTCGCCCCTGCCATGAACCCTTTAAAATCTAAGTTAATGCATTGAGCAAATGAATGGATATATGCGCCATAAATGTGTCCAGCTAAATAGAAACCAAACTGAAACCATTACCTTTGGACCTAAAGTGGAATAATTAAGAGTCAACACACAGCTTCAGTTAATAGAGCCAGAAAGTATTGATAAATTGTCCATGCATTTACATAAGGCAAAATGTTAGATGTTTAGTTACACCCCGACTGCTTTTGTGATAATGGTAAGTGTAATATATGTAGCATTTTCGTAGCTTTGGAGACGAGGGTTCTCCAACAGAACCCAGGCAGTTGGGATCTCAGGCCGACTGAGTGACAGTACGTAGACAGCATAGTTCCAAGCCCAAAGGGCACCACCAACCTGTCCGCATTTCTAATAAATTTTCCCCACTCAGTAACGTACCCATTGAGAAACAGACTCTGTTAATTGGCAGTTCCATAGTCCAAAACATGGCATTAGAGACACCATCGACCATAATCAAATGTTTTCCAGGGGCCAGAACAGGCAACATAAAATCCCACCTGAAACTGCTGGCTAAGGGTAAGCGTAAATGCAGTAAGATTGTTATTCACACTGGCGGTAATGACACCTGGTTACACGAATCGGAGGTCACTAAAATCAGTGTTACTTCGGTGTGTAAATTTGCTAAAAAGATTTCAGACTGTATAATCTTTTCTGGTCCCCTGCCCGATCGGACCAGTGACGAAATGTTTAGCCGCATGCGGTCGTTTCATCAATGGTTGTCTGAGTGGTCTCCAGCAAACAACGTGGGCTACAAAATCCCAAATTAAACAGGTTTCTAAGATTTCTTTCTTTCACCTCCAGAATATTGCTAAAATTAGAAATATCCTGTCCAGGAGTGATACAGAGAAACTAGTCCATGCATTTGTTACTTCAGGGCTGGACTACTGTAATTCCTTATTATTAGGAAGTCCACAAAATACAATTAAAAGCCTTCAGTTGATCCAAAATGCTGCAGCAAGAGTTCAAAGAGAGCTCACATTTCTCCTTTTTTGGCTTCTCTCCACTGGCTCCCTGTTAAATCCAGAAGAGTTTAAGATCCTCCTCCTTTCATATAAAGCCCTTAATAATCAAGCTCCATCATACATCATCTGATTGTTCCACTTCATTCTCAGACTGCAGGATTACTGGTAATTCCTTGGATTTCTGAAAGTAGAATTGGAGGCAGATATTTTAGTTATCAGGCTCCTCTTCTGTGGAACAAGCTCTCAGTTTAAGTCCGTGAGGCAGACACTCTGTTTATTTTCAAGACTAGGCTTAAAACCTTCCTTTTAAATAAAGCATATAGTTAGAATGGCTTAGGTTATCCTGAGCTATTTTTGTAGTTATGCTGCAATAGTCTTAGGCTGTTGAAGACAGACTGACCATATTTTTTCACTCTTCTACTTTTCTCTTCTACTCCTCTCCAGATATATTTTTTCTGCTGTTACTGCGATTGTTAACCCTTTTTTCCCTATAGAAGCTCTATAGGTACCCTGCTCAACTATAATGTCCCTTGCTGGATGGGGAACATTGGTCCATATGATGCTCAAAGTGACTGAGCATGCCTCCATGATGTCTCTTCTCTGTCTTCTCAGACCCCCAGACGGTCGTGGCAGATGACCGCTTGTACTGAGCCAGATTCTGCCAGAGGTTTCATCCTGTTAAAGTGGAGTTTTTCCTCTCCACTGTCGCGACATGCTTGCTCAGTATGACGGATTGCTGAGGAATTGCTCTGATTGGAGTCTGCATGATCCGGGCACAACCTCATCGCAATCTGCTGGGATTCCTTACATAGAAATTTTTTAACTGATTGGAATGTTTGTATAATTGTATTTAAATGACTTTGGTGTAAAGCGCCTTGAGATGACATTTGTTGTGAATTGGCGCTATATAAATAAAAGTGAATTGAAAAAAATTTAATTGGTGGTGAGAGGCCAGCAAATGTTGCAATACTCACAATGTCCACCAGAGACAACCACCAGTAGGCAGCAAGTG
The DNA here is from genome assembly GCA_028564705.1 of Apricaphanius iberus. Taxonomy (NCBI): domain Eukaryota; kingdom Metazoa; phylum Chordata; class Actinopteri; order Cyprinodontiformes; family Aphaniidae; genus Apricaphanius; species Apricaphanius iberus. Next base: position 572,020 of record JAPXFQ010001693.1, on the reverse strand, counting down.
AAGTGTCTTACCACGGACTAATGGCTTAGCCATTGTTGAGAGTCATGTTCCAGTTTATGTCACTCAGAAAATCGAATTATTGAAAGTGCGTTCAAATCTGCAACGCTAGATGGAAACATGCGCCCTTTTGTGCTGATATTCTCCTGTTGGACTAGAGTTATACAGATAGTAAACAAAAGCTAAAGTCAGTAAAGCAGACAGAGTAAAACGAAGATAAGCACAGTGATGTAACACTGTACATTTTGTAAGTGTTGCACTTTTTGATTGTATTAAACTCGTTGCTTCTCGTTCTGTTGTTGTTCTCACTTATGTGTGGCTCTTGATAAACAAAGATCACTATTAATGGTTCAAACAGAACTCGGTTTAAAAATAGATTGTTTAGAACAGAAACTAATCTCATTAGCCGTGTTTGAACTCTCCTTATTTCATCAAAATATGGGAATTAGATTGTTTTACTGTCGTGATCAATCCATGAATTAAGCAATCCTCCAAAGGTTAATGACTTCTATCCAGATCATTTTTAAATATATCATCTCTTATACAAATAATGTTTTGTTTTCGTGCATTGCTTATTGATTTAAGGTAAGGTAAGGTAAATCACTGGTGCTAAATTAGTTAAACTAATTACAATTAGTGAAAATAATTCAGCTTCATTCCAGCATCTGCAGATCAAGCCTTGGTTCTTAATGGACCCCAATCCCTCGAGAATCATATCAGTATTCATGGTTTCTCATCTAATTACATATCCATCTTTTTGTGTTCTTTTATTTTAACTATTAATTTCTTTTAATCAGTAGTGTGTTCTTTTGTAGTTTAGTGATAAAAATGTTTTTTTCTTTTTCTTTGTATGAATAAATCTTATATTGTTGGAAAGTAACTGTTGTCATTTCTTGTTCAACACACATACATTGCTAGGTTTATGGTAAATAAATGGTAAAGAATTCATTCCTTTAGATTATAAGACTGATTTAGACATTTGGCTATTAAAATAGTTCCTGATAAAGGTGGTTCCCAGAATAATAATAATTTTCCGTAAATTATTAATCTTATTGACTGCCATAAGCAGTCCTTTGACTATTAATAGCCAATAGTGATATTTTTGGTAATATCCCCAACATATATAATGCAGAATTTCTGCCCTAGTAAACTGACATCCTAATAGGTGGTTGTATTTTCTTAATTTCCAGATATTTTTCTTTAAAATGTTATTTGGCTTACTGTCAAAGGATAATTCTACACCTGGACTTAGCATGTGACGTGAAACCTTAGTGTGACAAAGTTAAATTTTTCCTTGTAAAGATGGAGAATGTTGTAACATTTTTCGTCATTCAAATTATAGTAGTTTGGAGACTTTCTGCAGAGCTGGAATGAAATATGGTGTCAGCTGATATTAATATACCAGAATCTCACTTCTGCAAGCAAAAGAGCAACAGCTGATTCATACATTCAACATTCTAACAGGAACCCAACCTCACAACCCAAACCAACAACTTTCTCCTAAATGATCTAAATCCAGTACAGTTGTATTGCATCTTCCGCTGTCAGTTTAAACCTCACTGAAAGGCAACAGTATTCATCCCTTTCAAACTCAGAAATTCCAACCGAAGCAAGGAACATTCACTTCAGGCAAAATCCAGCCCAGACTGTTTGTCTCATCCTTATTTTTATCCTATTAATCCCTACATCTCTTGAAGGTGTTATGAATACCTTGAGTTGAAAAGCCAGTTACGTCAGACCTCCGAGCAGCTTGTTCATCAATGAGAGAGACAGAGAGCACTCTGAAGTCTCTGACAGCTTCTCCGGAGGCTCTTCATACACACAAGCACACAAAGGGTTTGCCAATGGAAACTGGACACAAAAATAAACAAGGGATTTGTGTTTCATGCTGCAAGGGTAAGCACATCCTACACAAGGCTCAGGTAAACACTCAAAGCAGAAATGTGGAGACCAGCTCTTTTAACTTTTCACTTCATTTCTGATGTATTCTTTAGATTATAATTTTGATACATTTAACACATTTATAACCAGCCTGCAAGTGTGGCCACTGCTCATAAAATAAAATTATCTTACCTGGTTATGATTATCTCTCAGCCTGAGATATAATACCGCGGTGATTTAGCTGCAGTAGCTCCTGGATGTGCAATGCTCCAGCTCAGGATGCCGTATGTTCGCTGAAGTACAATGTAGTTCTATTACTCTAAGGTCAATCACGTCTCCAGGACCCAGATATCTAACTCAAAAAACTCAATTTACAAACTGAAACTGAATTGTAGAACTAAAACTGTATGGTGAGAAGCGGAAGTTCGAGATTTGGAATTGCAATAGGATAAAATATGGCTTTAAAGTTCTCCAGTGAAAAATTGAGTTTTCTTTTAATAAAATCAATCACTCTGTGTTCTAAAAGCATGCTGCATATGGAAATGTTATACAAATTCCAATCCCTAAATCAGTTACATAAAGAAAAGAGACCAGAAAACGGCTGAGTTTGAAAAAGCCCAACAACCATAAGTCATAATGCTAACTTAGTATTCATGGCCTTGCCTACCTAGCTTTAGACCTCCCACGGGAATGTTGTTTTTGGCAAGGTGAAAGCCGAGCCCCCAGCTGTTAGAGGCTATGGAGCTTACAGTACAGGCCTTACCTCGAGGTTGAACTTAAAAGATCTTTACCATCACAATGGTGGAACACCAGCTCCCAAGCTGTAAGTAGTGTTTTATTTTTTAAGTATGGTGTTAAAATGCTCCATGAAGATGAAATGTACTACCTTGGTAGCAACTAATATCTATGACCATATCCATCCAAAGATGTTGCTTGTTTAACCATCCTCAAACGTAAGCTATGCTTCAAACCACAAAATCTAATAGCAGCAGCCGAATCCACGGCTGGATAAATATCCCGGAGCTGCCCGGAGCTCTCCCCGCTCATCAGCGGTGTGTGTGTGTGTGTGGGGGGGGGGGGGTTGAAGCAGCTCCTCGTCAGCGGAGGAGAATAAATTATCAAGGAGTAACTCATTGCAAAGAAGGAGACCGTGGCACCAAATAGCTGTCTGTCATGTGGCGTCCTGAAGACTCTATCTCCGGTAGCTCCGATTGTGGAGTGCTGCTGCGGCCATTAGCATGTCGGAGTCCGGTCTTGTTTGGTAATACTGTAATACTTGTGGGCGACTGTGGCTCAGTGGTAGAGTAGTTGGCTTGCAATCGGAGGGTCGTAGGTTCGATTCCAGCTTCCTCCAGTCACATGTCGATGTGCCCCCGGGCAAGGCACTTAAACCCCAAATTCTACATTGTCCTACCGAGCCATGTTGGTTGTCGGTGTATGAATGCGAGTGTGAATGGGTTAATGTGGCTTCAATGTAAAGCGCTTTGAGTGGTCAGTAAGACTAGAAAAGCGCTATATAAGTTCAGTCCATTTACCATTTAAACTGGGTGGTAAACTCTGTCTAAGCATAATTACCGGCCCCATTTTTGTCTCATGTTACTGATTCTAGTAAACAGAATCAGTGACATGGACATCCATAGTAGACAGTGTAGGGGTAGTGTTGCAGTTAGTTAATCAGAGGAGAGAAACTTGGATGTCATTAATCTTACTGAGCAAGCCCCCTACACAATGTTGAGTGTCCATCCCCAATCCCACACTGAACTGGCATGAACTGAAATAGAATGGGTTTTTTTGACAATAACCGACTCAGACAGCATTCTTTCATACCAGAGAACACAGAAAAATTATAAAAACACCAGTGAAGGAGAACTTTAAAGCAAATGAAATCATGGACTGGTGATCTGTCCAGGGTGACGCCTGATGAACGCGGAAAATAGGCACACCAGTCCCCTTGAAACCATTTGAGGATAAGTGGAAAAGAAAATGGATGAATGGAATTCATTTTCAACATAAAACATTCAATTAAAATTTTCCCATAATCCTTTCCAAACAATAAAATGGATTTTCAGTTAGGCAATTCAGATCTAGTTTTAAAAAAGCATGTAACCAAGTTGAGATTTTCATATTCCATCTGAGTTATGCAAATTAAACAGAATTTATTCAAATAAATGTTCTGATGGCACACATTTCTACCCATTATTATTTAGATATTTGAAAAATAATCTTAAAGTGCTAAAAGTAGTAACGTTTTCAAAAGTTTAAGGTCCCATGATTGCGCAATCCCATATCGACCTGTGTATATACTGGGCATGCGCGAAAAGACGCGGGAAACACAGACTGATGCGTATAACCTACGTCAATGCCGGTGCCTACAAAATATAAACAAGACGCTCTACAGCACAGTACATATCTGTTAGTCCCACTGAAGAGAACAATGGCTGCTCAGAAGAAGAGAGTTTTTAGTGTGGACCAACGACATGGTTGACTTGTTACTCAAAGTAACAAAAGATTACGAAGCTGTTGTCTATGTCGTTAGTGTCGCGTTGTTGTCGTCAACCTGGAACGCAGCATTTCATTGATGATGTCACTTCCTTTCATTATCCGTGGAAGCTGTACAGACCTGGGGTCTCATTTATAAACGTTGCGTACGCACAAAACGGGGCCTGAAACTGGCGTACGCCACTTTAAAAGCAAAAGTTGTGATTTATAAAAAACAGACTTGACGGTAAAATGTGCGCACCTGTACGCCAACTCTGACCCGTGCGTATGGACATTTTGGAGACGAGGGAATCGACAACGCAGTTGGTGAGGTGGTGAACTGCAGCCAGACTGCATATTACTCCTCTCACGCATATCATTTCACCTCACACCAAACATTAATTATGGATTCATGTTATTATAAACATCCAATAAGCAATGATATCTATATTGTAGCTTAGCAGTGAGCTATAGCTCTTCTAAAAACATTTTTCAATATTAAAATAGATACATAAAATTTATCTCAAAACCTTAAACTCAGATAAAAGGGCCGGGACTGTGTGCCAATTAAGAAATCGAATCATTTGCCGTCCCTGAGCGCAATAATGCCTGCAGTCTTGGATGGGGTCATAAAGATGAGCAGGCGATACATCACGTTTCCATATACTGTGGGGGAGCAGGCCGAAATTAAGATGCAATTTGCAGCAATGTCCGGGTTCCCAAACATAATCGGCGCAATTGACTGCACACGTATTACTATAAGGGCCCCGTCCGAGGAAATTCCCCTCCCTCCTGGAGTACCCCCTCCCCAGCATGAGAACCCCCGACCCACAGCCGCCTCCTCCTTGACAGGAAGCTTTCACCCAGGGAGCAAAGATCGGCCAGGATGTAAAATTTTTATTGTATCATTTAAGGTAGCAATGTGTCAGCTCCGGTGTACACGTACCCCCTCCAGTAGCAGACCCACTCTGGTGGTGGGAGGCAAGTGGTTTTTTTTCCCCCCTCAACTTTGAGGTCCGACCACTTTTTTCTATTTTTTATTTCGGGTACCTTGCTGTCAGTTGCGCTGACAGTCTGCACTGCAGACGCCACATGCTGCCACTCACAGTTCTTCCTTTTATTTGTGACACCGCTGCTGTGTCGACCAAATAAAATTTCTCTTCTATTCTCCACTTCACCCACTAGCACTTCAATCAACATCTCCGTAAAGTTTATGTTCTTGTTTTTCTTTTGTTGTTGCCATATTTCCCCTCTTCTTCATATGCATCAATATTCATGTCCTGCTTTGCATTGACCTTTTATAGCCAGATTTGGGCATGTTCAGGGCGGGATATGAGCCAAATTCACATGGTAAAACTTCCAAGAAGATTGTGATTTATAAAGGGGAATTGCTTACACCTGTGCGTAGGCATGGTTTTATAAATCAGAAATCGTTTTGGCGTACGCAAACTTTTTGTTTTGGTCGTACGTACACTTTTAGTAGGGATTCTACGCAATGTTTTATAAATGAGACCCCTTCTCATTTAGCCGTTGAATTAAGAATTAGGCGGCCCTCTTACCCAGCTAATAATTATTAGGCCACAGACCTAGTGTGGACATGGCCTAAGAAGCTGATAAAAGTAAAGACAAAGACAAAAAACTGAGGAATAAACTAAGAACAGGAGAATAGAAGAGTAAACAAATGAAAAACTATTTCTAGGAAAAAAAAGGGGGTCAAAGGGACAAAAGGGAAGCAAAATAAGACATGAAAATACAAAACATAAACAAAAATAAGAAAGGAAAAACTACTGAGAAGTAAAAATTTAAAATAAGACTAATAGACCGGGGCTGAGGATGGGTGAACTGTTCCTGTAACAAGGGGTTAGTTGAAAGCTGAAATATAAAACGTAATTTATTGTTCTTTGTGTGCTTCTGTGAAGTATTTGCAAAAGTAGTTGGTCCAAAATTCGATTGGGTGGACAAGTTCAGCTGATCAGATTCAGGTCAGAGAAGAGAGACAGATAGAGGGCAGTCTTTCACCCCCACCCCAAGAAGCACATTCCACTGGCCCATCATCTGTGGCTGGCATTTAAAAAATGAAAGGCAGTTAATGTTCTGTGATCAATTCAATGTTATCAGACCAAGCAGCCATTTGGCTTATCTGTGGTAGAGCTGGGGGGATAAGAAAAAACTGGGAGTTCTAATGGTAAATCAGTAGACATCAATGTAACTCACTGTTGGCATTTTGCGTTAATTGGGTGGTGGTGGTTAGGGATGGTATCAAATCCCATGCCTCAATTATTGTCCCAGTCTGCCCATGCATAGTTAACAGGTTTTTAGGGTTCCCTTCTTTCACCTCTGGAATAAAGCAAAAAATAGAAACATGCTGTCCATGAGTGTTATGAAGGTTTTTTTTGTGAATACCCCCTCCTGTTTCAGGCTCTCCCCCAACCTGATTGGGTGCCCTTTCCTAAAGCTCAAGTCCATCACCAGCCACACCCTACATGATGACTGTGCAGTGGTGCTTATGGTCCTTCTGGCTATTTTGACTGAGATACACTTGATCTCCGCAGGCTTAAAATACCTTTGTACTTTTGTAGGTTTGTTCACACTGAAATTTGTAGGGGAGGGATGCCTTTTTGTTACCTTTCGTTTTCTCGTGTTTATTTGCTGGTTAGGCAGGCTATTCTAAAGGTTTCTGTATTTTGTTTCTTTGGAGTCAGGTACTTATAACTTTTATTTTCATTTACGGTTGATTTGTTAAAGTTGGTTTTTTCTCTCCCTGAAACTGAAAATGTTCGTGTGTAATTAATATGCAAATTAAATCCAACAAGAAAAATAAAGATTTTAAATGCCATTTGGACTCCTCTTTCACCACTTAGGTCTATATTCGTTGCTCCTATCCCATAGACCAGTGTTTCTCAAACATTTTACGGTATGTACCACCTGAGAAAATGTCAAGCTCTCCAAGTACCATCATCATGACCAACCAGAAAATGCAGTATAAATGGTTTACCTTTTTAACAATGGAAAATTCACAAAGGAGGTATATTTACTCCTAATAAGGATTATTTATTGTTGCCAGCCGCAGCCAATCTGTGGACATTGGACATTTTTGAAATAAAATAAAATAAAAACATCTTCAAGCAGGGTTTGAATTACCCCAAAGCTTTTGGGGAAGCCATATTTTTCATTGTGCACTGTGATTTCCTTAAAAAAATTGCGACTGCAAACACCTATATACATTTATAAATATATTTTAAATATATATATATATATATATATATATATATATATATATATAAACTCAGCAAAAAAAAAAAAAAGAAACGTCCTCTGACTTTCAACTGTTTTTACTTTCAGTAAACTTAATGTTTGTAAATATTTGTATGAACACTAAAACATTAAATCTTCATAAACAGAAGAGAGATGCTTTTTGCTGGAGTTTTTGTTGTGACCGCATTTTGCTGGAGCTTTTATTAAGCTAAGTCCACTCAAGTCCTCGCCCACTACTGTTCTTTTGAGATGGTGATGGAAACCCAACCTACCTGTTCCAGGCCCTACTGACCTGTTCCATCTTGTACCGTACTGACCCTAGTGGAAATGGGAAATACAAAACTTAAAACCTCCACCACAGCATGTTGTCCTTCCAGATTTTACAACATCTCGGTAAAAATCTGATGATCTGAGATACATGCTGAACAATACATTGAAGATTGAAAATACCTTGTGCATTTTTAGAGAGCAAATGAATTAACATAATTATTATTCCTCCTATCTGCATTAATTTATTGACCGTCTCTAAACTACATTGTTCAGCACTGAGTATACAGAACTGACCAGGCCACTGTCTTGATGTCAACTTGGTTTAAAAATAAAATATAATTGATATTTAAATAAAATCTAGAAAAAGTCTTTCTGAAACCAGGAAGAATGTCTGTGAACCTGCTGTGATAAAAGATTTCAGCACCGCTACAGCAGGACGCGACCCTAGACTTACCAAGACTTGTCTTTCCAGCGGATTTGTGGCCATGACACCGGCGAATCAAACTGATGTCTTTCACATATCTAAAAGGGACTTTAAATAACTTATATTTCCCATCAATAGAGATTTTAAGTTTATCTCTAAAGCTCTGCCAGTTTTTAGATGTTAAAGTGGTTATATATCTGGGATTTTGCCTGCTAAATGTCTTGGAAGTGCTTGTTGCGTCTCTATAGCCGGCGTTCATTTGATTTGCTTTCTGCCACACAAGCTTTCACTCATGCGCACAAAGATGTCAACAAAGACTCTCCTATAGTGTCTCATCAGTAGTAAACAAATGCTGGCAGCTGTGAAGCAGACCGAGCAAAGCAGGATATGCACAATGAAAGAAATAGAAGACAGCAACACAGTGTATTGATTTGATTGACTTGCTTGATTGTGTTAAACTCTTTGGTACTGATGTGTTGTTGCTGTACCAATGTTGTTTTTCCTACTTCTGCGGTCTCCTGACTTCCAGGGAGGGTAGTGCTACTCATAGCTCAACTTGCCTGGGATGATGTTTACAAGCATCTGGGTTACCTGTGACCCTTCGAGGATAAGCAGTGTATTATCTGGGTGTCTTGGCTCAATTAGGACAAGGCCAGTTTGGTTCGACTTCAGATGGACTAGTGTATACATGCATTTCAAAAGTCTGAATTTGATCACACTAAGGTTTTCTCTTACCACATGTAAAAGCACTGACTGACTTGGAGGCTCACCTACTAGTATGTTAATGTCTTGAAAACAATATCTGTTGGAAGATTTTAAATATTTGATATGTTTTTTTTTAGCAACAACAATACTGTGGTTTTTCTCTGATTTTACTGTTATTCTAGACAACTGGCATGCAAAGCGTACTAACATTTAAGGAAGGTAAACAATTCTTGTATGGCATTTTGTTCTTGTGGTTGTTTATAGTGCTCCATAATAAAACAAACATACAAAAAACTGGTATGTTGTAGTACTTGAAATTTCAACTCTTTACGAAAAAAGTGAGAAAGACAGACAGTGAGGTTCCATTACTTTTAGCGTGGATGTTTACAGAACAGGTGCTTTTCTATAAATGGTGTGGATATGAGCATGTGTGTGAATGTGCTCATATGGGCTGTTTGCATGTTCCCCAGCACGTCACTAGCTGTCAGTGTAGAGCACTTGCTGCAAGAGAATTTGCATTACAATGAATCTTAATAGTCGTCCACGGATATTGTGTGCTGACCTTGATTTATTCCCTGTATAAGTGGGTAAATAAATACATTGGAATAAAGTGGGAGATGTAGAGAGCACACCTTTGTCTCATACGCGAGGAGACTGAAGGTCATTGCCTGTCTTTAAGTGCAAAAGAGGAAAGAAATAAATGAAAAATACATCACAATTTTCTTCTTCTGACGACATGTCTAGTGTGTCTAGTGTCTAGTGTAGGTGGGCTCCAGCCTTTCCTCATACCTGCACAGACAAGCTGGTATAGAACAACTGCAGCTGTTGAGAAAATCCTCCTTCATGAACTTGTATATTATATAATGTACAATTTGGCCTTATTGGAGTCTACAGGAAAGTGATGTTTACAATTCCGCTTGATGGTGTTTCAGATGAGTAAATAGGTTAGATACAGAAAAATCTATATATGTTACTCATTCATTTTCTTTTATTTATCTATCTATATAACAGTAGAATGGACAATTTCATAGATAAGCATAAACTAATTAATGAAAGTCAGTATGGGTTTCGAACATGGTCAACTTCAATGGCCATCATCGATGCAATAGAGGAGATTACTAATAGCTTAGAGGGAAAGAAACATGCAGCTGGAATATTCATTGACTTGAAAAAAGCATTTGATACACTTAATCATTTTATATTATTAAAAAAACGAGATAGATACGGTATAGGGAGGGTGGCTTTGAGTTGAATTAAAAGCTATTTAACTGGGAGACAACGGTATGTGAAGATAGGGGAGTTTACATCAGGAAATTTGCACTGCCTGCTGAGACGTATCGCGTTGGTAAGACGTATCGCGTCATTTCCTGTTTTGTGACTAACTCGTTTGTAGCAAGTCGGTGTTTCTCTCTCTCTTGAACTGATCTAACTTTCTCTGTCAATAAGTTTTTTCTGAGTTGCTTAACACACAAACACATTAAAACGTTAATTTTCTTCACGGTTTAGGACTCTTTAAGCGTTTTACTGGGTTAATTACTTTGTTCTTAGGTAAGGTAAGGTACCGCTTGGTTAGCTTAGCTTTACGGCTAGCATGGCTTCGGCAGCTTTCTCTCTTGTCCCTCCATCTCTCTCTACACCTCCTCCTCTTTCCTGCTCTCTCTGTCAGATGTTTAGTTACTCCTCCGCCTCATTTAGTGAAGTTGGTAGGTGTAATAAGTGCAGCATTTTTGTAGCTTTGGAGGCGAGGGTTTCTGAGCTAGAGGCCCGGCTCCGCGCTGTAGAACAGCCAGGCCCAGCAGTAGCTAGCGCGGAGTCAACTAGGACAGGACCTAGCCGTCCTCCAACAGCTCCCGTGCAGCCGGGACCTCAGGCGAGCTGGGTGACTGTTCGTAGGAAGACTAGCGCCAGACCCCAGTCCGCGGCCAACCTCCAGCCCCTTTCTCTGAACAATAGGTTCGCCCCGCTCAGCGACGCACCCGCCGAGCAGGAGAGGCCGATTCTTGTAATTGGCAGCTCCATAGTTAGGAATGTGGCTCCAGAGACACGAAAGACCACCGTCAAATGCCTTCCAGGGGCCAGGGCTGCGGACATTAGGTCCCATCTGAAGCTTTTGGCCAAGGACAAACGGCGGTATAGCAGGATCGTTATCCATGCTGGTGGCAACGACACCCGGCGACGGCAGTCGGAGGTCACTAAAATTAGCGTAGCTTCGGTGTGTAGGGCTGCCAAAAAGATGTCTGACTCTGTAATTTTTTCTGGTCCCCTGCCTGATCGTACTAGCGATGACATGTACAGCCGTATGCTTTCGTTCCACCTTTGGTTGTCAAGGTGGTGTCCAGAAAACGATGTGGGCTACATTGATAACTGGGGGGCCTTCTGGGGAAAACCTGGACTGTTACGTAGAGACGGCATCCATCCCACCGAGGACGGAGCTTCGCTTCTTTCCAGGAACATTGATAGGGTTATCTCTAGTTCCCCAAAGCCGTGACAACCCAGAGTCCAGCTCAGGGAACCCAGAGTCGAGCTCAGGGAAACCAGAGTCCAGATCAGGGAACCCAGAGTCCAGGTCAAGGAACAGGGACTGCCACCCACCCACTACCCTATAGAGATAGTTTCCCGTCCACTACCCAAAACTAATGAATTAAAAGTTAATGCTACTAGAGCAAAGTATAAAAATCTCATAAAGATAAATAAAACTCGGACTGAACATAAAAACAAATCAATTAAATGTGGTTTACTAAACATAAGATCTCTCCCCTCAAAAACACTCTTAGTAAATGACTTAATTTGTGAAAATAATATTGATTTGTTTTGTCTTGCAGAGACATGGTTGCAGGAAGAGGACCATGTCACAATAAATGAGTCAACTCCCCCTAGCTACTTAAACTTTAGTGTCCCTCGAAGTACTGGTCGAGGAGGTGGAGTAGCAACTATCTTTCATTCCGATTTACTAATTAATCTCCAAAAAAATAATAGTTACAGTTCCTTTGAGCATCTAGTTTTTAGCTTTCCTCATACACATAACAAAGCAGTAAAGCCACTTTTGTTTGTGGTCTTATATCGTCCACCAGGACCTTATTCTCAATTTTTAGATCAGATTTCAGATTTTCTATCTGACTTAGTTTTAAACACTGATAAAGTCATTATAGTCGGAGACTTCAATATTCATGTTGATAATGAAAGTGATAGTCTAAATACAGCTTTTAACACTATCCTAGACTCAATAGGCTTTACTCAAAATGTGCAGGGACCAACACATTCTTGTCACCACACTTTAGATCTTGTGCTGACTTATGGCATTGACTGTGAAGAAATAACAGTCTTTCCACATAACCCTATCCTGTCTGATCATTTCCTTATCACTTTTAAACTTACTCTAATGGATCATATCAAACCTGAAAGAAAACTTCATTATACCAGAACGTTATCAGACAACGCTGTAGCAAATTTTAAAGAAGCTCTTCCAACTTTAATTTCCTCAGTTTATAAATGCAGAACAGAAAACAGTGATTTAACTCGTGACCCCTCACAACTTGACATTTTAGTTCATAGCGTTAATTCCTCCCTGCGTCGGGCAATAGACAAAGTTGCCCCCTTGAAAAGGAAGGTGGCTAGCCATAGAAGATTAACTCCCTGGTTTAATTTAGAGCTACGTACCCTAAAGCAGAATGTTAGAAAACTAGAGAGAAAATGGCGCTCCACGCATTTACATGATTCCTTTTTAATATGGAAAAATAGTTTATTGCTATATAAAAAGAGCCTTCACACAGCTAGAACAGCATATTATTCATCTTTAATCGAGGAGAATAAAAATAATCCTAGGTTTCTTTTTAATACAGTTGCCAAACTCACACAGGATCATAGCTCTATCGAGCCAACCATTCCCCAAGCTCTAAGCAGTGACGACTTCATGCAATTCTTTATAAATAAAATAGACTCCATAAAGAATAAGATAATTGGGAACCTTCCCAATATGCTTGCTTCCTCCTTAGTTAATGAGGCAGCCTCAAAAATGGTGGAACCTAATATATGCTTAAACTGCTTTAATGCAGCCGAACTTTGTGATGTACTAAAATTATTAGCTTCATCTAAACCTTCAACTTGCGTTTTAGACCCAATCCCAACTAAACTCTTAAAAGAAGTTTTCCCTCTGATCGCTGCTCCAATTTTAAATATAATGAATCTATCCTTAGTCAATGGATATGTACCACAGGAGTTTAAGATTGCTGTAATTAAACCTCTACTTAAGAAACCCTCTCTTGATCAAAACGACTTAATTAACTATAGACCGATATCTAATCTTCCCTTCTTATCTAAAATTCTTGAGAAAATAGTTGCACACCAGATATGTGAGCATTTAAACAATAATGAGCTGTTTGAGAAGTTTCAGTCAGGCTTTAGAGCTCATCACAGCACTGAAACAGCTCTGGTGAAGGTTACTAATGATATTCTCATAGCCTCAGACAATGGACTGGTGACCATTCTGGTCCTGTTAGATCTCAGTGCTGCCTTTGACACTGTTGACCACAATATTCTCATAGAAAGGCTTCAAAGTGTCGGTATAATAGGAACAGCACTAGGTTGGTTTAAATCTTATTTGTCTAACAGATTTCAGTTTGTTCAGGTAAACAATAGATCTTCCTCAACCTCAATAGTTACTTGCGGAGTACCACAGGGTTCAGTGCTTGGGCCGATTCTCTTTACTATATATATGCTTCCTATTGGTAAAATAATTAGGCAGCATGGGATAAAATTCCATAGTTACGCAGATGATACACAGCTATATCTATCCATAAATCCTGATGAATCCAATCAGTTAGGTAGACTACAGGCATGTCTGGAAGACATAAAAACTTGGATGACTCTAAACTTCTTGCTTCTAAATTCTGATAAAACAGAAGTTGTCGTCTTTGGACCAGAAGCTCTGAAAAAGAAACTACTTAGTCAGCCCCTTCACCTGGACGGCATTAAATTAGCCTCCAGTAATAAAGCAAAAAACCTCGGTGTCATTTTTGACCAAGATATGTCATTTAGAACTCACATTAAAGAAGTCTGTAGGATTTCCTTTTTTCACCTTAGGAATATTGCAAAAATTAGAACCATCCTGTCCAGGAGTGATGCTGAAAAACTAGTCCATGCCTTTGTTACTTCAAGGCTGGATTACTGTAACTGTCTATTATCAGGTAGTCCACAGAATACAATTAAAAGTCTACAGTTAGTTCAAAATGCTGCTGCTAGGATTCTGATGAATATTAAAAGAAGAGATCACATTTCCCCTGTTTTAGCTTCTCTTCACTGGCTCCCAGTAAAATCTAGAATAGAATTCAAGATCCTCCTTCTGACATATAAAGCCCTTAATAATCTAGCTCCATCATACATAAGAGACCTGATTGTTCCATATGTTCCTAACAGAGACCTTCGCTCTCAGACTGCAGGTTTACTGGTAGTTCCTAGGATTTCTAAAAGTAGAATGGGTGGCAGATCTTTCAGCTATCAGGCTCCCCTCCTATGGAACCGGCTCCCAGGGTTGGTTCGTGAAGCAGACAATTTGTCTATCTTTAAAACTAGGCTAAAAACTTTCCTCTTTGACAAAGCTTACAGTTAGAGATATGTTTATAGGTAGTTAGAGTCAGGTCAGACAGGTAGATAGGAAGAGACAGGTTAATGTTAGTAGTCAGGCAGAGTGTCAAAAGTTAGGAAGAGATAGGAAGAGGTAGAGTAGCTAGGTAGAGATAGATTAATGTAAGCCAGGTAAAGATCCGGAGCCGGTCGCGGCTTACCGCCGCGGAAGAAATGCGCCCCACAGGGGCCAGCCAGCGCCGGAGAGAGGTCCCTCAAGGGGATCCTCCCGCACAGTGCGGCCGCCCATTACCTGCCGGGTTGAATCCCCCGGGCAGACTGTGCGGACCCCACCCGTTTATCTCTTAAACGTTTCTCGCCCTCTTCAACTCTGTCCTCTCAGTTCTGTCTATTTTTCCTTAAGATAGTTGTCGACTATCGGTCTCGTGCCGGTATTTAGCCTTAGATGGAGTTTACCACCCACTTTGGGCTGCATTCTCAAACAACCCGACTCCGAGAAGACCCCGGCATGACGGGGGCCGTTACCGGCCCTACACCGTCCACGGGTCAGGAGGACTCAGACAGAGTGTTGGTAGCCAGGTCTCCTAGTAGCTAGGAGACAGGTTAATGTTAGTAGCTATGCTGCTTTAGGCTAGGCTGTTGGAGGACATTATTAGGGTCTGTTCCTACTTTCTCTCCTACTTCTCCCCAACTGCATGATGTGCTGTCAATTCAAGCACTAACCTGTTTTCTATTATAGTAGGTGCTCCGGATTAGCCCTGCTTGACGACCCTGACTAAGATGGCATTGCAGTGACGGAAAATTCTCCACGTCCTGCAACAAACTTGTGCATCAGTTCTATTGCTCTTTCTGTGTCTCTGTTATGTATTCTCCAAGCCACAGACGGTCGCGGCAGATAACCGCTTGTGCTGAGCCTGGTTCTGCCGGAGGTTTCTTCCTGTTAAAAGGGAGTTTTTCCTTCCCACTGTCGCTGCATGCTTGCTCAGTATGAGGGATTGCTGAGAATTCCACGACGCAATCTTCTGTGGTTCTGTAATTTCTACACTAAACATTGTATTGTAATAACTCTTTTTGTAAAGTGCCTTGAGATGACATCTGTTGTGAAATGGCGCTATATAAATAAACTGAATTGAATTGAAATTTGGACATTGGTTGTAGGGTCCCACAGGGATCTGTCTTAGGCCCAAAGTTGTTAAATTTATATATTAATGACATTTGTAATGTGTCTAAATTATTCAAATTAGTCATGTTCGCAGATGACACAAACATTTTCTATTCTAATGACAATTACAGTAATTTAGTAACTAATATAAACAGTGAACTAAGGAAATTAAAAACATGGATGGACATAAACAAATTGTCTCTCAACTTACATCAAACAAAAGTGATGTTTTTTGGTAATTATAATGGAAAATCAGACCCAATAAATATAGACTGTGTAGTCTTAGATACAGTATTAGAAATAAAATTCTTAGGAGTCACCATTAACAGTAAATTAAGATGGAAACCACACATAATACACATACAAGATAAAGTCTCCAAAAGTATCTCAATTATTAATAAAGCCAAGTTTTCCTTAAATTATAATGCATTATTTTTATTATATGGTTCATTAGTAGTGCCATATCTAAATGACTGTGTAGAACTTTGGGGCAATAACTATAAAAGTTCATTACACCCACTTGTTATACTCCAAAAACGGGCTGTAAGAATTATACACAAAGTGGGATATTGTGATCACACTAATATAATATCTGTACAGTCTAAACTATAAAAAATGCATGATTTAGTTGATTTCTCTGCCCAACTTCTGTTTAAAGCTAAATAAATGTACTACCTGCAAGGATGCAAATGTTTTTAACATGAACAGAAGGGGGATATAACCTGAGGGGATGTGATAACTTTAAGATTCAAGCCGTGTCTTCCACCAGGAAAAGTATGTGTGTGTCTGTATGTGGCATTAAACTCTGGAACAAATTGGGGGCAGAACTTAAACAATGTCCAAATATTCATCACTTCAAATCAAGATATAAAAAAAGGGTATGGTCAAAGTACCAGAAGGAGGAAATGGGTACTTGATTGTTATTGGGTGTTACAAAGTGCTGTATAAATTAAAGATCGGATCAAGCTAATAATAAAGTTTATTGCTGTTGTAGCTACATGATACATGATACCAGCTAGTTCCTATACAGAGATAAAAATGCAAAAAAATAAACATTATAAAGAGGTTAAACTATTTAGACAGGAATGCTTTTAAGAGGTTTGTGGGTGGCTCTTAAAAGAGCTGTTTTGGCCGCAAAAGGCCCTGCTCTCTCCGCCAAGAAGTGAGCCATGAACAGCTTCCTCATCTGGACACCCAGGCTTGTTAAAAACTTTTAACAACCGCAGACAGATGGACAGCTGCTCAGCGTAGTAGTTGGTGTGTCAGTGGGCAAAGTTTGGACCTTCACAGTACAAACTGGGCAAGCAGGCCAGGTTTTCCAAGGAGCTCGTCTGGTAGCTCTCAAAACCCCAACTGCAGCGGTCCCAGCTCCACCCGAGGCAAGCCCTAACATTTAACATGGTCAGCTCAGAGACCAGAGTCGAATGGGCGGTCCCGGAGGGTCAGGAGAAGGAGGAAGGGAGGAGGAAGAGGCGGCCAGCTACAGGTCAGGTTCCTCCCACAAGTTATGTATTTCTGCTTAACGCGTGTGAAAATTGCTTATTTTGAAGCACGAGCAGTTCACTTTGGACATGCTTGAAGGTGTGAATTGTCAAGTGACCAGCTAGGGGTGTGTGGCGCTTTTTGGTCGTGTTGGTTGCGTTTGTTATATATGCACCGTGAGAGACAGATTTTAATGATGAGGTGTATCGATGAAGTGATTGTGCAGAGTTTATTTGACTTTTTTTGGTTTTCATTTTTCTAATTAGGGGAACATTGTGAAACTCTTATGTACAAACCGTTAAGTAGTGAATTTTAAGTAGACATTCAGAATTATTTATATTTTCCAAAACAAGCGTACCATCCATAAGTGAGTAAAAATGAAGTTCCAAGACGTCAAATAAATGTTAAATTTTACTGATCTCTAACCTCAGTTCAACAAAAAAGGAGGAAAATGTTTTGCAAGCTCTTAAAATATGTTCAATCTTTATGTCCTTGACTTAAAGCAGCTTCAACCTTTTAAAACAAGTGAGTTTAGACTGCAATATACTGACAAACTTTGAAAAGGGCTTCTTTGCTGGGTCCCTAGGGAAAATATGAAGCCAAAAACAAGCCACTGAGGCAGTCAGCATGATGGATGAACATGTCTGTGAGATCAGCTGCGTAAATGGGACAGTCACCATGCCTGCTGTCCTTCCTGTTATAGTGATAACCAGGAGCATAACAAAGAAACACTAAATGAAGGATTCAGCTTCCAGTTTAAGCTAAGGCTGGTTTACGCTGGGCTATATGTTCCAAACCGAGATGGTTAACCTTGAAGATTAAATGGACTGAGCTGGGTAAGGCTCCTTCTGGGAAAATGGATTGATTGTTTCAGCTAATTGTACTGGAGTCAAAAAACATCACAAATAGATAGTTATAATATACCAATGTATTCTACAGCAATGCACTTCTGTCCACACTTATGTTCAAATACTGAGACCTCTGAACATGGAGCGCCCTTCTTAACAGCTACTCCAAGCTGCTGTTATTTTACCAACAACGTAAAATTATCTTAACTCTGTGTTGTTACGAAATTATTTCAAGGTTATATGAATTAATTGATTCATAACATATTAGTAAACGCATCTAGGAAATTTGCCATAATAAGTGAACATCAGAAGCCAACAAGGAGGCCTCTCACCTCATTCCCTCTAGCTGCAGTGAGAAGTATTTTAAATTAACCTTGTAAGGTAGACATAACAATCTGTGATAGCTAGAGGCAGAAGCTGCTTACAGAGGGCAGAGACACGTGAGATGGGAGCAAGGGAGTAGAAGTAGCCCAGACAGGCTTCTGTGCAAGACTGACGTAATTAAACCTGAAAATACTGATCCAGACTTCTGCCTCATTCTTGTTTATAGAAGGAAGACATGGAATTCCATGACATACTTATACATACAGATGTGTTCCCAGTGAGTATAGCACTACTTAATAAAAAAACTCTCTATCTAAGGAAGTTTAGCGAATTGGATTAAGTTGTTGACTCATCTTTGCTTTTTTACATTATAAACATCACATTCAGTCAAGATGCCAATGGAAGAGCCATAAGTCTGTTCTGCCCAGGGATTCCCACAGTATGGATATTCTAAACAGTTAAGCTGAAAAGTTTTAATTTGGAGGGCCAGTGCTGCGATGGACTGGTGACCGTCCCAGGGTGTACCTCGCCTTTCGCCTGATGACTGCTGGAGATAGCCCCGGGACCCTTCAAGGGGAATAGAGGATGGATGCATGGCTGGATGGATGGATATACCAGGATCTCTGTCCTAGACCTGTGAATATTTGGCCCAATTTTTGATAAATTTAAGACAAAAGATGCACAGTTTTCACCGTTTTTTTTTAAATTACTAGGGAGAGGCGTCTTAATCTCCAGCCCCCTACTTACAGCCTGAGACTTCACATCAAAAACACATAAACATACATAAATAAATATAAACATATATTATGTATCATGTAACATAATATATGTAATATGTATATATAATCAAAAACGTATACTCATGTATATAATATAGATTACAGTTACAAAAGAGGTGCTGGCAAGGAATTACAGAATATTTTACATTTTTTTCAGTAAAGATTTTTTTTAGCACTAGTGGCCTTTATTTAACAGTTGCTCAGTAAGAAATTGAGGGGAGAAAGAAGGGGGAAGACATGCAACACAGGGTCGAAATCAAACCTGGGACAGCTGTGTCAAGGATAATAGCCTCCAGTTCAGTAACAGAAGTTTTTTGTCATTAAAACTAATAGCACTATCAGTAAAAAAACTAATATACGTCGGCTTTTTTATTTTTGTAAAGAATAAAAGTGCTATCAAATGTTTGGCCAGATAGAGAGTATGTGTTTGTTGGCTCCAGCTCATTTGAGTTTGAGACCCCTGTGCTAAAGTACACCTGTGATGGACTGGCGACTTGTGTCACCGGAGTGCAGCCCACCTCTCACCCGATGATCCAATGATTGCTAGAGACAGGCAACAGTCCATTAACTAAAAGCAATTATGAATATGTTACCTTTCCACTCTGTCCATCTCAATTAAAACATCAGAGAAACAAATACCTAGCATGGACATTAGCATCTTCAGTCCTGTTCCTTCCTTCCTTGCCTCCCCTCATTTAATTATTGGCCTTCCCACTGTGTTCAAATCAATCCCATCAACGAAGCCATCACAAAGGGACTTTTACCACAATGTTTTGCTGTGGAAAATGCCTGGTAATTACAAATAAAAAAAGACAAATACATCCTATTAATGACCGTTAAACGGATGTTAATTATCCGATTGAATGGCTGTCACCATTAAGCTGTTTCTGGAGCTTGAGGGAGGAAGGAGGGGTCAAGGGTTCAAAAAAATAAATGGGCACTTTGAAAAAGCAAATTAGCTGCATGCTGAGAAGATCAGACAGCGTGAAGCACATCTGTCAGGAATGCATGAAAGAGGCTAAGGAAGAAGCACGGAAAGGGGTGGCTGGAGGATGGGGGCGGTTGGGGGGAGCTAAACTTTCTTCCTTTCCTGACATTAGCAATTGCTGCAATGCATCAGAGAGGAAATTAATCAACAGTCTTTAATTATTTATATATTAGAAAAGGACAAAGTGTGTGGAAGGAAAGGCAGGAGTCACACTGCGCTAATCTGGCCACAGCCATCCAATCAAACTGCTCCAGTCAAAACACATCCATCACAACAGGTACAAAAAATAAAAATATACAAAAGGGATCATTTGAGTCTATACAGAAGTAGAGTATGAATATTCAGAACTGAATTCATGACTGTCATAAGGGTGCGAATCATCCAGTAAATATGAAGCGATTAAGGCAATTTTCTTCTCAAAACATTTTAACAGTGAGTTAAGTAATCATTTGACATGTTACTTTATAACCATGTACTTATAGACTTAATTAAGCAACACCACCAGCTATAATACATAAGTTAAAAACTACTGTTTCTCACATTAAACACAACCGACTTGGTTAGGTTGAGATATTATTTAAATTCAACAGAAAAAACAATAATAATAATAATAATAATAATTATTATCATTATTATTTTTTTATGCATTAAAAAACTTTCCTACTCCTGGAATTTTTATGACATTTGGCAAACACAAAATTCTAGTTGTGTATAACTTGTAGTATGCGTTTCGGGCCTCATTTTTCTGTCCAAGCCCGGCCCACGTCCAACAGAGCAGTAACTGAAAGAGACCCAAACCCGACAGGTATTAAGATATTTATGTACGAGTCGGACCCGGGCCCAACATAGGAGCCACAGTTTAATAAACCGAGGCCACGGATTCTTAAACCTGGAAATACTATCTGCACCAGACCCTGGCTTGGCTCCTCTGGTCCAGATGTGGGCTGTTGTTATAATTATGAATAAAAAGGAAATAGAAAAAAATAAATATCCCCGCTCTTGTTTTTTTTCAGAAATCGCGCATTGCTAATCCTATTTCGGAGCAGGTATAGTTGTAAGTTTTTTGGGGTACAGCTCAAAATTATTCATATACCTGGCTGACTTAGGTGAAAGGAAAATTTATTTTTATTTTTTTACCAACAGTTATATTTTCCAACTAGATTCCTCACTTAAGCCAGATTTATCAAATATGCGGTTGCCATGTTCCTCTGCAATCATCTGTTGATAAATCCCAAAAGTGTGTACATAGGAGATTGTGCCCGTTCAGTCATTCGCAAAGATAAACACCCTCAAATAAGGATCAGTATTGGCAAGAATCTGGCAATACGATATGTTTCACAATATAAGGGGGATGATGTGATATACTGCGATATATTACGGTACTTTGAGTAAGACTATATATCCTGATTT
Organism: Apricaphanius iberus; assembly: GCA_028564705.1. Taxonomy (NCBI): domain Eukaryota; kingdom Metazoa; phylum Chordata; class Actinopteri; order Cyprinodontiformes; family Aphaniidae; genus Apricaphanius; species Apricaphanius iberus. The sequence goes on along the minus strand of JAPXFQ010001693.1, from coordinate 550,437 downwards.
TTAAAAATGAATTGAACTGTACTAAATCTGTCACGGCATTCTTAACAATGCAACCCGTTTAATCTATAACAAATCCAGTTTTATTACTAGATCTAGTTGATCAATTGGAACCAATACGGTGAAAATAGCTACCAACTAATTTAATGACAAAATTCATTTCATAAAAATTCATTCATATTCATAAAATAAAAATCAATTATTTTATTTGGAAGATAGACACAATATTGTGTCATAAAATATAGCAATATAATGGCATATCAATATTTTCTAACATCCCTGCCATCAATTAACCATATTTGGTAACACAGCATCCACTGAAACATGCATGAAATCCTTGCATTCTTAAAAAAAATATTGGTTAAGAGAGAAAAAAAAAGAAATTTATTGACACCAAGATTGAGGTAAAACGTAAGTGGATAAAAATAAAAGTAATGTTGAACAGACTTCTGGAAACATGTCATAGTTAACGCAAATTCATTTAAACACAGTTTTTGCCCTCTTTTACAGTGCATCAGGAAAGTATTCGCAGCGCTTTATTTTTTCCACATTTTGTAATGTTACAGCCTTATACCAAAATTAATTCAATTCATTTTTCCCTTTAAAATTCTACACACAACACCCCATAATGACAATGTAAAAAGAAATGTTTAGATTGTTGCAAATGTATTAAAAATAATAAAATCTGAGAAATCACATATAGATAAGTATGCACAGCCTTTGCTCAGTACTTTGTTGATGCACCTTTGGCAGCAATTACATCCTCAAGTCGTTTTGAATATGATGCCAGAAGCTTGGCACACCTATCTTTGTGTAGTTTTGCCCATTCCTCTTTGCAGTACCTCTCGAGCTCCATTAGGTTGGATGGAAAGCGTCGGTGTACAGCCATTTTCAGATCTCTCCAGAGGTTTTCATCCAGGATGTCTCTGTACATTGCTGCATTAATCTTTCCCTCTATGCTCACTAGTTCACCAGTTCCTGCCGCTGAAAAACATCCCCACATCATGATGCTGCAACAACCATGCTTCACTGTAGGGATGGTATTGGCCTGGTGAAGAGCGGTGCCTGATTTTCTTCAAAGATAATGCCTGGCATTCACACCAAAGAGTCAAATTTTTGTCTCATCAGACCAGAGGATTTTGTTTCTCATTTTCTTTGAGTCCCTAAGGTGCCTTTTAGCAAACTCCAGGCAGGCTGCCATGTGCCTTTTACTAAGGAGTGGCTTCTGTCTGGCCACTCTACCATACAGGCCTGATTGGTGGATTGCTGCAGAGATGTCTGTCCTTTTGGAAGGTTCTCCTCTCCACAGAGGAATGCTGGAGCTCTGACAAAGTGACCATCAGGTTATTGGTCACCTCCCTGACCAAGTCCCTTCTCCCCCGTTCACTCAGCTTAGAAGGCCGGCCAGCTCTAGGAAGAGTCTTGGTGGTTCCAAACTTCTTCCACTTAGGATGATGGAGGCCCCTGTGCTAATTGGAACCTTCAAAGCAGCAGACATTTTTCCGTAACCTTCCCCAGCCTTGTGCCTCAAGACAATCCTGTCTACTGCACTGTCAACCTAGGGGCCTTATATAGACAGGTGGGTGCCTTTCCAAATCATGTTCAATCAACTTAATTTACCACAGGTGGACTCCAATTAATCTGCTGAAACACCTCAAAGATGATCAGTGGAAACAGAATGCACCTCAGCTCAATTCTGAGCTTCACGTCAAAGGCTGTGAATACTTATGTGCATGTGATTTCTCAAGTTTTTTATTTTTAATAAATTTGCAACAATTTCAAGACACTTTTTTCACATTATCATTGTGGGGTGTTGTGTTTAGAATTTTATGGGAAAAATTAATTTAATCCATTTTGGAATGAGGCTGTAACATAAAAAAAAAGTGGAAAAAGTGAAGCGCTGTGAATACTTTCTGTATGCACTGTATATTCAGGAACCTTGTCCTAATGAAAGATGAACTTCCACCCAAGTCTCTTGCAGCTTTTAACATTTTATTTTTTTGATATATATTTTTTTTGTTTCTGTGTCCATGACTTGAAGAAATTAAACCCACAGCAATCTCTAATAAATCTCTAATCTATATATATATATATATATATATATATATATATATATATATATATATATATATCAAGTGGAGTACTATAGCAAAAGTTGTAATGCTCTGCATGAGGAAGTAAATCTGTTGGGCTTGTACTAGGTACTCAGACACCAATTCTGACTACCACATTGCCAGACAGGACACGGAAAATTAAATAAATCCCATATTAAACAGGTTTCCAGCATTTCTTTGCCCCACTTCCAAAATAGAGCTAAAATGAAAAAAATAAAAAAACATCTAGTCCAGAAGTGATACTGAGAAACAAGTCCATGCATTTGTTACTTCAAGGCTGGACTACTGTAATTCCTTATTCCTCCTTTCCACCGGACGTGTCAGCAGCATCTTACAGCAGCAGCATGTCATACGAAGCTGATAGTCAGGGGCCATTCTAGACCTAGAGCTTGACTGGGGCACAGGCCCCAACTCCTAATACATTAAAAAATGTAAATGTGTGCGCAATATAAAATAAATGGCTAGCCTTCAGGTGCAAGTATAAAAATCATTATTGTCACTGTCATATTGTAGGTTATATTAAACCACTGGTAAAGATAAAAGGATAGATTCATGGGTACAATATAATGATATTTATTTGCACATCCACACCTCAAAGATTTACAAACAACACCCTCTTACTTCAACCATTTAAGATTAGAAAGAGTCAGATTCATTAGTACCTAAACCTCAGTCCAAGTTTAAAACAAGTAGTTCAGGAAAGCAAAGTAACTAACAAACAGAAAAGTATATTTCTTCTATGTTATGCCGGATGCTCCCTTCTCAGGAGAAGCTGTTGTGCATCATTAGGCTAACAAACTAACAAGTTGGTATCATCCAATATGCACACACCCCATTCATTTACAAGCTGTTTGGAGCACAGCACAATAGGGCTGGACGATAAAATGATAGCAACATATATCTATCGATAGACGTATGGTGCAAAAAAAAAAGTTTGATAGAAAAAACCCCACTTCCTCTTATTTTTTTTATCAAAGCCTATCAGGTAGTTGGATACAACTATCATTACTTACTCCAAACAAATCATTTACCTGAACCACACAGCTCTGTCAGCCACCCTCTCTCCTTTAAAACCACAAAAAGGATGAAATTATTTGAGCTGAAACAGAATTGTTTGATAGTCCCTAATCGCCGTAACTTCGCTGCGGTTAGATGTCTAGTAAATCTACGATCAGCTGTCTTATGCAGGACCCCCTTTCCCGGCTCGCTGCAAATCTGTTACAGAGAGACACAGGAAATCTACCCAGTTCGTGTCGCGCTGCTAACAACACCTGTGGCTTTTGAAATGTCCGCTCAGTTCTGCTCCCGGTCCTCAGAGAGAGGTTTCAGCCATTAATATCACGAAGTGTCATAAAATGTTTAAAAGATTAAAAAGCATCAAAATAAGCCTATAATTTAAATTACTAACATAATAAAAAAATATATGTAATGTAATGGTTTATAATGTTACTTTTCTTTGTATTTACTGATTTTACTCAGGTGTCTTGATACGTTTCTGTGTCTTACAAACTTAATTATGATAAAAATAAGTCTTTGAAATTTTTTATTGATATCTTTATTAATTAAAATTAGTTAATTGAAGAATAACAAAATGACTGGGAGGCACTTAATATATATTTTTTACATTTTGTGATATTTATCGATATCGATGTATATGACAATTCTTTTATCGATATGCTCTTTTTCTATATCTACCTGCTCTAGAGCATAACAGCATAGGTTAGTTAGAACAATATGGACTGAAAAGGCATTAAACAAGGTTTAACCTGGAAAATGTTATAAAACAAAGCTGTTAATACAAAGCCTTCATACTGACTTTTGGTGATAATTTACAAATGTAGCCTATAATAATCTACACAGACTCAGAGTAGGCTCCTCTGACTTATTATCACAATTATTATTATCACCTATATTATCACCTATAGCCTACTCTGACTCTGTACATTACTATAGGCTACATTATAGGCAAAGTATCACCTATAACCTACTCTGACTCTGTAGATTATTATAGGATACATTATAGGCAAAGTATCACGTATAGCCTACTCTTACTCTGTGTAGATTATTATAGGCTACATTTGCAAATGCAGAAAACTTATTTAAGTTTGCCATTAAACCATTTATCAAATCATAGCACTGGCTGTTACCAGCATAAATGTTAATGTTACCATTAATGTGGATAATTATCATACCTCCCTCCTCTTCTCTCCTCTCTGTTTCTCTCCTTCTGCCTCTGTTCAGGAATAATTTTCTGATGTCCATCTCTGAATAGTTGATCAGAAGGCTATGTTTAATTTTACAGTAGGACAGCTTCACAAACAGTATAAGCTACTTTTACAGGGCTCTCTTTACAGTATATGTATAAATCATTAATTGTTCGCATGTGTGCATTGTACGCATGGTGTGAGTCTGTGTGTGAGGGATAGAGCACAAGCAGGTAAACTTAAATTAACTGCTAAATTTAGGCCACAATGACGCTAAGCATTGAAAAACAGATGCTAGTTATGTGGGACTTGGGGAAGTTATGTGGGAACTTGTCATTTTTTCTGTCAAACAAGTTGTGACTTTGTTGTATTATTAAAACAGGGAACGACTTTCTCTGTCCTCGACGAGGTGCAGCGGTTTCCACTGTGTACTATATGTGTCTGTGTGCAACAAAACACTGAGTAATGATGTGAACAATTTTCATTGGTTGTTGCGTTCAATCTTTTTCCCCGCTACAGAGTTGCTATTTCCTGATAGGCTATTCTGGCCCCTTTCTTTTTTGGCTGGTAAGTGACAGGCTGAGATGCGTTCATGAATTCCTTTTCCACCGAGAACAGCGTGCCCCAGTAAATAAGGTCTAGTAACGCCCCCGCTGATAGGCATTGCTGTAGTCAATATAATCCTTTCCACCGTCACAGGACTGTCATGTCGCAGCAGTCCTATTTTCTACACGGTACGCCTCTGAAACGTTTAAATTAACAACATTTTGGATAGGGGAAGACAGGAAATCAGACGGCTCGGCCTCCGTAAACTTTCAAAATAAAAGAAACGTCCTGCTTTCCGGTTGCTTTACTTAAAAAGAATTCACTTACCTGTGAGTCAGTACCTCGCGGGAGGGTCTCATTTGTGATTTATCAGTGATGACGACCGGTGGATCAATGAAGTGGAGAAGCACTCAATCCTGTCTGACCCCAGTCATACTTTTTATAAAGAAAACGTCAAAAAGGATAAAGCATGGAGTGACGTATCTGCTGTTATGCGGCAAAATGGTGAGTTTATCCTACTTATGACCGTGAATTCCCCTGCCCCGCCCCATTCCATATGCACCCTTTTCAGTTATGCAAGCTTAAATAAATGAGCCTTGAAGTTTTAATAATTAAACTACAATGAACTTAGCAAAAATACATACTGTTTCGTGCTCTCTCGGTGACAGCTGGTTCCCTGCTGCTACAGGCCTCATACGTCCATTAGGGAAAGGGCCAAGCAGCAGAATACGCGAGTGAATCGTGCTGCTCCTGTAACATGCTGCTGGCGAGTCCGGTGGAAAGCCCGGGTTATTATCAGAAAATCCACAAAATGCAAATAAAAGCCTTCAGCTGATCCAAAATGCTGCAACAAGAGCTCTGATAAATATCCCCTGTTTAGGCTTCTCTTCATTGGCTCCCTGTTAAATCCAGAATAGAGTTTAAGATCCTCCTCCTTACATATAACGCCCTTAAAGCTGCAGTCCGGTTTATTTTGGGGAGTTTCAGAGTTTTTTGTTTTTAATCCAATGTACAAGGTCCCCTCCCAAAATATCTCTTCTCTCCCCCTCCTGCGAGCTGTCTGCTCCCTCAACCCCCCCTATACAACTGGGCAAACGCATCACCGGTCAATTCACAGCATGTTATTGTGTACTTTATCAATAAAATATTATACTGATTTACTTTACTAAATATATGACTGTCTTACCTGTTCAGGAGAAATGTGTCCAAAGCTGCGTTGGTTTGAAGCCTTTTAAGATTCGATGGTAGCCTATCTCCATTGTTGAAACGCATTTCTGATGTAAATCGAGGGGAGGAACACACTGACATAACACCCTAGTCCAGTCTCTAAGGCATTTTGCGAGTTGGTCGCTGTACTTTGTGGTAATTCTGAATAAGGTTTAAACTTTTATCATTTAGAAAGTAAAAGTCTGTTTTAATTAGCTTGCATGATAGTAAAGAAATGTTTTGTCAAGTATTGTTTATGCAGGAAAGCTTTTAAGTCATAAAACTCTGGGGTGAGTTTTTATTGCTAGCTGTAAAAGCAAGAATGTTTAGATAAGAAACTGGGAGAAAAGTTTTTAGAGAAGCAGATGGCCATTTAACCATAAATTTTTATAATGAACCTTTGACCCAGAACAGAGACACCCATCTTCGGACTGCATAATTCTCTGACAGCAAATCATGGCTAAGAGACTGTTTGGAAATGATCTGATTGGAGTAAGATTGGAGAGATTAGAAACGCCTAGAGGCCCGGTTGTCTATAAAGCTGTGAAATGAAGATCAGTTAATTGTTCAGATTTCTTTAAGTCTGGACCACAGAGGAACTGACGGGGGCAAAATTCCTCTGTAAAACTGCAATTTGTTAATCTGTTCAAAATAAATGTTAAACTGGAAATTGGCTCCATTTTGTCTCTGCTTGAACATGCATTGAATTACTTATGATAATTATTTAATTCAACAACTTCCAAAAATTTTTCTTTCTTAAGTTGTAGTAGCCCTGGGTAGCCGGGCTACCCAGGGCTACAACAATGGCTAACTGTTTAGCAAAAGTTTGCTGTGACTTTTCCATGACCACTTTCTGCCCTTTTGGTGACTGTAAACAGGAAGACAAGGAGCGGCCTGTCTGCACGGCCTCATCTCCACAGGTTTGTGCAATGGGACTGCACATTGATTGACAGTCGACAATAAACTTCAATTTATATCTCAATGTCACCAGGTGATGTTGAACCTGTCCAAATCCTTAATAAATACATTGAGGAAATAAACAGCTGGATGTCCCATAATTTCCTCCAACTGAACAAACACAAAACTGAAGTACTTATCTTCAGACACAAAAAAGATAGATTAAATATCAGTACACAACTTCAGTTGGTCCAACTAGAAACTACCAACCAGGCCAGAAATCCAGGTGTAATAACAGACTCAGACCTGAACCTCCTAAGTCACACAAAGGCAATAACAAGGTCAGCTTTTTATCACCTGAGGAACATTTCTAGGATTAATGACACAAGGAGACCTTGAAAAACTCATCCATGCATTTATCTCTAGCCGCCTTGAACAGTATTTTAACAGGCGTGCCTAAAAATAAATCGGACAGTTGCAGCTGATCCAAAACGCTCCTGCTCATGTTCTCACTAAAACCAGGAAAGTAGAACACATCACCCCAGTTCTAAAGTCCTTACACTGGCTACCTATAGCTCATGGTGCATTCACACCGCAGGCTTTACCAGCGTTGACGCTTCTATGTTGAAGCTTGCAAAGTCTGCCACTTCTGAGCAAAAAAGAGCGCATGGCTTCTTCTGTTGCTGTACGTTCTGTACTATGGCAGATAGTATTGAGAGTGTGGCTTAGCTTAATTTGCTAAATAAAGCTAGACAACGCCGACTTCGGCAACATAAGTGCCGTTTGTGGATACACCCTATTCCATGGGTGCGTTCTGAGTTTGGGGAGTTTAACCATTTGCTCCAGGAGCTACGTATGGATGAGGTTCGCTTTCAGCAGTACTTCCGTCTGTCCCGCGCCTATTTTTACGACCTCTGGGCCACATCGGAGCTTAAATCTCCGACCAGGACAGGTACAGATACAGGTTCTCTATTCCTCCCGAAGAGCACCTGTCCATCTGTCTTCGGTAAGTGTTATTTATGATTTTTTAAATCTGCGTTATCTAGACGTAAAATGTAGGTTTTTCCTGCTCCCGCTACATTCAAAATATGTGTAGTGACATCGCTACAATTATAAGCTCTGATTTGTGATGTGGTTAGCTGTGGAAATGGCAGTTACCACGATGAACGGTGGAGAATGCAAAACGTACAAGTGAATGAATGGAACCGACCCTAGTAATGAACCAATGTTTATTCTATATACATTACATACAGAGAAGAAGGACCTGGATGGACGTGCGAGGTGGATAAACAAGGTAAGTAATGTGTGAAAAAACATGTTAATTGTTCGATATTTCTGTTGATCGTCTAGATCTAACAGTTTTAGTTTTGGCTGCATTGTCATTAGCACGCAGGCTTCGCATAGCTTACTGCTGGACATCAATGTGAAGGATTAATGTTTAGAGCATCACAGCCTTAGCTGGGCTCTTACTGCTTCTAGCAACTAATACATTTCATTCAAAAATACAAATTGTAAAAGTTTAAAAGCACGACGGAAGCTAATAAGCTACGTGCTAACTGCTAGCCATAGCACGTATATTTAAGAAGCAAGAAATACCTGCGATAGGATGATACAGCACATATTGACTCCATGAGCTCTGGCATGAAAAGTAGCTGAGACCACTTCGGCATGACAACAATCCCTTCTTCCAGCCATCTAACAGCGTTTGCGGTTCCAGGATTGTCACTCCGTGGAATGTCAACAAGCCTGGAAAATGCCATTTTCCTCTTCTTTCATCAAAAACAATCAGTAGTTTCTGCACTGTGGCTGCACACGCTGGTGCACATGGTTCTCTATATGCTATGCGGAGACAGTCAGCCCTCTATGGCAAATATAGGTTTTAAGTTTGTCAACTTTCCACCGTTCAAAATAACCATTTTCTCAGCTTTCCCGATCTACATGTATGCTTGCTTCTGCCAAAACCCCAGAATGCATTGCGCGCATCGCAATACCGAAATGGCTTATTTCTGTGGTTGCAGTATGCACGTTCCGGGCACAACCTCACATCGACGAATCAATGCAGTTTGCTGGGATTCCTTACATGGAATTTTTTTTTAACTGATTGGAATGTTTGTATAATTGTATCGAAATTACTAACTTGCAAATTGCCTTGAGCTTATATCTGTTGTGAATCGGCACCATCTAAATAAACTGAATTGAATAAATAACCACACATATTAGGTGATATTAGTACAACTGTTTTGCTGTACAGGAAAATAAAACATTCCAGTGATGTTTTTTTTCTTTCTAAATCTGTTTAATTCCCTTCCACTTACTGGATTTGCCTTAATAAAAGCAATACAAATATTTTCTGACTGTGACTGGCATAGGTGTCATTTTAAACGGGGACGCCAGAGACATGTCCCCACCAATATTTACGGTTGACTGGTTTGTCCCCACCAAACCTGATGCGTAAATTCTTACTGACCTAACAGCCACTTCTGCTCCCAGCAAAGTTTACGCATCAGTATATAAACAGATTAATATTTAATTCACTCCGTTCCAGTTTCTTATGCAGGCATGTTTCTTTATTCTCATATGGTACTGTAGAGCTGAAGATCTTTGGCCGAACCAGACTAGGCTTAATTTCTATCACTGTCCACGGTCTCTGGTCGGGCTTTAACGGTCATCCGATCATCTCATTGGCGTGATAATTTATAATAAAGTGATGCAGTGAGCCACTAAAATTATTACGAATCTACATGTCAAGATGTTGCCGGTGTTGTACCATAAAGTAATCGTCTGCCAGAATCTGATCAGCCGCCGTGGTAGCGCACATGGCTTAAGTTACTGCATTTCTCGACATAACTCACAACGATCACATCTTAAAATTCGACAAATCAAACATTATCGACATTGAAAAAGCACAAATATCCCTGTGAAGTACTTTAGCAGATATTTGTCTTTGTTTAATATCTGTTATTTTCTCCAGAGACTTACAGAGTTTTATTTTTGAATGTAACTGAAAGATGGTTTTTGGTACAGATGGGCTATTTGTAAGATATTGATATTCATTTAAAATTAATGTAGCATAATGCTGCTGCATTGGATGTGTAGTGAAAAGTTATATAAATAAATATAAATAATTTTCCAGCAATTCGATCAGTGAATCTTTTTTGTTTTGCTAGTATTTTGATGACATGGCCTACAAAGTGTTAATTACAATGTTTTATTTGGTTGGACATGAAACTACCGTTAATAATTTATTGCTTTTAGTTGCAGTTGCTGCTACTATATGAACTCTCAACTGTATTTTACTTGAAAAAACCTGATCAAACTTATAAAGCTTCTATGTTTTTACAAAAACAGTGAGTTACTATCTAAATACTTTATTTTGTTTAAAAGTGACAAGATGAAAGCATGAATAGTGTATTTCACACATAGAAAATCTTAGAATTGCAATATCTTACTTGTCTAAAAGATCATAACATCCCGTTTGTCTATGAAGGGTTAAATAGGCCTCAAAATATTTTTTGTTTCTTCGTTGTTGACTTAATTGTGTACATCACAGGATACATTTCTTTGCATGATCACATATACTCCCTACTTTGGCAAAAACACAATAATTTTGCCAAAAATGTATTATAGCTCAATGTATACTCTTGGAGGGATGGATTTACCTAAAAAGGACTTTAATTATCATATGTTGATATTATTGTACCCATCACAGCATACTGTGCATTTTCCATCATCATAGATACCCCCAAAAGACAAGAGAGTGACCATTTACCTGTCAAAAATTGATTATAGCATCCTGGTTTCATATGAAGGGTTAAATATTTCACAAAATGACATTATTTATTATATGTTGATTATATTGTAACCATCACAACATTCCGGTACTTTTCCATCATCATAAATACCCAAAATGGCATAAATTACCATTTTAATTGCCAAAAATGGATTCTCGCATCCTGGTTACATATGAAGGGTTAAATATGTCTCAAAATGATTTAATTATTACATGTTAATGAATTTTTACCCATCCCAGTATACTGAGTCTTTTACATCATTATAATAACCACTAAAATGGTTAAAAAAAGTTACTTGCCAAAACCTGATTACAGCCTCCTGGTTACATATGAAGGGTAAAATATTTCTCAAATTTACTTCATTCCATATCTGTTGAGGATACTGTAGATATGTCTCAAAATGACTGTATTATCTCTTGATGTTATTTTACCCGTCACAATATAATGAGTCTTTCGCATTATCATAATTACCCCGAAAAGGACAAACTTGAGAGTTTTACTTGCCAAAATTGATTACAGCATCCTGGTTACCTTGGAGAGATGACATTTTCCTCACTATGAGATTATTTATTATATTTTATGTTAAAAACCTACAACTTAAAAAAACAACATATAACGTAAGCAAAGCACTGTTAAAAACAAAAAGTTGAAGATTAGATAGATAGATAACAAATAAAATAAGTTTAGGTTAAATTAAATGTTCACATGTCAACATGATATGTTAAGATATCATTTTGACTTGTACATTTGTCCTTTTCAAACCATTTTAGAGATATCTGAGATATTGCTAAGGGCCCAATGTCTTGTGATGAGACTTATAGCATCAACAGATAATAAATAGTCATTCTTAGTAAAGTCTTCATTAGTAAAAAACAGTGTACCATAATCAATTTTGTAGAAAGGAAAATTGTCCTTTTAACACTTTTTTGTTATCTGTGATAATGAAAAAGACTTAGTATGCTGTGATAGTTACAATACCATCAATATATAAAGTCAGTAATGTCATTTTGAGAAATATGTAACCCTTGATATGTAACCAGGATGCTGTAATCAATTTTTGGCAAGTAAAATGGTAGTTTTTGCTATTTTGGGAGTATCTACCAAGATTAAAAAGGACCAGAATGCTATGATGATTACAATGGAATCAACATAAAATAAATAGTGTCATTTTGAGAAATATTTAACCCTTCATATGTAACCAGGATGCTGTAATAAATTTTTGGCAAGACATTTTTTTTTCTTTTGCCTTTTTGTGGGTATCTTTGATGATGGAAAAGGCCAAGTATGCTGTGATGGTTACAATACCATCAACATGTAATAAATAAACTACTTTTGAGAAATATTTAACCCTTCATATGTAACCAGGTTGCTGTAATCAATTTTTGGCAAGTAAAATGGTCATTTTTTTGCCCTTTTGGGAGAATCTATGATGATGCAAAAGGCCCATAATGCTGTAATGGTTCAAATACCATCAACATGTAATGAATAATTTCATTTTGAGAAATATTTAACCTCTTATATGTAACTAGGATGCCATAATCCATTTTTGGTGAGTAAAATTTCAATGTTTTGCCTTTTAATGGGGGTATCTATGATTATGGAAAAGGACCAGAATGCTGTGATGGTTACAATAAAGTTAACATATAATAAATAATGTCATTTTGAGAAATATTTAATCTTTGATATGAAACCTGTATGCTATAATCAATTTATAAAAGTAAAATGGTCATTTTCTTGTCCTTTTGAGGAGTATCTATGATGATGGAAAGGGCACAGTATGCTGCGATGGGTAAAATAACATCAACACAAGATAATTATTCATTATTCATTTTAGTCATTTTTAGGTATATCCATCCCTCCAAGAGTAAACATTGAGCTATAATAAATTTTTGCCAAGTAAAATATTTTGTTGTTGTTGCCAAACTTGGGAGTATAGGCCTATGTGATCATGCAAAGGACTGTATGCTATGATGTCCACAATTAAGACAACAAGGAAGAAACAGAAACATTTTGAGGCCTATGTAACCCTTTAATAGACGAACGGGATGTTATGATCTTTTAGGCAAGTAAAATGTCAAAATTCAAAGATTTTGAAATATACTATTCATGCTTTCATCTTGTCACCTTTAAACAAAAAAAAGTATTTAGATAGTAAAACACTGTTTTTAAAAGACATAGAAGCTTTATAAGTTTGATTAGGTTTTTTCCAAGTAAAATACAGTGGAGAGTTCATATAGTAGCAGTAACATCAACAACAAGCAATAAACTATGTCCAACTACATAAAACTAACACTTTGTAGGCCATGTCATTGAAATATTGGCAAAACAAACAAGATACATTGATCGAATTGCTTGAAAATAATTCATATTTATTTATATAACTTTTAACTTTACATTCAATGCAGCAGCATTGGGTTACATTCATTTTAAGCCTTAATAGTCCATCAAATAAATGCTACAATTGGGATTCTCTGCACCAAAAAATGTCCATGAACAAAAAGATGTAAATAAAATAATATAATATTTCATTATTCATTTTTTTTTCAACAAATCCCATCCTTAGCTTCAGTCCTCTCATAACATAAAAGCAAATTGTTCTGTTTTTGAGATTTAAGCAGTTTAAAGCCAGGTTTTGTAAAAAATAAAAATAAAAAATCTGCACTCTAAAAACAAAACAAAAACAAAAAACAGGAAAAATGAAAACAAAATTTGTGAGTTATATCCAGAAGACTTGTTTTGAGGTTGAATTGTAAGTGCTTTGGAGTGTCACTTATGGGCATAAAATATTTTTTGATATCTTCTTACTTTTTTGGTAACATTAGATTTTATAACAAATACCACATCTAGGACCCTCAGCCCAAAAAAAATACTCAAACAAAACTTCATATAGATATATTATATTACAACAAAAGTGTTTATATTTTTACATGAATCTCATCCTTCAGTCCTCACAAAACATAATAAAATATTTGGCTGTTTTTTAGATTTAAGCACTTTAATGCCAGGTTTTATTTAAAAAATCTGCCAGCTAAAAAAACAAAGAAACAGGAAAAATGAAATTATTTTTTGTGAGTTACATCCAGAAGACTTGTTTTGTGGTTGAATTATTAGGGCTTTGAAGTGTCACTTATGGGCATAAAATTATTTTTTGATATCTTCCTACTTCTTGTGTAGCATTAGATTTTATAAAAAAAAGACCCCTTCTAGGACCCTCAGCGCAAAAAAATGCTCAAACAAAACCTCATATAGAAATACTATTATAATATCAAAAAAGTGTTTATGTTTTTACATAAATCTCATCCTTGGATTCAGTTCTCACAAAACATAATAAAATATTTGGCAGTTTTTGAGATTTAAGCACTTTAATGCCAGGTTTTATAAAAAAATCTAAAAAAACAAAGAAACAGGAAAAAAGTAAATATTTTTTTACGAGTTACATCCAGAAGACTTGTTTTGAGGTTGAAGTGTTAGGGCTTTGGAGTGTCACTTATGGGAATAAAAATATATATTTTTTATATCTTTCTAACCCGGGTATGACAGACTGGGGTACTGCTAGACCAAGGAGCGCTGGACACGGAGTGAAGGTAGCGCAACGTCGGAGGGGAACAGGACTTACTAAGATCACGTGTGTGTTTTTGCATGCATGTGCACGCGTGTGTGTGGGGTGTGTGTGTGTCTGTGTGAATGTGTGTGCACAGGGTTGGGCTTAGTTGCTGGAATCAGGCTGATTAGGAAGGATTTTTTTCCCCAGTGCTTGATAATTGTGTGTTAATGAGCTTTGATAGCTAAGTATGTTTTATAGTAGTTGACTTTACTATATGACACAATAAAGTGGTCAGTAAATAAAAAAAAAAGTGCTACATAATCAATATTTTCTTAGGTGTGGCGAGGCCTTGATGGAAAATTATATATTCCTACAGGTGTCTATAATGAGCACCACCTAGGCATGCCCAAACCCCATCCAACCACCCCCATCCTAGCCATAAACCACACAGCTGTAGAGAGCTCTTTGTAGGCATTTGTCCCTGCAGAGCTGCAGCCTTGAAAATTGTGTGTTCATGAGCTTTGCTATCTGTGTATCCTTTATAATTGTTCAAATTACAATATACAACAGTAAATTTGTCATCAAATAAAAAAAAATGATACATTTTCAATATTTATTCTGCTGCATGGAGGCTTTCATGAAAATAATTGCTTTCTATAGAAGCATTTAGAACCCACCTTGTGGCCGGCACCCCACACCACGATATACATGCTACAGACATATCTTTCCTCTGAATATTTATGAAGTGTTTTGAGTCATAAGTGCATGCATGCGCGCACAGTCACACACACAACACAGATATAAAACTGTCATATTAGGACAATGCACTGATATTCTTCTATGGACAAACACTGATTTTTTTATGAAGACTGTAGAAACAGAATTCACAAAAAAAATTAAAATATGCATTCACACTAATGTATGACATCTCTAAAAATACCTCAAACCATATTTATTCAAAATATGTTTTTTATTGTGAATCCAAGGGCCACAAGATCCCAAAAATGTACATAATTTAAATTCATCTTTAATCAATGCCCCAACATTTAATAAGAAATCACTCAGTCTCTGATGGTTGCAGAAAAACAGGAAAGAATAAATAAAAAGAAAAAATTAGGGCAATATTTAGGCTTGTTAGAAAAATATAATTTGTATGGGAGTCACAAAAAAACCGTCTGAGGGACCTATATGTTACTGTGTTGAATATGCAATGTTTTAAATTTAGTAAGAGAAAAACATATTGATTTTCATTAAACTCCTCCAAAAATGCACATCTTCGGAATAAATGGTAAAATTGCATTAGCACAGCAACAGTTATTCTAAGAAACACACCCACCTGCGCAAAAAAAATGCCCCAGGGACTATTAAGGGTTAAATTAATATCAATATATTACAGATAACCAATCTGTACCACAAACCATCTTTCAGTTACAGTCAGGCTTACATATTGTGACCCCCTCTTTATGATACGTTTCAAACAACTTCTGAAACATAAAACACGGTAAGTCTCTGGAGGAAATAACAGATATTAAACATAGAGTACCATCTGCTAAAGTACTTCACAGGGATATTTGTGCTTTTTCAATGTCAATAATGTTTGATTTGCAGAATTTTAAGACCCGATTGTGAGTTATGTCGAGAAATGCAGTAACCTAAGCCATGCACGCTCCCACGGCGGCAGATCAGATTCTGGCAGACGATCACTTTATGGCACAACACCGGTGCCAATTTTTTCTAGCAGAAAAATGTTGGGCGTAATCGGGTTTGGGCTTTAATAAACTGTCAATCAAAATATACTCTTCGGGCTCAGGCTTAACTCTCTAAGACTCGGGTCTGGTCGGGCCGAACTTTTAAGACCTGATTACAGCTCTATGTTAAAGCATTCTTTTCAGTAGATATGTCATGTTTTAAAAGACTGGTAGTGAGCTACAAGGCGGAGTCCCGCAATGTCACTGGTACCTGTTTCAAGATGGAAAAAATACAGTTATACAGTTCCCTTGCAATACTGCAGGACCACACTTGGCTGCTTCGCTGTTTGGTGGATTTTAATTTCACAATTTAAAGGCTTTCTTCACAGCGCACTAACGCGCATTGTGTTCTGTGTCCTGAATGATTAGAGGCAATTGTCAATCTCCTCCTGTAATGTCTCCCGCACTTGCTAAATTTATCATGTCTGGTTAAAATAATCTTCTCATCCAAAAGGAAAAACAACACAAAAAACCGCCCATAATTATGTTCCTAACTTGGAAACAACACATGCTCAGAGACCTTCATCGGAGAAAGACGCACCCGAGTGGTGCAACAGCGGAGAGACCGTACTGCGTATTCATAGTTTTATGATTAAATCTACAAAGTTTTGAGTATTAAAACTAGTGAGAAATGTGAGTAAATGTTAATGTATGTCTGGGAAAAGTGGAAAAAGTGTGTGGCGAGGGATTTTACAGCCTTAAAACATAATAATTGTAAAAAATTAAGATGACTGCTTTGCAGATTTCGCTTGTTGTGGGTTATTTTTAGAACGTAAGCCCCACAATAAATGAGGGACCATTGTAAATTAAATTTAATGGGTCTGGTTTCTTGACTACTGGTGGGTTGCCAGAAACAAAATTTTCATTTAATATTTTTGCTTGTTTAAGACTCCCAAAGATAATGTTAGGGAAATGTTAGGTAAAATAAAAATGTTGTATTATTATTTTCTTATGGTGTCTTTGTTTATCACAGTTTAAATGTACTTTTTAAATGTGATTTGGTGTCAGACATATGTTCCTTTGTAACACACCCTGTTCTTTTAAGATGCTAATGAAGTACCACTAAATAAAGAGAGACTGCAGAGGGATGGGCTTTTGAGACCAGGTGATCAGGAGACTAGGGGAGACTGGGAGCTGTGAGGCTGGGAGCTGTGAGACTAGCTGAGAAGATGAGACGAGAAGGAGAGCAGAGAGACACGGTCGGCTCTTTCTTACAGTTTTCCTCCTGGTCTACCTCTGCAAAAAACTTAATTTTATCTCCCTCTGCAGAGCTCAATTGATTGCAATTTCTCTCCGACCCCTGTGTGTGATTCTTTCTAGGTCAACCACTATTTTTTATCCAACAGATAATATGTTGACATACTGCGTTTGTGTAGAGAGCATGCCACAATACTACTTTGCGCTGAAGGCAAACAATTTTCACTATTTTGGCATCCATCTGCGACGCAGGAACGGAGAACGAGGGAGCGCATAACATTTCTATCCAAGTTGGAAAAAATCCAAAAAGAAAAATGAATGTATCCATTATTAAAAGTAAATTATATTCCAGGGAATTATTAGTCTTTCATTATTTGGATAATACAGTTGAAATTTATACTGTGCAGAATTCGCTGGGCAAACACCAAACACTGTCCAGTCTGGCTTTACCTTCATGTTTTATTCCTGAAGCGTTAGAAGCGCTGAATGGACAGATACAAGAGCATTGTGTCATCAACGCAACTTTGGGAAAAATTCCCTACTATTCCCTCCATCAAAACAACATAGAAAAATTTTCCTCTTTGGGAGTCTTAAACAAAACATTATAGTCCCAGTCCACTCGCATTAAATAAACTTCCCCTTGGAGACATTAAATTGAATTTGTATGTTTTTTCACCTGAAACAACTTTATGCAAATCACCCACAGTTAGATGCCCTATTGCAGGACTGTCAGCTGTAAGTTAACTTTGAAGTTTCTCCACAAAGAACGCTGTTAAGGTTGCAAAGAAGCCCGTTTTATTGTTGCGCATTCTGCAACATTTGTGGATTTTAATAATTCTTCCCAACCGACAGCATAATGTTCGTGACGTTTGAAAAGAAAACAGTTAAACCTATGGCTTTTAAATTGTATTGATGTAATAAAGATGCGATTTTCACCACGTTTATACTCTGCAGTGCATATTGTAACGAAACATGAAACGGATGAATACTTATAGGCTATATAAATAATATATATTTATATAGAAAAATTTATATATTTAATATTAATTTATATTAATATTTATATTTATATAAAAAAACAATAGTCTCCAGCAATCCTCAAACCGCATTCAAGTTTATAATTATTGTCTCCGGCAATTTTAGAAACAAACCGACGACCTAGGTGACTGGTTTATATGTTTCTGCTTTTTATTAGAAAAATCTGCCTGCTTCAATAACTGTTTAATATCAAAAATGGTTTCGAGCATTTTCTTAGTCTTGGTATATACTTTTACGTTTTTAACACCTACTATTGAGGTAAAAGTTGTGCATAAAATTTGATTTTAAGGCAAATTAAACTGCAGCCATCATTATTTCTTCGTGTTTTATATTTCAATCAATCAAACTTTATAAAGCGCTTTTCAAACAACATAGCTTCTCAAAGTCCTTTACAGATAAGATGACCCCACAAGCCCCAACCTTCACAAATTGAAAATAAAAATATCATCACAACTAACCCCCCAAACCCATCTCCCATGCAGACGCAAAAAAAAAAAACCACACACACGCACACACACACATCAAATCATCAGTAAGCAAAAGCAACAAGGGGCTGAGTACAGATCAGCCAGGAAACGCCATCAGGGAAGCCAGCAGATCAACAGCAGCAGCCAAGGCACTGACCCAGGGCACCCAGAGAAGGGAGGGCTGGTTACCCCCACATCCACCCAAGCACTAACTGGAGAGCACCAGGCAGCTACAGCTGACTACAGCAGCGATGCAGAGGGCTTGCATAGGGGAAACACTGGAAGGATGATTAAAATAAGAAGTTAAAATATTAAAACAAACAGTAGAAAATGAGAGTACGTAGTAAAATACTGATAAAAATGTAAATACTGATAGCATTTTAAATTATAAAGTGTAAAACAATGATAAAATCCAAAAAAAATGCAAGCAGATAAATAATTATTAAATAATAATGAGTTAGAAGCTAAACTAAAAATTCAATCAAATAAAACATGCAGCGCGATTAAACAGATATTAATATAACATAATAATCAGTTAAAAGATCAGCTAAAAAGGTGAGTCTTGAGCTTGCTCTTAAAAACATGAAGTTCTCTGCGGCCCTGAGGTCCTGTTACAGAGGTGAGGGCCATAATATTGAAAAGACACCTCACCATGA
Organism: Apricaphanius iberus; assembly: GCA_028564705.1. Taxonomy (NCBI): domain Eukaryota; kingdom Metazoa; phylum Chordata; class Actinopteri; order Cyprinodontiformes; family Aphaniidae; genus Apricaphanius; species Apricaphanius iberus. Next base: position 531,032 of record JAPXFQ010001693.1, on the reverse strand, counting down.
CTCCGTGTCCTGACTTTGGGGATGACAAGGAGACGACTGCCAGAGGAGCGCAGAGACCGCGAAGGTTCATATGGTAAAAGCATTTCTGACAGATAAGAAGGCCTAAGACCATTACGACACTTAAAAACCATTAGAAGAACCTTAAAATCCATACTAAGAGATACAGGGAGCCAATGCAGTGATTTTAAGACCGGTGTAATGTGCTCGCGCCTCCTGTTCTTCGTCACGACACAAGATGCAAAATTTTTAAAAGTTGTAAATTTGAGGTAAGCCTGTGAATTTTGAGGTAGTCTTTTTCGGAAGACCAGAAAACAGGGCATTACAGTAATCGACTCTGCTGGTGATAAAAGCATACATTAGGGTCTCCGTATTGGCCCAAGAGAGAATTGGGCGTACTCTGGCAATTTCCTTTAGGTGATAAAAATCTGTTTTAGTAATATTATATATTATATTTAGTATAATAAATGTTTGGGATAAAAGTCAGCTCAGAGTCAAAAATCACGCTCAGGTTCTTGACTTGTGAAGAAGGATTAAAATACAGTGATCGTAGTTTAGGTAAAAGTTTCTCTCTTTGAGCCTCAGGAACAATAACTAAAACCTTAGTTTTATTCTGGTTGAGCTGTGGAAGGTTTTCTGCCATCCAGCATTTGATGTCTAAAATGCAGTTAAAAAGTACATCCATTGACCGTGTGTCCTCAGGAGATGCACAGCTGTGTATCATCAGCATAACTGTCAACGTTAACTCCATGTCTTCTGATGGCACTGCCAAGAGAGAACATATACATTTAAAAAGCACTGGGCCTAGAATTTAACCCTGGGCCACACCATATGTGATCTTGTGGTATCTAAACTCACCATAAAAGTCCTGTCTGTAAGATATGATCTGAACAATGTATGGACAGCACCGGAGAGGCCAATCTGTTTTAAAAGAGTTAAAATAATATATTGGTCTACAGTATCAAAGGCAGTGCTTAGATCCAGGGGAACCAACACTGTCACCTTCTTAGCATCATAGTGTAATCTATTTAAAATCTTTAAAAGAGCCATCTCGGTGCTGTGGTTCATCTTAAAACCAGACAAAAATTTCTCTAGGACATTATGAGCGTTAATAAAATTATGAAGTTGAATTAAAACCAGTTTTACTTTGTTTAAAAATGGTAAGTTCGATACCGGTTGGAAGTTGTTTAAATCATTAAAATCTAAATTACTCTTCTTTAGCAGGGGCCTTACTACCGCTGCTTTAAAGGCGGCAGGAAAAACCCCCGTCTGAAGGGAGCAATTCATCATGGTTGAAATATTCATCATTAAAAGATTCATAAAATTTCTAAAAGACCGGGAGGGAATCGGGTCCAAAGCACTTGTGGTGGGCCTCACTAAAGCAAAAACCTTATCAAGGGTCCCACCTTCCACCAGGACAAAACTGTCTAGTGTTTCCTTTGGTAAAGGCAGACACTCAGATTTGTCTAAAACCAATGTTAGTTTGAGAGGATAAAATATTACATCTGATGGTGTCTACCTTTTCTCTGAAGTGGTCTGCAAAGTCATCAGACAGAGTGTTTGAGGGGGTTTTCTAAAATCCATTAGAGATATAATTTAGAATATTGTCAATGGTAGACAACAGAATTTTGGGATTATTTTTATGTTCTGAGATAATTCTAGTGAAATATTAATTTCTGGAATTTCTTACAGTATTGTTGTATGATTTGATATGTTCTATGTAAATCTGATGATTTATTGTGATTTTGTTTTTCCTCCATTTCCTTTCTGCCACCGTGCAGCTCCTCTTCAAATTTTTAAGATCTTCATTTCTCCATGGTGTTGTACGATTTGAATGAGTGTTTACAAGTTTAAGTAGAGCCAGCAGGTCAAAAGCGGATTGAAGCCTAAAGTTAAAATCATTCAGGACAAAATCACAGGGGCCAGGTAAAGGTTCAGGAGGAAACTTTTAAAAACCGCTAAGAAAACCTGCAGCCAATTCTGGGGTTAGATAACGTTTCCTGACAGTTGTCACAGAGGACTCTAGTAGAAAGGAACTGGTTATTTTAAAAATCACACAGTATTGATCAGAGACAGCCAAGTCAACCACAGAAGACATACTGATGGACAGGCCATACATGATGACCAAGTCCAGTGTGTTTTCTCTGTTGTTAGTCGGCTCCATGACATGCTGACAAAAATCCATATAATTCAAAATATTAAAGAAATCTGTTTATTTTAATCTACATATAGATAACCATTTAGATCCTTTATAATATAGCTAAAATTATCCTTTCATAAGATTTATGCAAAACTGATAAAAACGGAAAATTCTTGAATAAAAAGTAGACTCTTTTTAGGATGCTTATAAATTGTCACACACAAAATCTGATTAGTGCAAAGAACTGTTGCAGTATGTTCAAATGTACAATTATTAAATAAAATGGGTTTGGCAGAAACGGTTGATGAACTTATAAAAGCAGTTCCGCCTCCCCTCTGGCTACTCCTCTTTGAATAAGAAAAGTTAAAATTTGGTGGGGAGGCCTCTGTAAGAACAGCAGGGGCATCAGTACTCAGCCATGTCTCCGTTAAAAATAAACAATGAAGATTATGATCTAAAATCAAGGTCAACATTTAGGAGTGCCATATTAATAATGGTTGGAAGTGGAGTGATTTTATGATTATTTGTTTCTTTCTGCTGATAATAACAGGTATGAGTAAAGTAGGTCAGGCTCCAAGTCCAGTAAGTGGGTTACTGTTAAAATAAGGGCTGAGTTTATCGGAGCAGGGACCAGCTGCACATCAGGATGTGGTCGAAGGGGCAGAGAGGGCCGGAGCAGCTGAGGCCGGTATGGTAGACAGGGGTGGGCGAGGCATGCTTTAGAAACTCAGACTGCTGTTTATGTGCATCATTGGTTCCAGCGTGGATGATAACTTTACTCACATTTGGGTGATGTTGGATGGAGTCCAGAATATGATCAGTGATGTCCTTTACTGTGGCACCAGGAAAACAAAGTGTGATGGCTCCTCTCAACCTTGTGTTTCGGATAATAGTGTCACTGGTGATGAGCGTGGTGGACAACTGATGCCGGAGCTGGGCAGAGGATCTTTCCATTTCCAAGAACTGCTGGATGATGGGCAAGTTAGCCACCACAGGACTGAGACAATGTTTATTCGGCGCTTAGGGCTCCTTCCGGGGGTTCAGGGTGTACCGGGACACTCCTCAGCAAGTTGCGGCTGCAGTCCCGGGTCTGGCACGATGTGGATGGCAGCGGGAATCCGGCTGCTACTCCTGCTGCTGGTTGAGGTGATGGCCGACGACAGCTAGTGATGGGAAGTCCGGGTCCAGAGGACGGAAACGGTTGGTTTTGGTTACATTTAAAACACGGCAAGCAACATTTTCAGTTGATTAAAAAGACAGCAATGCTAAAATTGTTTAAAAACCCCTAACCCTTAAAAACAGCTAAAACAGTTAAAAAACAGTTTTGAAAAAAATGGTTTAAACCGTGGTTGTTAGGAGCTGGTCTTGATGAGTGCTGCTGACATTCACTGACGCTGACACATGCGCATTAGAGATGTTTCATGAATTATAGCTGGAATGGCTTATCTATATAATAAGCCATTAAACTTTTGCAGATAACACACCAAGTAAACACCACATACATGAATAAATAAGCACAGACTACAACATTGTTACACTGCTACTCATCTAGGTCCTGGAGTTGTGCAAATTTAGTAACCAATTTAGTAACCAAATTGCACCTGGTATAAAATAGTTATTTGTCCTATTGGACTTATAGCAAGGGACTCTTCCAATCTGTTAGGTAAAGTACAGCCATCTTTTGAGGACATAAAAACCTAAATAACTTTACATTTTAAGATTTTTTATACAGACAAGATAGAAGTTGCAGACTTCAGATCATAATCTTTGGGACAACAAGAACAACATTCTCTTTGACCAGGATAGGTCATTTAAAGTCCGTATTAAGCAGTTTTCTAGGATTTATGTTTCACTTACAGAATATCCCCTACATTAAGGCAGCAATTCCATCTCTAACCCTTCAGAAATTGAAGGTCTGATTCATAGCCTCATTGCGTCTGGCATTACCCCCCCTTTAAGAAGATGGTAATTAGCCTGATGAGGTTAGTGCAGAGCTGTATAAGGCATTGAAAGGCAAATAGATATTTGTATAACATGCTTTTAACAACAGGGTAAGTAAAGCAGTGTTGCCACAGTTACTTTGAAAACGTAATCTCATTAGTGACTACTGATTACTCCTTCCAAAAGTAACTTAGTTACTTTACTGATTACTTTTCTAAAGTAACTAAATCAGATTACAAGTTACTTTATTCGTTAATTTCAGTAGCTGCCAGTAACACTCCCTACTGCCTCAAAATAAAAACGATAACCAGTTTTGCCAATACTCACTTTATTTGAAGTGTATTTTAACAGTAAGGCTGGAAATATACTTGCTTTTTAATCTCATGTTGACACCAGCGAACCACCAGTGAAACAACAAGCTGTGCTCTGTGTCTGACCAGACCTTGTTCGTGCATAATTGCTCCGCAATGGAGGAATGCCAGACCGAACTTCCAGACCATGTTGTGGGCGGGACTATGTTCGGCTGGCACACAGGCTATTATGCTTTCGCCTCCGTGTACCAAATATATATTTTTGTTTAAGAAAATTTTAAAAATTGTAACGCGCAGTGGATTAAACAAGTAACTTTACCCGTATCGGAATAGTAACCTGTTAGACTAGTTGTTACTGAAAGATATTGTCATATTAAGAGTAACTTACTACTAGGTAACGCGTTACCGGCATCACTTAATTCAAGGTGTTTTACATGAAAGTAAAGCAGCAATAAAGCATAAAACTCACACAGATGATATGACATAAAAAGCAGACACGAATAAATGATAAAGTAAAAACAGCAATAAAGCATGAAACAGCATACAAAATAAATGATAAATGAAAACATTACTCAAAAACAAGTAGGAATACATGGGTTTTTAGCCATGATTTAAAAGAACTGAGTGATTCAGCAGCTTTGCAGTGGTCAGGAAGTTTGTTCCAGATTAGCTTTTAATTTATAGATTAGAAACTGAAAGCTGATTCACCATGCCTAGGATGCTGCATAGACCAGAACTCGAGGACCTGAGTGCTATGGGGGGCTAGTGTTATGACAGATCTTTAAAATAATTTAGCGCTAGGAAATGATTTATAAACTAAAAAGATTATTTTCAAGTGTATTCTGAGCGAGTAAGGATTTGAGCACATGGTTGATGTGCTCTACTTTCCTGGTTCAAGTGAGTACACAAGCAGCGTTCTTTGTGTTTCTCTACTCCGTTTTCTCAAACCCGCAAACATTTGTGGCAAATGCCTGCTAGTACTGAGCCAGGTTCCGCTGGTGGTTTCCTCCTGTTAAAGGGGAGTTTTTCCTCTCCACTGTCAGTATATGCTTACTATTTATGAGGGATTGCTGAGAAGATTACAGTGGTTGGAATCTGCATGTACGGAGCCAAACTGCCTCAAAAGACTCCAGGCAATCTGCTGGGATTTCTCAAATAGAAAACTTTTTAACTGATTGGAATGTTTGTATAATTGTATTCAAATTACTAACTTGCAAAGTGCCATGAGATGATATCTGTTGTGAATCGGCGCTATATAATTAAACTGAATTAAACTGAACTGAATTGAATTCTGGATAAATGTCAACTGTGTAATTGACTTTTTAGGCAGACAGGAGAACTATGTTGCAGTAATTACTCTGACTAAAGATAAATGCAAGTGTAAGTTTTCAAGGTCCTCTTGGAACATCAGTACTTTAGTCCTAGAAATGTTTTTCAGATGATAGAAGGCTGACCTTTTCATTGCCTTTATGTGACCCTGGAGATTCAGGTGTAAGTCCATCACTACATCTAGATTTGGGGTTTGAGTAGTAGTTTCTAGCTGTATTAACTGAAGCTGTGTGTTGGCTCTTGATCGTTTCTCTTTTGGTCCAGAGAAAATTGCTTGACTTAAGTTTCGGTTCAGCTGCAGAAAGTTATGGCACATCAATTGGTTTACTCGGTGCATTTACTTAGGGTTTGGACGGGTTCAAAGTCACCTGGTGACAATGTAATGTCAAGCCGAGTATCATATGCATAGTTATGGTAGCTAATCTTGTTGTTATACTCTAGCAAAAGCATGTAGATATTAACTAGGAGGAGACCCAGGATGGGGCACCCTGCATGTGATATTTGTTCATTTTGATGAAAAGATTCCTATTGAAACAAGTCTCTGATTTTTAGATAAGTCTCGAACAAGCAAAGTACTGTACTAGAGGGTACAACCCAGCTCTCCAGTCATTCCAATATTATATCATGATCAACAGTATCAAATGCTTCACTGAGCTCCATAAGTACCAGCCAGTATTTATGCGGATGCCAGTGAAAACCTTGAAGAGGGCGGTTTCATTGCTGTGGTGATGTAATACACACTCCACGGAAACCCGACTGATAGATATCAAAACGGTTGGTCATTGTTAGCAAAGCTATTTTATTGCTGAATCAAAGCTTTTTCAATAATCTCACTGAAGAAAGGAAGGTTATTGATTTGCCTGCAGTTTTCCATTGACGTGTTTTCCAAGTTGTTATTAGCGGTTTAATAACTGGTGTTTTTAAAGCCTTAGGGAAGACATCTGATAACACCATGTGTACATTTTAGGACATCTTCAGTTATCATGAAAACATTTATCAGCCTTCAGACAAAACAGCCACAGACCAAATGGCATCAGACCAAACGACTTCAGCATCATGGCATGGGTTCATATTATAATGAAATGTGAAATCAATGAATACTTTTATAGGCTAATAATAATTAAAAAGTGTCCCCAGCAATCTTCAAGCACATTCATGTTTATTCTGCTTGTCCCCATCAGTTTTAAAAACAAACTGATCCCCGAATAGTACTGATAGTGCATTCACTTCAGCCAAACGTTTTGAAGGATCAAATTGTGGGGTGTAGAGTTAAAAAAAACAGCAATACTCTCTGCTTTCTTAGAGGCTTTCTGTTTTTTCTTTTTTTCTTTTTTCTGAGGTGATGCAGCTAGAACGCCAAAAAATCTGTTAATGACATCATCTACTCTCTGTCACTCAGAATTCCGAGGTTATTGGAACGCACCATCAGAGGAGCCAGGAGGACACGTCACCAAATAGCCGAGTTGCACTACTTTCTACTGAAAAAAGTTGAATGGCTTTGGCTTTGATTTTTTATCCTCAGAAATTTATATGGGGAAGTAAAAATATGAGCTTCATTAAGTATCAACAGTATCAAAAATTCTGCTCTTAAACGTGTATGATATGTTGCTATATATCTATCAATTATTATCTAATCAATTATTTTTACTGATGCCATTTGGTCTGAGGCCGATTGGTCTTATTAGGAAGCTCCTATCATCTCTGCACCTGAAAAACATTCAGCAAAAACTCTCGTCATCTCTACATCTCCAAAAACATACTGGACTCCAAACCTCCCTGTCCTGGTTATTTATCCACTATCTGTCAAGTAAGCATCACCACAGTACATTCAAGCAGTTTAAATATATTTCAAGATCTGGTCTCACCTCTGGGCTTACCTCGAGCACTTTCATCTCATGTCCATTTCTCTGTGCAGTGATTCCAGCTCCAGTAACCTTCATCACCATCTTCTTCTTATCATTGTGTCAATAAACTTTATAACTTTTACATCTGGTCTCTCTAGTTGTACGTAAGGCTGGATGAAAATTCAAAATAAAAAATTGGTCGATAGATTTGTGGTGCGATAGAAAAACAGTAGGGCTGCCACAAAATATTATTCTGATAATCGACTAATCACTAATTATTTTGCCCATTAATGATTACACTGATCACGTGTAAAATGCATGTTACTGCACGAGCAAGCGTTACATTGAAATGTAATGTAGTACCTATAATTGTGATTTTTAAAGTGATAGCTCATTTAACAGTTAACTATATAAACAAAATAACAGTGATACAGCACTTCTAACAACATCCATTGCTTTTACAGGGACTATGTGAAGTAATTACTTTTTTGATCTCGAGTATCCCCGCAGGCCAAACGCGCAACTGCGGCCTGAATTAGCTTGTGCATGCTTTTTGAGAGCTCATGAACAAATGAACAGAAACAACAACTGGATCAGTGCAGTCCTGGACAATTTAAAGATTTGCAGGCATGACTTCAACTGAGGTAATTAATGTTACTGTTGTGTAAGTTTAGTTTGGGTTGTGCTGGAGATTTGCTGGTGCTAAAAGCCGCTCTCTTCTTATGCTCAGCCGAATTAATCCTCTCAGTTACCTGTTTATTATGGAGATAGCAAATGCTACACCCGAGTGTGAATGCACATGGCACCATTACGTAGGCTGCCCTGGGAAGCACTCAGGAAATCTGCTTTTTCGACCCAAACACTCACTATATAAGTAAATTATTGCAGGCATATAGAGGCAACCTCTGGAAAAGGCCAGGGCTCATTCTACTGAAGAGGGCATTGCTGGAGTATCTATGAGGAAGAAATTTTAAATTTTTATATATTTATTTGTACTCAATTGTGTGTCCCTTTAAAAAAAAAAAAAACAATAAAAAAAAATGTCCACCCAATTCTCACCACGTCCTCAGAATCTAAAACACTTTTAAAAAAATACAAAAGGGGGTAGAAAGACCTGCTGAATTCACTGTTTTGGACGCCATCTACATTCAGCCATCATGAGTAGCTGGTTAGCTTTATCAGCTGAACTAAACTGAGATTCAACTTTATTGATTCAGTTTTTACAGACAAACCAAACAAAAGGTCTGTGCCATAAAAAATAGTGTAATAAAATGTTTAAAAGATAAAAACGTATCAAGATAAGCCTTCAATTTAAATTACTAACTTTCATTGATGGTAAAACCAAAAAAAAGGTGAATAAAGGGCTGATTTTAATTCTTATTTAAAAATAGTTAATTAAAGAATAGCATAAAATGAGCAGGGATACATTTAAATACATGTTCAAAATTTATTGGTAGTTATTGATAATTATCAATATCGATCAAAATGACTATTCCCTTTATTGATTGGCTGTTTTTTTATATTGCCCAGCCAAAAATGGGAGGAGATTTTTTTGTTAACAGCTTCCTTTCCTGTGGAACTACAGTAGCTCACAGTCTGACAGTTGGTTGCAGTGAAATTATTTAATGTAAGGATAGAAAAGATGTATGACTACAAATGCACACAAAAATCCAAGTTTTGGAAAATCACAGATTATTTTCTCAACAGTTTGCTTTCATTCCACTAAGGCTTTTTGTTGAATGTGACAAAAAGTCCAAATGTTTTTAATGACAATTTTTCAAGGAACTGTACATATGATTTCAAGGCTGCTCATAATTTTTTACTAACTTTTGTATTTTCTGGTTCATCATTGTGAACTCTTAGGTTTTTTGTTTTGCACTCTTTAAATTATACTTAAATATTCTAGAACCTGTTATAGACCTGATAGTTTATGTAATAAAACCCAGGAACAAGCTGACGATTTACCTAATTTTTAACATTAAAGCAACTTATTATTGTAACTAGTGACACACATATTTAAATATTCTAAACGTGTGGCTCTCCAGCAGAGGCCTAATGGAGGGAAAAATAAATGACAGCATCCTGTGTGCTCATCAGTTTAACGCCACAAGAAGTCAGAGCAGAAAATCATTTGAAGAAGTCCTGCAGTCCCTTCAGACAGAGACTGTCAGCTTCTTAGTGATCTGCTATCATGTTGTCTGTCTCTCTACTGTCAGGACTAATAGCTCCTAGATGCTAGAATGGAAAAAGGCTGCCTCATATGGACCAAGGGTGAAACACAGAATCAATAATACACCCAGCCTCTCCGAGCCTTTTCTTTCTATGACGTGTATTCTTAAAGTAGACATTCATATTGGCAGTAGCAGAGAGAATGTGTCTGTGGGGGATTTGTATTTGTAAAGCTGCGGATGTGTGGATGTTAGCACATGCATGAGTGGATGTGTGTTAGGAGGGTTTCCATGTGCACCTGCTAAAGAGATAGGGCTTCAGTCTATGACAAGACAGATTTGAGCTAAGTTTGAGTGAGGTGACTATTCTGTTATCTCTCTCTCTGCTTCTCACAGACACACAAACATGCATACATAAACTCTGAGTCCCTTTGTTTTAAAAAGAATTAAAATATCAATACAAGTTTTCTTCAACCCTTTCAGTCCATCTTTCCTTTTCTGACTTTTAATTTTCACTCATCTCTAGTCCTTCACTCCTACCATCTCTTTCTTCTTCACAAATCTTTTTTGTTTTACCCATCCAGTGTGCGATAACCTCAGCTCAAGATATGTCCGTCCACACCAATGTCCCCACACCTATGTGTGTGTGCGATCATGCAGGTCTGAATAAGGTTTCAGACCTGAATTTGTGGTGTGACAATTGTGTAAAATGTAAATTTTGATAAGTCACGGTGTTTAGGAGTCGTGTTAGATATTTAAGATATTTTGCCAAAAGTAACTTAATGTATTGGAACTCAGTTACATTTTTGAGACAGTTATATGTAAAGCAAACATATAACATTTTTGACATTGTAACTAGTAATGTGAAATATATTACAATTTAATTTGTAACTTAGGCACCCCAATCTCTACAACCATGCACGGACAAGTGGGTATAAACAATTGATGGATAATGTGTCTTATCTGTAGCCCCGCTAAACTACTGAAAACTGATTAGCTCTGATTAGCCAGAAAAATCAATTAGCCAAATATTAGTAAATGGAGAAAGAAATAATACAAACATCAGCTGAATGATAAAACTTTGGTAGAAACAATCATGAAACTTCTGCATAGACAGTAATCCTATTAAACTGGTGTATTTTGATTCATTAAGAGTGAGGTGAAATCAGAACAATCTCGTTTTTTGACAGGTACCAATACCGGTGGAGCTGCCGTGAATTTCTGTTGTATCCCACCACAATTTCTTTCAGGCTGACATTCCCAATGAAGACATTGTTAAGCAATTTGAGGGAACAGATTATTTACTGAAAATGAATATCATCCACTGGCTCCTGGCCACTTGAGTAGAACACAATATTCATAATTGCTTTCAAAATCAAATTTTAGCAGCCTGCTATCAGGAACAAGAGAGGAGCTAAAATTGAACCTGTCTCCAGAGTTGAAGTGGCAGGGGAATACAGAGTGATCAAATTAGTTCCATCCTTCTGGCAGTTTGTAAACAACTGATGATTAACACCATAGTTTCAGTTTGGGAGGTAGATGAGAGTTGCACTTCCATAAACACACTCATATTCATGGCCTGGGGGCTTCAGGGTAGGGGAAATTTTACATTGACACTAGCAAGTCTGATACACACACATATATATACACACAGAGTTTGTATTGCTACCCATATTAGTGCCATCCATTGACTTCAATTGTATTTAGTAACTGGATTTATGCCTACCCAGACACTTGTCCTATACCTAACCCTAAGACTAACTAAATCTCAATTGACACCATACCTCTAAACCTAACCACTAACCCTACAAAAAGGTAGTCCACCGTATTAAGACTGGGCTTCGGTTATCCCTAGACCGGTCCTAAGAAGGGTAGAAATACAAGATCACACACACACACACACACACACACACACACAGCATTCTTTAATACCAGTCCCAGTAGATATCTGGATCAACTGCAGCTGAACTCAGATCAAAATATTCTTATATTCAACGCTTCCGTCAATGTACTTTAATATCATTTGTAGATGCACTGTAAAAACTGACAGAAATAACAAATTTATAAGTGTCATAATTTGCCTGAACTCTTTCATGTGCCGGGTTTTAGAAATAAAAAGATAGATCTCCAAGAAGGATATGACAAAAAAATTGAGAATCACTGAACAAATTAGTATATTATTTGGTCCAAAATAAATAAAAGAAACGCTTTTGTGCAAATAATTTAAACATGCTTGCGTCTTCTGCAATACTAAAGTAGGCGAGTATTACTCACCAGTAGCCTATAGCAATTTGTGTTCCATACTTCCTATACTTTAAGACTACTAAAACTCACGGAGAACACAGGGCATCGAGGAGGGCTACACTCATAATATGTATCAGCCTAACTGCTGAAACATACATATCAACATAGCATAAAACAAAGGAAGGGAGGAGCTATGCTACAGGAACATTAAAGGGAGAAATTTAAAGGTATAGCGGAGGATTTTTCAGAATTTCAGGAAAAAAAACATTCTCTCCACTTTTTGGAGAGAAAAAAAGCGCCATCACAACAGCCAATCATCCCGTGAAAGTTACCATAAAGACGTAGATAACTTATTGTAGCAGTAATCTGAAGTGCATTTCTCCAAATAACATGCCAAATTTACCGCAGTGAAGTTAGTTTTAAGTTGGATATTAATCACACAGTTTCCTTAAAGCAGAGACTCCATCCGACGTCTCACCGAGAACTGTGCTCATGGAGCGGATACATCGCTGCCGAAGGCTCGCTCCTGATTTTGGTTAGGGACCATCGTTAAATGTCCATACATCACAGAAAATAAACCAATACCTGTGCAATCTCCTGATAAAGTATCCCCAAGCTTTAGCCTCCCTCTTGTGTAGAAATTCGGCGACAGAGGCATCAGTGGGGAGCCTGACCTATGCTGTCAGCCTATGCCATCTTTGTAAATAATATCTTAAAAACACTCTGTGGTGTATGAGAAGAAGAGAAAGGGCTCAGAGGGGAGAAACAAGACCAAAGACTCTTTTTCTCTTGCGACTCATAAGCATTTTCAAATGACCTGGTGACAACTGTGAGACAGAATTAATGGATGTTGCCGTATCGCTACATGTGAAAGTGCGCATGCAGACTCTCAGGTTGATTAACAATTTGGAGAACCAATGGTGTAGATGATCCACGCAGAAAAAAAAAAATCCTCCACCACACCTTTAAGCAGTAAATATGCTGCTTTTGTGAGTCAAAACTGTCAACAGAACAAGGCAATTCAAGAACTACTTTCTTTCACATTTGTAAAGAAAGACTGTCAAACATGGGCACAGAATGCTAAGCTTAGAGGTCCCATTTGCTTTTTTTCCCCCAACAATTTGGCCGTGGTCTCCAGTATGAATTAATGCCTTTAGAGCGGTTTTTCGTGTAATAAATGCTCTCTTGCGCCTGGTTCAGGAGGTTGCAGTTTGTCAGACAGGTGGGTGGGGGAACACGTCAGGATCATGAATCTTACTCATTAATTTACAAACATCTTCCCTCTGACTGTCTAACAGCAAATCAAATCAAACTTCATTTATAAAGTGCTTTTCATACAAGAAATTAACCACATTTCCATCCCTCCCCGCCGATTAAAAACAGGATCCCAGTTATACCGCATCCTGGTGTTGGTCCAGACAAACACAGCTGAATTTTGTAGGAGTTGTAAACTAGATATGCTCTTTTGGGAAAACCAGAAAGCAGGTCATTACAGTTATCAATTCTGCTGGTGATAAAATCAAGCATCAGTCTCTCCGTGTTGGCCAGAGCGAGAATGGGGCGGACTCTGGTAATGTTCCTTAGGTCATAAAAAAATGTTTTGGTAATGTTTTTAATATGTGGCAGCTCAGAGTCAGAAATCACGCCCAATTTCTTCACTTGTAAAGATCAATTAAAAAACACTGATTGTAGTTTTGGTAAAAGTTTCTCTCTGTGAGCCTCAGGACTGATGGCTAAAAGTTCACTTTTGTCCTGGTTGAGCTGGAGAAAGTTTTATGCTATGCAGGATTTGATGTCTAAAATGCAGTTAAAAATTGCATCCATTGGCCATGTGTCATCAGGACACATGGATATGTACAACTATGCATCATCAGCAAGACTGAAAATTAACTCCATGGGTTTGATTTATCAAGATTCCTGATAATGACTGTAAAATTGCATGTGGTACTAAAAAAATGCATCAGTGGGTTGTCCTTAATGTGCTGGTGATCTTCTAAGATTGCGTGAGCAAGGAGCAGTATTCAAATGAGGAGTTTGCCACTAATGTGAGCTCCACTATGGCAAGAGAGGAGGAACATACGCATGGATTCCTGATGCATCTTTGACAAAAAAAAAAGAAGGAGAGATACATATCAATTCTATGGCTGTTACAGGATTAATTACTATTAGGCTAGAATGTTGAGAATTATATTTTTCGTTTATCACTAATGAATGTAATGCATGCAGTGTACATGTGCTGCTCTCTGCTTTATGCACACATCGTATTGCAGAGTCAGACTGATTAAAGCAACAGCATGTCCAGAACAAGGTTGCTAAAATGTCCATATTCTACTAATGTTGTTGAAATGCACCACCCTCTACTGAATGTCATGTTGCAGAAGAATCTTGAAAATATCTCATCTGAAATGTATGAATTTTATAATTAAAATGTCATAAATCTATATATATATACACACTCAACAAAAATATAAACGCAACACCTTTGTTTCTGCTCCCATTTTTCATGAGATGGACTTAAAGATCTAAAATTCATTTAAGATACACAATATTACAATTTCTCTCAAACATTGTTCACAAATCAGTCTAAATGTGTGATAGCGAGCACTTCTGCTTTGCTGAGGTAATCAATCCCACCTCACAGGTGCCACATCAAGATGCTGATCTGACATCATGATTAGTGCACAGGTGTACCTTATACTGCCCACAATAAAAGGCCACCCTGGAATGTGCAGTTTTTTGCTTTATTGCGGGTCTGGGGACTAAGAACCGGTCAGTATCTGGTTTGACCACCATTTGCCTCATGCAGTGCAACACAACTTCTTCGCATAGAGTTTATCAGATTGTCAATTGTGGCCTGTGGAATGTTGGTCCACTCCTCTTCAATGGCTGTGCGAAGTTGTTGGATATTAGTGGGAACAGGTACACGCTGTCGTATATGCCGGTCAAGCACATCCCAAACATGATCAATGGGTGACATGTCAGGTGAGTATGCTGGCTATGCAAGAACCGGGACATTTTCAGCTTCCAAGAATTGTGTACAGATCCTTGCAACATGGGGCCGTGCATTATCTTGCTGAAACATGAGGTGATGTTCATGGATGTATGGCACAACAATGGGCCTCAGGATCTCATCACGGTATCTCTGTGCATTCAAAATGCCATAAATAAAATGCACCTGTGTTCTTCGTCCATAACAGATGCCTGCCCATACCATAACCCCACCACCACCATGGGGCACTCAATCAAACTTTATCGATTCAGACAGCGGGATTGGTATTGATGCTGATGGTAATATAAATGAATTAAATTCTTAGAAGTAAAACATGCACATATCCATGCACTCCGCATTAAATATAACCCATAGTACAGGGCAGACATGTGGGGGCCGGCAGCTCGAGCAAAGCCTCTTTTGGAAGCAGACTCCTAAATCTTGTCTCTTTTAATGCATAGCATAGGACACTTGATAAAAGGTGGTCCTGTTGCTCGGGGGCTGCACCACTCCGGCAGAAGGTACAGACACAGGAAAGAAAAAAGAAGAGCCCCGACTCCTCTTTAATACACATCATTAAGATTAATCTTGTTATCATGAGCATCAATCAGTCTGCTACTATTGTACCTTCATGAATAAATGTGGAGTATAGTATGTATCACTCAAACATTTTGATACAGAGTAATGCTATATGGGCTGAAATGGTGATGGTGAATAACAGTAATACCAACATGGTAATAAAATAGGTATAGGAAAAAAAATTATACGCTTGTTATATAGTATAAAATACTATGAATGTCAGTCAATATATTGCTTTTGTTGCATCTGTAAATATGCAATAACCAATAATAATAATAATAATAACCATAATAATAACCAACTTATTTGTTAATTGTTATGTAAGATAAGAATGAAACAGTGTTATTGTTGCAACCACATTATTACTTAAGTGTATGGACAGGGGTGGGAGTCAATAAGCTTGTCTTCCTCCCACCCCTTTTTCGAGCTAGAATGTTAATATATATTTTTTTATTATATATTTTTTTCCCTGGAATTTGTGATTGTGTTGTGTAGCTCGAAATAAAAGAGATCTATCTATCGAAACTTCTTTAACGACTTCAATGACCTCTGCCCTGCAATATGTCTAGACTATGACCAGATAGCAAGTGTGGGAGATTTCATCATCCATACTGACAAACCCCAAGATAGTGGAACAAAAGAACTAAATGACGCCCTTCATATCTTCAACCTAACCAAACACATTAATGAGCCAACGCAGAACCGAGGACACACTCCGGAACTACTTATTAGCAAAGACTTAAATAACTCTAGCATTGCCATAACTGATATCGCATTATCTGACCATTTTTGCCTCTCATTTGAAAGCACCATCCAAGCCAACATACCTAATCAGAGTAAAACCACTGTTAATAACGCCTCCTTAAAGAAAACTCAGCTGAAGACTTTAAACTGATGTACACTCCAACCTTATCTAAATCACCAACATCAACCAACACACACTCAGTAAATAAACTGACAAATGATTTTCCATCCAAAATCTAAGACATGATGGATAAGATTGCGCCACTTAAGGTTAATGCTGTCTCTAGTAAAAAGAAGTCTCAATGGAGAAGCGATCCACTGGTATGTAATGAAAAAAAGGAGTGCTGGCACGCTGAGAGGAAATGGCGGAAAACTCGACTCCAGGTTCATTACGAGATACATAAAGAGAAACTGAAGAAGTATCAAGTAACCTTAAAGGGTGCAAGGGAATCACTATTTTTTTTTTTTATTCACAGAAACAACAATAACGCTAGGACATTATTTGCTACAGTGGAAAGACTAACTACTCCTTCAGTGACAGTACCCCCTGAACTAAACTCCACCAGGGCCTGTAATGGATTTGCCAGCTTCTTTACTGAAAAGATCTTGAACATCAGAAGGTCAATCAGTACATCAGCTCAAATCCCAATACCAACTATGAGCCCAATTAACACCCATGCAGAGAAAATGATATAATTTCCAAATAATAACTCAATGGAGCTGTGAGGAAATTATTGATAAACTAACGGTGTGTCCACACCAAACGCAATAGTAGCGACTAGAGCTTCAGGTTTACATGTAAAGTCAATGGAGGAGCGCGATGAAGCATGACATGGGGTCCCGTGACACTTCAGAAGCATATTTGCGTCGCAGAAAAGGATTTGTACCCGATTTTCACAAACTATTCGCGCTACAGATGCAATAGAAAATTTGTGCTGCCTTTTATGTGGTGCATTTTGTGCATTCGTGTTCATATTGTCTACCTCTTGAGTTAGAAAAATCTGAACGCCAGCGTCTTATTGCGCCGCGACAACCAATCAGGGGACAGAGTGTCAGTGATTCTGTGACTGTCATGGAGTCACAGCCTAAGCAGGTCATGGATGAAATACTAATAAACACCGTGGCTAATCCCCCTGAGCTACATTACACAAGCAGTTTTCTATAGAGAGACAGGAATAAAAATAATAATAATTATAAATAGGTTAAACTATTTAGACAGGAATGCTCTTAAGAGGTTTGCGGGTGGCTTAAAAGAGCTGTTGATGCTGTAAAAGCACCTCTCTGCCTAGAAGTGAGCCTTAACTTGGCCTCCTCGCACATCGTCCCACGCTTCTCACATATTATAAACTTTTACAAACTGCAGACAGATGGACAGCTGCTCAGAAATGTAGTTGGTGACTCAGCAGGCGAAGCTTGGACCTTCACGGCACAAACTGGGCGAGCAGGCCACGTTCTCCAGGCGGCGAGGAGCCGGTGTTTATGAGAGGGTGCTCGCTGGTGTTTATGGATCCCTCCGCCGAAACTAGACTGTATCTGTAGCACACCAAACCCCCTGTCCCAGCTTTACCAGAGGCCAGGCCGAACACGTAATCCACTCTGTCCTCCCGTCAGCTTGGAGACTATAGTCCATAATCCACCGGCAGCTGCATTTTAGCCCCAGATCCACTGAAGGCCAGGCCGAACACGCTGTCCTCCGTCAGCTCAGTCCATAATCCACAGGAAAATGCACTCTGGCTCCAGCTCTGGTGAAGTCCAGGCTGAACACGCTATCCTCCGTCAGCTCAGTCCATATTCCCCCACCAGCTGCACTCTGGCCCCAGCTCTGCTAAAGGCCAGGTTGCGCCTGAAAGGGCCATATTTTAAGCACATCCAGTTTGCTTTGTAAAAGCTTCAAGGTGCGAATTTGCACACGAACAGCTAGGCGCGTGTCGCGCTTTTTTGTTCGCTTTATCGCGTTTGGTGCGGACACATGGTAAGCTCTGCCAGCTGCTGCTTGGATATCTTACCAACAAGTTTTCTAAGAAAGGTCCTCCCAGCCATCTGAGTGGATCTGATCAAAATAATTAACTCATACCTCCTATCAGGTGTCTTCCCCAAAGTATGAAAAACAGCAGTTATCAAACCAATACTAAAGAAGAAGAACCTAGCATGTTGATGCAAAACTACAGACCAATCTCTAATCTCCAATTTATCAGTAAAATTACTGAAAAAGCTCTCTTCCAACAAATAAATAGCTTCCTAGCAATGAAAAACCGCTTTGATATTTATCAGTCTGGTTTTCGTAGGTACCAAAGCACTGAAACAGACCTCGTCAAAGTCTTCAATGACATCCATACAAATACTGACCGTGGTAAACCACATTAATGGTACTATTAGATCTCAGTGCAGCATTTGACACCGTTGATTATGATATATTACTGTAACATCTAGAGAGCTGGGTCGGACTCTCTGGTACAGTATTCGACAGGTTCAAATCTTACCTCAATAACAGGAATTTCTTTGTGTCGATAAGCGAACTCTCATCACCAAACACAGAAATTACATAGAGGGTCCCCCAGGGCTCCATCCTAGGGCCCCTCCTATTTAGCATCTACATGCTCCCACTAAAACAGATTATAACAACCAATAATGTTAATTACCACAACTACGCTGACGACACTCATCTTTATATCTCAATGTCACCTGGTGATATTGAACCCATCCAAATCCTCAATAAATGCATTGAGCTAACAGCTGGGTGTCCCATCATTTTCTCCAATTGAACAAAAACAAAACTGAAGTACTTATCTCTGGATCCAAGAAAGATCGACTACATATCAGCAATCAGCTTAAACAGGCCCAACTAGAAACTACTGACGAGGCCAGAAATCTAGGTGTAACAATGGAGTCAGACCTGAACCTCCAGGGTCACATAAAAGCAGTAACAATGTCAGCTTTCTATCACCTGAGGAACATTTCTAGGATTAAAAGACTAATGACACAAGGCGACCTAGAAAAACTCATCCATGCATTTATCTCTAGCAGGCTTGATTACTCTAATAGTGTCTTCACAGTTCTACCTAAAAAAATCAGACAGCTTCAGCTGATACAGAATGCTGCTGCTCGTGCTCTCACAAGAACCAAGAAAGTAGAACACATCACCCCAGTTATAAAGTCCTAACACTGACTCCCTGTAGCTCAGAGAATAGACTTCAAATTTTTTTTCTTAGTTTATCAATCATTGAATGGGTTAGCACTAGAGAACATTAGAGATCTGCTATCATGGTAAAAACCATCCAGATCACTCAGGTCCTCCAGCTCTAGTTTACTGATCATCACTAGAACCAGAGCCAGAAAAGGAGAAGCAGCTTTCAGTTTTTATGCTCCTCATATCTGGAACAAACTACCGGAGGAATGCAAAACTGCGGAGACACTGAACTCTTTTGAATCTAAAATTAAAACTTACCTATTTAGACTCGCCTATGAGTAACTGTTTTTACTTGCTTGTTTTCAAGAACTGTGAGCTTTTCAGCGATATCAGTTATGGAATAAAAACTGTGAGCTTTTTCAGCAAGATCAGTTAGTGGAAGGAAGAACTGTGAGCTTTTCAGCGAGATCAGTTAGTGAATAAAAACTGTGTTTTTACCTGCTTTTCCTTACATTGTTGAATTGTCATGACTATTGTCTTATTGTAATTGCTTTCTTGTATTTTGATCATCAAATTGATTTATGCTATGTTCCCATTTTAATCATGCATTGCTTGCTTTTAATTTTTACACAAATTATAGTCTTTGATTACTGTAAATGGTTTCTTGTTTTTTTAAATTAAGAATTGTGAGCTTTTTCAGCAAGATCAGTTAGTGGAAGGAAGAACTGTGAGCTTTTTCAGCAAGATCTGTTAGTGGAAAGAAGAACTGTCAGCTTTTCCGCGAGATCAGTTAGTGAATAAAAACTGTGTCTTTACCTGCTTTTCCTTACATTGTTGAATTGTATTGACTATTTTCTTATAGTAATTGCTTTCTTGTATTTTGATCATCAAATTGATTTATGCTATGTTCCCATTTTAATCATGTAAAGCACCTTGAATTGCCTTGGGTTGAAAGTGGGCAATACAAATACAATTGCCTGGATTAAACTGGGATTAAAAAAACACAATGTAGTCAACAACAGAGGACACACTGGTGGACAGGCCATACATGATGACCAAGTGTGTCCTCTGTGGGGCTATGTGACATGTTGACTAAAATCCATATAACTCTAAATCAGGGGCGGATGGTCCATGATGGGACTCCTTGAGTTACACAGAAAAAAAAAGAGAGGAGAAAAAGAGTCTAATATCGCCGGTCTGTTTCTATATCATTGTCCAATCAACAGCCTGAATATTACTTTCCAACCTAAAACCCCGCCCCGTAGGGGCGATCTGAGTCAGATTGAAAATCGCCCCAGGCGCTCTCATAGAGTTACATTGTGAGATTCTTTTTTTAAAAGTTTGGACCTTTCAATGCATTTCAATGGGCACGGGAGTGCTTGCCTCAACGTGATTTCGTAATACGCTCTGATGAGTGCTCGGAGACGCACAGCCATAGATATGCGTGTCTCTGCCTACAGCAGGCAAACGGGTAGCGACAAACCACGGGAGTTGGAGACAAACGAAAAGAGACACAAAATTCAGAAATAAAAAATAATAATTTGGTTATATCCCTCAAAACAATACCGCTTGAGAGAAAAACATAGCAGGAGAAGCTTGAGGTAAAATACCTTGGACATGATTACCAGCTAAATAAAAATACCAATAAGCAGTAAAACGAAAGTAAAAAAGCGCTATTTTAATTTGCAATTATGCATCTTGGGTCACTGTATAGCTTGAGTAAGGCAAGGCAAGTTTATTTGTAGAGCACAATTCATACACAAGGCAATTTAAAGTGCTTCACAGTTGCATACATTAAGAAAACAGATAAACAGGAAAAAAAAAAAAAAAAAAACATCAACTTAAAAAATGATTAATTACAAAAAAAGCAAAAGAGCAGATAAAATAATTTTAATTGTCATATGCATGGGTAAAAAGAACTGTTTTCAGCCTGGATTTAAACACCGTTAGAATTTAGGCTTGTCTCACATCCTCATGAAGACTGTTCCATATTTTAGATGCCTGAAACTGAAATGCAGCCGCACCGTATTTATTGTTGACTCTGGGAACCAACAGTAGACCCCTTCCTTAAAATTCTCAGGGCCCGAGATGGTTCATATGTCTCTAACATGTCAGAGATGTACTTTGGTGCCAAACCATGAAAAGACTTGTACACAAGCAGAGCTGTTTTAAATTCTATTCTCTGAGTCACAGGAAGCCAGTGCAGAGACCGAAGCACTGGACTAATATGGTCGTATTTTTCTGGTTCTTGTCAGGACTCGAGCAGCAGCGTTCTGAATGTACTGCAGCTGTCTAACAGCTCGTTTAGAGAGGTCAATGAGCAGACCGTTACAGTAGTCTAACCTGCTGGAGACAAATGCATGGATAAGTCTCTCTAAGTCTGGTTTCAACACTATTCCTCTGATCTTAGCAATGTTTTTCAGATGGTTAAAAGCTGTTGATGTTACTGCTTTGATGTGGCTGAGTACCTTTCATAGCAAGGTATCGCCATGTTAAAAATGTGCATTATTCAGTTTAAGTTATGTTCATCCATCCATCCATCCATCCATCTTCCTCCGCTTATCCGGGGTCGGGTCGCGGGGGCAGTAGCCTAAGCAAGGAGACCCAGACTTGCCTCTCCCCGGCCACTTGGGCCAGCTCCTCGGGAGGAATCCCGAGGCGTTCCCAGGCCAGCTGGGAGACATAATCTCTCCAACGGGTCCTGGGTCTTCCCCTGGGTCTCCTCCCGGTGGGACATGCCCGGAACACCTCACCAGGGAGGCGTCCAGGAGGCATCCTGACTAGATGCCCGAGCCACCTCAACTGGCTCCTCTCGATGTGGAGGAGCAGCGGCTCTACTCTGAGCTCCCTCCGGATGACCGAGCTTCTCACCCTATCTCTAAGGGAGAGCCCAGCCACCCTACGGAGGAAACTCATTTCAGCCGCCTGTATCCGCGATCTCGTTCTTTCGGTCACCACCCAGCGTTCGTGACCATAGATGAGGGTAGGAACGTAGATCGACCGGTAAATCGAGAGCTTCGCCTTTCGACTCAGCTCTCTCTTCACCACGACAGACCGGTACAGCGCCCGCATGACTGCAGACGCCCTACCAATCCGTCCATCGATCTCCCGCTCCATTTTTCCCTCATTCGTGAACAAGACCCCCAGATACCTAAACTCCTCCACTTGAGGAAGGACCTCATCCCCAACCCGAAGAGAGCACCCTACCCTTTTCCGACTCAAGACCATGGTCTCGGATTTGGAGGTGCTGATCCTCATCCCAGCCGCTTCACACTCGGCTGCGAACCGCTCCAACGAGAGCTGTAGATCACGTTCAGACGAAGCCAACAAGACCACATCATCTGCGAAAAGCAGAGACCCGATCCTGAGGTCACCAAAACGGATCCCCTCAACACCTTGGCTGCACCTAGAAATCCTGTCCATAAACGTTATGAACAGGATCGGTGATAAAGGGCAACCTTGGCGGAGTCCAACTCTCACTGGAAACGAGTCCGACTTACTGCCGGCAATGCGAACCAGACTCTGACACCGGTCATATAGGGACCTAACAGCCCGTATCAGAGGGCCTGGTACCCCATACTCCCGGAGTACCCCCCACAGGACACCCCGAGGGACACGGTCGAACGCCTTCTCCAAGTCCACAAAGCACATGTAGACTGGTTGGGCGAACTCCCACGCACCCTCCAGGACCCTGCCGAGGGTGTAGAGCTGGTCCAGTGTTCCACGGCCAGGACGAAAACCGCATTGTTCCTCCTGGATCCGAGGTTCGACTATCCGTCGTACCCTCCTCTCCAGAACCCCTGAATAGACCTTACCAGGGAGGCTCAGAAGTGTGATCCCCCTGTAGTTGGAACACACTCTGTGGTCCCCCTTTTTAAAGAGGGGGACCACCACCCCGGTCTGCCAATCCAAGGGAACTTATTTCTACCTTACCTTGCATTTGTTCTTATTTTTCATATGAGATCACACATATCTCCCTCCTCACATTTATATCACCCAATGCTGTATCAGCAGCTGTGTGGAAATAATAAAGAACAGAAGAAATATAACAGCCTTTTCTCCAACACATTTTCTCATACTCTGAATGACTTTAAGTGGAGCTCTGGCAGGTTCTCCCAGTGTTAACAGTGATCCCATCCTGAACCACAACCTCTACAAACAGCTCAGTGTTTCCTCCTCTACAGTAGCAGTCTATTCTACCAAAACTGTTGAAGCCGCTGACTGAAATCATTCTATTGGACTACACTCCGAGAAGACCCCGGCATGACGGGGGCCGTTACCGGCCCTACACCGTCCACGGGTCAGGAGGACTCAGACAGAGTGTTGGTAGCCAGGTCTCCTAGTAGCTAGGAGACAGGTTAATGTTAGTAGCTATGCTGCTTTAGGCTAGGCTGTTGGAGGACATTATTAGGGTCTGTTCCTACTTTCTCTCCTACTTCTCCCCAACTGCATGATGTGCTGTCAATTCAAGCACTAACCTGTTTTCTATTATAGTAGGTGCTCCGGATTAGCCCTGCTTGACGACCCTGACTAAGATGGCATTGCAGTGACGGAAAATTCTCCACGTCCTGCAACAAACTTGTGCATCAGTTCTATTGCTCTTTCTGTGTCTCTGTTATGTATTCTCCAAGCCACAGACGGTCGCGGCAGATAACCGCTTGTGCTGAGCCTGGTTCTGCCGGAGGTTTCTTCCTGTTAAAAGGGAGTTTTTCCTTCCCACTGTCGCTGCATGCTTGCTCAGTATGAGGGATTGCTGAGAATTCCACGACGCAATCTTCTGTGGTTCTGTAATTTCTACACTAAACATTGTATTGTAATAACTCTTTTTGTAAAGTGCCTTGAGATGACATCTGTTGTGAAATGGCGCTATATAAATAAACTGAATCTTGAATCTTGAATCTTATTGTCGTAGGATAGTCCTATTTGGGGATGATCAGTATTGTCCAATATGATTTAGAAACAGTCAGCTTTAAATGCAGAAAATGTTAGCCAGTTAATTTGCCTTAGCAACTGTCTAAAAGATAAAACAATCTATCAATCGCTCCTTTATTTAATGAAAAAGAGCTATGGCAATTTGATTTGTCCCTTTACACTGCAAATTGTTGTTTTTTTAGTCATATTTGGAATGTTAATTAGTCAGGATTAATTCACAGCTACCCTGTAATTAATTAGGTAAAATAATAATAATAATAATAATAATAATCGTTTGGTAGCTAACATTTAACCATCATAGTCATAGCCCCCCCTGGAGAAAATTCCACCAGCTTACTGTTCAAAATATTTAGAAAGTTTATCTACATGTAAATTTAAATCTCAAGCTAAAATGATCTTTCATACGAGTTGTGCAAAATGGTAAATGGACTGAACTTATACAGTGCTTTTCTAGTCATACTGGCCACTCAAAGCGCTTTACATTCACCCATTCACACTCACATACAATCTAAGGAGTGCTAAAAACAGATGCAGTATATTCAAAAGTACTACAGTCATCAAATAAAACAGGTATGGCAGAAAATGTTTTTGAGCTCATAAAAGCAGTTTCACCTCTCCTGTTGCTAGTCCCCGTTGAATAAGTGAAGTTTAAATTGGTGGGGAGACCTCTGTAAGGACAGCAGGGTAATCTGCACTCAGCCATGTTTCTGTTAAAAATGAACACTAAAGATTATGGTCTAAAATCAGATAATTGACATTAAAAGATTTGTTTAAATTATAAACCTGCCATATTGAAGGTCTCATTTACTGGGGTTTTATTTATTTTTACGTGTTCTCTGGTAAGAATGCTGTCTGTGTCTGTATGACTGAAAAAAAAAAGTTGCATTTTTTTCACCAGCCTCACACTGAGCCTCGAGCCACAGCTACACAGGACAAGCTTCCGTACGTCACTTGCCACCAGTTGGTCAGGGATTGGTGCTGCGGCCTTCCCTCTTCACTAATGAAGTAAACATTATTTGTTTCTTTCTTCTACTTTGTAATATGTTTAAATTCAGCGGGTCATCTCGTCTGAATTGCAGTCATAGCTGGTTCAGATCGAGCCACTGCCGCTCGCTGATGAGCTGTGAGGCTCATAGTGGATTCTGTAGGCCTGTTATTACACTTCGCGGTTGGAAGATTAGGTTAGGTTTGAGAATTAAAACAGGTACATCTCTAGGTGGATGTGGTCACAGATGTTAGCATGTTAGCCATGGTAGTACATTTCATTGTCATGGCGCGTTTTAACACAATACTTCAAAAGTGAAACATTGGGTAAACTTTTTTTTTAACTCATAGTAGACTGCGACCTGATGTTCAACCTTTTGGTACGGATCCTGGTTTTAAATACAGCTTTGAGGCAAAGCCAGTACTTTTAGGTTTATAGCAATTTGTTCTGTGTTCAAAGTGAGTGAACAAATCACTAACTGAGCATCGCATTTTCCCGGTGGTCTACAGAAACTAATTCCAATCACTTCTTCTTCAGCTCCTCTTCCATACTCTTCCAAACCATCCATTTAATTCAACATAAAAACAAAAATAAAAATTACATTTTAGGCAACTTTAGACTTCCACTGATTAATTTACAACAATGACAAAAAACATACCTTTTTTAAACAAGGTTTTAAATCTGTTTCTTTATTAACCATACATTTCTGCACTGATTATTGTACCTTTAAAAACAGGATCTCTATTTAACGTTTTTATAATTAGACAAAATAGCATCATATTGTAGTAGACATTAACAAACCACGTTAAACAGAGTTAATCCCTGAAGTACAAAGAAAAGTGATTTTACTTTACAGAATCTTCCTTTACATCAAGAAATGTGGGTAAGAGTTAAAATTAACATGTCATTTCATATAGGTTATTCTTTAAACCAGCTCATTTCAAAGACTCCAAGTCAGGAGGTGTTTTGTTCAAAAGATACGTTTTGAGGTATTTCATTCATACCTACAAAAGTCCACAAAAGATTTTACGATAAGTTTATAATTTAGCGTATTTGAATGATTTTACACTGGACCTGATAATCTTTAACTTTCACCTCTGCAAAGTGCTCTGTTGTAATGTGATTTTGCACAAAATAAAGAAACTGAATTGAAGTGCATACACTGGAGGGGAATATTAAATCTTCTTATTTTTTTATTCTTTCAAATTCGCCAATAAAACAATCACTAAAATCTATGGGCGACTTTGTATCCACAAGAGAGAACAGGCTGTGGTCACCTGACTCAGAGAGTACAAATCCAACCATCAGCCCCTCCTTGTTATCCCTTACGCTTATCTTTAGGTGCGTGTATGAATGAGGGTGTGTGTATGTGTCAAGCTTGAATGAGTCAGCTGAGCTGAGAGGTTGTGACCAGAGTAAGTGTGTGTGCCTTATATCAGTGTCCTCAATTGCTCTAACTGTATGGGGGACTTGAGTCTTAAGGCACACACACACATACACACACACACACACACACATGCACGCACACAGACATACACACAACCAGGAGACACCTCTGCACATTTCTGCACAGCAGCACCCACAGAAGAGTCAGTGTTTTGAAGAAAACTCAAGTAGACCAATGGTTCAGTCAACCTCTCTGCCAACATCGCTTCTCTCTTTTCCCCTTCGTCTTTCATTGCTTATTTCCGTGTGACACTTTTGTGCATGTCACGCAACCCTGTGCTCTCTACTACACATACACGTGATGTCAAGCTCTCAGCCAAAGGCCTGCACCTTTGTCAAGGGAAAAGCACTTAAGCATGCTCACACACACACACACTCTGCATTCATGCACAACCATGTGATTTCCTTTTTCTTCATTCTTACTACTCACACGCACATGCATTTGCAAGAATTCCCTCTAAGCCACCTTCCTTTCCCCATCTCGTGCTCAGCTCTCTGGGTTTTTTCTGGTCTTGAGTGTGCGTGACTTTGGCTGGATTTGGTGAGCATAAATTAGCCCAGCAACCCAGTTTGTTACCAGAGGAGTAGGAAAAAAAATTAAGCTTACTATAAAGTGAATTAACTTTCAGGAATGGTTTGTTTTATTATTTTTACTTGCTTATTTGTTTTATGTTTTTACAGATGTTTAATCTCATCTGGGAAACAACTGATCTCTCGTCTTCTGTTTCTAAAACCATTTAAAGGTGGTCTTTAGGCATGTCAACAAATTCCTTTCACAAAACAACATCCTTAACCCAAACCAATCTGGGTCAAAAAGTGGCCACTACACTGAAATGTGTTTGGATCACGGCCTGATAAGTAGTAGGAGTGTTGCGTGCGATTCAGACTCAAGCGCGGTGATGGGCGAGCAAGGGAAGACCAGCAGCATGTGGTTTAATCTAGTAATGCCTGAGCCTGAGGACAGAACTACCGAGGAGACAGGGATTACAAGATCCGGAAAAACTGTGGAATCGAGTGATTGTGAGGATTGGCAAAATCCACTGCAGCTGAGGGCTACAGACGTCTGAAGGCAGGACTGGAGAGGAGTTCGGGACATGAAGAGTGATGTCAGAGCGGCGAGCGGGTGAGTAGCTCCTCCGCAAATAGAAAATCCTGAAGATCACATGACCGCTGACAGAGATGTCTCTGTTGGCTTTGATGAAAGTCAAACAATTAGCCAGAAGGACCCCCAGGTCCTCAGTAGTTATGCTGGTTGATCTATCCACTACATTTGATACTGTGAGCCATGGGATTTTTTGTCCAACCTCATACCTTACTGCTCAGTTATTCAGGATATCTTGGCTTGGTCACACTTGCACTGCACACATCCACACAACAGGGATCGCCCAACTCTAAGTGCTGAGACCTCTTCTTTTTCCCATATACATCACTTCAGAGGGTCCGATTACATGGGTTCCCATATTACAGCTATTACAGTTATATTACCCAGGTCTCTATCATTCACACATGATGACCACATGGTTTCAGCAAGAATCTCTGCCATGAAGCTTGTGTATCATGGTTGATGACCAGATGATACTTAAAGATAATATTGCTTCTGTCACTTGATTGTACCACTTTGAATTGTCAAGATTAGAAAACAATACACCATTCTGAACGCAGCATGCCACCCATGTCATGATTCAGTTTATAGTAATGTTGGGTCTGGCACTGAATATATTGAAACAATATCAATGGGGTTCTATAATACTGCCGGCATTCCCTGCGGTGGCTTTCTGCCATTATCAGAGTGGAACGTTGCTCTGAAAAGAAACCTCTCCGGCCGGATTATGGCACAGCGCCTTGGTCGGGCGAGAGCTGCCGCTCTCTCTCTCTCTCTCTGGAAGGATGGGTTGTGATCAATGGCCGCTGGCCGCTCTGCTTTGTGACCGAATCGTTGGAGGCCGCTGTTGCTCCTCCATTGCTGTAGTACCTCCATTTGGCCGCTAGGCCCCCATTGAAAAGCATTGGACTTTAGACACGTTAAAAACAACTTTGATGTCTGGTGCCCATTTTTTTAAAACTTTCTATGGCTACATATTCGTCCTGAGATAACGCTGGGCTCATCAAAAAAATAGGCACCAGGCTGGTTTTCGTAAGATCATTTTTTGAAATCTTGCATAACTAATGAGGGGGCCGGACTTTGATTGAAAGGCTGTTTCGTTGGACTTTAATTATAGTAACACTACATTTTAATAATTATTTCAAGTTACTAGTTCTTACCTTTTGAGGTTTGAGAAATAGAAGAACCGTCGAAGGAGCAAAGACACGGCAGCAGTCAGGCATGGGGCTATTATCCTTTAGCTTAGCTAGCCAAGTTTAGCATCAGAGATACAGATGCGGGAGCAGAATGGGCGCGATTACGACCGTACTACACGCCCATACACACCCTGCGATGGCAGAGTTTACAGTGAAGATCCCGCCCCTATGCCCTTTTTAGGAACATGCTTCGTCAGAGCTGGGGAGGAGGAGTCTGTGAATCCGCCATGAATTCCCCCATGAAAGTGTGTAATTCTGGTAAACGGGGAGGAGTGAGGAGGCGCTGTCTATTCTTTTTTACAGTCTATGGTTGTGATAAGTCCTCCACGTCGGTTTGTCAAAACACCACTCAATCACCCTCATCGCGGTCTTCCACCAACCTGGTTGGGCGCTGTGGAGTGCGGGAGGAGCACTACAAAATATAAAACCAACGAGCAGGAAGCTGCTTGTTCTCTCCAGTTTGGAATCTCCAGGTCATGCTTAAGGAGAGAAACTGATCTCTTTCTCCTTTGTCAGCTGCAGTTCCCAGCCGTGATCAGGGAGAGAAACTGTCTGACTCCTCACAGAATCCCGTTCATTGCTACCAAAACCTCATCCGAGCTCTGGTCGGCAGCCAGGCTCTCTTTTTCCCCATCCAAACGAATGGATTAACCTTTCCTGTCCTTTTTTTCCCTTTTACCCTCACATTTTTACATTGCCCTCGAAAAGGATTTAGTTTTCTTCTGCAGTTTACCACATTACGGACATTCAAGTAAGAACTTTCCATTCGCTATTGAGATCTAGGTTTGGAGCAATTATCTATTTTTCCATTTCCTACATACATTAGGAACTCTGATTCCATTTATAGGGCCCCTATATATTATTTATATGATTACATATACACTCCCATCTTGTGAAAACTGCGCACGGGCCCCCTGCCCCGCCCCAGCGCAACACCGCCTCTGCTCCCTCCGCCTCTGCTCCCACTGCCTCTGCTCCTGCTGTGAGTAGCAGGGCAAGATCTGCCTCACACAGACATGCTTCTGACTCCCTTAACTGTCCTAAAAACACTACGACCTCGTCTGACATTTCCAGTGACCTTAGACAACTGCTCCACCACGTTTCTGTCGCCACGATTGCGGGGAGGCAGAAGACAAAGAAGCGAGCTGGCCAGCGCGGTAAAAAGACTGGAACCCCGCGTAATTTCCAGCCTCGTTTCCCACACCACTAACAAGCCTGGTGACTTTCAGATTAACACCCCTACCCCGTGAAACATTGTCACAACCATCTACATCGGGGAAAGGAGTTTGTGCTTGGGCTAAACTCTCACTTTGTCCAGCTGCAATCTGGGGCGCATCTGAAGCGCGATCAATAAATGAATAACCGTCATGTTCTGAAGGCAGATATTCCCCTTCAGAATCAGGGTCAGCAAATAGAAAATCCAACACTTCATTGCGGGTACACATTACACAATAATATAATGTAAATACTCGCTGATGTTTACACTAACGCTCTGAATAAAAATAGCTCAGACGCACAAAAAATCTGCTATGCAGGAATTGATTCAATGCGCTCAAGCGCGAAAACTTTGTATAGAAGGATTACTTTTTTTGACTCAGTGATGACGTATCACATGTCTACCGACCAGTGTAGTGGAGTTTAAATGAAATATGACACCCTATCTTACACAATCGGCCGTTTTATTCAGTGTCGCATCTTGTCGAGAAAACTCGACCGTGGCGCCTAGAGGGTTAATTAGTGTTGTGTTGAAGTGACTGTGTTTCTTTTATTGGTAAGCAAGCAGTGTGTTGATTGTATGTTGGAGTTTGGTTCGATCTGTGTGTTAAGCCACAGACCGTAGAACTTCTGAGAGACGACCGAAGCCGGAGGTAGACTGGCCTCATCCTTTGTTCAATCCATAGTCTCTTTGTTAGCCAAAAGCTAAGTTAGTGATAAGAACAATGTGGTCTCTTTGTTCCAGAGAGACACGCGGTCTAAATTGCCTTGATCAATAACCACCCCTGCCGTTCTCACATTTTCTCACCCGCATGTGTAACTACGGTCAGGAAGTCCCCTGTGACGTGGTAATTGTTGCTTACGGTGATCCGCCATCTTTGTAGTTCTTAGCTCTGTTTTTAGTCGCTAGTTAGCTTAGCATCTAGTTTAACATCTTAACAAAGTGTTAGTAATACTGTTGTTTGCTGTGTAATCAAATTACTTAAAACATTTCTTAAACTAAGCAACTCTCTCTCTGCTTCCGTTAATGAATGTGTTTGATTCATTGCTAAAGGTCTCACCCTTCAGATAAATTGGATATCTGCTAACCATAGCAACCTGCTATTTGACAAGTAGAGTGTAATTCTGAGGAAGACATATATTTACCGGATTAATTCCTGGGGTTGGTGCCCCCATAAATAAATAAATAAATAATTCCAAGGAATACCAGATTGATAATTTATGAATTATTGAATTAATATTACTTATATAGCCAGATAGACAAGAACCTTCTTTAATTCCACAAAATTAATCTCCTGCCTTGACCACTGCAGCATCATTTTAAATGATCTCCCAGAAAGTGCTGTGAAACCTCTGCAAATGGTTCAGTTCATGGGAGTGCATCTGGTCTTCAATCAGCATGAAAGAGTACACATCACCACTCTATTCAGCGAGCTCCACTGCTTGCTATTGGAGGATCTTGTGTGACATCAATGTTTTTTTGCAATGCATCATGGTATTGGGTGGCAAGAAACAGCGTATTTTGCCTATAATTTGATTGTTTTGCATGTTTGGAGGAGGATTTAGCGGAGATGATTCACTCCTGCTGTTTGGTTGACTGTACAGCCTTTTGGGGGACTGATAAAATTGTGGGGGGTTTTTTTCAAAAAGATTGCAGGCGATCAGGGGATTAAACCTTGATACTAAAAAAAAAAAAGATTCCTGCAGTAACTGACAGAGTTTGTGAGGCTCATTTTGTTCATGGTAAGTACGTGTAATCATGTATTTGTTATTTAGAACATGTTTATGTAAAAAATGTGAGGTTTGCATATTTTAAAATCCTCTCTGTTATATTGTTTTCATGTTCTGATTCAGATGTCCTAAACTGCAATCAGCACCCTGCCTATGCCTGTTGCTGTAAATCTGATCCTAACAGCTGCTTCTAATTTCTTAAATCATTAAAGCTGGTACATGACTGGATAAAAAAAAAATAACTGTAAATGCTGATATTCAGTTTTTCACCGTTGTATTACTCAAGCCAAGGACAACATAACTTGTACAATAGTGATTACATTTCCATAAATAAATAGATAAAGAATTACTGACAATGATCCATGAGCTTTGCAGTCTCATTGAGGATTTTGGTGTTTGGCAATCACCCACAGGTGATGTGAATCACACTGTGTTTCTCCCTGTCGGACCTCCGCTTTTAGCACCAGCACGGCTTTCTGTTTCACAGAGATCAGCCTAACAACATTGTTTTTGATTTCAGTCTCAATGAAATGCGCTTTCCATAGCAGCCAGAAAGGGGGAGAAAGCACATCCCATCGAGACTGAAATCTAGGTGTTTATGGGTGATGTAGAAGCATGGACTATATATTTATTTCAATCAATCAATCAAAGTTTATCCATTTAGAGCTTTACTCAGGCAAAAGTGCTTCATAATGACATACAAAATAGTATTAGCAATAATAAAATGTGTAACAAGACTAAAGAGCCTGAATAAAAAATAAAAACAGCAGTACGTGATAAGTAAGTGATAAGAAATAAAATGACAAATAATATTAGGTTTTAACTATATTATTACTACCTGTAATAACAAACAGAATGGAATAAAAGGAAATTAAAATAAAACTCTGTGGCCTTAATCTCAGTGTGGCCCAACTGTAGCGATGAGAGGTATACATTTCGTTTGCTGAGATTTTTTTAGTACACAATCAAAATTGCAATCTCATAGAATTAGTGTAGCAGGGGAAATTGTGTTGTGTTTCAGTGCATACGGTGTATTTCTAAAAGCACATGCTTTTATAAATTTTTAAATCTTAGAGCTTTTTGTCAAACCAGATTTCTAACAACCAGGTGTCAGCTTGTGCCTGCCAGGGGGACATTTTCCATGTAATTCAAAAACCATCGATCTGAATTATGTTTCTAAAACCGGATTTTAAGAAAAAACAAATTTTCGACTCTGATGATCAATATCTTTATGTAGGAGGCTTTTTAGAGTTATTTTTGATCAAGTGTCTTATGGTGAGTTACACACGGCATGCTTTGTCAGCATCATAAAATGTTCACAAAGCGACTAGTTTGACGGCTATAAATTTTTAGGCTGAAGCTTGCAAGCGCGTGGGCCGACCTTTTTCTGGTGGATGTTTTAAATCATGGCTAGCCAACACTGACATCGGGCGATGTCACTAAATTGAGAAGCTCTTGATTGGTTGAGGCTCCGCGCCAAGTTTGTTTAGGTCTTCAAAAGTTCAGCTAACTGAACTTCTGCGTTGCTGGCTTTTGCTGCTTTGACACCTGAAACTAGGGCTGGTTGGTATACCGAAAATTTACGATACAAAAATGTATGACTGTTCCCGACATCAATTTGCCCATGCCGGTAAATTCGGTATGTAAAAAAAATATAAAAGTGTTCTAGTGTGTTCTAGTTAAGCGGTGCTCCTGCCCCTTTAATAAATCATATTTGCCCTATGTCAAGTGACTACGCAGAGTCATGTGATAGAGAAGGGAAGCCCTGCTGACGCAGCTACTGTGTAGCTATACTTAGCACGAGTTTTGACTCATCTACCCACTGTTTTTCAGAAAAATGCGAGGCTACATTGGTGTAAGTGTGTGTGTTTTCAAATCTGACTCGGTAAATGGCTCCAGTATAAAGTACACTAAGTTGTTAGTATGACTGAAAAAGCACTATATAAATTCAGTTCATTTACAATTTACAAGCCCTTTCAGTATTGCCCTATTTCCACTAGGGCCAGTACAGTACAGAACGGGTAGCTTTTGGCGTGTTCCATTACCTGTGTCCGTTGCGAGCTGACCCCAGCCGATCACTTTTTTCAGACCACCTCTGCCTTTCTTCCACGTGTGCCGAAGAAACCCAACACGCCCACCTATGGACTGATGGGTCCGGTAATATGATATCCCTCTCATTCCTACCAGTGCCGTCTAGTACGTCCGTTGTCTCTACTCAATGGAGCTCACTCCTTCCCAGCAGCGGTAGCCTCTGATTGGTATGGAGTTGTTTGTTTGTCTCAGAGTAAGCTATTATTTAAAGTTTCAAATAAGCAGCACACTATAGTTAACTGCAAGCAGCCTAACATTAAAAAGAAATCAGTGTTAGTTGTGAATTATATGTTTTAAACAACGTGGGGATCTTGTCAGTATATACAGCTGAATCCTTTACCATCACCATGTTTGCACGTTGGCTGAGTGGTTTGTGTTCGTGACTCCTGCTCGGTAGGTCTGGGTTCACATCCTACAATTGTGGTGCTGTAATCCTTTTTCAAAGTAGATTCACAGACATTCCTGCTGGTTTCAGAAAAAGGAAATTTTTCTAGATTTTTGAAAAAATAATTATTAATATTTTATTTTTAAACCAAGTTCTCACATCTGACATCTGACATTTTAAACCATGTTCGGACATCAAGAGAGTGACGATCAGCCTGATCAGTTCTTTATGTACAGTGCTGAACAATGTTGTCTAGAGATGGTCAAAAAATTCATGAAGATAGGAGGAATAATAATTCTGTTGATTAATTTGCTTCCCAAAAATGCACAAGATGTTCTCAATCTTCAATGCATTGTTCAACATGTATCTCAGATCATCATATTTTTACCGACATTTTGCAAAATCTGGAAGGAAAACATGCTATGGTGGAGATTTTAGGTTTTGTGTTTCAATAAATGAAACCAAAACCACAATTTTAATGGCAGTGCAGTACTTTTAATTTAAGATTTTTCATTGCAGTATTTCTTATATTTTTATGTGTCAAAATATTAGTCCCCTGGCTAACATTATTAAACAAGGGCCAAATCCCTCCAATTTTACAGGATTAGGTTCAGAATAGTGGGTGAATATAGAAATAGGTGGAGGGAGGGGTGGATGATGTGGCTTAAAAATGTAGTCTGATTTTTTTCATACCAAATCTGATTTCAGATTTTAATACATTTTTACTACCTGTTTTTTTGTAAAAAAAAATGCAAGTCATAAAAAATATTTTCAAAAACCTGCTTTTATTGCAACCACCCTGTCCTGGAGCTGACTATAATTTAATGTCCAACTAAAAACAAGCTGTAAAGTATCCTTGTAAAACAAGATGGCTAGATTGACATCACTCTGAGCTATGGAAGTCGTAGTGCATTGGTAAAAAAGTATCTCTGTTTTCCAAAAATTAAATCTTCATAAACAGAAGAGAGATGCTTCTTGCTGGAGCTTTTCTTGTGACTGCATTTTGCTTGAGCTTTTGTTAGGCTAAGCCCGCCCATATCCTTGCCCACTACAGTTCGTTTGAGATGGTAATGGAAATAGAACATACCCGTTCCAGGCCGTACTGACCCGTTCCATTCTGTACCGTACTGGCCCTAGTGGAAACGGGGCATATGAGTGTTCTCCTGAATGATAGCAGAGACAAACATTCCTTTTCAAAATGTTAATTCCAATATCTATTTTTATCATAGGTTTTGATGTGTGAACACTGAAGCATCAGCAGAACACAGCAATAGAACATCAGTTCAGGAGATAGCAGCTCTATGGACATAAGTAAGGATGATGGGAAATGGAAATTTATCTTTATCTAAAGGAGGCAGTAATTATTGAAAGTAATAAACATTGGTTGAAACGGTACAACTGTATGGGTCTTCCACTCCAGTGCCCATCCCTAAAAGCACTTTTGTAATGCTGTCATAAATATTAGATATAGAAATTAATACAGGCCTAGGGCGGGAAGTGTTAGTGCATGCTAAATTGGTGCAAAAGACAGGTGTAGTTGAGTTTTTTGTCTCTCATAAGTGCAAAAAAGCCACAGTGTATACTCATTTATTTATGAGATTTGTGCCACATACAGTAAAACGCAGACAGTTTCAATAAATACATTAAATGCAACAAGCTACAAAACTGTATGCGCTAATTTTAAGTAGCACCTGCAATTTAGCACCATAGGCTTGTAAGTCTGGCCCCAACAAAAACTATTAATTCACTTAATCAAGTGAAAAAATATTCAGGTCCGAATTTCTGTTCAAGACCTATTAAAATTCACCAGAATGCAGGAAATGTTTTTTTTTTCGGGGGGGGACCCCCAGACCCCCCTACAGGTGTGTACTCTGGGCTGAGCCCCCAATCTTTTCAAATCCTAAAAACGCCCCTGCTTGTACTCCCAAGCATGAGACCACAGACAAACTGTCAGGTTCTAATTAAAATAAATCATCATAAATAGAACCGTGCTAAGCAAAAGACCACAGATGTCAAGAAGAAGCTTTCATCAGCCAGTTTTCTGTGTCGGGATTTGCTCACAGAGCGAAAAAATACCCAACAAAAACAGGTGGCAGGTTGGCTTTGGATTGTCAGGTACTTTACTCAGACCATTATCATGGTTAACTATTTGCTTTATGCACATCATTTGTAAAAAGAAAACTTCTAAAAATCCCCGAAACAGCTTACTCTTTTTGAAAATAAAGCCTAATAAATTCAGCATACTCATTGCAGTGTGATTAAAACATTTATTTAGACTCTTAAAGGGGCCAAAAAGTAAAATTCCATGATTTACAGTCCACTTTTTTAGTTAATTGAGTGGAAAACATCCATCTGTAATGATCTAAGCAGGTGGGTCAAGTGGGAGGTGGGAAATTTGGACCAGTTTGAGATCAGCCTCAGTTGAACTTTATAATGTGCTCTTTTCATTGTGTAGCCATAACTAATGCATCACAGACAAATAATCAAAGCCTTTGGACTAGCCACATTCCTCAAATCCTTGTTCTTTTGTTTTTACATAATGCAACAAAAGCAAAAGTATCTACTTTCCAGACAACCTCCCCACAAGCTTTAACAAAATCAAACTAATTTTCAGAAAAAAATACATTTTACTTACCAACGCAGGATTCTCTGTGCTCTTCAAAGCCAGCTGAACACACACACCTCCCAATGGGCACCAGCCACTCTCCCTCTGCGCTGCAGTACATCTTAGGGGTATCCCTCTCCTCTGCATGGTCAACGCACTGACCCCTGACCTCCACCAGCGAGGATGAGTCGGCCCCTGTCACCACATCCGTGAAAACTGCCAAGTTGCGGCTAATGCCCACGCATCGTTTGTAGTACACTCGTACCGAGGTGAGGGCAATACAGGCACCGATGTCCTGGAAGGCCAGGTAGAAGCCTCGTCTGTTCAAAGGACCCACTCCTCTTACCTGTGGCCAGAGAAGAGTTAATAAATACTAAATTTGACTTATACTTATTCAACAGATAAGATAGTTTAACATCCACTGCTGTGAAAAGGTTCAAGTTTGAGTTTATTCAACACCCCAAGGTGCCCAAAAGTGCTGTATATACATATCACATTAAATGTTTTACAAAAAAAGCAATAAAAAATCTCAAAAAGTATAGCAAGAAAAGAAAAGAGCGAGAGGGAAATGGGGTGGGTAAAAGTGCTCACAGCCTTAATTTTTTTTTCTCTGAATTGTTTTGATTTTAACACAATTTGAAACATTAGACAATGATAACCCTAGTAAATACAGAGTGCAGTTGATTTCCATAACTAAGAGAAGAAAATTATATCTAGAACAAGCTAGCTCTAAGTGAAAAAAAGCAATAAGCTGACTTGTTAATTCTTTAAGCGCCAAAGTCACAAAATTGTTACAAGCAACACTGATGTCCTTATCTGCAAATATGATCCCCCATGTAGTTACCACTTTACACCAGGAGGTGGCAGACTGTAACTTCAATCCAAGCAACATTTGTGGGTGTTTCACAATGTAAAGAATTGTAGAAAATAAAGTTTCAGCTACACCTGGTCTAGTATCCTGATTAGCAGCAATGTCCTGTTGGATGTTGGGCATCAACTCAGATGATGCTTCCGGTGAAGGAATGTCTTCCATGTCCTGTTATTAACTTTTTACTTTAATATAGGAAGTCCCATTACATCATTTCATTTTGTTCTTTCTGCTCCGTCTTCTCAAACCGCCAGATGGCCGTAGCAGACGACCGTTCTGCTGGAGGTTTATTTCTGTTAAAGGGTAGTTTTTCCTTTCCACTGTTGGTACATTCTTGCTCACTATGAGTAATTGCTGTGGTTGGAGTCTGCATGTATGAGGCACAAAATAACATCAATGACTTGATGAAATCTGCTTGGAAGTCTTAAATGGAAAGTATTTTAACCTCTTGGAATGTTTGTATAATGGTATTGAAATTACTTTTCTTGCAAAGTGCCTTGAGATGACCTTTGTTGTGAATCGGTGCTATATAAATAAACTGAATCGATTGAAGTCCGCCACCGGTCGAGGAGATAAGGAGGTAAGTGTTTGCAGGCGTCTCTCCACTAGTACCTTTTACCGAGCCGTACTGTACCGTTCTATCGGTAACGCGACTCGACACGGCTTGACTCGTCAAGTGTTGCTTCACAGGTGCAACAAACCAGAACGTCTCAAGTGAGCGG
Organism: Apricaphanius iberus; assembly: GCA_028564705.1. Taxonomy (NCBI): domain Eukaryota; kingdom Metazoa; phylum Chordata; class Actinopteri; order Cyprinodontiformes; family Aphaniidae; genus Apricaphanius; species Apricaphanius iberus. The sequence goes on along the minus strand of JAPXFQ010001693.1, from coordinate 492,341 downwards.
GTGCGTCATATGGTGGAGTACGTAGCGGGAAGTAAACAAAGGCTCGGAGAGAAAGAACAACAATGGCGACCTCAATAGCAATTGTGAGGTTTTTGCTCAGTCTGTGGATTTCTGTAGTCCCACGTCGAAGAGAAAGCCTCTCTCATTGCAGACCCCGGAAATATTATAATAATCCAAGGTATGTCCACTAATCAGCATCCTAGGTGTCTACAATCCTGTAATCACTCAGTGGGCCTATATATAGGACTCCAGGTAGTCACTGTGTTGTTTGGTGACGTGGTGTGTACCACACTCAATATAAACCAGAGGAAGCAAAGGAAAGAGTTGTGTCAGGAGATGAGAAAGAAAATCATAGACAAGCATGTTAACTGATTTAATGAAGGGTACCAACAATTTTGTCCACGTCTGTATCATCCCAGGTGACATTTCGCCACATTTCTTACCCCACTTTTCTGCCCTTCAAAAATAATTCCACTGTCAAAAAAAGGCCTCTGCGGCTCAATTAAAATTTTTTTTTTTTTAAATAGTATCCCAGCAGATAGTGTTGAGTCGTTGGCATGAGGTTATGCCCGGAACATGCGGACTCCAACCACAGCAATCCCTAAGTAATTCTTCATACTGAGCTAGCATGTAGCAACAGTGGAAAGAAAAAACTCCCATTTAACAGGAAGAAACCTCCAGCAGAAGCTGGCTCAGTACAAGCGACCATCTGCCACGACTATCTGGGGGTTTGAGAAGACAGAGAAGGGACACACAAAAAAAAGAAAAAAAAAAGGACCTGATGTAAAAGTACTTCCTATATTGCAGAAAATAAGTTGACAACAGGACATGGAGTATGCTTGGTCACCGGGAGCATCATCCAATTGAACGCTCCCCATCCAATGATGATGATTGACGATGATGATAGCTGAATTGGCTTGAGAAATGAGGAAGAGTATAAGAGGATCAGACATTTTGATAAGCCAGTTGGTATCTGTCAAATTCTGAGTCCATTGATTTCCTATCTGTTTATACAAAATTTGTTTCATATATACTGTGGGGCAAAATAAGTATTTCTGAAGCCATCAAATGTCCAAGTTCTCCCACTTAAAAAAATAAGATAGGCCTGTAATTTTTCATCATAGGTATACCTCAACTAGAAGAGACAAACGAGGGGGGAAAAAATCCAGAAAAATCATATGGACTGATTTTTAAATAATTTGTAAATTAAGCCTGTGAATATTCTCATTCATCCAGGTCATGGTTATCTCAAAGAAATTTCAATCAAACGCAACTGGACGGTCTTAACGACGGTCGTTGGCGTGTCGCCTATTGGTGGAGGTTAGGTTTTGGCTTCATTAGTGCCCCATTGTGTTATAACGACAGTCATTGGAGTCACAGTTGTTTCTGTTAGTAGAGGCTAAGTTGTTGAGTCTCCTGGGGAGGGATGGAAGGGCAGCATTGTAAATTGGAGATTGGAGATCTTTCAAACCATCATGTGGTTTGAAAGAGGAGTAAAAGAAGCCATCTATGTAAAAGTAGAGAAACCATCGCTAAACAAAGGAGGAGGCCTGAGACATCACCTATCTCCAATTTACAATGCTGCTCTTGACATGGAGCACAAAGGATCCAATGACATAATGATTCTTGTAAAAGCCCTCCAAGAGGTTAAATAGCTGAGTCTCCACACCAGTTAGTTGGACCAGTCCCAGCCTGGTCAGCGGCGAGCATGAACTGATGAAGCCTCTTGGATAAGAGGTGAAACGTCTTCCAAGACAAATTACCAAGTCCAGTTGCGTTTGATTGAAATTTCCTTGAGATAATTTGTAAATTATGTTGGAAATTCTGTGCTGACCAGCTGGCTCCCATCTGGCTCCCATCTTCACACAGATCTTCAATAACTCCCTGGAGCTGTGTGAGGTCCCCTCCTGCCTCAAACGCTCCACCATCATACCGGTTCCCAAGAAGTCCCCAGTCACTGGATTAAATGACTACAGACCAGTTGCCCTAACATCTGTGGTCATGAAATCCTTTGAGCGTCTGGTACTGACCCACCTGAAGGACATCACAGATCCCCTGCTAGACCCCCTGCAGTTCGCCTACAGATCAAACAGGTCAGTGGATGATGCCGTCAACATGGCTCTACACTACATCCTGCACCACCTAGACTCTGCAGGTACCTACGCTCGGGTCCTGTTTGTGGACTTCAGCTCTGCGTTTAACACCATTGTACCAGAGCTCCTCCACCAAAAACTGTCCCAGCTCACCGTGCCTCCATCCACCTGTCAGTGGATTACCAGTTTCCTGACTGACAGGAGGCAGCAGGTGAAACTGGGTAAGTTCACATCCAGCTCCCGTTCCCTCAGCATCGGCGCCCCCCAGGGATGTGTTCTCTCCCCACTGCTCTTCTCCCTTTACACCACTGACTGCACGTCGAGGGACCCTTCTGTGAAACTCCTGAAGTTTGCAGATGACACCACCGTCATTGGACTCATCCGCGACGGCGACGAGTCTGTGTACAGAAAGGAAGTGGAACAGCTGGTTCTCTGGTGCAGTCAGAACCACCTGGAGCTAAACCCGCTCAAAACTGTGGAGATGACAGTGGACTTCAGGAAGAGACCACCATCAACATCTCCTCTCATGATCCTCAACAAGCCAGTCCCCACAGTGGAGTCTTTCAGGTTCCTAGGATCCACCATCACACGGGACCTGAAGTGGACCTCACACATCAACATAATAAGGAAAAAGGCCCAGCAAAGGCTGTACTTTCTGCGTCAGCTCAGGAAGTTCAACCTGCCCCAGGAGCTGCTGATCATCTTCTACACAGCAATAGTCCAGTCTGTCCTGACCTCATCCATCTCTGTCTGGTTCGGATCCGCCACCAGGCAAGACAAGGACAGACTGCAGAGAACAGTCAGGACTGCAGAGAGGATCATAGGAACCGATCTTCCCTCCATTCAGGACCTATTCCGGGCCAGGGTCAGGAAGCGGGCCAGGAAAATCACCACTGACCCCTCACACCCTGGCCACAATCTGTTTAGGCTCCTCCCCTCAGGTCGGCGTTACAGAGCGTTGTACGCCAAAACCACCCGACACAAAAACAGTTTTTTCCCCCAGGCTGTCGCTCTGACGAACTCTGTCTAGTCACAGTGTGTGAGTGCACTCACATAACAATAAACTATAACTCTGCACTTCTGTACATACTCACTGTAAAATAACCCCGGCTTGGTGTATATATTATCCTTTATTATTTACGATCTGATATTTATTTGTATTTTTACTTATTTTTGTTCATATTTTTATTTTTTTTTATTTTTTTTTTTTTATTTCACTTATTCAAGTTCTGTACTGGAGGAAAAAGTTTGCCGGAGTCAAATTCCTTGTATGTGACATACTTGGCCAATAAACTGATTCTGAAAATAAATAGTTAGTCGCCCAAAAACAAGCAGGACTTCTGTGTTGTAGAGATGTAGGGATATTAAGTATATATATATATATATATTTTGTGCATTCTTCCTACCATGTAGCTAATGAAAAGAAGGTTGAGGCCCCTCACCCCAGCTGAGGAGTTGGCTCTGTAAAGGCCGACCAGTCGTTGATGGCTTTCCTGGGGGCACTACATCATCTTTCTTCCAGTGACTTTGTTAAATGGAAGTTTACAACATATATTAATATATTCCAACTAAACAACTATCATTGTTGCCAGTTAATGGCATTTTAATGCTCTTGGCAGTGGTCATTATTTCACAATGCAGGACTATTTTTTTAGCTGTATATAATGTGTTCTGTAGTCTAATTTGAAAGACTCTTACATGTTACTAATGTTTGTGGAATAGTTTTTGATTGTAATATGTAGTGGGCTTTCTCCTACAGTTTTTGATTGACAAAATTTGTGTTATTTTGAAAAAATATAGTATAATCTGTGCTTCCACGTCCAAAGGATCATCATTTAAGATTCCTCTGTTTTTGGAACTGAAAGTTGAGGTTATCCACAAACGTACCCTCAAACTTATCCGGTTATGTCACATCACCTGCTTGTTGGAACAGACCCCTGGTTTCTTTTTCACATGCTGTTCACATGATGTTCTTTTTTCCATCAACAGTAAGCCCTCCATGTTTCCCCGATGTATGTATTTTCACATGACTTGCATGGTATTTCTTGTATAACATTGCATTTCTTGTCTGGGTCTGCAACAAATCGGATGATGCTCTGAGGAATAATGCAGTATGCATTGTAAACTGTCAGCAGATAAAAAAAAAACATTCCAATGAAAAAATACCTAACATAGATTTAAAAAAGAACAAAGAGAAATAATTAAATCATTACTTGTCCAGGCCCAACTGAAATTTGCCAGAGATTATTTGGATGGTCCAGAAGGGGAATATGGAGTACATCATATGGTCTGATGAAATCAAAACAAAACTTTTTGGTAAAAACACTACTTGTCCTGTTTGGAGAAGAAAGAATGCTGAGTTGCATCCAAAGAGGAAAATATCGTTCCTTTACTGCCCTTGATATTCCGGGGAGCACTGCGTCACATGCAGGGTCTGGAGCAGGGGTGCCCAAAGTGGGACCAGCAGGCTAAAGTTTGCCTTCAAAGCCATTTAATTTGGCCCACCATAGAGTGCCCTAGATCATATTTAAAAACCTACTTTAATCAGACAGTAAACTTAATTTGTATCATTATTGTTCTTCCACTGGTATCACCAAATTTGATAAATGGGCCCAATGAATATGTTGTTTCATTATAAAATTAGGTTTAAAATTGAAATACAAGTAGCTATAAGGGTTTGTTGAGTATCATTTTGCACGTATTCACATTTGCACACTTTACAACACCATAAATAGTCATATTTTATTAAATTTACAAAATGTCTCAGACTTTGCTGCTGCACTGGACTGGAACTAACCCCAAGTTTGTGGGTCATCATTATCACACTGGCTGCTAGCTTAGGCAGCTATTATCAACATGGAGTGACATTGTCAGTAGCACATAGACAATACACAGTTTAAAAAATGCTGGGAGGAGGAGTGTAGTTTCACTGATATTACTAAATTAATGAAGATAGGAGGAATAATAATTATGTGGATGAATTTGCTCCCCAAAAATGCACAAGGTCTTCTCAATCCTCAATGCATTGTTCAGCATATATCTCAGATTATCATATTTTTACAGATATGTTGTAAAATCTGGAAAGAAAGCATGCTGTGGTGGTTGTTTTAGGTTTTTTATTTCAATAAATGAAACCAAAAACACAATTTTAATGTCAGAGAAGAACTTTGAATTTAATTTTCACTCAAGATTTTTCAATGCAGTATCGCTTCTATATTTGTGTCAAAATATGATTCACCTGGTTAGCATTGTTAAATAAGGGCTAAAGGATTAAAGGTTCAGAATAGTGGGTGAATATTTACAGAAACACTCTGAGGTAGGGCTGGTCGATATGGCTTAAAAAATAAATCTAATTTTCATACCAAATCCAATTTCATATTAAATCAATTAAATTTTATCAAGAAATTACAAATGATAAAAAATATTATCAAAAACCTGCTTTTATTGCTATCACCCTGTTCTGGAGCTGACTAGAATTTAATGTCCAACTAAAAACAAGCTGTAAAGAATCCTTGTAAAACAAGATGGCTAGATTGACATCACTCTGAACTATGGAAGTCTGAGTATTACTGTAAATTAGTAGTAAAAAAAAATAAAAAATCTCTGTTTTCCTAAAGTTCAATCTTCATAAACAGAAGAGAGATAATTTTTGCTGGAGCTTTTGTTGTGACTGCATTTTGCGGGAGCTTTTGTTAAGATAAGCCTACTCGTTCCAAGCCGTACTGACCCGTTCCATTCTGCACCATACTGGCCCTAGTGGAAATGGGGCATTAGTTTACAATCTTGTCTGTCTATCTGTATCAATTTTTTTCTTCTTTGTATGCGAGTTTTGTATAGTTTCATTTTTCTGTGCTGTTGAGATGTTGGGTTAATATTTTAGATTTCTCTCTTGGGATAATTTCCAATATGTCGTCCATGCACCTTTTTCTATAGCTTTATCTTGGATGTTGAAGGGGATGTGTTCATTGCTTTTTGTTCCAATGAAAAATTCATGGGGCGTTAATGACATTGGGTTTCCCATGGAGAATCCACTGAGTTTGCCAAAAATTGTATCAGTTGAATTATATAATCTGTTGAGAGACCGGTTCTTCTCTGTAGAATCTTGTTTTGTTCAATCTTGTATTTTACAATATTGATGGTTTCTTGAACTGTTTTTTAAGTGAAGTGGGATATAACGTCATTGGATATTAGTATTTCATCTTAGTTTTTTGTGATCTTTTTGAGTTCTCCCACAAATGTATTTGTGTTCTTGCAGTGTTGGTCTGTGCATCCTAGTAGTAGGTTGATAATTTTGCTGAGTGCTTTTGCCATGTTTTATGTAGGAGTATCAATGCTTGGAGTTCCTTGTTTATGTATTTTTTGGGTGCCATAAATCCATGGTATCATATTGGCTGTTGGTATCCATTGTTTGTGCATTTGTTCAGTTAATTTCCATTTTTCTTTGAGTGGTTTAAGTTATTTTTTCAGGCTTTTTTTACATCTTCTGTTCGATCTTTCTTTAATATTGTGTTTTTTTGATCTTCAAACATCTGTTTCATCTGGTTTTGTTAAATTGTATTGTGGAAAGATTTTCATTTCCATTGTTTTTGTGTTCTCCCATTTTCCTGTTTATTATATATATATATATATATATATATATATATATATTTATTTATTTTTTGACTGATTAATTTGTCCAATTTTGTATATGTATTTTCTTGACTCACAACCACAGACCAAGACCTCCACATACAGCATACTTACCTGTGATCATCGGAGACTAGAAACTAGACTGGCCCTTCAGTACTTGTATTTCAGTACAAACTGTTAACATTTCCCAGGGAAGCTCATCTGCATGCTTGTCATTCTCATCTGGGTCTGGATTTGATGGCTTCTAGCATGTTGGAGAAGCATTAACCTCTTCACGGTTAAGTCCCAGCCTTCACTTTTCAGGGCAGATAGCAGTCAACGTGTGCGGCATTGTGTGAGTGAGCGGTTTGCAGATGTCAACATTGTGGATTGAGTCGCCCATTTTTCGGGGGAGGGGGTGGGGTTATAACATGGGTAGGTGTATGTTATGGACAACAAACATAGGTGAATTTTATTGATGGCATTTTGAATGCACAGAGACACGTTGACGAGATCCTGAGGCCCATTGTTGTGCCATTCATCCAAGACTATCGCCTCATGTTACAATGATCTGTACACAATTCCTGCAAGCTAAAAACTTCCCAGTTCTTGCATGGTTAGCATATTCACTGGACATGGTATGCTCTGGATCAGCATAAATGAAAGCATTTTCCAGTCCCTGTGAATATTCAGCACCTTTGCTTAACCATTGAAGAGGGGGTGGACCAATATTCCACAGGCCACAATCAACAACCGGATCAACTCTATGTGATGGACATATGTGGTGTTGTGTGAGGCAAATGGTAGCCACACCAGATATTGGCTTGTTTCTGACATCCCAGATTCCCCCAGTTAAGCAAAACTGCACATTTCAGAAAAGCTTTTAGTCTTGACCAGCCTAAGGACCAGCAATATTTATGCTGTATAATCAGCACCTTGATAGGCCACAGGTGGGATAGATTATCTCTGCAAAGGAGAAGTGCTCACTAACATTTATTATTAATTATTAAAACCTTTTATTTTGTGTTTTCAGTTTAAGAAGAAAAAAGTAAAGCAGAAACACAGAAAGAAAAAGGGGGCTCCTCAGTTGAAAGTTCTATATAAAATGTCCAGGTATTTCACTTATAAATGTGCAGCGTCCTCGATTGTTTTGATAAAAGCAGTCAATTTCTCTGATTTTATAGGAAAGGTTTCTCCTCTGGATCGGACAGAGAAAGTCATATTTTCCGTTAAACACATTTCCTTCACTTTGTCTATCCATTGGGCAATGTTAGGAGCCTCAGTTTTATACCAGAATTTTGTTATGACTTTTTTACAGGCCATCAACAATATTTTACACAGATGCCAGTCTTTTTTAATAACCACGTTTCCATTTAGAACACAGAAATAGAGAACCATCACTTTGTTAGGAATAATGTATCCCAAGATCTTGTCATAGTAGTACATACATGACCCTAAAAAATTAGCAAATTTGGGCATTGCTAAAATATATGCCTCCAGCACTGCTCTTGTGATTGAGAAAATTAGCTTTTTACAAGAGGTGTAATGAAAAAAACGAATCAGGTTCTTCCAGCCAAATATTCTCCACTTCTTTGAACTTGTAGATGAATGCTGTGCACACCACATACATACTCCACTTCTGATAATTCTATGTTTAGTTATTTCTCCCATTTTGATGAAGAATAACCTGTGTTTATCCCATTCTGTTTCTGAAGACCTTGATAAATTTTAGATATTGTTTTTCTGTTCTTTTATATGCTTCAGTCAGAGTATGTATCACTGTATTGCCCTCTCTGGACAGTGGTAGTTTGATTATTTCATTGAAAAAATATCTCTTATTTGTAGGTAATGGAAAAAAATATTTTTCTAGTCCAAATTATTTTTGTAGCTCACTGAGACTTTTTAAAAGCCCTCTGTGTGTCATTGTCCACACCGCTGTGATGCACCTTTCCCACTATTCAAACCTGAGATCTAGAGCAGGCTAAATTAATATTTGATGTCTCCTTTCATATTGTATTCCTTTACCATCCTGCTCTAGATGGACTATGTTTGTTTAATGATTTCATTTTTGTTTTGTTGAGCTAATTTTAATTGTGTTTTTGGAATCATCTGTGGGATGGACTGGAAAAGATATAACAGTCTTGGTACAACATTAATTTTTATTACCTTGATTCGTGTCTTTAAGTCCATGTTAAAAGCAGACCACCGCCCGATATCTGTCTTGATATTATTGTTCATGTTTTTATAATTAATCAAGAATGTTTTATGTGGTCTTTTTCCAATCTTGCACCCAGGTATTTAATTAATTTGGAGTTCCATTTTATTCTAGATTTTTTTTTCTAATTTCTCGGCTTGGGAATAATACAGTATTAGAATTTGTGTTGAATTTTATAGAATTTTATGTTTAATGTATAGTATTTAATATTAACTTCTAATATTTACATCAGGTTAGGAAATGTCCTGTCTGGGTCTTGAAAAGCCACAATAACATAATTAGCGAAGAGCCCCATCCAATGGTCCTGCTGATCTATATGGATTCCTTTTAAGTTGGTACTTTGATCAATTGTGCCAGCGGTTCAATAATTATAGTAAACAAGGTAGGACTAAGACAACATCCCTGGTGAGTTCCTCTGTAAAATAAATCTGTCAGTTAGCTGTCCGCTAATTTTTATCCTCACTGCTGGTTCTTTGTAAAGGCCAGGGATAAGTAATATTATCTGTTCATGAATCCCTTGTTTTCCCAAAACCTGATATAGAAACCTCCAGTTCACACAGTCAAAGGCCTTTTCTGCATGGAGGCTCACTAGTACTGCTCTGAGGCCCTGTTTTTGGATTTTGTCTATTATTTGGAGAATATGCCTGACATTATCCTGGGACTGCCTATCTGTAATAAAACCTGACTGATCTTCACCTATCAACTCAGACATAACATTTACAAATCTTTTGGAAATTATTGAAGTAAAAATCTTTTAATACACATTCAGGATTGAAATAGGTCTGTAGGAATCACAAGGTTCTTTATTTTTGCCTTGCTTTGGAATTACTGAAATTATGGCCTCTTTACAAGAGGGGGGCAGTTTACCCTCTGTCAAAGTCTGGTTGAAGGAATTCGGGAGCAGCGGAGGTTAATTAATTCAGGATCTTTCGGTCCTCCCACGATCTGATCCCGTTGCTGGATCTAGGGAAAATCCTCTTGGATAAAGAGGGGCATAGTTTAGAAATGACAGGGCCTACAATGAGGATTATCGTCAAAGATGTTGTGGAAATTACCAAGAATGTAGTCATTTGGCTATTATTAGTCAAAGGGACTTCTTATGGCAGTCAATATGATTAATATTTTATGGAAAAGTATTATTCGGGGAACCCCCTTAATCAGGAACTATTTTAATAGCCAAATGTTTATATCAGTCTCATAATCTGAAAGAATGAATTCTTTACCGTCTATTGACCATAAACTTTGCAATATGTGTGTGTGTTACTTTCCAACAATACAAGATTAATAAAAATAAAAATAAGTAGCCAGAAAGAACACATTACTGATTAAAAGAAATGAATAGTTAAAATAAAAGAACACAAAAAATGAACATGTAATAAGATGAGAAACCATTAATTCTGATATAATTCTGGAGGAATGTGGGTCCTTTCGGAGCCAAGGCTTGCTGTGCAGCTGCTGGAATAAAACTGAATTAGTTTCACTAATTGTAATTAGTTTCACTAATTTAGCACCAATGGTTTGCCTCTAAACCAATACGCAATGTAAGAAAACACAAAACATTTTTTGGATTAAGAAGTGTCACGTTTAAAAATTATCTGGATAGAAGTCATTAACCTTTGGAGGATTACTTAATTCATGGATTGATCACGACAGTAAAACAATCTAATTCCCATATTTGGATCTAAAAAGGCGAGTTCAAACATGGCTAATGAGATTAGTTTCTGTTCTCAATCTTTTTTTAAACCGAGTTCTGTTTGAACCGTTAATAGCAATCTTTGTTTATGAAATGCCGGCCTAAACCAACACTCGGGCTTCCCTAGCTGTAGCTTTCTGTGACGCATCTGGGGCGTTTAAAGGGGCAATAAAATAACAATAAAATAACAATAAATAACAATAAAAACAAAATTACACACCTTTAAAACTATTTTTCCTAACTAATGCCTCAATTCTGTTTAAATTTTCATAATTTTACATAAATGTTCTCTTACGCTCTAATCACTAAATGTTTTGAGTCTGAAATACAAACCCCATTTGTGTCCAATTATATTCCTTGAGGCTTGTATATGCTGTATGCAATGCTCCGGACTAGGACAATCGAAAATTGATCAGGAAGTTGAATGTCGGGGTATCTCAGGTCTAGTAAAAGGTCCGCTCTGAGCAACTGCAATAATTAAGTTAATATCTAAACCAGAATGGGTGCCTTTATTCAAGTACAAATATTCAGTAGAAAACTGAAATGGTAAATGGCCTGTACTTGTATAGCGCTTTATTTAGTGCCTACTCCAAAGTGAATTCAGTCATTTACCCATTAAAGCACAGATTCACACAATGGTGATGGCAAGGTATGATATAGCCATAGTTGCCCTGGGGTGCACAGACAGAGCCAAAGCTGCCGATCACTGGCGCAATCAGGCCCTCTGACCACCACCAGTAGACAACGGGTGAAGTGTCTTGCTCAATGACACAACGACCAAGACAGACAGGGCTGGAGCTCAAACCAGCAACCCTCAGATCGGAAGCCAAACTGCTATCTCCTGAGCCACAGTGGAATTGAAATACTGAATGAAGTGTGCTACTATAAGATAGTAGGTTGCAATGCACCGATTCACGTTGGCATCCTTCTGGCAACAACTCAATTTTCTCTTACTACATGTAAACCCACTGATTTTTCCTGAAGACTAGTGGTTTATTTGGATATAAAGAAAAAACATACTAAGGTCCACAGAGTTTGAGAGATGCCTTTTTATGTTTGTCTTTTCGAGAGACGGGGTCAAAAGAATTTGGGTCATAATCTATTTTTACCCATCAAATTCCACGCGTGAGGGGAAGATGCTCCACAAATCGTCCAATGAGTTGATACCTACTCATAAATTTTCCTTTTTTAAATTTGTTTTAAATAATGTTCAATCCAAAAAAGCTGCATAGAAAACTATATAGAAAATTTTAATTAAACAATTGCACTCAAAATACAAATGCCTGCAGTTCCTGCTCCGCATGGAGAGATGCAGCCCTTTTTTGTGCGTAATCACATGGGGGGATTGCTGGAGAGGTTTTCGTCATGACTTCTGGATTCGGACAGATGACCTCTCATGGTGTTTTAGATGTCGTTCTGTATGCTGGATCTGTGCTCTGCTGCCATATTGGAGACTGGAATTAAGTGCCACTTCAGCCAAAGTTTTAAAATAAGGAAACATTTCTTCTCAAATTGAAGTGATCAGAAGTTGTAGACTCTCTTAAAAGTATATTTCCTGATCTGTTAACTATGCTTCAGCAGCAGGAAGACAAACAGGAGGAAATCAGCAGGGACACCAATGTTTGGCACACATCAAGCTTTTTGGAGCATGCATCAGCCACAGTTGTACTCCAAAGCCCCAGTAAGTTTCCAATGTGCAGTCAGTTTATTACCAGAGAGAAGCATTGTTTGGGAATTCTTTCATTTATTCATTTAACAGGACTCCATGTGTAAAGTTGATAGTATCTGCGCATTTACACTAGTCTGTAAAAATGACAGCCTAATCATGTCTCGTTATGTCCCTGAACAATATCCCTGTATTGCAGTTTCAGTGTTCTTAACAGTACATGTGAAGTGGGATCAAGGGTGTAGCCACGTTTTCATTTACATGTTTTTATTTTTCCTATTTATGGATGTATGAGCAGTGTTGGGAGTAATGCATTACAAAAGTAATAAGTTACAGGAATAGATTACTTTTTTCAGTAACTGATTAATGTAATGCATTACTTACAAAATATACAGCAATATATTACTAGTTACAATTTCAGTAACTCAAGTTACAAAAACATTTTAAAAAAAATTTCCGGCCAGCTAATGCAACAGACCAAATCAAGCTGGATGCGGTAGAACAAGATCCACCAACTACTTCCTGTTGCTTAAAACTAAAACATCAGAGAATCAGGACGGTTGAGGAAAAGATTGACTGTATATTTAAACAGCGGCATCATTCACACTGTTTTCCTAACCATCTGTTTTAAGACTTCAGACATCGGAGTCTCATCTTTGTCCACCATCTTTGTGATGAGCACTTTCAGCCCCTTCTTTTGATAAGATTTAACAAACATTACCATGAAATAGAAGGCATGCAAAGGAACTAGAGACTTAATTTTAATAAAATAGTGTTAAAACTACAGTATTTGTGGTGTGATACTTGTGTAAAATGTAAATTCATAAGTTACGGTGTTTGGAAGTGGTGGTAAATATTTACGATATTTTACCCGAATTAACTTAAAGTAGTGTAACTCAGTTACATTTTTAAGACAGTAATATGTAATGCAAACATATTACATTTTTGACATTGTAACTATTAATGTGAAATATATTACAGTTTCTTTGTAACTTTCCCAACACTGTGTATGAGTGCCCCCAATTGGTCAAATAATTATTTGACAAAATAGTCATAAGTAAGGTAAGCCCTCAGTTTCACTTCATTCATTCTGTTTGAGTTAATAAGGACAGATGAAGTATCTTAAAAGTTTTAACATGACAATCATTAAAGTCATTACTGAGTCACAGCTGCAATGTTTGAGCAGCTGCTCTGTAAACATATATAGTTCATACCTCAGTGTTGAGTTTGAGTCTGCGAACACCCAGGTCCACCCCTGTGAAGCTCTCATCTGCAGCAATGGTGTCAATCTTAATGAACTGGTTCTCCCGTATGGCCGAGACCACAGCTCTGTCAGACTCATAATAGAACAGGTTGAAGGTTTCCTGCAGAATAAAAAGAAAGGGAATGCCTTTATTGTCACTATACAGAAGTATAATGAGATTAAAAATGCAACAAATTTTTCAGTGCGAGACATGCAGGCTACAGTATAAACAGTATAAGTAAGAAAATAAACAATGTAAGAAGAATCTCAGAGAGCATGCTACTGTCATTGAATCTCATGAGTTAATGGGTATGTAAAAATCCTTATGGGTACCTACTGTTCAGACCAAAAGTTTGTACACACCTTCTCATTCAGTGCGTTTTCTTTATTTTCATGACTATTTACATTATAGATTCTCACTGAAGGCATCAAAACTATGAATGAACACATATGGAATTATGTAGTAGTTTTACAAAAAAGTGTGAAATAACCTGGCCTCCAAAGTCACCGGATCTGAACCCAATCGAGATGATTTGGGGTGATCTGAACCACAGAGTGAAGGCAAAAGGACCAACAAGTACTAAGCATCCATGGGAACTCCTTCAAGACTGTTGGAAAACTATTTCAGGTGACTACCTCTTGAAGCTCTAGAGAATGCAAAGCAGTAATCATAGCAAAGGGTGGCTACTTTGAGGAATTTAAAATATAACACATGTATTCAGTTATTTCACCCTTTTAAGTACATACAGTAATTCCATACATCATGTGTTTATTCATAGTTTTGATGCCCTTAATTGAAACTCTACAATGTAGTCATGAAAATAAAGAAAATGCATTGAATGAGAAGGTGTGTCCAAACTTTTAGACTGAATATCTGTACTGTATATCATATTTTAGTGGACAGGAGAGGAAATTTCCCTCTCAGTTGCTTCCCATAATAATAATTAGAATGCAATTTATTCTATCCAATTCGAATATCATTATACAATGATTAAAGTCAGAATATAAATACTAGAACATTCATTAGAACAATCCAAATGTCTCTCTTAGTCATAATACTGTTAGATATATATTAAGAACTCCTCTAAATCGCAACATTGTGCTTTGCACAAATATTGATATATTTTTCACCTCTTCCAGATCTTGTGTTAAAACACATTTATAATAGTTTCTACTGAGAATTCATGATAGAACAACACAAAAATCAAAGTGGATGTAAAAGGTCACATCAATGTCTTTTTTTCTTTTAATAAAATTTAGAAAATTGTGTTGAACATTTGTTCTGATCCCCGTCAGAAGATATGTGAGTACTAAACATGGTTTATACATAAGTGATATGATTTTCTTCAGGAAGGCATAAACGAAGTCTTAGGCAATTTAGCTCAATGTTAGTCACAAGCAATGTAGGAAATGCGGCAAAGACGGTATAAGAGATGATTCTCATATGAAACCAAAACTGGTCTACAAGGGAAACACAATGGGCCAAATTTATCAAAGGTTTGCACTTGTTAAAACGGGCACAAACCTCACAGCAGCCAGAAACATTCAGCGGGTGATTTACTAACCAGGCGCAGGCGAGACTGTGACTGTTAAACCCGCAACAAGATGTGCACAATCCATTTAGTGTTTTTTGCCCTTGATGAAAATGCAATGTGGGTGTTTCTCTTAGAAGATTCAAAATATTGGGAATTGGACCTCCAAATAATTAGGCGTTCCACACATTATGAAACATCAACTGTTTGCACCTGATGTTTAAACACCTAATTTTACTGCCTTTGAAATGCACATCTTAACTTTGTGCCGCCCATTCAACATCAGCTTATTAATGACAAACTTCAGTAATTTTACAAACTGAAAAACACATTAACCTAATAAATAATAGTAATTACTCTAATGGCCATAAACCTGACAGGTCGATTTTTTAATTTTTTTTCACTTTTTTCCAAAGATGTATCATAACTTACTTGGTGATCAATGCATCTGTACCTGCTGATTGTTTATTTGTTTAGATTCTCATACATTTTCATCTGAGTGGTTACAAGTGTTCCTGGGATACAATTAAGCAAATATAATAATGATGTACAATACCACATTGACAATTCCATATATGAAATTTTATAACCAACATTCATACACTTCAGATTACATGAAAAAGCCTGATGTAAATTTTCCAACTTTCAATAAAATACTAAAAAACATCAGGTGAAAGATAAAAGATAAAAATAATTTAAATACTTTAAAATATATATATATATTTTTTTTTTTTAAAAAGAGATTTTTTCCCCCATTATTTATCACCCAGTGCTCCAACCTAGTTCCTGGCATGTGGAAGGATCATGTTATTCCAGCCAGATCCTCCCCTAAGGCGCCCCAGTCAGCCAGGAGGAGGAAGTATACAGCTCAGAACCGATGCATGTTAGCTACTCAAGCATGGGGAAATGCAAACTCCACACAGAAAGGCCCTTTCGCCAACCCCTCCCAGGATGTGGGTGCTGGTGATATGGAGGGACAAGCACACCCTCAGCACCCACAGCATCCCCGGCAGGAATCGAACCCAGGACCTTGTAGCTGTGAGGTGAGCTGCGCTACCAGCTGCGCCACCATGCTCCCTATTAAATACTTCTTTTAAAGAATAAAAATGCCCTTTACTAGTCTAACATTTTTAGGTAATTTATTCCATTTTTGAGACGCACTGTTGACAGTGTTTCTTACCTGGTTATACCCGTAATTTAATACATTTAATAGAGTCCTTGATGAAGTGATAACATTAGTAAAATAAATTGTCAACAACATTAGTAAAATATGGACATCTCAGGACTGTGAGAAGCCTTGTTTTGGACAGGCTGCACTCTGCAATACGCTTCACTGTCAGAAACAGGGGTACACAGTAGGTACATTACTGTGCCGCAAGGTACGAAAAATAAATTAACACAATCTAAGGATAAAAAAAAAAATCTTGTAATACAATTTTCTCATAAAAAAAACCTGCCAGAGTGTTTTTTGGCTTAATTCACGCATGTCTGAGTAATCCAGCAGCTGCAACGCCCTCTCCTAGAAAACGACTGAGTGGTAACATAGTGACGTATTTGACGTCACTATGTTACCACTAGGAAGTGCTGCAGGTGTCTTCAGCTTAGTAGATTACCTCTGGTAGAGCTGCAAACACAACCTCCCCCTTCTCAAAGCTCATAGCTGCACTGGTTTTAGCAGCTGGAAATACTTTTTTAGTTGGAATTTGACTTTCTAAGATGTCTCTGTGAAAACGTCCGTTTGGCTGCATGGATTACAGGACTCTCTGCTATATTTCCAAAGAACAGCAGCTGGATCAGTTCCAACAACAAAGACGCCTGATGGACAGAGAACTAAGTAGCTACTTGCTAATGCTAATGTGGGTTAGACATTTATCAAGCTGCTTAAGTGATCTTATAACAGCATTGTGTAATTAATTGATCTGTAGCATCTTAGAATGTTCAGTAAACGGGTGCAAACACTGGTATCTTGTACACCTTTCCCTTCATTTTTGCTAAAACCCTTTTATCACACATAACACCTGACACTTTTCTCCCCCCATTCCAACAATTGATTTGGGCACTCTCCATTGCGTTGGACACTCCAACAGCCTAAGCCTATTGCAGCATAACTACAAAAATAGCTCAGTATAACCTAAGCCATTCTAACTATAAGCTTTATCACAAAGGAAGGTTTTAAGCCTAGTCTTTAAAATAGGCAAAGTGTCTGCCTCATGGCCTAAAACTGGGAGCTGGCTCCACAGAAGCGGAGCCTGATAACTAAAACATCTACCTCACATTCTATTTTTCAAAATCTTAGGAACTACTAGTAAACCTGCAGTCTTAATAAAACCTCAAGGTTCTGGTTAAGTACAGTAGAAATGTATTAATACAGTACAGCTCCATCAATGGTGCCAGAAGTTATACAGAAATGTTATTTTACTCCTACTTAAAAGGAAAAAAGTAAGATAACTAAACATGTTATTTTAGTCTCTGCTAACTTGTCCAGGGAACACTCCATCCAATGTCTGTTGGACTGGACTGTGTGGGAAGACGGGTCACTACGAGGAACCTACATATTTGGCCGAAAGACCTCAAGGATCTGCCAGGAACATATGGATTTAACAGCCCTCTAAAATAGGTCGGTACTTGCGCATGATGTACCTTTCATGACGGTATAATGACTTTGTATTGTACTCTAAATTCAACTGGAAGCCAGTGCAGCGGCCTAAGAAGAGGAGTCACAAATGAAAGCCTTGAAGACCTGGTCAAAAGCCTAGCTGCAGCATCTTGAACTTTCTGAAGTCGGTCTAATCTTGTAAAGCACTTTGTGATTCCAAGGGGAAGTTAAAACAAGGAAACAACAGCTTACACAACCCTGGTGTACGCTGTAGTGTACTAGATGTGAAGCTGGTTAAAGTGAGCTATAAAGAAAGACCAATCCAATAAATAAGAAGAGAACCATTTCAAAGCTGTTCCCGACATTCCAACCCAGCGTCTAAATCTATCAAGCAGGACATGATGGTCAACTGTATCAAAAGCAGCTGTAATTCAGAAGCACAACATGAGTTGATTTATTGTAAACTGAACAATGATCCATTTCATACTAGATATGATATGGTTATTGAAGAGTCAAGAATTGGCAAAAATAATGAGATCAATATAAAACTGAATAAACTATAAAATGGGGAGCATACACAAATTGATTTGTTAACAATCAGGGCCTGTACATACCAGACTTGTTTAGTTTGCTTAAAACAAACTCATATATTTTCTCCTTTGGTAGGGACATTTAGGGCCAGTGTGAATACAACCCAGCAAACTCTGGTGCTCACTAAACAGGCGAACCGAGACCCAGCTGAAGAGGTGGTCTTTGAGCGGTTCCCAAACAAACCCTGGTGTAGAGCATATCAGGTGTGAAAAAGATTTTAAAGCAGCACATCAATGAAGTTTATTCCTATTCTACTCATATTTATAAACTTATGTTAATTCTACACAATCCATCTATCTGCATCCTATTGTACACCTCATGATGCTTTAAACGGTCTTGATGCTCAAACATTTTTGTTAAAATATGTAGCTGAATCAGAGGTTGTGCTAGAATTTTTTGCTGTCGATCATTGTTGCTGACTAAAGAGCTGACTAAAGAGCTTAAACTGCAGCCATCTATCACTGGCAGTCTTTGTCCTGTGCAGCCACATATGTGCCCAAAGCCTCAGTAACTATTCACTGTGATGCCAGCTACTGGATAGAGATATGCATAAAGTACAGTGTCCATATTTGAGATGACGATCAGCTGCTGTCATGAGAATCATTTTTGATTGATTTAGTTGCCTGTACTCCATGTGTAAAGTTAAATGTTTGAGTATTTGCACCAAGAGGTCAGGGGTTTGAATGCTAAATGGTCAAAATGATCAACATGCTTCAGATATTTCCATCACCTTTTAAGAAAAACAAAGTCAAATACAGAAAACATTCGGATAACGCAACCCCTGCATATTAACCATAACACCAGAATGATGATAAGGTAAGTATTGTCCAGTGTTTATGAAAAACATTTGGTCGGTTAGTGGTTATTGAACTAACAGACCATCCTGTTGTAAATACATCCTCAGTTTCACTGGAGGTCTTAGAGGTGTGTTTTTGAGTGCTTGAAAAGTACTCCCAACTTGGGCCTAGAGATGCAACAATTTCTTATTGGCATAGCTGGATGAAACATGAGCATGCACATCAGACACATAAATCAACAGAAATAATCTGGACTATTTTCAGAGAGCAAACATTACCTTGCATGTGCCTAGAACTCCAGGCATGCTGTTGCAGTCTCTGAGAGTGAACTTGACCTCAATGTAGATCCTCCGGGCTCCCTCTCGAGGGATCCAGCCAGACCTTAGCCAGTTATTCTGACTCGGGCTCATCACATTACAAACCTAATGTAGAGCATATGCTATCGTAAATAACAAATTGCCAGAGAAAACATATTTTGTAAAAACCTAAAGAAAAAAAACAACTTTATGTAAACCTTTGAGGGATATTTGAAACTGACATTCTGTTGTCTAATGTCTAACAGTGCTTACACACCGAATGCGATAAACGTGACCCAAAAGCGCCACATGCCCCTAGCTGGTCGCTTGACAATTCACACCTTGAAGCGTGTCCAAAATGAACTAGTCGCGAACATGGTATTTTTACGCGTGTGAAGCAGAATTACATAATTTGGGGTAGGACCCTGACCGGGACCACTCTGCTGCCTCCAACTCCTCCCTCCCTCCTTCTCCAGACCCTCAATGAGCTCCCTGTGGACTCTGGTCTATGAGTTGACCGTGTTAAATGTTTGGCCTGCCCTCCGGCGGACCTGGAAAAGTACAGTGGGGGTTTGGAGTGCTACAAGTCGAGCTGTGGCGGAGAGATCCATAAAGACCCCGGCTCCTTGCCGAGTTTGTGCCGTGAAGATCCAAGTTTTTCCCGCCGACACACCAACTGCTAAGCTGAGCGGCTGTCCCTCTATGTGCGGTTAGTAAAAGTTTATAATATAATATGTGATCGGCGTGGGACGTGCTGTGGTCGACCCATTACCAGTCCTGGGTGTCCGGGTGAGGAAGCTGTTCATGGATCACTTCTCGGTGGAGAGAGCGGGGCCTTTTGTGGCCGCAATGGCTCTTTTAAAAGCCACCCACAGACATCTTGAGCATTCCTTTCTAAATAGTTTAGTTTGGTTTAAATCTTATTTGTCTAACAGATTTCAGTTTGTTCAGGTAAACAATAGATCTTCCTCAACCTCAATAGTTACTTGCGGAGTACCACAGGGTTCAGTGCTTGGGCCGATTCTTTTTACTATATATATGCTTCCTATTGGTAAAATAAATAGGCAGCATGGGATAAAATTCCATAGTTACGCTGATGATACACAGCTATATCTATCCATTAATCCTGATGAATCCAATCAGTTAGGTAGACTACAAGCATGTCTGGAAGACATAAAAACTTGGATGACTCTAAACTTCTTGCTTCTGAATTTTCTGATAAAACAGAAGTTGTCGTCTTTGGACCAGAAGCTGTGAAAAATAAACTACTTAGTCAACCCCTTCACCTGGACGGCATTAAATTAGCCTCCAGTAATAAAGCAAAGAACCTCGGTGTTATTTTTGACCAAGATATGTCATTTAGATCTCACATTAAAGAAGTCTCTAGGATTTCCTTTTTTCACCTTAGGAATATTGCAAAAATTAGAACCATCCTGTCCAGGAATGATGCTGAAAAACTAGTCCATGCCTTTATTACTTCAAGACTGGATTACTGTAACTCTTTATTATCAGGTAGTCCACAGAAAACAATTAAAAGTCTTCAGTTAGTCCAAAATGCTGCTGCTAGGATTCTGATGAATATTAAAAGAAGAGATCACATTTCCCCTGTTTTAGCTTCTCTTCACTGGCTCCCAGTAAAATCTAGAATAGAATTCAAGATCCTCCTTCTGACATATAAAGCTCTTAATAATCTAGCTCCATCATACATAAGAGACCTGATTGTTCCATATGTTCCTAACAGGGCCCTTCGCTCTCAGACTGCAGGTTTACTGGTAGTTCCTAGGATTTCTAAAAGTAGAATGGGTGGCAGATCTTTCAGCTATCAGGCTCCCCTCCTATGGAACAGGCTCCCAGGGTTGGTTCGTGAAGCAGACAATTTGTATATCTTTAAAACTAGGCTTAAAACTTTCCTCTTTGACAAAGCTTACAGTTAGAGATATGTTAATAGGTAGTTAGAGACAGGTTAGACAGGTAGCTAGGAAGAGATAGGTTAATGTTAGTAGCTAGGTAGAGTGTCAAAAGTTAGGAAGGGATATGAAGAGGTAGAGTAGCTACGTAGAGATAGATTAATGTAAGCCAAGTAGAGAGTGTTAGTAGCTAGGTCTCCTAGTAGCTAGGAGACAGGTTAATGTTAGTAGTCAGGTAGAGTATCATAAGCTAGGAAGAGATAGGAAGAGGTAGAGTAGCTAGGTAGAGATAGGTTAATGTAAGCCAGGTAGAAAGTGTTAGTAGCTAGGTCTCCAAGTAGCTAGGAGACAGGTTAATGCTAGTAGCTATGCTGCTTTAGGCTAGGCTGTTGGAGGACATTATTAGGGTTTGTTCCTACTTTCTCTCCTACTTCTCCCCAACTGCATGATGTGCTGTCAATTCAAGCGCTAACCTGTTTTCTCTTAGTCTCTTACTACAGTAGGTGCTCCTGACCCGCCCTGCTTGACGACCCTGACTAAGATGGCATTGCAGTGACGGAAAGTTCTCCACGTCCTGCAACAAACTTCTGCATCAGTTGTGTTGTTCTTTCTGTGTCTCTATTCTGTGTCTCTGTTCTGTATTCTCCAAACCACAGACGGTCTCGGCAGATGACCGCTTGTGCTGAGCCTGGTTCTGCCGGAAGTTTCTTCCTGTTAAAAGGGAGTTTTTCCTTTCCACTGTCGCTTCGTGCTTGCTCAGTGTGAGGGATTGCCGAGAATTACACGACGCAATCTTCTGTGGTTCTCTAATTTCTAAATTAAACATTGTATTGTAATAACTCTTCTTGTAAAGTGCCTTGAGATGCCATCTGTTGTGAAACGGCGCTATATAAATAAACTGAATTGAATTGAATTGAATAGTTTAACCTTTTTATAATTTTTTTTATAACTGTCTCTGTATAGAACACAGATGGTGTCATGTAGCTCGGAGTGAGTAACCATGGTGTTTATCAGTATTCATGTCCTGCTGATGCTGTGACTCAATTCACTCACTCACAGCATCACTGCCACCCATCAGTTGATTGGTTGTCCAACTTCTGTGGCAGACGCGATAAGCACGAATGCACAAAATGCACCATATAAAATGCACCATATAAAATACACACATACATTTTTCCAGATTCTTGCTTTTTATTTGTAGTTATTGTCTTTGTCTGTTTTGTTTTTCTTTCAAGTGACTTTTGTAAAGCACTTGGCTGTCTGATTAATTGTTTTTAAAGGGCTACATAGATAAATAAAATAAATGAATGAACAACAGTGCGTATTTTCGGTCACGCTTGAAAGCAACACCCATGCTACTTCGTCGCGCAAATCAGGGAAGAAAGCTTTTTCGCGACACAAATCTGCTTCTGATTTATCGAGGGATCCCCAGTCGCGCTTAGTCGCGCTCCTCCATTGACTTTACAACTTTACATGTAAACCTGTCTCTCTGGTCGCATCTATCGCGTCGGTGTGTAAGCACCATTAGCTGTTTAAGATAACTCTGTTGATATACTTAATAAAGATAGACCCTGGACACTGAACCCAATCCCCGGATTCTGGTGGAGTTTTTCCTTTTTATAACTCCAATCGCAAAACATCACACGCAAACACCTTTTTTCCTTAACAAATGTTTAAACCCGTGTCACATTTACCATGGAAAGATAAAGTATTTACACAGGAAATACAAGTAGAAGGCTATGTGCCACCAATCAGATTATTTTGTGAAAACGAAATTAACTAATAAGCCCCAGGGTCTCTCCAAGCTCCTAGCTTAAATAGGTCACAGTGACTAAGGATAAGGGTAATAATGTAACAGGTAAAGCAAGGATGGTTTAAGTATAAGAATTATTTTGCTAATCTTAAGATAATTAGTATTATATAATTCAATTTCAGTTCATTTATATACTGTAGCATCAATTCATGATTTCAAGGCTCTTTCCAAGTAATTTAAGTTCAATCATGTGCATATTTCACTTAGTTTTAAACATTTTCTATCTAAGGAAACCCAGAAAATTGTATCAAATCAGTGTTATACAAACTTATAGCAAAGTTTCCTCTTCTTTTGGTATAGATTTGTCACTATCATCAGAAGATTCTTTCCTTTGCTGTTTTTTAAGGATTTTTTTCTTACACCTTACTGTTCTTTCCTGCTGAACTGCACATTTTGTACATATAGAGTTCAAGGCATGGATTTTGCTCAGTGTGCAACATAATAAAATAATTGAAATTCCTATGTGAACACCACGCAGAACGCACCTGGTATGTGTGAATCGGGGTAAAATACTCGTCCATTTCGTTAATGGCATCCCACTGCAAAGACAAAAAGGAAAAGAAGTCAATAGCAAAGAATACGATTTCTGGTTAATTGCATTTACATGCAACACATCATACAACTGAGAGACATTTTTGCCCACCTTCCCTTTGTAAATCCTAGACTGCATTAAAGGGTAGTTATTACATTATTAGAGATACCTCCTGTCACCACATCATTTTGTGATATAACAGTTCATTTTTCTGAAATAGTGATTTTTTATTTTTATTTTTTTTCATACTAGAGTATATTTTAAACTTCATTGTTGAGCTTTATTGTTGTTTGCTTTGTCAGAAACTCCTAAAGACACAGGTGGAGGCCTCAATAATCAACTGGGTCAAGACTTCCTGACAAACAGACCACAGTTTGTGAGATTGAAGAACTGTGTGTCAAACCAGCTGGTCAGCAGTACAGGTGCACCACAAGGGACTGTACTCATACCATTCCTTTTTTTACGTTGTACAGCCTCAGACTTCCAGTATAAAACAGAGACCTGTCATCTGCAGAAATACTCAGACAACTATGCAATTGTCGGGTGTATCAAAGATGGAGAAGAAACTGAATACAGAGAGCTGGTGAGATGTTTTGTGGTATGGTGTGGAAACAATCATCTTATCTTAAATGTGAACAAAACAAAAGAGACGATTGTAGATTTCAGAAGAAACAGGAATAAGTCAAAGACTGTCTCCATCATGGGAGAAGAAGTGGAGGTGGTTGAGGAGGACAAATACCTCAGAGTTTACCTGGACAACAGACTGGACTGGAGAATCAACAGTGAAGCCATCTACAAAAAGGGACAGAGAAGACTGTACTTTTTGAGGAAGCTGAGGTCCTTTAAGGTTTGCACCAAAATGCTGCAAATCTTCTACAAGTCTGTTGTGGAGAGTGTTATCTCTTCGTCCATCATCTGTTGGGGTAGCAGCATCAGAGTCAGGGACTTAAAACGGCTCAACAACCTGATACAGAAGGCTGGTTCCGTTCTGGGGACACCTGTGGAACAGATGTTTTGCTCACGGATGAATCCCGGTTTACCCTGTTCAGGGTAAACCATCACACACACTGTCTCCAGATGGCAGACCGCATGTGTGATGATGTGTGGGTGAATGGTTTTCTGATGTCAATGTTGTGGCTCAATTGGCCCATGGTGGCAGTGGGGTTATGGTATGGGCAGGCATATGTTATGGATGAAGAACACAGGTGCATTTTATAGTATTTATTGAGCATGTTTGGGATGCCCTGGATTGGTGTATATCACAGCATGTTCCAGTTCCTACCAATATCCAGCAACTTCACACAGCCATTGAAGAGGAGTGGACCAACTTCCAACAGGCCACAGTTGACAATCTGATCAATTATATGTGTTGGAGATGTGTTGCACTGCATAAGGTAAATGGTGGTCGCACCAGATACTAACTGGTTTTCTGAGTCCCCAGACCCCCCAATAAAACAAAACTGAACATTGAAGAGTGGCCTTTTACTGTGGCCAGTCTACGGCACACCTATGCAATAATCATGCTGTCTAATCAGCATCTTGATATGGCAAACCTGTGAGGTGGGATGGATTATCTCAGCAAAGGAGAAGTGCTCACTATCAAAGATTTAGACAGATATGTGAACAATATTTTCAGAGAAATTGTTATTCTGTGTATGAAGAAAATGTTTTGGATCTTTGAGTTCATATCATTAAAAAACTAAAGTGTTCCATTTATATTTTTGTTCAGTGTATTTCCCTTTAATTAGATGCCTCTCATGTACACAATGCCGTTTATAGAGTTTACTGAATGCCTCAAGAGACAGAGCTGATTAAGTGATTTAACTGTGGTAATATATTTGATGCGACACTGGAAACGGTATAGAACATAAAACTACAAGATAATATATTTATGGGCCTCCTTTTTGTCAGGTTACGAGATTTATTTATATTTTTTTGCATAAAACCATAACATAAGGTCCAAAACTCACATTGACTTTGTGGTCGCAGATTCAGACATACTGTTGAATTTTATGAAACATAGTATTTATTCCAAAGGTGTTTTCCATCCCTTTCTGTAATGTAGTTCAATTTGTGCTGACAGATCAGAGGTAAAAAGCTGTTTACATTTACTAGGAAAGAATTTGATATCAACATTTTAAAACTTTGTCTCTTTTTCACTTAAAGTGTAAGTATGAATTCTTTAGAAAAGAAAGACTTAGTGGAAAAACACCAACGCCCACATCCAAAATTGATATGCTGCAAATGTGCTCTTCTTTGCTCAGGTTGCAGTTATTCTCAATCTACTTAATGCAGAGTGACAAATAACAAAACAGAAGGTCAGCTCTTTTAAATGTGGTCAAATGTTGTCTGTTACCTCATCACTGAGGTATTCTTAAGGAAATGTCAGCCAGCTATTCAGTGCCTGAATGTAATACCATGCTGGGTCAAACATCAAGCCATTGTTGTCTCCAGAGTTAAGACTCTCCTCGTGATTTTCTGCTACTTAATTCTCTGTGTCCCTTTCAGGGTTCCACTCCAACGTATCTCCTTGTGATCCGTTCATCTGCTCATCAGAAACCCTAGTTATTTCCCAGGTCTGGTCGTTCAAGCTCCAATTTTCTCAGGGCTCCTACCAAGTTTTCTGCCTGCCCGTCCTCCATGTTCACAGTTAAGCCCTAGATTCCATCAGCCTTGGTTCCCTACAGAAATATTCGCAGACATTACAAGCTCCCCGCGTTCCTTCCCTAGACACTCCACCAACAATATCCAGTAAGCCTCACCTGAGTCAGTTTAAACTATAATTCTTCTGTCAGTATCTTCCACTCGCCATCTCCCCCTCTTCTCTGCAGTGGCTCCCGTCTCCTGTGCCAAGTTCCCAGATCCTATGTTACCTTATTTCACTTAATTTATTATTGTCAATAAAATCTCAAAAACTGTCAACTGGTCTCCACGCGTGTTCTGCATGTAGGTCAAGAGAGCAAACCCGATCATGGCAATATTAAATTTAACAAATACTTATGTCACCTTATACTTCTAATAGGGGTGTCCCCCAACTAAGGATTTACACATTTGAATCAGGATTGTAGAATCTTTCTATACACGACCGAAGATTGAAGGGATAAAAGTATTTTTATTTTACTTTACACATTGCACACAACACATAGGCGCCATTTTAACCGAGGACGCCGGGATATGTCCCCAGCACTATTTATGATTGACAGGTTTGTCCCCACCAAACCTGATGCGGACATTCTTTACCAGAACTGATCTGGCCACTTGTGCTTGGTCAGATAGGAAAGGTCCTAATCTTAGGAGAGTCAGTATAATCCAGGGCTCCGTATCGGGATTGGTACTCAGTATCGGTAAGTACTCTAATAAAAGTATCGGTATGGTATCGGTTTTGAAAAAAGTGGTATTGTTGCATCCCTAACCAAAATATATCAGCATGATCATTTATATCAACATGATCTTCTGTGGGAGTCTTAAACAAAACATTAAAAAATACATATGTTTTCTCACTACCTAGTCCTATCCTTTATTAATAAAATTTTCTCTGGGACCCACAGAAATTAATTTATGCATTTGTCCACCTGAAACAGCGGATTAGCCGCAGGTACTCTAATGCAGGATAATGAACAGTAAATTAAAGTTGAACTTTCTCCACACAGAATGGGTAGTTTACTAATTGTAATTAGTTTTAACTAATTAGCACCATTACTTTATGTGTAAACCAATAAAACAACATAAGGAAAATTAAAACATTCTTAGGATCAAGAAATATTTGTTTAAAATGTATCTGTATAAGAAGTCATTGACCTTTGGAAAATTACCTCTTTTTAGATTGATCACGCCAGTAAACAATCTAATTCAAGTATTGTGATGCATAAAAGGGTTCAAACATGGCTAATAAGATCATTTTCTGTTCTTTATCTATTTTGAACCGATCTGTATTTGAACAGCTTCGATTATTTATGTATAGAATGCAGGCCTGGGCTGAACACGTGGGGCTTGTCATAGCTATAGCTCCTTGTAACACACGTGGGGCGGTTAGAGCAGCTCAAATACATTTATTAAACAAATAAACAGAGAAAAGTGAAGCTCTTGTTGGATTGAGTAACTCAAATTGCTGGATTTAAAATGACTCTTTGTCGGGAAAGTCTTTTAAAACAATGGTTAAACTTCAGGAGGAGTGGCCTGGTTTACCCAAACAGATAGCAGATGAAAACTTATACAAGTTAACAACAGTAAAACACACACCTTTAAAATTAGTTATCCTAAACTAATTTGCCTCTGCCCAAACAGAACTTGTGAACAATTAAAGTTCTCCAAGTTGCTGCATGTAGATGAGGGGGGTCTCCAAAGGGCATTAGCCAGCAGGCTAACAAAGGGGTTGCTAACCTAAGTTAGCGGGCTAGTAGCGCTGGAAGATCCTGACTTCAAACGTCGGCTCCCTCTGGCTGGCTACATAGCGATCGGCTCCGGCACTCACTGGACAGTACCTTTCTGGAGCTCTCCAGCTTGGGCATTCACCTCCTATCAAGTCGGTGGCTACAAATGAATGCGGCTTTTGGCGGCTTTTGGCTGGTTCAGATCCCACTGCATGCGGCTCAGCTCTCAGCGGTCGGCACTCTAAAACTCAGGGACGTTTCGTCAGGCTTTGAGGGTAAAGCAATGTCTTTGTTTATCAATGTTTAAAATTCACTTGGTATCGGTAGTCTTTGAGCTCCTCGGAGCGAGTTTCTCCCAGAACCTCAGGCTTTCCTTCGTCAGCAAAGGAAAATTGTTGATGAGCAGGCAATTTTATTTGTATATCACATTTTCAACACAAGGCAATTCAAGGTGCTTTACATGATTAAAATTATAACACAGGATAAATCACTTAGAAGGCTGAACGTCCGGTCGAGGGGCTGCTTATAAAGACTGTGCCCCACCCCCTTCCTGCGGGAGCGGGGTTTCTTCTTCTGTGGAGCTAGAGTGCAGATTAGCACCACCCGATGGCTGTGTGTGACCCAACAACTCAGAGATGTAGCTTGTTTAACTGCCCTCAAACCTAACCTAAGCTTCAAACCAAGAAGTGTAATATCAGCAGCTAAATCTCCCGGTAACTAAATCTCCTGGCCTACACAGCTCGCCATGAGCCTAGCCACTCGTCAGCAGGTAGGGAGCTCGATCCAAATTGACAATGACCACAGATCAGATGGGACTACCCGCTGAATTTAAGAATATTAATAATTGGAAGAAAAGAAAGAAATAATGTTATCTCAGTAGCAAAGAGGGAAGAGCGCAGCGCCAAATCCCTGTCCCACTGGCACACATGTGGCGTACAGAATACCGTAGCCGTGAAGGCTGAATCATCCTGATACAGGCTCAGTGTGAGCCTGGTCCATTCTTGTTTGGGAATGCAGACTTAACTGGGTAGAGCCCCCAAATCATGCTTTTTCTTCCCACCCATTGATGCGCTGAACTATACTGAGAAGAAAACTTTTTTTCAAACAAACTTCTTTCATACCAGATAACATGGAATTTTTTTTATAAAACACCAGTAAATTAGACCTTTAATTGCTGTTTTAACTTCCCATGCTTTTATGATATGTTTGGTTTCTTTACCACCGAATCATGTAAAGTACAGTGAATTACCTTGTTGTTGAAACTGTGCTATACAAATCAAATTGCCTTGCTTTCCCTTACATAGCAGAAGGGCCATTCTATTCAGGTAGCTCGCATAAAGCTTTCATGCATCCAACATTAATAGTTTTTGGTAGTTTACCTTGTATAGCGCTTTTTCAGTTCTCATAGTGTGTTTTAAATGTGCTATGGATATAAATTAGATATGGTATGGTATTGTACCAATAGTTTAAATCTGTTCTGAGATTGGAGGGTTTTTCCTCCAATAGTAAAACTACAAATGGTTTGGGACTGTCTACTGTTGCTACCTTTTTGTTCAGTGTGCTGCACACTGACTCAATACAATCTGCTTGTTTTCCTAAAATTGAAACTTTTAAACTACTTAGAATAATGAACTAAAGAATTAATTGGAATGCATGTACAATTGAACTGAAATTACTTATCTTGTAAAGTACCTTGAGTTGACGTGTTGTGAATTGGTGCTATACAAATAAACTTAATTAAATTTAGGGATAAACTGACCACTATACTTTACAGTATACATTACATTTTTGGGGACTGTACCCTTGGTTACAGAAAAGACCTTTTATTCTTGCTCTATATGTAGTGCTATTATTTTTCTCTGCCCTATCCAATGGGGTTTACTCAACTCCATAAATGATGTAGGATACCTATGCTTGATTAACTCTAGTTTTCCAAATGATTCTCTTAGGTTTCTGCAGCCTTGTAAGAAAGTTAAAGTTATCGAATAAAAAAGACAATACTCCTAGAAGCTGTGGAATAATCCTTGCTGAACTCACTCTGGCTAAAACGATTGGGATTCTCCACAGACACTCTACACCCTCTCTAACCCCAAACCTCCGGCCCTCACCAGGCTCGGCCGAGACTCTCACACAACCTCTCAGGCACAACAAGCCAAAGACCATAGGGATAATAAAGGTGCAGAGCCCATTTATGCCTTCACTCTCCCATCATCGTCTCATTTTAATCAGCTAAACTGAAACTGTCCTTGAACTTGTAAAGACCCTGGCTAATTAGTGGAGTGTATAATCTCCCTATCTTTCTCATTATTATTTTCTTCCAACACAGTGCTCACAACTAGTTTTCTGCTTTCTTACATCATTTACTTCTGCAATTTGTTCATGGCAGAACCAGACTTGCGCTGGTTTAAGCAGCACAAAAAATTAATGTACTCTTTCCCAAGAAACAAGAAGCAAAAAACGTACACAATTTAGCCAAATGTTAAAAAAATATGAAAATAAGAATTTTTCTTTATAAAACAGAGACTTATTGCAGATAAGGAAAACGTGTTAAAGTAAAACAGACAAAAACTGGTCTTACAACTTTTTGGATTTTTATCAAGAAAAATCGAATGTCACAGAGGAGGAACAAACCAGCTTCATCTAAACCTGTTGGATTATGTTTTTTTTGAAAGATTCAAGAAACTCAAACAATTATAAATGTCTTTAATGGGGTTCTAAAACTCTATAATCAGTTAATCTTCAAACATGGAAATTTGATTTCTACATACTTGCATATTGTACATCTGCAAAACAACTTACAAGCCAAAGAAATATAACAATATATCTAGTGTATCTACTGTTTGTTCTGAATTTCTACAGTTAAGCAAAATGAGCATTGTAATTTCTTTGAAATTGTTTGCCATTTTTTGCACAAGAGAATGTTCAAAATGAATAAACTAAGCCTAAAGTAACATCATGCTGACAGACGAATATTTTCGCAATCTAGGCATCAAGTCCTTCCAGGGTGGATTTGATAACCATAAACATGGAACTAAGTTAAAGTTAGGGACTGTGGTCAGTATTGTTTCTGCACAGTGATCTGTATCAAATACATCACAGCTGTGAAAGATTCCAGAGAAATGTGATGAATAAATAATTGTACTATAACTTGCATTAAAGAATGAGTCAGATTGTTTTCCTATTTTTTTTTTTACTTTGATGAAAATGTCTTTTGTAACCAAAAACACCTTCGTTATAATTACATTTTTCATCGATTATTGTTAACATTCAGTCCAAACAAGCTGAACAAAGGATCTCGATCGTGGTATCACACATGGAGCAGTTCAAAACATGTAGCCAACTCAATATGAACATTTCACCTACTGCGGGTTTAACACACAGTCTCACAACTTTCTGGTCCTTGGACATGAACTGCGCACTTTGTACATAAGGGAGGCTAAATCCGCTCTAGTCACACAATGCAGACTGAAAATAACAAATGCCACATCAGCATGTGCTCCTTCTGGATCAGTGGATAAGATGCACCGGTCTTTGACCACTGCAGCTAATTGCTCGAAGCCTCCATGACTCTCTATGGTGCTGTCAGCTGCCAGATAGTGTTGCACTGCGTAGGCTACAGTGTCCAGTTCTGAGATGAGGCTGAGATGCTCTCATTTGAATTTTTTTTATTGATTCAGTTTCCTTAACTCTGTGTGTAAAATTGAAAATGACTGTATGTTGTGGAAAGTGGTCAATTGTAAACTTTCAAAACATAAACTTTCCATTATAGTTTAAAGAACCGATCAAAGAAAGAAAACAACACAAGCTCTGCTTGATTGTAAAGTATATTATAATGAATTATGTCCCTTTCATTTATGTTGTATACTCTACATTTGAAAGTTGTTTGATGCAGCTGATTACTATGTAGAAACAAATTATTGTCCAGAGTCCCTGGCTTTTCCTGTGTTCTGCATTCCTAAATTGCTAATTCTGCCACAGAAAAATACATCTCTGGCAGCAATGGATGGATAGCTAGAATATCCCATGCAAAATCGGGAGAATATTCTTGTATGCTCTCTCCACAAATACAACACACAGATTCTATTTGGGAGTCTTAAACAATCCAAAGTATATATAAAAAAAATTCACTAGCAAGCCAGCTGCAGTAAAGAAATTTCTGCAAGACCCATGCAATTAAATTTGTATTTTTCCAAAGTGACATGGGCACGTGCAACATTGCAGGACTCTGCCCTGAACCTGCTTGAAGTTGTCTACCAGTCTTTTAAAACCTTGACATATCCACTGCAAAGAATGCTGCAACATCTGTGCAGAGAGAAAACATAACTGCATAAGAAAGTAGAATGAGTGGAGTGAAGGAGTGATTGAAATAAAACACTTTTTAGGCTAAGTTTAATTTGAGTTGGTAGCACAAGTGGATATTAGATCAGTGCTGGTAAAGAATTTCCGCATCGGGTTTTTAAAAGTGATGGGGACAAAACCATCAATCATAAATATTGCTGGGGACATATCCTCATGCTAAAATGATGGCTATGAGGATGCATTTTTGTTTACAATTTACTTTGTATTAGGAACTTAGGAAGTAGTTGGGTGGCTAACTCTTAGACATCTGATGACAGTCACACACCTTTTTCTCATTTTTCACCATGCCTAGAAAAAATATCTCCCCAGATAAAAATTGGCTGTGCGTTGAGGACTGTCTGTAACGGGTAATTGTAGAAACAGTGCCAGTTTTGTGTGTATATCTCTTTTGATGTGAAAGTCTCCTTAGACTGTTTTTTTTATCTGTCAGCTGCCACAACCACTGTGAGCATTTTTCTTTTTTTTTTCACAGCATCTGACCTCAGTCGTCTGGTGTGAAAAGCCATGCATGTCTGCTTTGTGTGTTCATCAGACAATGAGGAGACACACCACCAAGTAATGTATTGTAATGCTTTAAGCAATGTGGATGCAACCTCTTACTACTCTGGCTGCAAAAAAAGTATCTTACCCAGGAGTTAAAACAAACAATCCATTTATTCTTTATTTAGAGATTACACTTCAACTGTGAGAGACACAATGTAAAAAGAAAATACTGGAAATCACATTTTATGATCTTTAAAATATAATTTGTACAACAGTGAAGAAAATATTAGAAAGTATTTAGCACCTACAAACAAGCCAGAAATCATGCCCTCAGAGACCTGTTACTTCTTCTCTAAAAAGCTCTTCTATCCTCCTTTCGTTAACTGTAATAGTGGCAACTGTTTGAACCCTTAGACACCTGTCTACACTTTCAAACAGTCAGGCTCCAACCTCCACCATGTCAAGAGAGCTCTCCAAAGACACAAGGGACAAGAATGTACACATGCAGAAGCCTGGAATTAGCCAATCTACAATAGGACAGCAGCCTGGTGAGAAGAAATTAACTGTTGGAACACAATTATTTGAAAATGAAATACAGGATCACTGACAATCTCCTTCGAACCTGGGGCTCCATGCAAGATCTCACCTCATGATCATGACAACGGTGAGGAAAACAGCCCAGAACTGCATGGAGGGAACTAGTCAATGACCTGAAAACGTTTGGGACCACAGTAAAAAAGTCTACTATTAGTAACAAGACTACATCGTCATGGATTAAAAACATGGATTAAAATCCTGCAGTGTTTGAAATGTCCCCCTGCTTAAACCAGCACATGTCCACCCTGTCTAAAGTTTGTCAGAAACTATTCAGAAAATCCAGAGGAAGATTCGGAGAATGGCATGTGGTCAGATGAGGCCATAGAAGTCTTTGATTAAAACACCACTTGCCATGTTTAGAGGGGGAATAAGGGTGAATTGCATCCCAAGAACACCAAACCCATTGTGAAGCATGGGGGTAAAAACATTATGCTTTGGGGCTTTTTTTTTTTTTTGCAAAAGGGAAAGGAATGATTTGTATTAAGAAAAGGACGATTGGGACCATGTATTGTGGGATTTTGGGCAAAAACTCCTTTCATCAGTGAGGGCATTGACGATTAAATATGGCTGGATCTTCCAGAATGACAACAATCCCAAACACACTGCTTGTGCAATGAAGGCTGGCTACATAAAAAAGCATTTCAAAGTTCTGTAGTGGCATTGTCAGGCTCCAGATCTCAATCCAATAGAGAATTTATGAAGGGAGTAAAAGGAAAAAATAAAAATAAAAAATCGAGAGAAGATCTGCATTGAAGAATGGGCTAAAAATACCAGCTAGTATGTACAAAACTGGTAAAGACCCACACAAAACATTTGACCTCTATCATTGCCAACTAGCGTCACATTATAAAGTGTTTAGGGAAACTTTGTTTTAGGCTGTGTGTAGACTGTAGTAGACCAAATACTTTTTTTTTGCACCATTCACCATTCTGATAAAATTTATGAAATCTTTATCAGAAATTGCTGTGGATTAATTTCAAATACTATGAATGTTGGATTGGAAAACAAAGGGGGAAAAATGACAAAAGCTGGAAAAAAAAACTTCATAGTGAAAGAGGAAATTGAAGATAGATGACAGTGAGGTGAATAAAGACTATGCAAGAAAACACCCTAGACATCTGCGTCTACACCTGCAGTACGACAGAAAGAGCAAACTTTGTTTAACGTCCGAAAACATAATTTTAACTGAATAATGCACATTTTATTGCAGCGGTAACATCGCTATGAAATGTACTGAAGCCATACAGCGAGCCAATAGGCATAAATCAACATAAATACAGCTAAGTAGCTCATAGCAAGACCGAGCTGATTAAAGAATATTTCCACTGAAAACATATGAACTTATGAATTACATCAATTTAAAGCCAATACGTCAATATAAATATACTCGTCATTTACGCACACACGTTGCTGCACAACAGTGTTGCTCGTTAGGAAGGAGAACTGATGTAGTGCAGGCTGAATTATAAGATAAACAGGACAGCATTCTGTTCATTTGTGTTAATTTAAAAAAGTCGAGTTAATTCTAGGAATTAATCGACTAAACTAATAAGGTAACTTTGACAGCACTAATTTAAATAGAATAGTGTAACTGAAAATCACATGGTACATGGTATTACAAGATGTATTATGGGCAACATTAGCCCAAGAGTGCATCTGTAAACACCTGAGGCAAAACACCTCTGTGTGTGCGAGAGCATGCTAGTGTATAAGGTTTGCCCTAACCCGGCAGGGCAGATCCAGCCATTGCCTCAGAGTTTATATAATAACACCTCGACCGCAAGAACGGCCTTCTTCAATGCTGGTCGGCCAGATCGCTTACGAGAAGACGAGCACCAGCCATCTTCTTGGGAGAAACTCACTTTGAGGGACTCAAAGATAGCCAATCAGGTGAATCTCAAACATTGGTGAAACAAAGCCATTGTTTTATCCTCAAAGCCCACCGAAACCTTCCGTGAGTCAAGTGCAGTGTGACCTGAACCAGCCAGAAGCTGCATTCATTTGCCACCACAGAGCCAATAAGGTGGATGCCATAGCTGGAGAGCTCCAGAAAGGTACTGTCTCAGTGAGTGATGGAGCCAATCGCTACGTAGTGAGCCAGAGGGAGCCGACATCCGAAGTCAGAAGCCTCGGGTACTACTAGCCCGCTAGCTAGCTTAGCAATCCTTTGTTAGCCTGCTGGCTAACGCCCTGTTCGAAACAGGGTTGTATTTTCACTTTGATTTGTTACTGTGTGTAATATTTTATCAGCTGTTTGTTTGGGTACAGACAGGCAGTCAGCCTGAAGTTTTAACCAGTGTTTTTAAAGATTTTACCGACCGAGAGTCCATTTAAATCCTGCAATTTCAGTTACTCAATCCGACCGGAGTTCCCTTTATTTTTTATGTTCAATAAATGTATTAGTGGCTCCAAACCACACGATGTGGGTTACCCAGAAGCTATATGCTAAAATAAGCAGACATGTTTGGTTTAAACCTTCATTTCATGAATAAATGCTATTAATGGTGTTCCAATAGAGATCGGTTCACAGTAGATTAAGAACAGAAAACTAATCTTATTAGCCGTGTTTTAACCCACCTTAATGTATCAAAATACTGGAATTACTTTGTTCAATCTATAATAGAAGTAATTTTTCAAAGGTCAATGACTTCTTATCCAAAGCTGAATAAAGAGAGCTGGTGCACCACTTTTTTCATGATTTGGTAACAATTGTATTACCTTGAATGTAAAGCAAACAAATTAGATTGTTGTAGATTTCAAAAGAAACAGTTCAAAAACTCTTTACATCATGGGAGACAAAATGGAGGTGGATTAATACTCTGTTGTTCACAGGGACAACTGAACAGTGAGGCAGTCTTACAAAAGGGACACAGCAGACTGTTCTTCTTGAAGAAGCTTTGGTCCTCCAAGGTTTACAGCAAGATGGTGCACATCTTCTACAAGTCTGTAGTGGAGAGTGGAATATCCTCAGCTATCAGCTTTTGGGGTAGCAAACAGGAACTTAAAAAGGTTCAAGAACCTGATGAAGAAGGGTGGTTCTGTTCTTGGTAGTACTGGGGAATCACTGGAGACAGCAATATCCTGCAAATCTTCAACAAGTCTAAAGTTGAGACTGAAATCTCCTAAGCCATCATCTTTTGGAGTAGCCGACAGAAATTTAGGCTTAACAACCTGATGTAGAAGTGTGGTTCTGTTCTTGGTACTACTGTGGAACCACTGGAGACAACAATGCAAAAAGGATTTTTCATAAAATCAATGAAGCATTACGATACTATCTAACAAAAACACAGACCGCTACAGGAAATCCTTCCACAGTTCTATAGCCCACAGCTATATAGATCTACAACTCCTTAAAGAAATTAATCAATTAGAATGATTTATTTCCATTTTACTTGAGATGGTTCTCAGGACATTATACTGCAATGTAAATGCTTTCTTCTAACTCCCCCACTGTTTTTTTGTCCATTTGTCCTTGTCTTACTCTAAGCATGCAGAAGCACCATACACATTTTTTAGGAGGAAAGGGATCAAAGAGAGATAAAGTTTATGAATGGTGTCTTCGATAAAATATCTCATTTCAGATTAGTGAATGTTAGCTGATTCACAGTAGGGGTGCATGATTGTGTCCAAAAAAATAATCACGATTATTTTGATCTATATTGTAATCACGATTATTAATTACGATCATTCATCCAGTCCTGTGAAATATATATTTTTATTGCACCAATTATAAACTTTTAAAAATAAAAATAAAACTGTGAAAAACAAAACTTTAGATTAGAATAGATGATTAATAATGCAAAAAAAAAATAACAAAAACAAACTCCTATATATATATATATATATATATATATATATATATATTTAAAAGTACAATCTAAATATGTTATTGCAGAGTGCAATCTCAAAGTGCAATTTATGGGAAACAATTACAGCTTATACAGAAAAGGCCTTTGACATTCCCTGCATCCAAATCCTTTGTATTTACTATATGCTACGTAGCAAATATTACTCACCTGTTAATGTAATACTGCATAGGAAACGATCGCGTAATAGGCATGAAATCAGACATATCATTTGCATGTCTTTTGACCCATATGAGTTCTGTTGACCCAGATGTTTATGTTACGTTCGCCTGTGGTCCCGCCATCCTCTAGCCCTTATTTTGTCTGGTATGACTTAACAACTTAAATGTTTAATCAGTCAAAAAACAATTAAAGTAATCAGTAACATCGCTACATGTACATTTATCTGCCGAAACTGCGGCGGAGTCAATGGTTGACAGTTCGTCTGTAGCCATTTTTAGCTAGGTCCTTCTTCTTCTATGATTTCGGGGCGTCCGCTGCATTATGGGATAGCGTAGCATCCACCGGCTGCTTACTGTGGCGGTAGTACACTTTCGGGAACTTTCAGCTTACTAGTCAGATCGATAATGGAGATTTGGATCTACTACATTGCTCAAATACTCCTTTTCACCTGCTACGTAGCAAGCGTAGTGCAGCCATTATGAGTGCTGAGTGGCGTGTGAGCGGTTTTTATTTGGTCAGCTTAAGGAAGCTTTAGCCATGCGTTTGCCCCCTGGTGGTTGGCAGACTATTGGTTAAGGCAGTGTATGATGAAGAGGCACGCAGTGAAGCTCGCATTTTGAATGTAAATATCGTCCACGATCAGGTTCATTTAATTGCGGCAACCAAAATCGTGATCACGATCAAAATCCGATTAATTGTGCAGCCCTAATTCAGAGAGTACAGGCAGAGGGAGAACAGGGAAAAAAAGCAAAGAGAACGATGAAGAAAAACTAGGTAAATGTGCGCAAAATGGTTATGGGGGTAATTTTGCATGCACGTGTGAAAGTAGGTTTGTAGTTACCATTTCCTGGCTTAATGCTGCACTTTATGTAAAGTAAAAGGTCTGCATATTAACTGCATGAAAATATCAGGACCTGCCCAAAACCTTTCTGGGTCATATTATCAGCTCGACAACCAGAAAAGACTTAATAACTTTTGTGTGCGTGGTGTCTGTGTGTGTGTGTGTGTGTGTGTCTGTCTGTGCGTGTGTGTGTGTGTGTACGGCCACGTTTGTCTGAGATCTTTGACAGCAATAACCTTTCTGTTATGGAAGTGTTAATTGCAGTTGTCTGGGATCAGTTGATGCGATGGTGTAATTGCTATCTATTCAAAATGCTTTTTTTACAGGACAAAGTGTCTGCATGTGATGAAAAAAGTAAAAAGAAATAAAATTGCAGTGAATAGAAAGGTTTTGACCACTTCAAGAATGCCGGATTTGCTCAAAACGAATCACAACGTAGGACTAAACAACTAAAATGTAATGCAAGGAAAATGGGGAAAAGATTCTGAAAATAATTTTGGTTAAAAAACGAGCATAGCAGAGAACACTTCAGTTAGATTAGGGGCATCACTGTTATTGATGCCTGGTGGATAATAACATTTGACAGGGTAGGGGACAGAATCAGCTTTAGGTTTATTGACAAAAACAAGGAATTTGACTTTGGTGTCAGAATTGCCTGACTGCATCATGAGTGCCCTCCTGTCAATCGCTAGATATCTGTTCTGATCTGCTCTCTCTCTAACCTCTCTTTGCTTCATTGGTTCCACCTTGCCAAAAGCTCCAGTCTGTCCAAGCCACAATCAGCATGAGAACATTGTTTTGTCCATGATCCTGTCGACTCAACTCCTGTTAGTCACCAGGTGTTTTTCAATGCCAAGGAACCTCGCCTTAATGCCTTGGTCCCGCCCCGGTTGCCTAGGGGATACATCATCAGGGACCGCCAAGGCGTGTTCCAAAGTTCATGTGCTACCGAGGCATCTGTCCTCCATTTGTCTGCCGTTTAGCTAACTGGCCAATTATACATGGGAGGTGTCTTGATGCCATCCCTCAGTCAAATATTTCCCAGAATGCAGCGCGGTAGGAGCCGGCAGCAGTTACTTCGGCGTTAAATTTCCAGTTTTAAATGTAAGTAAACGAAATGTAGCAATTGGGCTTATATCAAATTTTCTTTTTTTAA
Source organism: Apricaphanius iberus (assembly GCA_028564705.1). Lineage (NCBI taxonomy): Eukaryota > Metazoa > Chordata > Actinopteri > Cyprinodontiformes > Aphaniidae > Apricaphanius > Apricaphanius iberus. Next base: position 452,925 of record JAPXFQ010001693.1, on the reverse strand, counting down.
TTTTAGATGCAAAGCAGTTATATATGGTTGATTAGTTGCTTAGTAGTTGCAGTTTTGGTGGCTACCAGGTACTAACTACACATTTTATTTAACAAATGTATATACAATTAAAAAAAGTAAAATGTTCAATATACATTTCCAGTTCCATGGCTGAAGGAACGTTATTGTGCTACTATACTGCTTGATAGGCAGGATGTAAACAGAGCACGTAAGCGGGCAGCCGCGTTCACGTGAGCAAGTCTGTTCCATTTAACCATTTTCTTTTACCAAGGAAGGACAGTGTCCTCGTAAGCAAGGTGCCTAGGCGAGGTGCCTTGACATTGAAAATCAACCAATTATCTCCAGTTCAGGTCTGCATCACAATTGGTGCAAAGACCTCTTTTTCACTGAATGATAACCATCATAGTCCAGACATTTGGTTCCTTGTATTCTAAATATCTTTATTGAGAGAAACAAGTATTTAAAATGGGAAAATAAAAAATAAAAGTTTTTTTGGGTAAATATTGCTATATACTGTGTTTTTAACAAAAGGTAAGATAATGATTCAATGTGATATGGATGGTGTCAGTCTGTGCTTTATGATTGCTTGATGTTCATCAGAGGTAGTCTGTGTGGAAAACACTCTCTGTAGTGAAAGGTTTTTGCAAATAGCAATCTGAACCTGTCTTGTTTTGTAAATGAGCCAGTGATCGTTGTTGGTCAAACAATGATCAGTCAATAAAAAAAAAAAATTAAAAAAAATCCCCTCTCGCCCACCATGGGCGGTGTTTCCCATTCCAAGATTGGGTCCTCTACCAGAGGCCTGGGAGCTTGAGGGTCCTCCTCAGTATCTTTGCTGTTCCAAGTACTGCACATTTCTGGACTGAGATGTCTGAGGTTCTTCCAGGGATCTTCTGGAGCCATTCCTCCAATTTGCGGGTCACTGCTCCAAGTGCTCCGATTACCATGGGTACTATTGTCACCTTCACCTTCCAAGCCTTCTCTAGCTCCTCTCTGAGCCCTTGGTATTTCTCAAGTTCCTCATGTTCCTTCTTCTTGATGTTACTATCACTTGGTATTGCCATATCAACCACAACGGCTTTCCTCTGCTCTTTATCAATCACCTCAATGTCCAATTCGTTCGCCATTATCATCCTGTCTGTCTGGATCTGGAAGTCCCACAGGATTTTTGCTCGGTTATTCTCCACCACCTTTGGAGGTTTTTCCCTCTTTGACCTGGGGGTTTCCAGCCCATACTCCGCACAGATGTTTCTGTATACTATACCAGCCACTTGGTTATGACGTTGATGATGTATGCTTTCCCTGCCAGCATTTTACATCCTGCTGTTATGTGCTGGATTGTCTCAGATGACTCTTTGCACAGCCTACACCTCGGGTCTTGTCTGGTGTGGTAGATCTGGGCCTCTATCGATCTGGTGCTCAGAGCCTGCTGCCAGGATGAGTGCCTCTGTGGTGTCTTGTAGGCCAGCCCTCTCTAGCCATTGGTAGAATTTCTTGAGATCAGCCGGTGGTACATCCCATGTAGGGGCTTGTCCTCTCATGATTGTTCCCACTCTGGTGAGTGAGACCCCTTCAGTGTGGACTACCTTGCCTCGCATTGCGACCATCCTACTACATTGTCTTCAATGGAAGAATGCCTTAAAGATGACAAAACGTAATAAAGGTCCACAACTTTCATTAGAATTTTATGTAATTTTTAATTGCAAAAAATTCAATCCAATTATGGTAATCTTTCCCTATAAACTGAGGCCGAACATTTAATCAACCCTTTTTTTATTTATCGCACCACAGCTCAATCGATCGATAGATATTGCTATGAAATTATCGTCCAGCCCTAACCATAGTCTGGCGTGAATAAAAATAAATTGGATTTTAAGAAGCTTAACTGAGCTACCCAGATAATGCGATTGAAAATCTGATTACTCTGCAACCAACCCCCGCCCCTGCCCATACTCCCATACACCCCCTCGGGAAGTCAGGAGTCGCGGAAGGGCATTGGAAAAGGGACACATCTAAAACATTTAAGGCAACAGGCCCTAAGCACAAATGTTGTGAACTTGGTTTCCATACCAACATAAGTCATGCAAGTTTAATGGCAGAGAATTAATCTAGGGAATAATATAGAAATATTAAATATATACTGGCAAAGAGGAGGTGTTTAAATGATATGGAGTGATACACTTTTGTAGTATTGTAGCTGACTGAAGTTAACACCATCATCTCAAACACGTTTCTTACAACAGCTTTCCTGAGAGATTCCAAGGTCAAAAGACTGCTGAAGGCTGATGTCTTTCCTTGTACATAAGTGACACATGACATGATAATGCAGTAAGTAAAATCCATTTTTGCACAGCTTTTCACAAGCTCAGTCTCCTAGAAGCAATCAGAATAATTTTCTTTGACATATGCCGTTTCTCAGGCTGTGTGGGCTCACCATATGACAGACATACCTCTTTCACAAATTTTCTCCTTGGATTGTTTTTGCATTGAAAACTTGGGAACACAAACAAGTGTTTTCAGCCATCAGAAAATGGTTTTCTTAGTGACACAACAGGTAACATGCGCCTTTAAGATCTTTGAAGATTGGGCTAATATTTTCAAGGGTCGATTACAACTGCAAGTAAATCCAAGTGATGAAAAAACAAAAAATCAAGGCCACAAAGCCATAAATACAACTTGTCTGTCTACCGTTCTGCTTTTAAGACTAGGCTTAAAATTTTCCTTCTAATAAAGCTTATAGTTAGAGTGGCTTGTGTCATCCTGAGCTATCTCTGTAGTAATACTGCTACAGTGCTGTATGTTAACTCTTTCAGCTTATAGCACTGGTGCTAATGAAGTTACTGGTTTCATAGCACAGACAAAAAAGTTGTAGCATCAAACCAAACTCTCCAATAACCTTGTCTTCAAGAAAAGACTGTGGAACATTGTTATATTATTTTTAACATTGTTATATTATTTTGTCTATTTTGTCTCTGTTGAGAGAAGGATACTGGTACACAATTTGCAAGATGTCAAATTGCATTTGCAATTGTTTTTTTAGTACTGAAAAAGTTTAGTAAAAACTAAGTAGGGCATATTTAGTATGCACAAAGTTTTTACTGTAACTCCTCCCACTCATTGAAACACAGAACATGACCAGGAGATGGCGCTTCTCTCACAGAATACAGTACACACTGGCATTTAAAGCGCCACCTCTAGCAGTGTGTGGAATTTAACATAATTCATACTGTAGAACCAAGAGCACATAGCCTACATATGATTTAAGAAGTGAAATTATAACAGACCATTTGCTGGTCACTGTTTTATCTCGAGATATATTATTGAAGCTAATACCTCCTGACAAATCTTTTATCACAATTTCTTTACTGTAAATCGACATATAAAGAGGAAAACTAAGGCTACTTCCACACTAAGCCGATAAGGTTATACGGGGAGTTAGACGCCTAATGTTATCCACTCAACACGAACATTTACGGTTTAAGGTCCATTTAAGTTCCCATGATTGCGAAATCCCATACCGACCTGTGCAAATACTGGGCCTGCGCGAAAAGACGAACTGACCAGGCGTATAATCTACATGACGCCAGCGCCTACATAATGTATACAAGAAGCTCTACAGCACAGTACATATCTGCTTGTCCCGTTAATCGAAGAGAACAATAGCTGCTCATAAGAAGAGAGAGATTTTGGTGTGGACAGACGACGAGATCGATTTATTACTCTTCGATGTTGTCTTTGTCTGTAGTGTTGTATTGTTATTGACGCAGCATTCATTGAAGCCACTTCCTTTCATTACCCGGGGAAGCTGTCCACACTAGCTCGCTTAGCCGTTGAATTAAGATTTACACGGCTCTCTTACCCGGCTAATAGGTATCCGGCCACAGACCTTAGACGACGCCGGGTTAGTGTGGACGATAGGGGGGTGTAGACTAAATAATTATACATTTAAGGCATTACCCGGCTTAAGCTTGGTTTATGCTTGCCGCGTCCGCGAGGTCCGCACGGCTCCACGCGGCCAAATTACGTCAGTTTAGCAACCACGCCTCTCCGCGCGGCATCCTCCCACACCAAAATTTCGCGGAGAAACATGGCGGACAGGCAAGAGCTCATATTGCCGGAGGTTCGTAAATAGACATCTTTATGATTCGGCCCATAGAGATCACTGTGATCAACTGTGTTTTAATGGAAGAGAGGACGGTCTCCTTTTTTCGTCTTTTTTCCTAATAAATAGCATAAAAGTTCTTCTTTGTTTAAGCTCACGGGTATCACCATCTTGTAAACAACAGTGATTACTACTTCTACTATGGTGTAGTGTTGTATGCATGCCGTAGAGCCCTACACCGCCCCCTACAGTCGTCAAGAATATTGGCTCTCAGCAGGGACAAGCCACAAAAAGTATAAACGCTGCAAGAAGGCGTCTCGGCCGGTTCCGCACGTCTCGTTTCCGCGCGGAATGTTCATGCATAAACCAAGCTTTAGTGTGGCCTAAGCCTTTTGGAAGGTTTTTGCAGTTGCAGGAATTCAGTGCCCACCTTCTACCAGGGAATTAGCATCATTATTGCTCAACCTTTTGTTTTGCACTAATGGGCCATTGGTCAATCATTGTCACACAAATCGCATAGGCTACAGAGCCTGCCTAAAATGCAGACGGTTGTTCTACTTTGATTTGTTTTTGTTGTCAGAGCTTAAATCATACTGTATGTTCAGACACAAACTTCTAGAAGTATTCCAGTTGTGTAAGAAGGGACATTACATCTTCTTTAAGAGCTGGACCGGAGAGAATATTTTTGGGACCAAGATACATATAATATATACCATTCATGGAGAACAGTGTGTGGTTTTTTGGTTGTCTCAGTTTGGCTTCAAAAGTAAACATTGCACTGCCGTGTCTATGCTCTGTAAGAGGCTGTCAGTAGCTATACAAAACATAATTCCACCATGTTTATGTGCTTCCTGGACATCTCTAAAGCCTTTGACCTGATTAATCACGGGAAGTTGTTTAGACAGCTACAACAGGTGTTCCCTCTTATTTAATACATATTCTGCACTACTGGTACACACACCAAACGTTGCAAGTAAGATGGGGATGACCTACTTAAGATTTCTGCAGCACAGTAAGATTTGTTTCTATTCTTTACTTTTAATTTTTGGTATATTTTTTTAATTCACTGGAAGCTTTAGGATGGGATAATATGTACCTATATAGAAAGAATGGAATGTGGAAGTCACATGGTTCATGCAGCAGCGAATAGTTCCAAACAGCAGCACTCCCATCATTGAACGCAGTTCCTTTTCGGTTTTTTAGAATCATTTTCTCCAGTAAGTTGATGATATTACAATATTTTCAGCATTGTGAAGCGTTAACTGACTGTTCTGTGTTAAAATAAGTCAACACTGATATTTAATGTGGCCAGTTTTAGTTAATTAAGTGTGTTAATGAGCTCTTTGTAGATTTAGCTGCAGCTAGCTAAATGTAAGCAGGAGGGGTCCAGACAAGCTTGACAAGCTGGAGACTGTTTAATTTCAGTCTGTCTAATTTAGCTTTTTATGAATATTCAGCACTGTTTAAAATGGGCTATAAATTTAATATAGTTTACGGATTTTAAATATGATTTTTTTATGCATTCGGTGTGTTGCTGGTCGCTGTATTATTAGTCTTTAACTATTGAATCAGATATTGAAGCACAAATGGATATACTCAGTAAAGAAAAATGTGATAATGAAGATGAGTAATTATTTTATGTCCTGACTACAACGACCATATATGACATAAACAGAATTAACAAACTATGCTGGTTTCTTGTTATGTCCTCCAAAACTAATAAGAGCTGAATCAAGATATTTGATACTTGAGCAGCTTAACCTTTGCAACGTTGATATGTACTGTAGAACGTTTCATTTGCACTTGTTTAATAAAATTATCATTAGCAATCATGTGATTGAGTAGAGAGTACAAGAAATTAAGAATTATTCATAACATAACCGTGTTGTGTTTCTTCCTGTCTCAATCTCTGAAAATATGATCACACTGTTACAATAAAAATTAATTCTTTAACAATAATAATAATAATTGTCTTTTGTAAACTATCCGGACATTTACAATTTAATTGGAGGAACAGTAAGGCATGCTGAGCCCTGATAGAAAATGTTTGACTCTCATGGAGGTTTTTTCCAGATTATTTCAGCCTGAGAACTCATTATGCTCTTTTCCAAGGTTTATCTCTGCATTGTTTCCTTGACTCAGGCTTCAGTGCTGCTTCTGGACCTCTCACTAAGATCAACCAAACAAATACTCCTGATTTTCATTCCCATAGCGGGCAACCTTAGTCTCCTCTTCCTGGTCTCGTTCCTCCTGAGATCAGACCTGTCTGCTCTCCTTACCAAGCTAAAAGACAGCAGTGAAGCAGTGGACACGGCTGAACAGGACCAGACCTGCAGCACCAGAGATCCAACACACCAGGCAGCATCCCAGGTTCAGAAGACGCCCCAGAATGAATCCAACATCTCCCAGCAGGGTTAAAGATACAATCAAAGGGAGCTGCTGTTACTGATACCAAGGATGAACTGTCATTAAGACTTTAGCACATTTCAACATTGTACACATTTTATCATAAAGTAGAATGGTAGTAAAAAGACTTCTTCACAGAAGCTTGTTTTACATTTTACATGATATTGTATAATAAAATAAAACGTTTGGTAGTTTCTTGTTTTTGCATAATTAGTATACACTTCCTTACCCCTTAATATGTATTTAAACATACAAACTTACTGGCTTATGGCATTGACTGTGAAGAAATAACAGTCTTTCCACATAACCCTATCCTGTCTGATCATTTCCTTATCACTTTTAAACTTACTCTAATGGATCATATCAAACCTGAAAGAAAACTTCATTATACCAGAACGTTATCAGACAACGCTGTAGCAAATTTTAAAGAAGCTCTTCCAACTTTAATTTCCTCAGTTTATAAATGCAGAACAGAAAACAGTGATTTAACTCGTGACCCCTCACAACTTGACATTTTAGTTCATAGCGTTAATTCCTCCCTGCGTCGGGCAATAGACAAAGTTGCCCCCTTGAAAAGGAAGGTGGCTAGCCATAGAAGATTAACTCCCTGGTTTAATTTAGAGCTACGTACCCTAAAGCAGAATGTTAGAAAACTAGAGAGAAAATGGCGCTCCACGCATTTACATGATTCCTTTTTAATATGGAAAAATAGTTTATTGCTATATAAAAAGAGCCTTCACACAGCTAGAACAGCATATTATTCATCTTTAATCGAGGAGAATAAAAATAATCCTAGGTTTCTTTTTAATACAGTTGCCAAACTCACACAGGATCATAGCTCTATCGAGCCAACCATTCCCCAAGCTCTAAGCAGTGACGACTTCATGCAATTCTTTATAAATAAAATAGACTCCATAAAGAATAAGATAATTGGGAACCTTCCCAATATGCTTGCTTCCTCCTTAGTTAATGAGGCAGCCTCAAAAATGGTTGAACCTAATATATGCTTAAACTGCTTTAATGCAGCCGAACTTTGTGATGTACTAAAATTATTAGCTTCATCTAAACCTTCAACTTGCGTTTTAGACCCAATCCCAACTAAACTCTTAAAAGAAGTTTTCCCTCTGATCGCTGCTCCAATTTTAAATATAATGAATCTATCCTTAGTCAATGGATATGTACCACAGGAGTTTAAGATTGCTGTAATTAAACCTCTACTTAAGAAACCCTCTCTTGATCAAAACGACTTAATTAACTATAGACCGATATCTAATCTTCCCTTCTTATCTAAAATTCTTGAGAAAATAGTTGCACACCAGATATGTGAGCATTTAAACAATAATGAGCTGTTTGAGAAGTTTCAGTCAGGCTTTAGAGCTCATCACAGCACTGAAACAGCTCTGGTGAAGGTTACTAATGATATTCTCATAGCCTCAGACAATGGACTGGTGACCATTCTGGTCCTGTTAGATCTCAGTGCTGCCTTTGACACTGTTGATCACAATATTCTCATAGAAAGGCTTCAACGTGTCGGTATAATAGGAACAGCCCTAGGCTGGTTTAAATCTTATTTGTCTAACAGATTTCAGTTTGTTCAAGTAAATGATAAACCCTCCTCAACCTCAAAAGTTACTTGCGGAGTACCACAGGGTTCAGTCCTTGGGCCGATTCTTTTTACTATATATATGCTTCCTATTGGTAAAATAATTAGGCAGCATGGGATAAATTTCCATAGTTACGCAGATGATACACAGCTATATCTATCCATAAATCCTGATGAATCCAATCAGTTAGGTAGACTACAAGCATGTCTGGAAGACATAAAAACTTGGATGACTCTAAACTTCTTGCTTCTAAATTCTGATAAAACAGAAGTTGTCGTCTTTGGACCAGAAGCTCTGAAAAAGAAACTACTTAGTCAGCCCCTTCACCTGGACGGCATTAAATTAGCCTCCAGTAATAAAGCAAAAAACCTCGGTGTCATTTTTGACCAAGATATGTCATTTAGATCTCACATTAAAGAAGTCTGTAGGATTTCCTTTTTTCACCTTAGGAATATTACAAAAATTAGAACCATCCTGTCCAGGAGTGATGCTGAAAAACTAGTCCATGCCTTTGTTACTTCAAGGCTGGATTACTGTAACTGTCTATTATCAGGTAGTCCACAGAATACAATTAAAAGTCTTCAGTTAGTTCAAAATGCTGCTGCTAGGATTCTGATGAATATTAAAAGAAGAGATCACATTTCCCCTGTTTTAGCTTCTCTTCACTGGCTCCCAGTAAAATCTAGAATAGAATTCAAGATCCTCCTTCTGACATATAAAGCCCTTAATAATCTAGCTCCATCATACATAAGAGACCTGATTGTTCCATATGTTCCCAACAGAGACCTTCGCTCTCAGACTGCAGGTTTACTGGTAGTTCCTAGGATTTCTAAAAGTAGAATGGGTGGCAGATCTTTCAGCTATCAGGCTCCCCTCCTATGGAACCGGCTCCCAGGGTTGGTTCGTGAAGCAGACAATTTGTCTATCTTTAAAACTAGGCTAAAAACTTTCCTCTTTGACAAAGCTTACAGTTAGAGATATGTTTATAGGTAGTTAGAGTCAGGTTAGACAGGTAGATAGGAAGAGACAGGTTAATGTTAGTAGTCAGGCAGAGTGTCAAAAGTTAGGAGGAGATAGGAAGAGGTAGGGTAGCTAGGTAGAGATAGATTAATGTAAGCCAGGTAAAGTTCTGGAGCCGGTCGCGGCTTACCGCCGCGGAAGAAATGCGCCCCACGGGGGCCAGCCAGCGCCGGAGAGAGGTCCCTCAAGGGGATCCTCCCGCACAGTGCGGCCGCCCATTACCTGTCGGGTTGAATCCCCCAGGCAGACTGTGCGGACCCCACCCGTTTATCTCTTAAACGTTTCTCGCCCTCTTCAACTCTGTCCTCTCAGTTCTGTCAATTTTTCCTTAAGATAGTTGTCGACTATTATTGTAATAACTCTTTTTGTAAAGTGCCTTGAGATGACATCAGTTGTGAAATGGCGCTATATAAATAAACTGAATTGAATTGAAACACTGTTTGAAACAGTTTGATTTAATTATAGTTTTTAATCAATTAACTATTTTACAAGTTTCTGGCTAGAAGCACAATCAACTGGGTTACACATAGATTTTTTCAGATCAGAGGAAAAACAAAAAATGAAATGTTTTCAAAAAATGAAAAATGTTACCTCCTTATTATTTCAAACTTTTTAAAATAAGTAGTTTAGATCAAGTCTGCTATTCATCTAATTTTGCATTGGATATCAGGCAGAGAGGAGACAGCGTGACATCTAAACGTGGTGTTTGGGACTATGAGTTTATCCTATAGTAACAGTAATATAGCATGCTCTATTGAAGAATGAACATCTGAATGTAAGCTGGAGCAGACCTCTTAACCACCTGCATATTTATAGGACCAGATATAGCCTCTAATCGGTGCACATGATATAATTTAGAGAAAATCACAGGAAAATTGATAAAAAAGTCGTTTATTTAGCCCTTTACACATGATTTTTTGGAAGAGGGATCGTTTGGACTCCCATCACCTAAGGATGGTCTCTTTCCAACATTCAAAGGGATCCCTGCTGTGACTGGGCTTCCATTGCCTGAATATGGTCGTCCTCTCTTTGGAGTTTTGAGTCTTGTGTCCACCTGATTAGAAAAAAAAGAATAAATATATCAATTAATATACATCTCAAATGCACATGAAGATAATAATCTAATATATCACAAACAAGGCAAATAGCAGAAATAGATAATTACCAGGATGAGAGAGGATGGAAGCTGTGCCTGGAACTTTCTCATGTTCAGTATCTCCTTCTTTGGCATCCTGAGAGTTTGGCAGTGCCGGCTGTAGAGGAGCCAGGCGTTGACGACAGCGAGGGTAAGATGTACATGTACCATCGCCGGGATTTCAGGGCATATTTGTATTTTGCTGTAAATGAGTCCAACAAATCCACACCTCCCATGATCATCTCATCCACAGAGTTGTGTTCTTCTGGTAACACCTGCAGGCAGTTCTCTCTGAGTGAATCAAGCCATGGTCTGAGTTTCCAGAGTTTGTCTCTCTTTTCAGTCTCTGACACTGTCAAATTGTTTACAAAATGTAATGCTGTCAACAGCGACTGGAATCTGTTGCGTGGCATCACATCAGCTACAGGTGGGTGCCGTGTGTTCGTCTCCCAGTACATACGGGTTCCAGGCATTTGTACCAGGCCCATCCTCAGGTACATGCCCAACGCTGTCTGTATTTCTTTTGTATTGGTATTAACCGATCTTCCGTGGTTTTGAATGCTGTACTAATTCGTATTTGTTGCCAGAGCTTGAGCCATGTCTTCTGACACAAACTTTTGGAAGTATTGCAGTGGTGTGTAGAGGGAGATGACATCATCTGTGAGAGCTGGACCAGAAAAATCAGTATTGGGAGTGATAAAATCTTTTTTCTGCCAGCGATATCTGTCATGGGGCACGATGTGTTTGTTTGACTGGAGCTCAGCTTCCACATTGGGTGGGCAATCAGTGGATTCTTGGTTTTCTTTGTTCACACAGGCATCGCGATCTGATTCTTCGTCCTTGCATCAGTGTCGTCGAAATCCATGTGCACATCACTTTCTCCGTTTTGGACATTAGCAATTACATCCTGCACACTGGACCAAGGATCTTTCCTCGCTGGTGGCATTCTGAAATGGAATAAATTTAATTGAGTTCATCATCAAATGTTTACACATTGCACTGAAGTAGCCTATTCACACATTTCACTGGTCAGACAATACTGTATGGCTGACCCATTGTAGACTGCGATTATCATCCTGATAGAAATGCATGTAGCCTCCAGCTTACAACCACATTTTACATTCATGAACACTAACACCTGTTCCAGAACAATGCCACAAATGCCCCAGGAGCATCCCCCACAACTGCTTTGACTATGGATTGATAGGAACATTTCTCTTCAATAGAGACTAAGACAAAGGGCAGACATGCACAAACAGAATTTCTTTGTTAGAAAGTCCTGCATTCTGTGATAAGAAGAAAATACTGAGAGTGTTCATTATATATCATTATATCATTATAAACATTATATATTATATTATACATATTATATTATAATCATTAGTAAACATGTAATCCAATATAAGACTAAAGGCTAGAATGTGTAAATCATGTGTAGTTTAAAGTTATATTTGAACATTTTGATTGAAGTTACTCTCAATACGTTCCTCTTAAAATTAGGACTGTTTTGAATGCCACTCTCGCCCAACGTTGTAATATTGCAACAATTATAAAACATGCTCCAACTAAAATATAAGGGCATATTTTCCACAACAATTACATATGCTCATGTTCTAAACACTGTAATAAAAACACAAAAAAATATTCAAAGCATATGACTTACTTGAATCAGATGAATCCAGTCCAGTAAATCGAATGGATGTTGCTCGAACGAAAAATTGGAGATTGTGTGACTTCTTGACCTGAGGGTGGGCCTTATATACAAATGTTGAATCCAATCGCATTGTGAGAACAAACAATAGGACCTAATGATCATGTTAATGTGGTTGAGCCAGAAAAAAAAAAAAAAATTAGAGGTTTTTGGGGATAACCAAAATTGTTGTAATTCTGCAACAGAGGGTCGTACAAGGTTAATTGATGAAAAATATATTTAAATCAAACTGTTTCAGTTAAATATATTTAATTTATAGCCTATTTTATTAATAGAAATAAAGCTCTCATCCAGTGACAGACTGACCACTTGGCAATATGGGCAGATGCCACCAGCTGCTCGGACTTGCTGATCATCATTGCTTGTGGTCGCATCACAAATAAATAAAAGCTTCATCACGAAGAAATAAAAAGTCTAAATAAATAAATAGATAAAGCAGAGAGGAGTGGCTGCAACAATAGGCGGCCCCAAATGGGCTAAAAAATGGCCCATAACAAAGCGGGTGTGTCAATAGGCAGCCGCAAAACAAATATGAATAAAGATAATAATAATAACCTAAATTGAGCAGAGCTGTAGGTGGCCAGAGATAAGAAGGAAAAAAGGCCTGTAAACTAAATAGTAATAATGATATTTTTTTCTGTCAACAACAAATAGCCTAAATTTATGTCATTTCTATATGGTATTTTGGACAGTTTTTGGGTCGTCATTGTCATTTCTTGCGAACGTATACCTCATTAGATGAAAGGTAACAAGTGAATGATGTGTAGTACGCTACTGTATCTACATAAAGGTGAAACGTTTATTTTTCATGTTATGGTTCAGCTTTTATTTTCCCTGTCCCCTCTAAGCTGATGTGCCCATGCGTAATTGCACACAGCTGACACTGTTTTCACGCACGTTTTGATTAATTTGCCCCCCGTGGTCGGGCAAATGGATCAGGGGGTGGTACGGATGAATCCTCAACAAATAAAGCCAAAATGACAAGCCCGCCACAACAAGGCGTCGGGACATTTGAATCAGGTGATTCAATCGTCCCGACAGCGACGCTTTGTGTTTATGGTTAAACTCAGTCTGCTCCTACACTGAACAACTTTGGCATGACTAATCTATCATTTAGTGGTGAAAATGACATGAAATCAAACCAATACAGCAAACTATCTAAAAAATAAACTGGATTTTTTTTCACTTAGTCATTTGGAAATCAGCTCGTGGCCATAACGTCCGCCGTGACGTACGAAGGTGATTTTGCCCAGGTGTGACAGGTCTGGCATGTTGTCGGTGTACATGCTGATACAATTAGAAGTGGCAATGTAGTATGGTTTATGAGGAAATGGGAATGATACAAACGCCCCCCCGAGTCAAACGACCCGGACTTCCCCTACTGTACTACCCGCTACAGTAGCTTTATAGCATAAGAGTGCTACCATTTCAAATGGCCACTTACCAATAATAATAATAATAGGCTAATAGTAATAATAATAAATCAGTTTTACAGTAGGAGGCTATAGTAGGTCTAGCTTTTCCAAGTCTCCCCAATTTGGTGATTAAAGCATAGCCTAAATGAAACTCTGTGAAGCTAGAACTTTTCTTTTTTTTCATTTTTATTTAAACCAGCAAATGAAATTTCACACAGCACAACAAACCCAAAAACATTAAATATATGTTTTCACATTTTGAAGATTTAAAAAAAATATATTTTAACGGCAAAAGCCAGAGCGCTGTGCCTCACGATCAGTCTTGCGGGGACTTCTTAGTCTCTCATTTATCTTGTTCCTGACTTTTTGCCATTGGTCCCTAGACAAGTTAGGGGAGCACTGTGAAACCTGTTGGTAGACTAGCAGGGCTGTGTATAAACCCTGAAAAGAAAGAATCCATGGTAAACAGAGAAAATAGTTGGACATGCTTTTTATCCCAACTGAAGCATAGCTGCTTAACTCTTTTTGTGAGCTACTCCAAAAGCTGGCTATCCTTCAAAGTCCCTATGAACTGTTAGGCGATCTAAAAGCCAGAAACTTTTGACCTCTGCATCACTCTACTTTTCCATCTCAGTTAATACAGTTTACAAATGCTAAACTAACTTCCCGTTCATTTTTGCATTTTAAGAACTGTTGTCAACTTGGGCTCAGTGCACATTCAACACATCATAATTACATCACCCTCTATTGCAGCAAGGCCAATATCTTCATTCATAAGTCCAGTGTTGCAGCAATATTGTGGTAATATTACTATCAAGCTTGCCAGCAAGTAGGCCTGGGCGGTATACCGGTTCATACCGAAAACCAGTGTTTATTTTCGTTATGATATGAATTTTTAATATACCCCTATACCGATGACTAGTTTGTTTAAAGAGCAGAAGTGTTTGAGTCAGGGCCGATTTCACTGCTACACGCTTTTCACCACAGTGTAGAAAAAATAACGTTTTTAAATAAGCACACAATTCTGAGAAAGTAATTCCAAAACAGAGGAGCCTCGTCTGTAGTTTAAAAAGTTTATCGGCTTTAAAATGTCGGACGAGAACCGACCGCCATACCTTTTACAAACGTTGTTGAGAGTAACCAGTAGGGGGAAGTGTTGAGCGCTATTTGACCGTCTGTAGGTAAACGCGGTCAACAGCGGCAAAACCATTAGGAAAGAAATCAAAAATAGCGGTGAATATGTTTTACATACCATCTACGATACTTCTGCCATCTTTTTTTCTGTTGTTATCTGAATATTAACCAGCTAAAAAAATTGCCTACGGTCACCATGTTTATTTTACTTCTTCTTTGGAAAAATCTGAGCTGGGTCTAAACTCTTCCCCCTAGCGGTGTTCTTCAGTACTACATGCAAAGCAATTAAAAGATGCAATTTGCTGCTTGCGCCAACGTGAGGTTTTAAAAAATATATACTTTCAGCCTTAGAACATCAAGAATGCCTACTAGAATCATAATCATTTAAATTATTTTCATATCATTCATCTGCGTCTAGAAAAAGCAATATGATGCAGTCCATATGGCAGTAAAATGGGCTATTTAAATCACATTTTTATATTATTCATTCTTATAAGATAATGTGGATATGAATGGTCTTGTATCGAAAAAAAATACCGTTAAATACCATAATACCGTTATGTTTTTAAAAAAAATACCGTGATATGAAATTTTGCCATACCGCCCAGCCCTACCAGCAAGAATGCCACAATGTTACAGCATTGCCCATTGTGCATTCAGAAAACACACAACGCTGGGAATATTACCCTAACATGCTGCAATGGTGTGTCTGACAAAGACGCCAAATGATTTACCAACCTAATTATCCTAAAGAGCACCTGAGTTAGTGCAGCACAGAAAAGGCTCTTCTGACATTTCAGCTGGCATAACAGCATTTGTGTGACTATGAGAAGACATCAGGCGTCTCCTTTTCCTTGGAATCCTCTCTAACTTACTGTTTGACAACGAGCTTTCCTTCATTCAGCAATCATTGCTGCCATCAGACTCATTCTCCGGCCCATACTGTCCAACAGAAAATTCAGTGTAAATAGTCATTCGCCTTTCTAAAGCAATTTCTACCATTTTATTTCTAGTCCTCTGTGTAATTTTCTCCAAAAAATGACAGAATTTAATTAATCTTATATATTGTTTGTGTTGGGTCAGACCCATGAATATATGAAAGTATAAAAGGGTCCTAATTATGGATGACGCCAGCATTCCCCAACTGTGCTGGCCCAGGGCAGGAACACTACACCCCGGACGAAACACAGTGCGACACACATGCACTTTGGATGATCAAGAACCGTCTCTCTCTCGCTCTGACATCACTCCTGGAGGGCTGGCGTTCAGGTAATCCCGACACATCGGTTGGCCACCGGATAGACCATCCTGGAATTTCTACATCTCTGAGTGGACAAAAGAACAGCTCAGAGCAGGAGGTTCGATTTCAAAAAAAGATGCGCAGCCACCTGCTTTGTCTCTCTGGTTCGATCCATTCTGAACTAAAGGAGACTCTCCCCTTTGCCCAAAGTCCTGATATAGTCTGGGATACGTGCGCATCCTTTCCTCACTCTAGCAAACCTTCCTTAAGCTGAGACTGGCCATGCAAGCTGCCCCTTTTCTCCCCTTTGGCTCATACGACAAGCTGAATTCCCCTTCCCTTTTTTTCCAAGTTTTTCCGTCATGATCAAAGGATTTACTTTTGCTGAAGCTGACCATCAACGCCTCAATGGAAGAGATTTCCATTCTCGGCTAGCCTGGGTGGAGCAAATTACGATTCCTTCATTTCTTTAATTTTTATGCATGCATGTCCTCTTAACGTTCATGAATCAGAACTGTGTTTGAAATGTACCGTTTCTTTTTAGTGAGTAAGTTGAGTTTGATTAAATGATTGTGTTGAAATATTTGTTTTACTTAGTAGACAAGCAGTGTTTGATTGATCATGTGTTATTTTTGCCTTGATCTCGGGTCTGAACCGCTGATTGGAGGGTTTTCCTTAGCGGTAGGCAAAACCGAATATAGTTTCTGTTCACCCTTTGTTCATCCAATTCAGGTTTTCTTTGTTAGCAGAAGGCTAGTTCATTTGATAAGCGCCACGCGCTCTCTTTGTTTAAAGACATCACAAGGTATCTCACCCAGGAAATAAAATAATAAAACTCCCCCTGTTCAGTGGTCTGTCTGCCTGCGGAGGTATGTCGCCTCTACGCGTGTGTGATTTGACGTACGTACCTTAGGAAACTCCCCGTGATGTGGCCTCTGTGACATTCCGCCATCTATCAGCTAGCTTTAGCTCTTAGCTTAGCAGTTAGCAGAACAGATTTGGTTGAGTTTTCAAATCATTGAGAAAGTTTATTTAAAAAAACCTGAGGTTTGTGTATTTTAAAATCATCTGCGTTATATTGGTAGTTGTTCGTTCACATAGGTGGTTGAGAAGTACAAATACCTCGGAGTTCACCTGGACAATAGACTGGACTGGAGAATCAACAGTGAAGCAGTCTACAAAAAGGGACAGAGCAGAATGTACTTTCTGAGGAAGCTGAGGTCCTTCAATCTTCTACAAGTCTGTGGTGGAGAGTGTCATCACTTCGTCCATCATCTGTTGGGGTAACAGCATCAGAGCCAGGGACTTAAAACGGGTCAATAACCTGATGAAGAGGGCTGGTTCTGTTATGGGGACGACTGTGGAACAACTGGAGATAATGATGCAAAGAAGGATTCTTCATAAAATTAAAAAGATCTTGGACAACCCTGAGCATCCTCTCCATGAGACAGTCTTACAGCAAGAGTATCTTCAGTCAGAGGCTTCTTCAGTTTCGCTGCAACACTGACCGCTACAGAAAATCCTTTCTCCCCACAGCCATCATTGTCTACAACAATTCCTTGAAAAATTAATTAATGAGCTACAATAACAGTTAATTTCCCTCTGGGCTCAATAAAGTATTTTTGAATTGAAATTGAATTGAATTGTTTTTGCATTCTGATACAGATGTCCCAAACCGCAATCAGAACCTGATTATTCACGCTATAGCAGCAGCTGTAAATTCTATCCTAACACATGTTTCTAGTTTAATCAGCTGTAACATGTTTGCATATTTTTCTTAAAGACTGGATTAAGAAAAATAAGCGGTGATATTCGGTTTTTCGCCAGAGACCAGATGCCACTAAATTACTCAAGTAGTCACAGGACAATTTAACGTATTTCCAAAAATACATAAAAAAAGGCTGTAAGGACAATAATTGATGAGGACTTACCCAGCTTTGCAGTCGCGTTGAGGATTATGCAATTCTCCTTTGCAATTGCTCACAGCTTATACGAATGACCTCCGCTTTTAGCACAAACACGACTTTCTGTTTCGCAGAGATCGGCCCAACTCCCCTTTAATCAACATAATGTCAGGCCTCCGGACTTTTGAAAGCCGTAAACTTTTTGTGTGAAAGGTCGGCTTTAGGAATAGTGATAAATGTCCCCGGCGGATTTGTAGCCATGAGGCCGGTGAATCAAACTAACGTCTTTCACATATCTAAAAGGCGCTTTAAATAACTTCTATTTAACAGTTAATTGCGATTTTAAGTTTCTCTCTAAAGTTATCCCAGTTTTCAAACGTTAAAGTGGTTATATATATATATCGGAGATTTTGCCTGCTAACTATGCTGGAAGTGTTCGTTGCTTCTCCATAGCAGCCGTAAATTTTGTTTCCTTTCTGCAACCCAACCACTCGCACAAGCACAAAGATGTCAACAAAGATCCTCACAACATTAGCACGTGAAGTGACTGCTACATCTATCTGATTGATTGAAAACGCAAGACCAGCCCCTGCCCTATAACCTATGCCTATAACCGATAGGCTTAAGTAGAACTACAGTGGTGTGGTTTAGAGTGAAAGCGGCTCACAGATCTTGGGAATTTTCAGATCACACACACCTGATTTTTTTTCTTAAAACTTCAGTACGCCGGAAATCCGGCATAGCACCGGAGCACTATCAGGCCTGAGTTTGGAATTAAGTTCTGGGTTGCATATGATTTAAACTCCAAATACATGTGTAATGCTATCCATTGCCTTGGCAAGGACGTCAGTCGTCCCTCAGGGGAGAGAAATTCCTAGAATATAGTGGTGAAGCGTCTATGCACAAGGGCAGAACTGTTACAACTGACAACTAATTTACGTCATTATCATTGGCTCAACGACTACTCACCCACAAAACTTCACCTGTTGGCACCATAAACAAGATTCGTCCGGAGGTTCCACCATCAGCCAAACAACCACTGGAGCGCAACGAATTTACCACAGAAGTATGTTGCAGCACTTTTACCCCTGTTGATAGTGCAGTGTTTATTTTCCCTTTTTTGCACCGAGAGCTCCAATTTTGTTGCACTATTATAGTATGTATAACCTTCAGTGACAATAACATAATTTTTTTGGGATCTTTATTTTTAGGTGTTTTCAACAACTGGCACAACTCCCACTGTTTATGCACCCAAATGGAAGAAGACCGTCTGCATCCTCAGTACCATGCATAGCAAAGTTGAGATTGGGGAGAACCGAAAGAGGAAGCCAAAAACAGTCACTGACTACTGTCATGAAGTGTGGTCTGGACATTATGGATTAAAAGGTTCGGCAGTACACTGTGCGTTCAGGAACCTCTCGATGGTCACTTGCTGTGTTTTATAATATGGTGGACATGGCAGCAATGAATGCTCAGGTGCTTTATCAAGCATGCACTGGAGTGAAGGAGAAAAGGATGGACTTCCTGGCAAATCTTGCAGATGAGCTTTCAAAGCAGTTTATGCAAGGAAAGACGGCGTAGAAAGAGCAGCTTCTTTGGCAACAATCTGACACACCACCCCTAGGGAAAAGAACCATGTGTCAGGTGACTATCCAATGTAAAAACAATTGCACAACTTCTCGCTGTGTACACTGCTATAAGTATACTTGTGGAAGATGCAGAAAGGACTTTGAGTGGGAGTGCCAGAGATGTGCCAACGAGTCAGTCAACTGAAACAGTGAAACATGGGTCACTCCGTCACACACAAACACACACTCAGAATGGATATGTGTATATTTTTATATTGTTTGTATTCTTTATTTTTTATCTTTTTACCTGAATATGAAAATAAACGTTTTTTATTCATGAAATGTTTGATTCTTTGAATGACTAGTCACTACACTGCTAATTCACAAGTAGGGAAGACCGGGGACAGTTGCAAAAATTGTTGATTGGGTTATTTTAATATTATTATATATTGTATATTTTATATTATTTTTTATCAAAATTAAAATATATTGTATTTGTAACATGTTGCAACCATCCCCGAACAGTGTTGTAACTGTACCCGGGCCCAGGGACAATTGCAACACTGGACAGCTTATATTTTAATACAAATTTAGAAGAATCTGTTCCCTGTAGTCATCTTTAAATAGTTTTAACTGTTAACAGAGGGGTGAAAGTATATTGTATAAAAATCTAGTTTGTCTCATCCACAAGGTTATTGAGTTATGGAGCCAAATGCAAAACGTTTTGCAACTGTCCCCAGTCTCTCCTAATTGCCACATTTACAGAACAAAGGCACCTACACACAAGTGCTTAACAGTCCTAGATAACAAAAGCCCTGTCAAATGACCGCTCTGTGGTAGAGTGGTGGGGATCCAGTCAAATGACCAGTCTCTGGTAGTTCTAGTGCTAAAGCTCTGAAAAGCTCCGGCATGATGCCGAAATCCATGCGCACATAAGTGTGAGTATGGATTTCAAATCCATACTCCCAGCAACTCACAAACTGCTTGTGTAAGTGTACTAAAGTAACTGAAGTACAGTTTAAAAAATGACGGTGTTTTTATTTTGCTGTATGTTAAGTACTTTTTAGGCTGGTGTGAAGAGATAAAATGAAAAAAAAGTAACCAACTGACTTTGGTGGACATCGCCCAACCCTAGTACAAACATCAGTTTCGGGACATTTTGTTTTATCGAATTGAGACTCATCTGACTTTCCATACCTGGTGCGGTCTGTATTTTTACTACTGTTTATGTGACATTTCGATTTTAGCTCCAAATGCTAATGACACAATATTTGTGTATCTTCATTCAATTCATGGCAGATCACCTTCAGCCCAGATCCTACGTGCAGTGGTGAGGATGTGCCTGGTAACATTAGGTGAAAGGAGCAGAGAGTGAACCCAATGTACAGTCGTGGCCAAAAGTTTTGAAAATTACATAAATATTGGAAATTCGAAAAGTTACTGCTTAAGTTTTTATAATCAGATGTATTGCATAGTTCTTCTTTGCCTTGAAA
The DNA here is from genome assembly GCA_028564705.1 of Apricaphanius iberus. Classification (NCBI taxonomy): domain Eukaryota; kingdom Metazoa; phylum Chordata; class Actinopteri; order Cyprinodontiformes; family Aphaniidae; genus Apricaphanius; species Apricaphanius iberus. The sequence continues at coordinate 432,193 of JAPXFQ010001693.1, read as the reverse complement.
ATTCCAGTGCATTTCATTGTTGTTATTAAGCACCTGCTGAGATCATTTCAGTAATCGTCTTGTTAACTCAGGTGAGAATGTTGACCAGCATAACGCTGGAGATCATTATGTCAGGCTGATTTAGTTAGAATGGCAGACTTGACATGTTAAAAAGGAGGGTGAAGCTTGGAATCATTGTTCTTCCATTGTTAACCATGGTGACCTGCAAAGAAACGCGTGCAGCCATAATTGGGTTGCATAAAAATGGCTTCACATGCAAGGATGTTGTGACTACTAAGATTGTACGTAAATCAGCAATTTATAGGATTATCAAGAACTTCAAAGAAAGAGGTTCAATTCTTTATAAAACGCTTCAGGGCGTCCAAGAAAGTCCAGCAAGTGCCATGATCGTCTCCTAAAAAGGATTCAGCTGCGCGATCGGAGTGCCACCAGTGCAGGGTTGCTCAGGAATGGCAGCAGGCAGGTGTGAGCACATCCTCACGCACAGTGAGGAGAAGACTTTTGGAAGATGGCCTGGTGTCAAGAAGGGCAGCAAAGAAGCCACTTCTCTCCAAAAAAACATCAGGGGCAGATTGATCTTCTGAAGAAAGTATGTTGAATGGACTGCTGAGGACTGTGGCAAAGATGAACCCTCTTTCCCATTGTTTGGGGCATCTGGAAAAAGGCTTGTCCGGGGAAGAAAAGGTGAGCGCTACCATCAGTCCTGTGTCATGCCAACAGTAAAGCATCCGGAGACCATTCATGTGTGGGGTTGCTTCTCATCCAACGGAGTGGGCTCACTTAAAATTTTGCGCAAAAACACAGCGATGAATAAAGAATGGTACCAAAACACCCTCCCAACAGCAACTTCTTCCAACAATCCAACAAGTTTGGTGAAGAGCAATGCATTTTCCAGCACGATGGAGCACCATAAGGCAAAAGTGATAACTAAGTGGCTCGGGGACCAAAACGTTGACATTTTGGGTCCATGGCCTGGAAACTCCCCAGATATTAATCCCATTGAGAACTTGTGGTCAATCCTCAAGAGGAAGGTGGACAAACAAAAACCACTAACTCTGACAAACTCCAAGAAGTGATTATGAAAGAATGGGTTGCTATCAGTCAGGATTTGGCCCAGAAGTTGATTAAGAGCATGCTCAGTCGAATTGCAGAGGTCCTGAAAAAGACAAGCCAACACTGCAAATACTGAACTTTTTGCATAAATGTCATGTAATTGTCGATAAAAGCCTTTGAAATGTATGAAGTGCTTGTAAATAACATTTCAGTAGATCACAGAAGCAACTGAAACAAAGATCTAAAAGCAGTTTAGCAGCAAACTTTGTGAAAACTAATATTTGTGTCATTCTGAAAACTTTTGGCCACAACTGTAGGATGTAGCTGAGCTTTGAGGTGTCATTCCCAGTTCAGATTCATTATATCAATGTGATAGAGGCTGCCTGACCCAGAAGTGAGGGATAAATTGATGCAAAATATTTTTTCTCCCAACCTAAAACACGCTAAGGATTTTGTATACAGTGTTGGAGCAGCCAAAGGAACTGAGTCAGAGGTTTTCTCTCTGACCAAACAACTTCTATGTTTGAAGAAGTGAGCAACAGGAATCTGGAACCCCTGCTGCAAGGACTATGGGGAAGAAAAATAAATAAAAATGGTTTCATGTAAAGTCAATATCAGACCTATGTTTTTCTTCAAAAGCACTTCTTTTAGACAAAAAGGCCAGTATCTGCACCTGTACTTAAGCAAACCAGAGGCCTTCAAACTACAGTTCAATTTATGCTGAGATCAAATAACATGCTGTAGAGTTCAGTTCTCTAACTATGTGTCTTTCAAAGCCAATTGGTTATACTGAATTATGGAATTATCAATATAAAAGGGGGTGAACTCCCACCATACTTTTTAGATTATTTGTAAAAAGATTCCACACCATAATTTCTCTGTTTCCCTTTGCTCCAGTCAGTCCCTTTCAAATTATCATAAACCTTGTGAAAGTAAATACATTAACTGTTCCTTCTATGCCTATACAGTGTACCTGCTTCCCAATGTCCAACTTCCTTCTAGACCAGAAGCCATTTATTATATAATTCACTTTTTGAAAAAAACACTTTAAAACTTTGTCTCCTGAGTGTATCCATGCTTGTACAGTCAGGTCCATAAATATTGGGACATTGACACAATGCTAACATTTTTGGCTCTATACACCACCACAATGGATATCAAATGAAACGAACAAGATGTGCTTTAACTGCAGCCTGTCAGCTTTTATTTGAGGGTATTTACATCCAAATCAGGTGAACGGTGTAGGAATTACATCAGTTTGCATATGTAACTCCCACTTGTTAAGGGACCAAAAGTAATGGGACACTTGGCTTCTCAGCTGTTCCATGGCCAGGTGTGTGTTATTCCCACATTATCCCAATTACACTGAGCAGATAAAAGGTCCAAAGTTCATTTCAAGTGTGCTATTTGCATTTGGAATCTGATGCTGTCAACTTTCAAGATGAGATCCAAAGAGCTGTCACTATCAGTGAAGCAAGCCATCATTAGGCTGAAAAAAACAAAGAAACCTATCAGAGAGATAGCAAAAACATTAAGTGTGGCCAAAACAACAGTTTGGAACATTCTCAAAAAGAAGGAACGCAACGGTGAGCTCAGCAACACCAAAAGACCCGGAAGACCACGGAAAACAACTGTGGTGGATGACCGAAGAATCCTTTCCCTGGTGAAGAAAACACCCTTCACAACAGTTGGCCAGATCAAGAACACTCTCTAGGAGGTAGCTGTAAGTCAACAATCAAGAGAAGTTCCACCAGTGTGAATACAGCGGGTTCACCACAAGATGTAAACCATTGGTGAGCCCCAAAAACAGGAAGGCCAGCTTACAGTTTGCCAAACAACCTCTAAAAAAGCCATCACAGTTCTGGAATAACATCCTATGGACAGATGAGACCAAGATCAACTTGTACCAGAGTGATGGGAAGAGAAGAGTATGGAGACGGAAAGGAACTGCTCATGATCCTAAGCATACCACCTCATCAGTGAAGCATGGTGCTGGAAGTGTCATGGCGTGGGCATGTATGGCTGCCAGTGGAACTGGTTCTCTTGTATTTATTGATGATGCGACTGCTGACAAAAGCAGCACAATGAATTCTGAAGTGTTTCGGGCAATATTATCTGCTCATATTCAGCCAAATGCCTCAGAACTCATTGGACGGCGCTTCACAGTGCAGATGGACAATGACCCCAAAGCATACTGCAAAAGCAACCAAAGAGTGTTTGAAGGGAAAGAAGTGGACTGTTTTGCAATGGCCAAGTCAATCACCTGACCTGAATCCGATTGAGCATGCATTTCACTTGCTGAAGACAAAACTGAAGGGAAAATGCCCCAGGAACAAGCAGGAACTGAAGACTGTTGCAGTAGAGGCCTGGCAGAGCATCACCAGGGATGAAACCCAACGTCTGGTGATGTCTATGTGTTCCAGAGTTCAGGCTGTAATTGACTGCAAAGGTCAAAAAGTTTGATTTATGGTTCTTATTCTGTCCCATTACTTTTGGTCCCTTAACAAGTGGGAGGCACATATGCAAACTGTTGTAATTCCTACACCGTTCACCTGATTTGGATGTAAATACCCTCAAATAAAAGCTGACAGTCTGCAGTTAAAGCACATCTTGTTTGTTTCATTTGATATCCATTGTGGTGTATACATCCAAAAATTGTTAGTATTGTGTCGATGTCCCAATATTTATGGACCTGACTGTTTGTATGAAACCTTAAACCATGACATACTATAACCAGAAGTACAATTTTAGCACGCTTTCCCTGACATATTACATGATCCACAGAAAGCTTTAAAAGCATCACAAAATCTCTATCAAATCGTACTAGTCAGGAAAAGGGTACAAAACCTTTATCATCCTAGGACTTGTTTTTCTTCAAATACACATGAATAAAAGTCATTGAGAGCTGCAAATGTCACATGACCTTTTGAACAAAAGACAACTCAGAAATTCTGATAAATATCTACTATAGAATTTCAGTCATATTTAAAAAATAAACATATCTCTTGAAGTTTTACAGTAAAAAAAGATCAACATTTCTTCAATCGGATTTTCATATTTGTGTAGAACTATGTAAAAAAAAAAGAAAGAAAGCACATAGTTTCCAACATAGTGACAGAAAACATATCAGAAAAAAATGTACCCCTATGTTTAGATTTATTCTGTTGTGGAAATTAAATTATGTTATTTTATGACAAAACTGAAAAACTTGAAAACTCTAACTAAAAACATTAGTTGTCTCTTTATCACATTAGCTAAAGGAATTAACGGTGGTTGCGGAAGGTTCAGAGAGCCTCTTGAGGCTCCAGAGCCAAAAGTTGTAGATCCCTGAGCTATACCATAGGGAAAACTAAGTAAAGAGGCTGCTTTTAGGTCTACAGCAACTTTTAAGGAACTTAAAAAAGCTCTGCCCAGTACTGACTGTGGTCAGCCATGGGGTAGTATGGAAAGACTGAAGTTTTTTCTGAAGAAATCTATAAGGGAAACAAACATTTTGGCAAAAATTTATTTAACGTCTCTAAAAAAAGGTGTATAAATGTCTTTAGGTCTGACGAAATGAAGATTAAAACTTAATTAAAAAATGTCTTTGTGGCAAAAAGTCAACTGCTTTCATTACAACATCATGCCCATGGCAAAGCATTATACCTGATGATGGAGTTTGGTTTTCTTCAGCTTAAAATGTTGCATCAGTCAAAGTGGAGGATTTTTTATTGAGTCTGCTTCTGTTAATTTTAGTTTGATGAGGTTGAACTATTAAATAATGGAATGTTGTCATGATCCTTCTTGTCTTTTACCCTGTATCAGGTTTCAAAACTCATTCAGCTCATCTGGATATCATCTGGGAGTCTTATTTCCTGCTATGACACAATTTCCATGCAATCTATTACATTCCACTCAGATGTTCTGCCTCAGTAATTCATTTTGTTGCACCTGCTCTGGCATCAATATAACTCTTATTTGTACAAAGTCGGTTGCTTGGTGATGTGTGCTTTTGCCTTCTCATATACAATTTATCAGCTCGACTTAATCACAGCCCCGCTAAGCGACTTGATCAGTCCATTTTGAAGTATATTCCGCAAATAAGTATCTACAGAAAAAGAAGGCTCACAAAGCAAAGTCATGACAGCGGCTCATCCTCTGCTGCTCATCATGCTTCTGCAAAACTCCCAAACCTACATAGTCCAGCCCGCCTCTCAAAGAAACTCAGCCTTTAACTAATGTATAGAAAGGGTGTCAAAAAAAGACAGTTTTGACCCGGAAATATATAATACACTGCAGATGGGAGATAAAAAACGTGAAGGAGTTAATTAAAACGACCCCCCCCCCAAATTTGAGACATTTTCATTTCAAAAAATGGATCATTACTCGAAGCTTTCTAACAAATTCCTCTTGGATGACATCTAGTGGCCTTTGGTATGAACAGTAACTTGAATGAAATTGCTTGCCAAATAATGAATAAACTTTTCTTTAACTGATGCTTTTTTTGGTGTCTTAAAGATTTCTGGGAAAGAAAAAACGAAACTATATATGTAGCTTTGTTTTTTATTTTTCAATTTGTTATTGGCTGACATAAATATGAAAACAATAAAGGGACCAACTGGGAATTAGAGACTGTAGACACTGCATAAGAACCACCCTCTCTACCACGGGATAGCTAACATCTTTGGATTATTCACTTGTTTGCTGGTGTTTGCTACTCACCACTAGAACCCACCACAGATTCAGCCAATGATTTAGGTATTTTTGAACCATTGATTTGGGTACCCAAACAATGATGTATCAAGCGGGGCTTCAGACATTAATGACCACTTGGCTTGGCTCAGAAGAATCAAGCATCGACACATTGCTTCTGAAGCACAGTTTTTTTTACATCTGCACCAAAACTTCAGCTTCAGACGGGCCATCACTACTCTCACCCATCCTTCAAGGTTCTTGACATTCCCTTCACCTGCTGTGACGTCACCAGGCCCGTGGCCATTTACAAAAGGTTGTCACCACCTGACACCAACCACCAAGGGTAAGTGGATTAGAGCACCAGCAAAAACCTTTTCAGTTTTTCCTGAATGCCTCCCTGCCAGTCCTTTACTCCAACCAATTCCTTATTTTTTATAGACTCCTAAAACTTATTTCAGGTGCTGGTTGTCGTTCCAGGTCCTCAGAGTCAAGCTATTACAAATTTTACCTCAATCAACATGCTGCCATTTTGCCAGGTTATTTTCATTGACAAATGTTTTTAGCCACCAACATCTCTGTATTCTTCTGGTGAGGGATTTTGACACTTCAATTCGTATTACACCAGGTCTGGCATTATGCATAGCTGCAATGCCTTGTTTTGAAGGGCGCATCGACTGAGAAAGCTGAGGCCTAATTAGTGGGAGCATATGCAGGGGAGAGGGGGAGAGCAAGTGGAAACAATTAGTAAATGGGTGAGGGAGCAGTATGGCATCGAGAAAACAAGAAGGGAATAAACAGGAATTCATCCTAAATAAGGAATTAGAAACTTAACTAAAGATGAAATATCTAAGAAGAACTAAAGCAGTGTTTAGGCTGAATTTTCCCCGAATTTCCCCTTCCGGATATGGGCAGAAATGCCAGATTTAATGTACATTTGGATCCAGTGTGAATATCTGTAAAATAGGATGTCACATTTTAACACAAACCAAAACCCGGCAGGAAGACCATGACAGCTATATAGTTGTTACTATGCTGTGTCAGTGTGCAGGTCTCAGCCGCATTGATATGAAAATAACCACAAGGGGAATGGGTGAGTTTGTTTTTCAAATTGGAGCGGAGCAACAGGATCGCTGCAACTGTATATACTTTTTTTTTAGTACTGTGTGTGCGATCCAAAGCTCTTAGGATAGTTTTAAAATCCTACCATTTGAACCAGGCTTAACAAAGACTGTTGAACTTGAGAGGCAAAAATAAAAGTTAAAACAAAAACCATAAAACAAAAGGTGAATACATCTAAGAGCAGGAAGGGGAAAATAAAGAAAGACCAAAATGTAAAAGGTAAGGTCCTAAAGAAAAGCACAACAAACACCAAGAAATTGACTAAAATTATAATTTAAACTAAATAAGGAAAATAAATAACTGAAACTAAAACACATACTCTTAAAATTAAAACGCAATCTGCAACAGATTTTTTTTAATAGTTATATTAAAAAATAAACTACTTTTAGATTCATGTCACAATCTCTTTCTTGGGCTGCACAAGAGAGACTCTCACTGCAGTCAAAAAAGTAACTACATGGTGTTTACTCTAAGTATGTTTTAAATAAGCTAGTTTTTACTTGAGTACGTCTTTAGACTGGCAATTTTCCTTGTACTTGAGTAGAATTTCCTCAGAGTAGAAGTACTTTTACTTGAGAAGAATGTTTTAGTACTCTTTCCGTATCTGTAACTAGAATAATCCAGTTTAGGTTTTGATCAAAAATATTTTAGATTTCAATGGATGAAATTTTCAGATTATCTGAAGTAGATGCCAGCTGTGGCATTATTGGATTGGGTTTGACCCCTTTTCTTCCATGTATGCAAGTTGCTGGGGCCTTGCGGCCAAGCACACTTTTACATACTTGTACCTACTTTTACAGCATCCACTTAGAAAAAAAGAAGAGAAGAACTGAAAAAATATTGATAGCATTTATATTCTAGCCAGAATATTAATGCTGCTTTTGTATTTTTGTTGCTGCTAAAGGATAAGTTATATAATAACTGATCTTTCCAGACTGTATAGTACAGTTGTAGCCAAAAGTTTTGAGAATGACACAAATATTAGTATTCACAAAGTTTGCTGCTAAACTGCTTTTAGACCTGTGTTTCAGTTGTTTTTGCGATGTACTGAAATATAATTACAAGCACTTCATACATTTCAAAGGCTTTTATCGACAATTACATGACATTTATGCAAAGAGTCAGTATTTGCAGTGTTGGCCCTTCTTTTTCAGAACCTCTGCACTTCGACTGGGCATGCTCTCAATCAACTTCTGGGCCAAATCCTGACTGAGAGCAACCCATTCTTTCATAATCACTTCTTGGTGTTTGTCAGAATTAGTGGGTTTTTGTTTGTCCACCTGCCTCTTGAGGATTTACCACAAGTTCTCAATGGTATTAATATCGTGGGAGTTTCCAGGCAATGGACCCAAAATGTCAACGTTTTGGTCCCCGAGCCACTTAGTTATCACTTCTGCCTTATGGCACTGTGCTCCATCGTGCTGGAAAATGCATTGCTCTTCACCAAACTGTTGTTGGATTGTTGGAAGAAGTTGCTGTTGGGAGGGTGTTTTGGTACCATTCTTTATTCATGGCTGTGTTTTTGGGCAAAATTTTAAGTGAGCCCACTCCCTTGGATAAGAAGCAACCCCACACATGAATGGTCTCAGGATGCTTTATTGTTAGCATGACACAGGACTGATGGTAGCGCTCACCTTTTCATCCCCGGACAAGCCTTTTTCCAGATGCCCCAAATAATCGGTAAGAGGGTTCATCTGAGAATATGACTTTTTCCCAGTCCTCAGCAGTCCATTCACCATACTTTCTGCAGAAGATCAATCTGTCCCTGAGGTTATATTTGGAGAGAAGTGGCTTCTTTGCTGCCCTTCTTGACACCAGGCCATCTTCAAAAAGTCTTCGCCTCACTGTGCGTGCAGATGCGCTCACACCTGCCTGCTGCCATTCCTGGGCAAGCCTGCACTGGTGGCACTCCGATCCCGCAGCGAAATCCTCTTTAGAGGACGATCCTGGCGCTTGCTAGACTTTCTTGGACACCCCGATGCCTTCTTAACAAATCAGGATCGCAGTTTGGAAGTTCTTGATAATCTATAAACTGTTGATTTAGATGCAATCTCAGTAGCCACAATATCCTTGCCTGTGAAGCCATTTTTATGCAACGCAATGATGGCTGCACACGTTTCTTTGCAGGTCACCATGGTTAACAATGGAAGAACAATGATTCCAAGCTTCACCCTCCTTTTAACATGTTAAGTCTTCCATTCTAACTCAATCAGCCTGACATAATGATCTCCAGAATTGTGGTCGTCAACATCCTCACCTGACCTAACAAGACGATTACTGAAATGATTTCAGCAGGTGCTTTAATAACAACAAAAAATGCAGTGGAATTTTCAAAGCAAAGAAGGACTATGCAATTAATCTGATCACTGTTCATAACATTCTAGAGTATATGCACATTGCAATTATAAAAACTTAAGCAGCAACTTTTCCAATTAGCAATATTTATATAATTCTTCAAACTTTTGGCCACGACTGTAGACCATATTTGTGGATTTTTCTTTAGAATGAGCTTCCAAACTATTCTGGGATAATGTCTATCAGCACAGGTCAGAAAAACCTACAGGGAAGCTGCCATGGAACAAGCGGGGTAATTCAGATCTAAAAGGAAATCAAGAAACACTGGTTTTAAATGTTTAAAGAAATGCAGCTCTCTTAAATCTATTCTACTTGACATAGAATTGGCTTGTGTTTGCACAGCAGCCAATCCAGGAGCAGCATTCGTGTTGCTTGCGCTGCTTGGCTGTACTCCCAAGAGCAGAGACAAGGATGTTATGTTCTGCGGTAGTGCTAAGTCCACTGTGTGTATTAATACATATTAGGGCTGGACGATATATAAAAACAGCTTATTGATTAAATTGAATTGTCATATTGATCGATACTGATAACTATCAAAAAGTGATGAAAAGGTATTTCAAGTGCAGCCCTCTCTAATGAACTAATTTTAACAGAGGATTCAATTCAGCCTTTTTACCTTAAAGGTATTGCGGAGAATCTTTTTCTTCCGAGTGGATCATCTAGACCAGTATTTCTCAAACTTTTCACAGTGGGTACATCCTGAGAAAATGTCGAGCTCTGCAAGTATCAAGACCAACCTAAACACATAGTAGAGAAGGATTACCCTTTTAAGTATAGACAATTAACAAAGGAGAGTTATTTACTCGTATTAAGGATTATTTATTGGTCATTGATGCCAGTCACACTGTGAGTGAATTATAATTTTTTTTATTAATTTTATTTTCAAAAAAGATTTAGAACTTTTCTCCAGGTACCACTAGGGAGAGCTTGAGTACCACTGGTGGTACACTCACCACAGTTTAAGAATCATGGATCTAGACTATTGGTCCTCCTAATTGTTAATCATCCTGAGAGTGTGCATGTGCACTCTCACATGTTCATCTGTTGCGCTACTTCATTATCTATTCATTCTGCCTCACAGATCCCACTGGATTGTTTGAAGATGGCTGAGAGCCGCAAGAGTAAAATAGTCTTTGAGGGATAAAAGAAGAAGACAAAGGGTTTAGAAGAGAGAAAAAGGACCAGACTGTTTTAGGAGATTATTTCCAACAATGGTGTGTGCTGACAGCACAGGTCGGGCTCCCCACTGATTCCACCATCGCCAAATTTCATTCAGCAGGTAGTTTTTGCATTACTTTGTCAGGAGATCGCACAGGTATTGATTTTTTTTCCCTGTGATGTATGGATATTTAGTGATGGTCCTTTTCTACAAGAGGGTAGTTATTTCCTGAAATTCGGAAAAATCCTCCGCTATACCATTAACTGAAGGCTTGTAAGAACCAAAAACACAGAGTCAAGAGATCTGAGTGACAACTCAGTGACTCGTTATCACTGCTGACAACGTAAATAAAATGCAAATGTAATTCACCATTAAATAATTGATTAGAATTTTAAAAATATGTTAGTAATTTAAGTTGATTGCTTATGTTTTTTTATGTCTTTTAAAACGTTTTATGTCCCTTTATTATATTAATGGCTCAGACATTTGGTTTACTTCGTATGTGACAGAGCACAGAAGAGGTCTTTCCACTCTGTACTTTTGGAAGAGTTTTCACTTCCGAGGACGTGGTGGAGTACCAGCTAGACATTTTTAAAGCCGGGTATTGATAGCAACCCGACCTAGGAGGGCCCTGCATAGATCTACCAGGACAACTTTGCTGACAGTAGCATTTCCTGTGTTTTTTGTTCATTACTGTTATATTCATTGTTGATATGCATCCCATATTGGTTCAAAAAGTGATGCAACATATACTTGCCGGTGAACTACTGAAACTGTTCTTCAGGACAATACCCTGCACCACTTCTTACTGTGAGATCTTTTGTAGGTCAACTCAGGATAAGTAAGGGCTCCATGACAAAGCTGCCTAGGTTTGCATTTGTGATTGGTTTGAAATAAATGATGTCTGTACAACTTGCATATTTTGGTGTTTTTATCAAATCAATTTTTTGCAACCAAGACATATTCACATCTCTTTCAGCAAAAGACACACCTAGTAAGGCAGGGAGTGAAGTAGACCAACAATCCCTCTATATGGCCTACGTGTGAGAAGAGACATTCACATGTAGACGGAACTGTGGATGCAGGTGGCTCTACCATGCTGTTTGCATGTTGAGAAAGCACTGAAAGCAGCATAGCTTGAATTTCAGGATAAACTGGGCAGGTCATATTGTGAATGCATCAATGTAATAAAGAAATTAATCATGTTAATTATACAACTTAATAGACCTGCCCCAAAGTGTTAATTTTTTCAGTGTGGGCTGGCGCCATGTCATGTTGGAATATGAAGTCTCTCCATAAAACTAGCCTGAAGAAGGAAGCACGACGTGCTCCAAATTTGTTCTGGTAAATGTCTGCATTGACTATGTTGGACCAACACAAGCAGATGACATGGCTCTCCAAATGAACACAACCCTTGGTGACTTCACACTGAACTACAAGTATCTTAAGTATCTTGAATAGCATTTTTGCACTGGACTCTGGGCAGTGGTTTCCAAATGAGATGAAAAATTTGCCGTTCTTTTTAGCCCAAGAAAGACGCTTGTGACATGTGTAGTTCAGGAGTGGCTTGACAAGAAAAAAATAACATTTGAATCCCAGGTCCAAGATCTGTCAGTGTGCGGTGGCCCTTAATGCTCAAACATGCACTAACTCCAGCCTTAGTCCACTGCCTGTGAAGCTCCCTAACATATTTTAAAGGCGTTTTCCTGAGAATTCTCTCCAGGAAGCGGTTCTTCCACACTTTTCTCTCCCACATAAGGTTCTAGTCATGTGCTCTCATACAGCACTTTGGGAACATCCCAACTTCATTTTAAATTATTTTTTGAGGCTTTCCCTTCATATGGAGGTTATCAGTGATGGTTTTCCTACTGAACCAGACTAAGAGACCATTTAAAAGCCCAGGAACCCTTTGCAGCCTTTTTTTGGATTACTTAGCTAACCAAAGTGTGTCACATTAAGCCTAAATTATTAAACCCTTCCACAAAATCCTTTCTTGTTTTGATTTTGAATTTGGGGTTTTCATAAACTATAAGCTATAATCAAAATTCTAACAAATAATGGATTGAAATAGCTCGCTTTGCAAGTAATGCGTCTATATAGCTTATTAGTTTCAGTTGAATTACTGAAATAAACAAACTCTTGCATGATATTCAATTTTTTATACAAATAGAGGCCATTTACAATTTTATTCTGACAATGCTTACAAATTGTGTCTTTGTGTCTGTTAACTAGTCAGTGATTCTGTTTTGAAGCTAGGACCAAGATGGTGTTGAGGTTATTCTCAAGCTGCACAGTGGCACAATTGCTAAAACTCTTACATTACAGCAAAAATGTCCTGTGTTCAAATGTCAGCCTCTTTCTGCATGATGTTTTCATGTTCTGTCTGGGTACCCCAGCTTCCTTCCCCAGTTCAGACTGTTTGGACCATGTTTTTCTCTAAAGAACTGTTTTTCAACCCTATTCCTCAAAGCACACGGCCCTGCAGGTTTGAGATTTATCCCCGCTTGAGCACAGCTGACTTCAGTTGATGGATGATTAATGGGCTTTTGTTGAACTCATCTGAAACAGGCATGGTATGGGAGGGAAACATGCGGAACATGTGCTTTAAAGACCAGGGTCAGGAAACAGTGCTCTAAGTTTTGCTTAGATATGAGTGTGTGTGCATGGTTTAGTCCTGTGTGTCTCTGTGTAACTGTGTAACAAAGATAAGTTTAAATACATGATCTTTACCAGGATGGGTTGCTGTTTTTACAGTGTTTACATAACATTGTGTCTACTGCCTGGATAGAAGTCTTTATGAGCCAACTGTATCAACAAAACTAAGTACTTTATAACTATTTTCCTTCTTACTTTAAAATAAGACTAAGGGGTATCAAGCGTAAAGCAGTCACATTCACACGTATGACTTATAGATCAGTGTTATTATCTCATATGCCTTCAATGTCAGTTATTAGATGATCAAATCACATGGAGATGCTAACTGGATAGCTCCTTTTAAGGCAGAATTCACTATAAGAAATATTGTGGTGTTTTAAAACTGTGCGTTACTCCCCTATTCTTTTGTTTTTGAGGTATTTTGAACAGTAGTCTGTCATACCTCACCTAATCCATATTTTGGAATCATTAGTTCTGTCCAAATATGACACTAACATTTTGTGTACTGACAAATACACACCCACTGTTGAATACAAACAACACCTGGGAGTACGTGATTCTTTCTTTTAACAAAAGATGCATACCATTTTGTTGATGGTTTCCTTGCTGTTGGAGATTACCAAACTCTGATCAGAAACGCTGTGAAATAATCAAAGATAAGCGTCTTTACAGGGTTAGCAGCTAGGTACAAAGATAGTGGTAAGCCATATATTAACTTATGTTAGCGATGTTGGCTGGCCCATAAGCAAACAAATAGTATATGGTGTTCCTGTTTTGTGTATTGTTGGTCATCGTGACCAAAGAAAAACCCAGCCGTTGGAGAGATGGAGGATATAAGGAAGACACTTGATCTTCTTTACTAGGATATATGAGCTATAAAGGGTAAGCAGGATAAGATTATCAGACTGCTGGAGGAAGTAACACAGTTACATATTCAGATCGTGGAAGGGGATAAGAAAATAGTGGAACTGGAGAGGAAAGTGGACGATTTGGAGCAGTACTTTATGATCAATGATATGATCGTGACCAGGTTCAAAATAAAACCTTCATCATATGCTCATGCGATGACTGCTGGCAATGAAGACGAGCCCTGACACCTGGAGAAGAGCTCCATGGAACAACAGGAGAGGGCATTTCTTGCATCCAGGAATATACCTCTGGATGGGAATTAAATCGAGGCTTGACACCGTTTCGTCATGAAGAAGGACAACAACATGCTTTGATTCTCCTTCTGACATATAAAGCCCTTAATAATCTAGCTCCATCATACATAAGAGACCTGATTGTTCCATATGTTCCTAACAGAGACCTTCGCTCTCAGACTGCAGGTTTACTGGTAGTTACTAGGATTTCTAAAAGTAGAATGGGTGGCAGATCTTTCAGCTATCAGGCTCCCCTCCTATGGAACCGGCTCCCAGGGTTGGTTCGTGAAGCAGACAATTTGTCTATCTTTAAAACTAGGCTAAAAACTTTCCTCTTTGACAAAGCTTACAGTTAGAGATATGTTTATAGGTAGTTAGAGTCAGGTCAGACAGGTAGATAGGAAGAGACAGGTTAATGTTAGTAGTCAGGCAGAGTGTCAAAAGTTAGGAAGAGATAGGAAGAGGTAGAGTAGCTAGGTAGAGATAGATTAATGTAAGCCAGGTAAAGATCCGGAGCCGGTCGCGGCTTACCGCCGCGGAAGAAATGTGCCCCACAGGGGCCAGCCAGCGCCGGAGAGAGGTCCCTCAAGGGGATCCTCCCGCACAGTGCGGCCGCCCATTACCTGCCGGGTTGAATCCCCCGGGCAGACTGTGCGGACCCCACCCGTTTATCTCTTAAACGTTTCTCGCCCTCTTCAACTCTGTCCTCTCAGTTCTGTCTATTTTTCCTTAAGATAGTTGTCGACTATCGGTCTCGTGCCGGTATTTAGCCTTAGATGGAGTTTACCACCCACTTTGGGCTGCATTCTCAAACAACCCGACTCCGAGAAGACCCCGGCATGACGGGGGCCGTTACCGGCCCTACACCGTCCACGGGTCAGGAGGACTCAGACAGAGTGTTGGTAGCCAGGTCTCCTAGTAGCTAGGAGACAGGTTAATGTTAGTAGCTATGCTGCTTTAGGCTAGGCTGTTGGAGGACATTATTAGGGTCTGTTCCTACTTTCTCTCCTACTTCTCCCCAACTGCATGATGTGCTGTCAATTCAAGCACTAACCTGTTTTCTATTATAGTAGGTGCTCCGGATTAGCCCTGCTTGACGACCCTGACTAAGATGGCATTGCAGTGACGGAAAATTCTCCACGTCCTGCAACAAACTTCTGCATCAGTTCTATTGCTCTTTCTGTGTCTCTGTTATGTATTCTCCAAGCCACAGACGGTCGCGGCAGATAACCGCTTGTGCTGAGCCTGGTTTCTGCCGGAGGTTTCTTTTCCTGTTAAAAGGGAGTTTTTCCTTCCCACTGTCGCTGCATGCTTGCTCAGTATGAGGGATTGCTGAGAATTCCACGACGCAATCTTATGTGGTTCTGTAATTTCTACACTTAACATTGTATTGTAATAACTCTTTTTGTAAAGTGCCTTGAGATGACATCTGTTGTGAAATGGCGCTATATAAATAAACTGAATTGAATTGAATTGAATTGATTCTGAGCTTTCCTAATCCGAAAAAATGAGATTGCACTGAAGAAACAAAGCAAATAGCTGAAAGGTTTATATATAAACTTGAACAATCACTTAATCAAAAGAAATACAGAGACTGATATAAAGACCAGATATTTGAGGAAACAAAAAATAATTCAAAATACTTGGATCATGAACTGTAAAGTATATATTAGAATGAATAGTTTTACTGAAAAGGTTTAAGTTTCGGTAGTTAAAGATACAGAGAAACTGAAAAAATATGAATAGATATATGGTCTGATCAATGAGGGGGAAATATGTTTATTTAAATATTCATACTATGATATCTAATCATAATTCACCTTATATTAGTTGAAACGGAATTAGGCTAACATAAAAGGATTTTGGACTATGAGCATCTGGATTTGAAACCTGAACATAAAACATTTGATTTGGAAGATCAATTAGATCCTGACAGTTTGTTTTTATCACCGGACAATATTAATTGCAACTACTATTTTGAAGATAATAAAACTGTTGGGTCTAAAGGTTATTTTTCAGTTATTCACTTCAATTGTAGAAACATGCTTACAGATTTCAGTAAAAGAATACATAAAACACTCTGAACAGCAACATTGTATTATTGAGCTCTCTGAGACATTGTTTAATGATGACAAGGCTGTTGATTTTGAGTTAAGTGATTATAATATTATATTTTAATAAAAGATTGAAATTTAAAGTAATTGAAAATATGAAATTAGCAATACATGATATACTTGAATGTGTATCAATAGATCAATCAATGCAAAAGGAAAAACTATGAAGTAAGTTGTTTATAAAGATAAACCAGGCTCAAGTTTAAAAGTATTTACAAACTGGATGGGAAAAACATTCTGCGGAATAAGTAATAAGAGACTATTTATTTGGTGGGATTATAATATTGATTAATTTCATCCAAAACAGTATACATAAAAGGGGACATATCATGAAAATTCAATTTTTTTAGCCCTTCAGGTTCTGCAACCTGAAGGGGGTCGGAGTATGCAGCGACCCCAAACTGGATATAAAGAGATTCCACCAAAACAACTTATCTAGAAGAATGTAAAAGCATGATATGTTGACCTTTACTGAAAATACAATATTTATTAATAGAATGTATAGTATGAGTCTATATCAAACCACTACAAGACCTAGTAGAATTACATCCTATAGCACTACCTTCATTGATAATATTTTAATAAATAATAATATTTTGATTATAAGAGATTGTCTCAAAATAAAACTGTCTAAACATCTTAGAACTGAGGAAGCAATCAATTCATTGTATCATGACTTAAAGGATCAAGACTGGAATACTGTATATAAACAGAAAATGTAAACATCCCCTTTGATAATTTATAGGAATATTCCCTTAAGCATATGATAAAACGGTCCAATTCGTCAATTAAGTAAAAATAAATCAACTTGAAAATCCCCATGCTTAACCAAGAGTTTACTAAATTTGTGTAAAAAAAAAAACTTGAAATATAGAGTAATTTATTAGATTAATGACTGAAAAATCTAAACTTAGATATAAAAAATTTAAAAATGAATTGGCTGACTTGATAAGAACTTATAAGAAATTATATTATGTCAACCTATTAACAATATAAGAACAATAATAAAGAGGAATGCTAAATGATATAATTAAAGGGGATTTTAAAAAGGGTACATATCCAGATTGCTTTATACTGATTAAAACAGTAAGAATTATAATCGGAAGGAAATTACTGACGGTTTAGCAAATTTTGTCAATATTGGATCAGATGTAGAAGAGAAGATTTCAGTTAAAGATAATCACTTGTGTCAAATGAAAAAATAAATAAATTCAAAGACTATGTTCCTGTCTGGTGTAACTAAAGCAGAGATAGTGGATATAGTTAATGGATGTATAAATAAGTCATCTACAGATTGTTTTGATATAAATATGACATTAATTTAAGAAGTAATAAATAATATATCTAAACCTTTAACTTATATATGTGATCCATCATTTCAAATGGAATTTCAAAATTATATTACAATTGCTAAAGATATTATATAATATAAAAATGGAAACAAACAAATCTTCACTAATTATAGACCTTTTTCTATGCTCCCTCAACTTTCTAAAACTGGAGTAACATTTTAATTATAAATTAGAACAATTCATAGACAAGTGTACTGTAACTGATCAGTCACAATGGATTTAGGTCAGCAAGGTCAACGTTAATTGCTGTAATCAATGTAGTGGAAGAATTTGCAAATAGTTTAGATATAGAAAGATATGCAGCTGGAATATTTAAAAAGCCTTTAATACTATTAATCATCCAATATTTAAGAAAAAAACAACTAGAAAGATATGGTATTTGGGGAATGGCCTAGCCTGGGTGTCAGTCGAAGTCCCGCAAACAACATGGTCTGGAAGTTTGGTGTGGCATTCCTCCGTTGAGGAGTAATTATGCCCGGACAAGACTTGTTCGGGCATAATTACTGGGCTTACGAAGATTGACAGGTGAACAACAGTAACGTAATCAACCACGTCACCAAAGATGACGATGGTTGCCGCTGGAGAACTGAGATGTGTAGATTCTGCCATCGAGTCTGTTCTAGAAGATATCGGAAGCGCATTAATTTTAAAAGAGGAATTCTAAGAGAGGGGGGCTGCACGGTGGTGAAGTGGTTAGCACTGTTGCCTTGCAGCAAGAAGGTTGTGGGTTCGTATCCCGGCCCAGGGTCTTTCTGCATGGAGTTTGCATGTTCTCCCTGTGCATGCATGCGTGGGTTCCCTCCGGGTACTCCAGCTTCCTTCCACATTCCAAAAACATGACTGTCAGGTTAATTGATCACTGTAAATTGTCCTTAGGTGTGAGTGTGTGCATGGTTGTTTGTCCTGTTTGTCCTGCCCTGTGATGGACTGGCGACCTGTCCAGGGTGTACATGTAGGCACCAGCACCCCTGGACCCATTAAGCATTAAGCGGTTAAGAAAATGGATGGATGGATGGAATTCTAAGAGAGGAACAGATAAAGTCTGTTACTCTCCGGAACAACGTCACACACTTCCGTTGCTATGATTGGTTACAGGTCTATACAATTGAGTGCAGGGGCATGTTTTAACCGAACCGGGAAAAAAATGCCTCTGCACTCAATTGTCACAATAATCACAGCCCAATGGAGCAGTATCAGACTCACATTCTGATTAGAATTGAGTATGGCTACGTCAGGCTAGGAATGGCCTTGAATCTGATCGGAAGCTATTTGTTGGGCTTGCTCACAATATACTGAATGGACTCCGTCTCCCAGCATCTCTTGTGCGAGGTTGGCAGCCTTTTGTCAACCTCAGCAGATTCTTACGGGTCTCTGGCCAGTGGCGACACCACCAGAGGTTATAAAAAGCCTTTGAATCATTCCAGTTATCCCGTTGGTTGAGAAGGAAGGAAAGTTTGAATTTCTGCTAACGACCAAATTCCCTTCTCCCTTTTGATCCTACCTGACTGGTCCGAAAGGAAACTTCCCCCGGCGATTCTGAGTGCACTGTCCAGTTTCAAGCCAAAAAGTTGTCTGTGACGCAATGTTTCACCAAAGTGGAGCGCGTTGAGCAGCTGCGTTCTAGAATGCGCCCCCAATGATTTAATCTGCATCTAGGTAAGGCAAGGCAATTTTAGTTGTATAGCACGCTTTCAACAAAAGGTAATTCAAGGTGCTTTACATGATTTGGTGGTAAAGTACCCAAACACATGATAAAAGCATAGAAATTAAAAACAGCAAAATGTAAAAGTATAAAAATGAAATCAGATAAAACATGAGAATCAATAAAAGAAAAGATTTAGGATTTGCTTAAAAACAAAAACTTAGGAAAAGCATAAAAAGAATATTTATGTCAAAAATCTATATTAGAATGTTACACAAATGCATCTCTTAACAGTAGAGTTGTAATCTTTTATTTGAAAGAGCGGAACGATGCACCAGCTTTGCAGTCGTCTGGAAGTTTGATCCAGATTTGTGGGGCATAGAAGCTAAAAGCTGCTTTTCCATGTTTGGTTCTAATTCTAGGGATGTTTAGTAAACTAGAGTTGGAGGATATGAGTGGTCTGCTGGGTTGTTATAGTGACAACAGGTCTTTAACATACTTTGGTGGTAAACCATTTAGTGCTTTATAAACTAGTAGGAGTATTTTAAAGTATATTCTCTGGGCTACAGGGAGCCAATGTAAGGACTTTAGAACTGGGGTCATGTGATCTACTTTCCTGGTTCTAGTGAGAATGCGAGCAGCAGCATTCTGGATCAGCTGCAGATGTTTAATTGACTTAGTAGGTAGACCTGTGAGGAAGATGTTGCAGTAATCAATCCGACTAAAGATGAACGCATGGATCAGTTTTTCAAGGTCATTCTGTGACATTAGTCCTTTAATCCTAGAGATGTTCTTCAGGTGATAGAAGGCTGACCTTGTTATTGCCTTTATGTGACCCTGGAGGTTCAGGTCTGAGTCCATTATTACACCTAGATTACTGGTATATAGTCACCTGGTGACATTTTAGGAACCAAGACTGTGTTTTCTTGACATCCAATCGTCGTCTAATCGTGGACTGAAGAATTAATCAAAAGTAGAAACGTTTACATTTCTTAATTCCTAGGTGGAGTAAGTTTAGCATATGAATACATATATGCATGTGTTCTCTGCTGAAACTGATTATCTTACGTTGTGAAGAATAATTACTGTTGCCCATTGCTGGCTGGTCCTGGCCTATTGGCATGAGTTGCCCCCACATGCCCATTGTTAGGTTGGTTACTTGTTTTTGTTTTATTTGTGAGCAAAAGCAGTGTGTTGTTTGTTTAGTGTTGGTTTGGTGTAATTGCTAGATTTCCAAAAGCCTGGTTTGGTGAGCAGTCACTCAGAACAAACTGGAAGACCAACGGTCTTTGTCTTACGATAATTCTGGTGATGATATAGCACCTTCCTTGGCAAAATGCAAGTGTGACATGTTTTATTATCCATCCCTCTCATAAGAAACAGATTGTTTATTACAGGCGATGCCATCACATATCAGGAGAATTTCGGGAATTTGGTGGCTGTGCCAGAACGCACACAGCTAGAATTTTTATTAAATCTGAGCACAGATACTGACTGGTATTACTCGTATGATCGTTGTACTCAGCAAAAGTGCATTATCCAGCTCAATTCTAATAATTGTGAAACATATGTTAATTCCCTTCTTTCTTGCAGGGACCCAAAACAACATATGCAAGTTGCCTCACAGATCAATAAAGTCTTTTTAATTAAAATACACTCTTCGAACAGAATTCGATCCACCAACCCCCAGGTGCTAAGCGCGGATCTTTACCACTACGCCACATGTGCTACACATTTAACAATCAGTGGCTGAGTAATATAAGCGCTTCCATGTCAGACACAGACACGCTGTCTTCCACTGCTTTCAGACTGCAGGCTTTTTCAGACTAACAGAAAAACTAAAGACTGTACACATTAACTGAACGAAGATTGCAGCAATGCACCACAACTTTGTCACTAGAAATGTTATCAAAACATATTTTTATGCTCAAAAGATCTTAGTTCATGAAATTTGACCTAAGAACAGCCTGGACAAAGTCCGTCATGCTTTCTAGGTGTTTGAGTCCTAAATGGACCAATCAAAATCCTTGTTCTGCCTTTTTCATTTCCATGCAAGTGCGACATTCCTCACTGGTAAACTAGCTGCCAGTGTTGCGTACCACTAGTTAACTAGTGGCACAAAATACCAGCCGTTTGTGTATTTATTCAAATTCCACTAGTTTACTAGTGTGAGGTACATTTTTCTCCAGCTAGTTTACTATGGACAGTGTTTTGTCGTTACTAGCTAAAATGTAAGGCTCAATTTGCCCTCTATAAGCTACTGAAAGACATTATAATGCAGATATGCTTACTAGTTAACTAGTGAATCTGTCTTGTTCCATTAGTGGTGAACTAGTAAGGCCAAACATGCCAACTAGTGACAAATTGGCCCTCACTAGTTAACTAGTGGGAGCACATTTTTGCATTACAAGTTAACTAGATAGCTCCAAAAACAGCCACTAGTGTGTGTCTTAAGCACCCTAGTTAACTAGTGAGCTGCTTCACTGCCACACACGCAAACTAGTGAAACTTCAATTGTTCCACTAGTTAACTAGTGGACAAAAATGGTTAGCTTGTTTGTGTTTTTAGGTGTAACAAGTTTACTAGTGAATGAAATAGGCATGCAACTAGTTAACTAGTAAGGCCCGCAACACACTCACTAGTAAACTAGGGGGTATTTTGAACTAAACTAAAACTGAAGACTTGAATATTGCTTTATTGTTAAAGTTGCTCGAGTTTTTACTTCTGTAAATTGTATTTGTCACCAGTAACAAACATAACAGAGCTGCTTCTGACTTCCTCACATCTTTTTCATTCAATATAAGATGCCTACCTTATATAACTGAACCATGAAACCATAGAGCTCTGCGAACACTCCTAATCCATTCAGTCAAGCTATTCATGTGTAGAAGCTCTGAGGGAGAAAATAGTCTCTCACAAAAACAAGCAAGTAACTGTTTCTGATATATTGAACCTTTAAAAAAAAATGAACAAAAACCCAACGGTCTGAGTTTATGTAATCTAGCTGTTATCAAAAGGGCCCTTTCAAGGTGGAGGGGACTTAACCTCTTACACTAATTCCACACAGGAGTCATTTTGATCAAACCTCTAATCCAATTCTTCCCGCTCTTGTTCCAGGACTTGAAAGACAATCCACCTGTTCCTCCTGGCCACCATTCAATCACACCACCTCCTGTCAGGAAAACTGGAGCTGATCTAAATGTTCCTACCACTCTACTGACGGCTAAGGGAGTCAGGGACAGGGTGGCATCGTGGTGCTCCAAAGATTGCAGCTAGGGTCCTAATTCATCACCTCAGGCGTCATAATTTGGCATTACAATATGCTAATGTAGCGACGCTGTGCCCTCGCTGTCACCTCTTTCTCTTGCTTTCATCCTTTTACTCCATCTTTTCCTCAGTCCCCCAGCGCGCCGTGTGCCAAGACGCTAAAACATGGAGGGGGCTGTGAGGAATGTCGGATCTTTTGTTTGAAGTAGATCAGTGTTGCATGTTGTCTGGTTACTACATGTAATTGGTCAGTTTTTTCAATGTTCAGTTAAATCCCTTTTATTAAGCACAACAGACTTACATACCCCACACTAAATAAAAACCAGAATCTGTTGCCTTTTTTAATATTTTACAATAATCAAATATTTAGGGTTTTTTTTGTTTTTCATGTGATGATATTGCTGTCAATATAACTTCTGAATTGTTGAATAATTTAAATAGCAGCTATAGATAATTTTCTTTGTAAATTTTCATGAGTGGTGTCTATTATCAGTCCTCAACAATATTATCCTGCATGTTTTACTTTTTTTCAACAGAATTTACTGAACTGTACCAATTTACTTCTAACCTTTTGTTTATGAAGAAGTTTTAATTGCAACATGATTTAGTTATGTTTGAGAAGAGAGACATTAAGAACAAACAGGGCATTGAAATACTGTGGTCTAAATTGTAGCTGTGCCCTTATGTTTTGGGTCTAGGATTTAGTGGAAGGCAAGTCTGATCAGTCTAACAATTTGTATTTCAGGTTTGCCCACTGTCCTTATATCAGCTCTTATTTGGTTCAATCTCCTTGCTAAAAAGACTAAATGCTGCCACTACCATTCTTCATGTAGGTTCAGTGTTTTGTTCTTGGTGATCTGCAGTTTTAATTTTGAACCATAGATAACACTTAAAGGCCAAAACTGCATCTGGATCAGAACATCTTTCCAAATGTGCCTTTAATATAGCTTGTGGTAGGGCTTGGCAATAATTGTTTTTGGGGTTTTTTATCACAGTATTTTACAGATCAGTCAATATCGATATTAATCATGACATGAAAAAAATCCCTTCTAATAATCCCTGGTAATATCTGAATACATCAGATATTTTTTTTAATTTTAAGATTTATTTCATCATTGGTAATCATACAACTGTTTCGGAAATTAAACTTTTAATATGAATCATTTTTTTCTCCCTTTGTATTCTAAAAAAACAAATTTAAAAAAGAAAATGTTTTTTAAAACGTGCTTTTATTTCAGTAAAGCCTTTCTTGGAGTTTACCAGAATACAATGTCAGAAAAAGTACACACTTTAAGACATGTTTGTAAAAGAACATGGAAGGCGTTGGATGGGCAGATATCCCTTTGAACTATGGCAGCCCAAGATATTCACTGGTGATTTTTTTTTCCTTTTTGCTGATAGTCTCGATATAAAAAAACAACTTAAATCTTCATTAATAGAAATATTGATACATTGATATATTGCTCAGCTTGTGGTCAACTGTTAAATGGGATTCCAATGGTTTCCTTATCACAATGGCCTCAAAGACATTAATTTGAAAACGGCATATTTTTTTGTCCTGTCAACAGGTATGAGATCTCTTTGGGTCTGATGGATCTCTGTAGCTCCACCAAAATAATAATGGTCATGTTGGCTGCTTATCTGATAAATGCTCTCCCCTCTCTGCCTGTCACTTCAGAATGTCAGTCATTTGTTGCGTGCTTTAAATGCACGTAATGTATACAAAGCACCCAACATGTCACAATGCTAGGAAACTGTATTTTTGGCCTAACCCATATTTAACCTTTTCGAGACTCACTTTTCACTTTTCTATTTAAGGATGTTTTCTGTCAAAAGCCAAATAATGTTCTAATCATAATTGATTAGTAAAATAAATAAAAGGGTAAAACATCCAACAACGCACATACTTTTTATTTGCACTGTATTGTTTTCCTTCCATGTCAAAATTAATTAATGTGTTTTGTTGGTTTGTCTCATTAAATACTAATAAAGTACTGTACAGTTTGTGGTTGAAATACATGTGAAAAAAAGCTCAACAAAATCCATTAGCAAGAAATTAGTGCTAAACCATATGTAAGTTTATTCTTACCCCATGGGATGGATATGTCAGCCAGCCCCAGTCTCCAGTTATCGTTGTCGTGTCAAGGAGATTGACTGCCAAGAAACAGAAAGAAACAAAGGAGGTGAGCAACTAACTTTAAATAATAGTTTTTCCCAACTAGCCTTATCTATCCTGTCCATCAAATGTATCTATGTGCACAGACACCTGATGGAGTCAGGTGTATACATGCTGACACCTGTCAGGCAGGTGAGACTAATGAGCCTGGGATGGTCATCATAGCACCCCGGAGCTGGATGTCACCTTGACCTGGTTTCCTCTTGAAGCTTTCAGATGGCAAAATATTTAATAATAAATAAATAAATTAATTAATTAATTAATAAAATAACCTTTGTTTGTTATAGAGGGACAATGTACATTAATTAATAATTTGCACGGCAAATGTAAATATACCTGATTGTAGCCTGAAAGCTAATTTCCAATGATAGTCCCCCTGCCCGGAGGCACATACAGAAGATAAAACAACAACATGCAAATTCATTTATCATTAAACAAACATGAAAAACTTTAATAAATAAAAGCACCAAGAAACTCCTCAGTTGGTTAGTATATACTAATGACAACATATTTGATTATGTAAGGGCTATATATTGAACATTTTCATAAAAAGGTATATTTAAAAAATACATTGCAGGTCTTTGAGAGGGGTGCAGAATGAAAGGAAATGAATATTTCCTTAAAAATTAGATTTGAATTTAAAAATAATAAAATGTACATTTAAAACGGACACGATAATTACGTTATGTTTACATCTACCAGCCAGTAGCAGCCGCGGGTTGACAGATATGGTCTCTATGATTCAGCCATATGTTCAGCGCAGCTCGACTGGTACTGGAAAGAATGGTGAAGTCAGCAAGTTAAGCAGCTTTTTCAGAGCCCCAGAGATATTGTTATGCTTCTCAGGAGAGAAGTGACCGCAGTAGAACAGAAACCAGAGTTGTTTTAGGTGAATCCTACTCTAGATGGACCACAAAAAACATTTCTAAGGCATCAAACACACGCGAAACGGCGACTTTCCTTCTGGATCGGTAACCTAACTCACTTGCTAATTTGGCTGTTAGCTGTCAGTTAAACTTCTCTAAAATATATTCCTCACTAGACACAGTTCAGGTTAGTCACTGGAAGTATTGACAGCAAACCAGGCAACCCAGCAGCTGAAATTATGCTTTTATAGTTGTAACTACAACCTAGATAAACTAGATGCCGCTATCAAGCTCATGTTCTATATCCAACTTTAAAGGTGAAACTTGAACAAAAGCACTTATTACAATAAAAGTGTAGGAATATCAGAGCTATTTTTTCCAGGATTTTTAAAAACAAATGTCAATTGATTTGACAAAAGAAAATCATAAAAAATGATAGATAGATAGATAGATAGATAGATAGATAGATAGATAGATAGATAGATAGATAGATAGATTGATTGATTGATTGTCCAGTACGCTTATATTTAGAAACATATCTTAAATTGGAATAAAAAATAATAATAATTTAGGAAATGTGTTGGATGTCTCTTTTGAGCAGTCTTATGGCTGCAGGAACAAACGATCTCCTGAAGCTCTCAGTCCTGCATCTCAAAGAGATTAATCTTTCACCGCAGCTGCTTCTCTGGCTGGTCAGGACATCATGGAGGGAGTGTTTAGTATTACCCAGAATGCCCTTCAGCCTCCTCCTCATCTGCCTCTCCACCACAGTTCTTACAGGGTCTAGGTCCTGACCCAGCACAGAACTGGCTTTTTTGATCAGTTTGTCAAGACGTCTGCGGTCTTTGTCCGCAGTATTACTTCCCCGGCAGTCAACAGCATACAGAAGCACACTTCTGATGACTGTGCAGTAAACAATCTGCAGCATGTCACTGCAAACATCGAAGAACCTGAGGAAGAAAATGCAATTCTGTCCCTTCCTCTATCCTCCATCTGTGTTGGTGGTCCACTCTAACTTCTGATCCAGAATCACCCCCAGGTATCTGTAGGACTCTACAGTCTCTATTTCATCCCCATCTATGCAGAATGGCTGTGTTGGTGGTTTAGATCAACAAACAGCACTTTAGTCTTGGTGGTGTTCAGAAGAAGGCTTTTTTTTTATATCCAGTCAGTGAAGGTCTCCATCAGGTCACTTTACTTCCCCTCCTGTCCACCGCTCACACACATCACAAAAGCTGCATCATCAGCTGGATGTGGTAGGAATCTGAGTTGTATCTGCAGTCTGATGTGTAGAGCGTAAACAGAAAGGGAGCCAAACAAATATCCCTTGTGGGACCCCAGTGCAGCATTCCTGTGTCATTCCAACTTTTTTTTTGAAAGTTTTCACAAAATCAGTCTTTTTAAGCTGCAAGAAATCACAAAAGAAGTACTACAAAATACTCCGTGTTTTGAGATATTGTGTCTCAAAGGCCACTGTCCTGAAACTTTGAGATGGCCTGTCGACATCTGAATAACAGAATTATAGTAAGTCATTAGCAGAACGGTGTACAACTTGAGTGGATAAGGAGATAATTCAGTCCATTGATTCTGGTGTGTTGGAATTGTAACAAAAAAGTTACAGGACCACTCAAGGACTAGGGTTTGGGTTTTGAAACCCCCTGATCTTGCTCACTAACAAAGACCATTCTTTCCAACACTGGTGACTAAGGCAAGACCCAAGGTGTAGGCTGTGCAAAGAGTCATCTGAGACAATCCAGAACATAACAGCAGGGTGTAAAATGCTGGCAAGAAAAGCATACAAGGAACGTCAAAACCAAGTGGTATACAGAAACATATGTGCGGAGTATGGGCTGGAAACCCCAAGGTCAAAGTGGGTAGCACCTCCAAAGGCAATTGAGAATGACCAAGCAAATATCCTGTGGGACTTCCAGATCCAGACAGACAGGATAGTAATGGCGAAACAACTGAACATTGTGGTGGTTGATAAAGAGCAGAGGAAAGCTTTTGTGGTGGATGTGACAATACCAAGTGATGGTAACATCAAGAAGAAGGAACACGAGAGACTTGAGAAATACCAAGGAGCTCAGAGAGGCGCTAGAGAAGGCTTGGAAGGTAAAGGTGACAGTAGTACCCATGGTAAGCGGAGCACTCGGGGGAGTGACCCCCAAATTGGAGGAATGGCTAAGAACTAACAGATTTGTGGGAGCCTAAAAACTTACTGGTTGATAGCACCTGGTCAATGACCTGAAAAGAGCTGGGACCACGGGCTCAAATAAAACCATCAGTAACGCACTCCGCCGTCATAGATTTACATCCTGCAGTGCACGCAAGGTCCCCCTGCTCAAGCCAGCGTATGTTAAGGCCCATCTGAAGCTTGCTAATGACCATCTGGATTACCCAGAGGAGGAATGGGAGAATGTTGTTGTGGATATTAAATAAAAATATAACTATTTGGCTATGAATAGTCAAAGGTCTGCTTATGGCAGTCAAAATTAATAATTTGTGGGAAATTATTATTATTCGGTGCACCACCTGATTCTATCAGGAACTATATTTTGATAGCCAAATTTCTAAATCAGTCTCATAATTCTGAAGAAATTAATTCTTTAACATCTAGTGGCCATACACCTTGCAACATGTGTGTGTTGAACAAGAAATGACAACTGTTACTTTCCAAACACAGGATTTATTTACACAAAAGAAATAAGAAAAACATTTAATCACTCAAACTATTAATAAAAGAACACACTACTGATTAAAATAAATGTTTAGTTAAAATAAAGGAACACAAAAGATGAATAATGTCATAAAATGAGAAACCATGGATTTTTGTGTCAGTTCTAGATGAATGTGGATGTTTTAAGAAGCTTGATCTGCAGATGCTGGAATGAAGCTAAATTAGTTTCACTAATTGTAATTAGTTGAACTTATTTAGCACCAATGGTTTACCTCTAAACCAATAAGCAATGTAAGATAACAAAACATTCTTTGGATTAAGACATATGTTAAAAAATTATCTGGATAAGAGTAATTAACCTTTGGAGAATTACTTAATTAATGGATTGATCACGACAGTAAACAATCTAATACCCATATTTTGATCAAATAAGAAGAGTTCAAACACGGCTAATAAGATTAGTTCTGTTCTATCGGAAAGAATTGAAGAAAGAATGTTAAAAGTGAGAAATTGGTTTAATGAAAATAAGTTATCTTTAAATTGGGACAAAACAAACTATATGATTTTCAGCAATTATAGCAAAATTGATAATGTACACATTACAATTGATGGAGTCAGTATAAAGAGAGTCAAGGAAGTTAAGTTTCTAGCTGTTGTATTAGATGAAAAATTAAAGTGGAAAGCTCATATCGAGTATGTAAAGAGAAAGGTCAGCAAAAGTATTAGCCAAAGTATGTAAAGAGAAGGCTGCACGGTGGCGCAGTGGTTAGCGCTGTTGCCTTGCAGCAAGAAGGTCATGGGTTCGTATCCCGGTCCAGGGTCTTTCTGCATGGAGTTTGCATGTTCTCCCCGTGCATGTGTGGGTTCTCTCCGGGTACTCCAGCTTCCTCCCACAGTCCAAAAACATGCATGATAGGTGAATTGATCATTCTAAATTGTCCGTAGGAATGAATGTGAGTGTGAATGGTTGTCTGTCTCTCTGTGTTGGCCCTGCAACAGACTGGCGTCCTGTTCAGGGTGTACCCTGCCTAACGCCTGATAATTGCTGGGATAGGCTCCAGCTGCCCCATGACCCTGAATTGGATAAGCGGTTAAGAAGATGGATGGATGGATGGATGTAAAGAGAAAAGTCAGCAAAAGTATTGGCCTGTATAAGGTTAGAGACTTGTTTGATTGTAACTTGTTGAGTATGTTCTATTTCTCAATGATTCTCCTATATTTCAGTTATTGTGCTGAAGTCTGGGGTAACACATATGCTTGTACCACCAAACCCTAAGAAAGGCTATAGAGAGCACACTAATCCGTTATTTATTGAACATAAACTTCTTGAATTTATGGATCTCGTCGACTTTAAAACTTTGATTATTATGTGGAAAGCTAAGCAAAAAAAATTGCCAAATGATGTTCAAAGCAATTTTATTGCACAAGACGTTTCCAATAGAAGGAAATATAATTTTCGGAATATGTTTGCAGCAACATCGTTGAAACGGAAATGTCCGTCTGTTTATGGAGTTAAATTGTGGAACTCTTTAAGTGTGGAATTTAAATGTTGTACAAATGTTTACAAATTAAAAAAAATTTACAAAGCTGAAATTCTGAGTGCTTATGAAAAAATTGAAAACAACTTAAATGAACTGTAATTGTGCTATTTTGTTAAGTTTTGTGACCAGGTGAGGAGGCGGGGTACAAAATGGGGTATTTCTGCCTTTTTTTTGTACAATTGCTAATGGGAACAGATATTACAAGATTAATCTTCACTCTGTTCCTTTTTGTTAATGTATGGAGGGAAAAAAAAGAAGGAAAATTACATGTCATGACATGAACAAATAAATAAATACATTTAAAAAATAGAGTAATTTAACTGACCATAGAAGCCCATTCATCTTGCACTCATGGTGATCATCCCCAGTGGAACTCTGGTGGAACTGCAACCAAATCGTTACAATGGGACTAAATGAAGAGTGGCAAGGCTTTCCTAGAACGGCTTTGTATGCTGCATTCCATTTGTCTCGGAAACTCGGGCGTCCGAGATGCTGTACACGAGAACGTGACGTCATTCCCTACTTAAAGCATTACAGTTTGTCTACACTCCGAGTCAGAAAGAACATGGACGCTTTGAGGGCAGCAGCTGTCGAGGGGCGGGCTAGTTATTTCTATTGGTGTTAGCGGCATAGCATCTTCAGCAGACCAGCATGAAAAACAAAGCTGAACATTATATTGCACGCACAGCAAGGCCGTAAAATGTATACATTGGTGACGGGATTAAAGCAGAAATGTCGTCAAGTGTGTAAGAGCATTTAAAAATGACATTGAAATGACCAACAGTGCGAATACAACTCAACTACGGGTGCAGCCATCTTTGTTTCCGACTTGCCCCCCCTCTACTCGGTCTACTCTCAGAGCTCTGAGTTGCAGGTCGTATATTCCGACCTAAAGGGGGCATGTCACTGTGAAATGACGCGAGACAACTGCGAGATTTCCGACTCGGAAAGGTTAACTGGAATGCAGCAGTACAAGGTCTGAGTTATAGCTTGATGATGTCATCAAAATGTGCAGTTGTGGTAGGCCAGTATAGTCTCTACCTTTAGCTTTATATAATTTCTACCTTAACCCACTAACAAACCTTACTGATTTCTTTTTTTTTTTGCATGTTTGACACACTTAAATAGTCATTAAACAAATTTCAGTATTAATCAAGTACACACCAAATACAGTTTTTAAATGGCCGTTTGTATTATTGAGGGAGAAGAAGAATCCTACAAAAACCTACTGGACCCTGTGCAACAGTGATTGGTAATAACTCCACCACCAGAGAGAGCTTGGGCAAAAACTGGGTGCATGGCAGAGTTCCAGGACAAAAACCACAGGTGAATTAAAAAAAAGACCATGAAGGCTCATACTTTGCTTTTGATGATCCCCCAGACTTTTGAGAAAATACTTTTTGGAAGGTGTGTGTCCAGTTACATCTGGCACAAGAGTAACACCAGGTATCAGTAAAAGAACATCATATCAACAGTAAAGCATAGTGTGATGGTCTGGGACTGGAAGACTTGCTGTAAAAAGTGGAACCACGAAGTGATAGGAAAGGCAGAAAAAGAATGTTTAGCAAAACAGTTACTACTTCTTGACATCTTTTTTGCTGCTGTTTAATGCTGGCCAAACACTTGCTCTCATAGCTGCCTTTTCCAGCTATGACATGAAATCAATTTAATTCAATTCACTTTTATTTAATACAGTACAATTCAATACAATTATACAAACATTCCAATCAGTTAAGTTTTTCATGTAAGGAATCCCAGCAGATTACATTGATGGTTTTCATATCCTTAAACTAGCCATCAGTGGCGGATTTAGCAGTTTGGGGCCCCAAAGTGAACAAAGACATGGGGGCCTCTGCAGCTGTTGTTTAGAACCTTTTTCCAATTCTAAGTAAGAAAAATGTCCTTTATGTAACTTCTTCACTGCTTCAGTCATTAGACTGTACTAATATCCACAATTTAGATGTTTGGAAGTGAGTCTGATATTTTAAAAATATTTTCAACATCCATCCATTTTCTTAACCGCTTAATCCCTAATGGGTCACGGGGGTGCTGGTGCCTATCTCCAGCTGTACACGGGCGAGAGGCGGGGTACACCCTGGACAGGTCGCCAGTCCATCACAGGGCAGGACAAACGGGACAAACAACCATGCACACACTCACACCTAAGGACAATTTACAGTGATCAATTAATCTGACAGTCATGTTATTTGGAATGTGGGAGGAAGCTGGAGTACTTTGGTATGGAGTACACGGAGGAGCATACACGGGGAGAACATGCAAACTCCATGCAGAAAAACCCTGGGCCGGGATACGAACCCACAACCTTCTTGCTGCAAGGCACCACCGTGCAGCCCTATTTTCAACATATAAAATATTATTTTCTGTAAAAGTATTTACCAGGTAGCCATGTTTGTGACAAAGCAAGGCAAATATATTTGCATAGCACACTTTTAGCAACAAGCCAGTTCAAGGTGAAATGTTCAACAGACCTTTCATGATGTTTCAAATGAGCTGCAAGTAGTGACAGTTGGTGAACAATAGTTCTCTTAGTTGAGCTGATGTACACATAGATTTACCGTCCTAGTATTAGCAATCAAATCAAAGTTGGGAAAATGACTACAATAACTTGACATTCTTAATGCAGCAATTAATAAGAGGATACATTATTAAACTGGACAGAGCAAAACGCAGCTAATAGTGGTCCTCTTGTTTACAATGCGAATGTGGACTTAACTCGCCAGGAACTTAATCATTACTCACCAGTTATTAGAGAGTAGAAGGAGCCGCTTTAGCTCCAGTCCTGCTGCTTCATCTATTCTAGCCGTTGTTGAGCTGTATCTCAGCTAATAGCTACTTGCTAGCATCAGCTAATGTGCTGTGTCGACGTGTGATACAGCCAGTTAAAATGTTACCAGGTGGTGTTGTGAGTTGTATGAGAATACAACTGTGTGGTTCTTTGTGATGAGACGGTTGTCTTCTAACTGTTGCTACGGTGTCCCGAGTGGATTTACAGTAGCCTATGTAAACATGGCATGAGGTGATCGCGATCCGTTTTTGGTTTTCGATGTGCAAGGTTGTAACGTAATTTCGATGGATTTAGATATACCCCTATTAATGTACGATTACCTAGAAGTCTGAACAAACAGACTAGATACTATCAAAACTGAACCTTTCACAAACAACTAATGACAGAGAGCAGATGCCTTCCTACCAACAAGAATTAAAGCACACTTGCATAAAATTAAATAATAAAGTATGGTGTAAATTGGCTTTATTTAAAATAAGGGCACAATTCATAACAAATTGAGCGTATTTCTTAACAAAAGGAGCGTAAAACAGGTTAGGGAGAGGGTAAAATGATACTGTGGGGAGTAAAACTGTTATCACAAGCACAGTAATTTTGGAACAGGACATATACAGTCACTTCTTTTCCTCACATTACCAAAATCTGTTCTCACTTTTACCAAACCTTCTCTGTTTTTATCTTCCTACACTTGCTTCTCTCATCTGCCCTCTTGCTTCTGAGCACTACGCTCTCTCAGTTCTCCAGCTGCGCCCTCTCGGTTCCTGATTTCTCCAGCAGTGACGTCACCGATCCAGACTAAATTTCTGGTCTGCTTTTACTGTAAAATTAAAAAGAAAAGCATCCTCATTTTCTCATATCTAATGTAATATTTTTCTGTAATGTCTTACAAAATGAGCTATTGTTACTGTGTAATTTTCTAATACAGAATGTAATTATTTCTTTTAACCTATTTTAACCTATATTTCCAGAAAAATTGAAATCGTTTTTGCCATGTTTGAGCTATGAAAGTCTATCTGCAGTTTAATATTTACCTGTTCTACAAACTTAAAATAAAGAAATCAGAAGAACTTAGGCAGGTTTTGCTGGAACTGCAACACTAAGCAATCCCATCCATCATCTCAGTTTATCCTTGCACGCTCTCAGCACAGGAGGAACAGAATATTTCAGGGGAAAAGATTATTGCATAAAAACACTTGCAAAAGACCTGTTCCATTGAAGGGGACAACACTTTTTTGTTTTAAACTGTAAATCAGAAAAAATAAAAATGTTCTTTACTTTTTGCAAAACAGCAAAAAAACCAACCCAGATTATTTGTTTTTTCTGATTTTATTTTGAAACCGAAAAACCAAACAACAAACCATACACGGATTACTCTTGTTTCTCATGTTTTCATTTGTTGTCGTGGGTCAAAAATACAAAACAGAAAATGGCAGCATGACAGAATTTGTTTTTAACATTTAATTGCTGCGATGTACGTGACCCGGAAATGCTGTTCTGCGTGCAAAAAAGCATGCCAGTTACCATGGCAACTATGTGGCCACAATCCTCATTATTTATGGAGTTTTTCAAAACCGGTGTGACAGATCAAGGTGTTTTTGTGTTTTAGCAGGCCACAATATTTAGACGAGCACTTTTCTTGTCCCTTTTTGTCCCTTTTCTAAAAGGACAAGTTCTAAAAAAATTCACCCCCTCACAGTTGTCATGACAGTAACCCTTACCTATCTCAGATAACGGCATTTCTTGAAAATCATATGCGCCTGCAATGTTTGTTCGTGTTGGGATGTTAATTCTGAACTTATCGGAAAAAGTTGGCTAGCTGGGTTAATTGCTATGGTGCCATTGCTTGCACTAACAAACCATCCAAGAATTATCAGGTGCATTTTTTCAGTAAAGTAAAACTGTATTTCTGCTGTGCTTTTAAGAGAACACCATTTGGTCGAAAATGGGTTGAAATTATCACATTTTTTCTTTACTTTCCATAGTCTGTCCATCAGTCATCCAAAACAGTCATCCATCCATCCATCATCTCTGCTTATCCTTGAAGGGTCATGAGGGGACTGGTGCGTATATCCAGCAGTCATTAGGCAAGAGGCGGGGTACACCATGGACAGTCCAGCAGTACATCACAGTACCAAACATATTGATTATTAAAATCTTTAATTAAAATCCACAGTTTTATTGAAAGTTATGTACGAGCATGGCTTCTTGATTTTCTTTGATAAAATTATCGAATCTCCCTAGAAGGCAGAGGCGTAGCAGAGTCACTACACAGTGGTGTTCTGGCTAAAAGCGCCCACCAACCTCCATTAACTTCGGTTAGCTCAGTTAGCTCGTAACTAAATTAGCTCACAGTGTGATGGGTGTCTATGATTAATGCCAATACTCACAGCCCCGTTCTTAGCTCCATCTCTCATCCATTTTTAGTATTTTGTGGGAGTGATTAGATGTGTGATTAGCCAAGATGGTGGTGATGGAAAATACCCATTGGGCTTTATTGTAGGAATTATTATCGCAGTTATAGGCTTTATCATTCATGACTCACAGTACCTAGATAATTAGTTAACTGAACTTTGCTTATTTATGCTGAGTTGTGCTGATGCATTTATAAGTTTGATTCCATTACTCAGTGTCTAGATACAGTAATATTTTACTGTTCTTGTTTGAGACATGTACTGCAAGAAGCTAGTTATCTCATATGACACATCCCGTGTTGCCTCATGACAGATTTTGTGTTTACCTGCTGACATATCCCATGTTGTTATGTGATTGGTCTTGTGATTATCCTGCATAGAACAGAGTGTTACTTATATTACCATAACTGTATGATGTGTTTTGTTTTCCCAGAGCTGAGTCATGAATCATTCCCGTTCCCTCAGCATCGGCGCCCCCCAGGGATGTGTTCTCTCCCCACTGCTCTTCTCCCTTTACACCACTGACTGCACGTCGAGGGACCCTTCTGTGAAACTCCTGAAGTTTGCAGATGACACCACCGTCATTGGAGTCATCCGCGACGGCGACGAGTCTGTGTACAGAAAGGAAGTGGAACAGCTGGTTCTCTGGTGCAGTCAGAACCACCTGGAGCTAAACCCGCTCAAAACTGTGGAGATGACAGTGGACTTCAGGAAGAGACCACCATCAACATCTCCTCTCATGATCCTCAACAAGCCAGTCCCCGCAGTGGAGTCTTTCAGGTTCCTAGGATCCACCATCACACGGGACCTGAAGTGGACCTCACACATCAACATAATAAGGAAAAAGGCCCAGCAAAGGCTGTACTTTCTGCGTCAGCTCAGGAAGTTCAACCTGCCCCAGGAGCTGCTGATCATCTTCTACACAGCAATAGTCCAGTCTGTCCTGACCTCATCCATCTCTGTCTGGTTCGGATCCGTCACCAGGCAAGACAAGGACAGACTGCAGAGAACAGTCAGGACTGCAGAGAGGATCATAGGAACCGATCTTCCCTCCATTCAGGACCTATTCCGGGCCAGGGTCAGGAAGCGGGCCAGGAAAATCACCTCTGACCCCTCACACCCTGGCCACAATCTGTTTAGGCTCCTCCCCTCAGGTCGGCGTTACAGAGCGTTGTACGCCAAAACCACCCGACACAAAAACAGTTTTTTCCCCCAGGCTGTCGCTCTGACGAACTCTGTCT
The DNA here is from genome assembly GCA_028564705.1 of Apricaphanius iberus. Classification (NCBI taxonomy): domain Eukaryota; kingdom Metazoa; phylum Chordata; class Actinopteri; order Cyprinodontiformes; family Aphaniidae; genus Apricaphanius; species Apricaphanius iberus. Next base: position 395,943 of record JAPXFQ010001693.1, on the reverse strand, counting down.
AGTCACAGTGTGTGAGTGCACTCACATAACAATAAACTATAACTCTGCACTTCTGTACATACTCACTGTTAAATAACCCCGGCTTGGTGTATATATTATCCTTTATTATTTACGATCTGATATTTATTTGTATTTTTACTTATTTTTGTTCTTATTTTTCTTTTTTTTCTTTTTTTATTTCACTTATTCAAGTTCTGTACTGGAGGAAAAAGTTTGCCGGAGTCAAATTCCTTGTATGTGACATACTTGGCCAATAAACTGATTCTGATTTTGATTCTGATTCAGAAGCTGATCTAATAGGGTGTGGGTGATTACTATATATACCCATGCATCTGTGCTGAAGCTTCAGAGCTCCCTATGGACTCTTCATGGGCATGTAAAAACCTTTGTAAACTTTTGTAAAGAAGACCGCTGATCCTCTTTTCTGTCATCCGAGGCCGCTCAGACACCATGTTTTCCACCACGATTTGGCATCACGAACAACGGCCCGAGTAAGTCCATTGCACACCTGACAGGAGGGAACTGCGCACCTGGGTGTTTGAATACCCATCTCCGAACCTCGCGTAGCTCTAAAAAGTTGGGAGACTCCGTCAGGGTTCCGATTGACTATGATGTGGATTGAACCTAAATTTGTCTCAGACACCAAGCACGGTGAGCTAAATTAATTTAATTCTTTAGTTAAAATATTGGACTATATTGAAGTCCTGTCTATAACTTAGGACAGAAAACCTAAAATTCTAATCTGTAATTGTAGTAATACAAATCATATTTTCCGTGTGCTATGGTCAGCTGTTTTCATTCTAATTGGGAGAGCCACCTTTTCTGCTTTATGTGTTTGTGCTGGCTAAAATTGTTATAAAGGATAAGATCATCCATCTTATTTATATATACCGTCTTGTTTTCACTAGTATGAAAAATGCTTAAGGTCTCAAGTCTTTTATATGCAAGAAGGATTTCCTAAAATTTAATTTTGTGTATTTGATGTCAGTACTACGGGGCATTATAGAAAAGGAAATTATACTCATTTCTACACATTTTTTTAAGTCACTTGTCCAAGAGATAATATGCAATTTGGGTTTTAAACAATCAGATATGAGTACTCATAGACGAAAGGGCCTTTCAATATTTTCGTATAGAATGCTATTGAGTGATATCAACTAATGGAGATCTGTGGAATCCTTTCCTAATCTAATACACCATTGGTTATAGAGCACTGCTGGTCAGTGAGAAGCAGAATGGAATCACCTTTATCTTAACAAACAGCTGTGGTATTTCTTCAGTTATATTTTGAATTTTACTTAGTTATTTGAGACTATGATACCTTATATTTTTCAACTATTATCATACTGTTGTTGAGTGACTTTGTATGTCGCTAATTAAAATTGCTGATAATAAGCTATGGTTTCTAATAGTTTTTTAGGCTGAGAGAGGACTCTGTGAAGTGAGGCATCATATTTCCAAACCTATCCGAGGCATAATTGTTTTGCAGAGGCAATAATTTGATGGTAAATGGCCTGTATTTGTATATCGCTTTTACTCAGTCCCTATGAATCCCAAAGCGCTTTACAGTACATTCCGTCATCCACCCATTCACGCACATATGATGGCAAGCTACAATGTAGCCACAGCTAACCTGGGACGCACTGACAGAGGCGAGGCTGCCGGACACTGGTGCCACCGGGCCCTCTGACCACAACAAGACCTGAGCCACAGTCGCCCCAATACTTAAGGCTATACTTTGAGCTTCATTTTATCCAATTGTAACGCAGACCTTGACACACTCATACCATAAAAGAATAGAATACAGGACTAAGTAGCATAATTCAAAAATTGTAGAAAAAACCTAATATTTGATGTAGACTCAATACATTTAGAGTGAGGTATTTCAAGCCTTAATCTGTTATAATTCTGATGATTATGACTTACATCTTATGAAAACCCAGAATTCAAAATATTAGAACGTTAGAATATAACATGAAATCAATAAAATATGGATTTTAAATAGAGGAATGTCGGACCTCTGAAAAGTACAATCATGCATATACTAGGGGTGTCACGATTCTCCAAATCCTCTATTCGATTTTGTTTCGATTGTAGGGTCAAGATTCGATTCTACATTTTTTATGAATTATTATTTTACAGTACAGTACCTGTCATTTTTTGTAGTCTATGATAATTGGTTTAATTAAAAAATTTTTTTTACAGTAGATCTTATTTTAAATGATAAAATTGATGCAATTTTTTTTATTATTCTTGTGTAATGCATCACATTAGGCATTAATGGTCAAATTGAAATAATTTATTTGAAATGAAGTGTAACAGTCTTGTTTAAATAACAAATGATTAACAGAGTGGCTGCCATCTAGTGACTCTTTACAGGTACTGCAGAACGATTGGATACAGTGCTCCAGACAGCTCATTCCACCTAGTGAAATGCAGCTAACAGTGGTCTTGTTGTTTACAATGGGAATGCGGACTTTACTCGCCGGGAACTCAAAATTTCCTCACTTGGGATTTGAGAGTGGAAGGAGCTGCTTTAGCTCTGGTCCCGCTGCTTCATTTATCCGAGCCGTGGTCGAGCCGTAGCTTAGCTTTAGCTACTTGCTAGCATCAGTTAATGTGCTCTGTAGACATGCACTCTGATCACGGGGGATGTGACACAGGAAGTCAAAATGTTACCAGGTGTTGTTGTGAGTTGTATGAGAACTGGTAAGAGTTACTTGTTAGGGAAAATACAATGTGTGGTTCTTTGTGATGAAGAAATCTGAGTAAATAGATGGTAGCCAGTTAACTGTAAAATTGTTATTTGGCCGAGGAAGGTGCTATGCGGTACAGTTTCCACATTTCAGTCATGAAAATCCATCACCTGTTGGTGAAATTCGCCATTTTGAATCCAAAATAGGTTAACTACGTGATTTGTATGTCTGATGAGGGAAACAATCAGCTGTAATTAGTGACGCAAAAGCGAGCCGCAAGTCTTCAGAGAAGTCTTTATGTGACTGACAAAAGCTGTAGTTTCACTTACTTTTTAAATCTTCCAAGATATTTAGTATTAAAAACTGTTTCAACCAACTTCAAGTCTAGTTTTCTTTCCTTTCGGATGCCCGATGGTAACTTCAGAAGTGGTTCAAGGCTTTTTCTTCCAATTCTTTGAGCCCGATCATGCTTGTGTTTCGACAGAAAACAAAGTTACAGCAAAATCAACAAACTCAATGCTGTGCTGCTACCAATGTAAGAAAAAATACTTCTCCTGACACAGAGACTCCTATGAGTTTTTAGAATGATTATTAAGCGACTGCCTGCTGCTGAGAAGGGGTGTATCCAGGAGGTTAATAAAGAGGGGCTAAAAGGGGGGCCAGGGTGGGTCTGGGACTGTAGCCCCATGGCCCTTTTCAATGTCTCCCTAATTCTGAGGTCTCAAGGTTGGCAAGTATGCTGACAATGCAGGCCGGAGTAATGAGTAGTGAGCCATCCTAGTGGAGATCTCTCTCTGGTATGGATGGATTTATAGTGTTTTGAGGAAAAAACAAATTAACTTGGAATTTATCTTCAACAGTATTGTTTGATTTAATAATTATTGTTCAACATGTTCTAACTGAGGTAAAAACATTTTTACCAGGATAAATTGAATATTCACAAAATGTGTGGGTCTAGGTAAAAAATTTAATTTTCCTGAAAACTATCGAAATGGATTTATAGTGTTTTGGAAAAGAGCCCCCTACATACTCAGTACTTAGTTTGGGGGAGGGAGACCCCCTTCAAAATGCAAACACTGATAAAACATACTTAAACTGGTGCTAATTATTTTCTAATTAAATACATTAATTAAATACATATAATCATAAAAATGTATAAATTATAAGTTAAAAGGTAATTCTACTGAAATTTTGAATGATCCTCTTTTCACAATTTCAACTTTGTCTGAAATATATCCCAGTTAAAGGGTGAGGTCTGTTGAAGAGGGTACATTCATCTCTTCATTACCTGCTGGAAGGCTTTCAGTGATCTGTGTGGGTACAGTTCCCTGTGACATAATATATGTCTCATGTGTCTGTATAACGGCACTGGATAGCTCATCACAGGGTTGTAATGAAGTGGTGCTTTGAAGTGGACTTCAAGCATTGTGAATTGTGTGCCTCTCCATTCTTCCTCCAGACCTGGGGATCTTGGATTTGCAAATGAGATGTAAAATTTGCAGTCTTTTTCTTTAGTCCAAGGTAGACACTTCTGACGTGTGTTGTTCAGGAGTGGCTTGACAAGAGAAAAACATTTGATGCCCATGTCCAAGATCTGTCTATTTGTGGTGGCTCTTGATGCACTAACTCCAGCCTCAGTTCACTCTTTGTGAAAGTCCCCAAAACTTTTGAATTTTCTTTTCCTAACAATCCTCTCCAGGCTGTGGTCATTCCTGCTGTCTGTGCAACTTTTTCTTCTGCACTTTTTGCTTCCACATAACTCTTTATTAATGTGCATTTATACAGCCTTTTGGGGACATCCAACTTCTTCTGCAATTACTTTTTTAGGCCATCCCTGCTTATGGAGAGTGCCAATGATGGTTTTCTGCACAACTGTCAGGTCAACAGTCTTCCGCGTGGTTGTGATTCCTACTGAACAAGACTGAGAGACCATTTAAAGAACTTTAATTTTGGATTAAATAACTGATTAGAGTGTGAAACTTTGAGTGTGTGGTTGAAATATTGAAATTAATGAGTCTATATCATGTATTAATGTAATCTTTTAAATTAAATTACTTAAATAACAAAACGTTTGCATGATATTAAAATTTTTCAAGTTTCACCTGAAATTAAAATAAAAATGAAATGGCAGTGAGACAGACTTACAACACACAATTCTCTTACTTAAGAGTAACTAAGCAGCCTATTCTCTGTAAAGTTAATCTCTTGCATAACGCCAAAACCTTAAACAGAGTGTGTTGATTGCTCTCTAAAGCTGTAAACTTCAAGTGCTCTTAAATAAAATGACAAACGTGAACATCACAGTCATCAAGCATTACAATAACATACTAGAGAGATTGTTTGGGTTAGTCTAAAAGAAAAGTGTGCCTAATTGCTGTGTTTTAGAAGAAAACTTTGACATGTTAGTCTCGAGTGTTTATAGCTTACAGTGAAATGAAGAATGGACAGAATTAATCAATGCAAAATGGATGAAAAAAAATGTCATAATGTAAAAAGAGCACTCTTCTGTGCTCTAGACCTACTTCATACTTTTTAGTAAAAAAAATGACTGATGTGTCAAGATCATCACGTCACTCAAGTGTTGCAATTAGTTAGTGTGTCACCTTCACTAATTTCCGTATCTTGTTGCTCAGTGGGGCACTGGGTCAAAACACAAACAGATGGTAGTACCACCGTACTCTCTTTCCTACTATGTCTATCGCCCATCGTCTTGCACCTGCAATGCAGCAACCTCTTACTCTCTGCCCAAGGTCACAAATGGATTCCACTAATTACAAGCCTCTTGAGTGGGGTTGACGCCCTATCATGATGATTTAATGAAAGCGGTATAATGACTCACTTGCTTTTAATACTTTTTAATAAGCAAGGAAAAGCTTGCTGACCTGTACAGTAAATATTAAGGGATTATTCAAGTAGCTGCAAGGATCTCAAAACAGGTGAGGTACTCTATTATTAAAGAGGTAAGTCTTAAGATTCCGGGAATATTCCCAATGGAAAATAATTTAGACTTGTAATGGTAACGCCAAGTGTTTATGATTAATCAAAGGGAAATAAAATAACATATTTTATCACAATAGAATGTCAACATACAATCTGAACTAGTGTTCCAGTAAAATAATACCCTCAGAAAAAAACAAGAGTTACTTCCTTGGTTTGCAAAACAGTAGACACAAAAATACTTATTACATTAATGGAAGTACAGTATGAACTATCAATATCAACATTGTCAGTAACAACACTCATATATATTTACATTTATAAGAACATTAGCAATCCAAAACTTGTTTTATAGTGTAAATAAAGATTTAGTGAGACATTTATGCAAATGAGCATCTTTTAAATAACACATTCTTCTGTATCAATTATATCTTAATATCGATAATTCTATCAACTCTACTCTATAGTTCTTCTCAATATGCATATTACGTACAGTGATACTGCAATAATGATGAATCTGTGATGTATTATGCAGCCCTATATGGTCAAACTTACCAAGACATGGCTGCTCATAGTAGTGGGCGATATAAATTTAGCCAAAGGTAGAGATTTTGACTATACCAACACCGTGGTTATGCATTTTGATAATGTCAACAAGCTGTGCCTACTTACTTTTAACCTGGTACGCAAGAATACTGATGTTAAGTGTCAGACTATATATTGAAAGTTTAAAGTTTGTTGTTTTTTATTTAACGGAAAATATATCTGTTGAACTTGAAGTATTTTAATTCAAATATGTGCAAATTTATTTTCTGTGATATTAAATTTAAACAACAAGTAACCAGGAATGCAGAAAATGTAGAACTTTATTTTCAAAATATTTAGCTTTTATTTTATTTAAAATATCTTCATCTTTATCTATGTTTTGAGAATTTTTTGCTGCTTTATAAATTTTTTTTGAATATTTTCAAATGCAATAACTGTTGTTTAATAGGCATTGTAAACCTTTTTGAAGTAGTTCTGTTGCAATGTATCTGGAAAGTGAGAATGTTCATAAGCAGTCATTTTGACATATATAGAGGGAAAAAAAGAAAATATACCTCAATGCATATCGTTATCACACAATTTAGATTATATTGTAATATAGATTTGAGGCTATATGGCCCAGCCCTAGCTGCTCACTTATACTGACTGGCATGGCAATGAGAGTATCAAACAGAGAAGCAGAGATAATTATAGTAACTCAGTAGTGGCTGCAGAGATCCACAGCCTTTACTCTCCTTTTGTAAATGTGTAACTTAAAATGCCAATGAAACAATGACAGCTGTAATGCAATTAAGGTTCCACAATACTTTGGCAAGGTATCATCATGAAAGATAATTTTCACTTAGTTGAAGTAGAGGTTTACAGTCTGTTTCCAGATAAAGGTTAGTGTAGGGACCCCAAGTACATCTTCTTAAGAAGTGGGAGCTTGAAATTGAGTTTGTTCCTATTTCACAGTTTTCTTTTCATATCAAAAACACAAACCCCCAAGACTGTCTCAGACTCATACCCTGAAATCCACAGGTAGGAGAGAGCTATATCAAAAAGCAGTCCACCAACTGGAGAGCAGGTCCCTGCTTGTTGAGAGACAAGCCACATATTTCCCAGGGCAGTGGTCAGTGTTCCTTCTCCATTACTTTTTTCCATCCATTCATCATGGAAACTCACTTTAGCTAGTAGGTTATAGGCTTCTGTTTGCATGCCTGGGGCCTGACATTGGTGTTGCTGGCATGAATCAAATCAGTAGGGTTCCCCAACACTTTGCAGAGGCAGTGATGCTTACACACACACAAACACACACAAACACACGCAGTGATTGAAGAAGTAGCAACTAAGGAAATGGCAGAATGGAGCAGCAGATGCTCAGAACCTAATTTCCACCCCAAAAGACAAGGTCATTTTTTTAAACAGGAAAAAGTGGATGTTCGACACCAAGTCTGTACACACATGCATGCAGCTTAGGATATATGCATTAAAATCCGAAAGACAGAACTATGCGTATGATGCCAATCTGATATCCACTGTGTCATTTTTTTGGGATGTCCTGTTGAAAATATGAGACAAAGCCTTTCTAGCTTGGTGTGCATCAGGAAATAATTAAACAGTCATAAGATGGTAAAACTCAAGCAGCTGATGGTTTTAAACATAGCTATGATGGAAACATTACATATTTGGATCAGGCTTTGCTTTAAATCAAAACTAAAAAGTCCTCTGTTTAAAGCTCCCTTTGAGTAAGCAATTAATAATAGCTGGAATGTCATAGTTTTTATGTGCCATACGTTTTGTGTCTATAAAGCATTTTGTTGTTTTCCCCAAATGTAAAGCACCTTGAATTGCCATATTTCTGAGAGGGTGAATTTTGCCTTGCCTTGTGGTGTATTTCTTGTATGTCATACAATGGGGCAAAAAAGTCCTTGGCAACCAGCAATTGTGCAAGTTGGAAGGTCTGTTAGTTCAATTTCTTTGGATAGACCAAAGGACACTTGTGCTAAGTACTTTTAGCCAGATCGTTGCAGTTAACTGCAGCAAAATGAGCACTTCCATGGAGATTTCCTTACTTGAGTATAAGAAAATCTTTCTAATAATTTCTTCTCAAAATGTGCCACAAAGACGGGTGCCTATCCAAACTAAAAAGAGAGGTATCACCACCTAAACATCTTGAAATAAGATATAGATGACGGTGCGTCAGCGTCAGTGAGCGTCAGCAGGACTCGCCAAGACCATGCTCCATACAAACAGTTTTAAGTGGTTTGAACAGTTTTAGGCTGTTTTTAGGCAGTTTTTAACCAATTTTAACATCGCTGTCTTTTTAATCAACAGACTCTTTTACCTGGCATGTTTTAATCGGTGAAGAGTGGGTGGAGTATCACCCTCCCCCACCATACCTCTGCTCTTTTAGCCCAAGCTGTGACAGCTGCCTCAAACTCACCTAAATAGTTACGGAGCTGGAGCAGAATATCTGCATGCTTCACCAGATCCATGAACATAAGGGTGACATGGATATTATCTTTGGAACTCTGAAACTTGTCAAGGAGTGCCCGAGTACAACCCCAACCCATGGAACGAGCCCTTGACGCCAAATAAACATCGCTGCAGTCCTGTGGAGGCTAACCTGCCCAACATCCAGGAGGTCCTGGACGGTGAATGATCCGCTGCCCAGCATCAGTCTGTAACTTCTGTGGTTCTGTAAGATCTGTAAATTCACTGTTGCACATGTGTCTTTCTCATTTACACACATGTATTCAGTCTTGCAGCGACTAATCTTCATTACTCTCTTTTCCAGTGCATACCTCCATCTCTCTAGCTTTTCCTCCACCTCCTCCCTGCAGTTAATAGTATCTGTTAGCTGTCATTTAAATTAGTTCTGTATTTATATACTATCTCTCTTATATACTTTTTTAAACAAAATATTTAAACCCGGACCTGCATAAGATCTGTTTTTTCAAGCCGTGTTACTGGAAATAAATAACAGCCAGCGTCTCCATAGATATGGAGCAAGAATGATACTCTTATCAAAGCCTTTCCTAACAATTTTTTTTCCCACAATAATGTTCTGAGATACAAATAAAATCCAGGATTGTTATTTTATGTGTTTAATCAAATTCTGAACTGACTGGTATTACTGGATGACAACAGCCCTGCGACAGGAGGAGGAGGTTTTCAGTGAAAGGATCATTATTCTACATATCTCAAGGAAATTTCAATCGAACGTAACTGGACTTGGTAATTTGTCTTGGAAGTCCAGTTGCGTTCGATTGAAATTTCCTTGAGATAACCATGACCTGGATGAATATTCACAGGATTATTCTACATAAATGACACACATAAATAAAGCAAAGGTAGATAAGGTTGTAGGTTAAACTATGAAGAAGACATTTTCAGGAACCCATGTACGCTTAGAAAAGAGATGTGTAAAAAATGAATATGTTTGTGATCAGGGACTACACATTTTGTGTAGATTTTAGCACACAGTGTGTAATCCTCCAGTCAATTGATTGACACAGTGAAAGTGTTATTTTCTTTGCCTGAAGATCAGACACAGGGAATTTTAAGATTTTACAATAAAATAAACAGAAAAACCAAATACAAATTAAGCAAAAAAAAGAATGCATATCAATGTGCATACAAATAAATTAACAGTTTAACGGGAGCAGTTATTTAAAATGTCTCACACATACAGTGTGTTGAAATTAACTCAACATCTGTAGTCACTGATTACACTTAGGAAATGTGTCATTAACACATCTGTTTTTGCAGTGTAGGAAAGGTACTTGTAGTATGCAATAAATAACTAAAAAAGGACATTAACAAGGCTTCTCTGAACTAGCCTAAACTTAAAACACGTAAACCGGACAAATCTGTACTGAATTATTGCACATTTAAAGATGTTTCAGGAAACAATTTTTTATTTCACAATTTTTTATCATTGGCAGATCATAAAATATTCTTGTTCCTTTAGCGATGCAGTTTAATTTTGTGTAAGTGTAAAGTGTAATTGTTTTTTTTTTGTTTGAACCAAAAATCTGTATGCAGTCTTCATGCCAAATAAAGCATTAAAATGAGATACTCTGTGATTGTTTTTAAGAGAAGGACTATAATCACCTACCAAGATTAGGATTAACACGTCCTTTGGTATTTTAGGATTTGGAATTAAGGCTTTTTTAGTATAGTATATTTTTTTGTAAATCATATTCATAAATCAAATATATATATATACAGTGGGGCAAAAAAGTATTTAGTCAGCCACCAATTGTGGAAGTTCTCCCACTTAAAATGATGACAGAGGTCAGTAATTTTCATCATAGGTACACATCAACTGTGAGAGACAGAATGTGAAAAAAATCCAGGAATTCACATTGTAGGATTTTTAAAGAATTTATTTGTAAATTATGGTGGAAAATAAGTATTTGGTCAATAACAAAAATTCAACTCAGTACTTTGTAATATAACCTTTGTTGGCAATAACAGAGGTCAAACAATTACTATAGGTCTTTAACAGGTTTGCACACACAGTAGCTGGCATTTTGGCCCATTCCTCCATGCAGATCTTCTCGAGAGCAGTGATGTTTTGGCGCTGTCGCCGAGCAACACGGACTTTCAACTCCCTCCACAGATTTTCTATGGGGTTGAGGTCTGGAGACTGGCTAGGCCACTCCAGGACTTTCAAATGCTTCATACGGAGCAACTCCTTCGTTGCCCGGGCGATGTGTTTGGGATCATTGTCATGTTGGAAGACCCAGCCACGTTTCATCTTCAAAGCTCTCACTGATGGAAGGAGGTTTTGGCTCAAAACCTCACGATACATGGCCCCATTCATTCTTTCCTTAACACGGATCAGTCGTCCTGTCCCTTTAGCAGAAAAACAGTCCCAAAGCATGATGTTTCCACCCCCATGCTTCACAGTAGGTATGGTGTTCTTGGGATGCAACTCAGTATTCTTCTTCCTCCCAACACGACGAGTTGAGTTTATACCAAAAAGTTCTACTTTGGTTTCATCTGACCACATGACATTCTCCCAATCCTCTGCTGTATCATCCATGTGCTCTCTGGCAAACTTGATTCCCTGTCGTTGTAGTGTGTTACTGATGGTAACCTTTGTTACTTTGGTCCCAGCTCTCTGCAGGTCATTCACCAGGTCCCCCCGTGTGGTTCTGGGATTTTTGCTCACCGTTCTCATTATCATTTTGACCCCACGGGATGAGATCTTGCGTGGAGCCCTAGATCGAGGGAGATTATCAGTGGTCTTGTATGTATTCCATTTTCTGATAATTGCTCCCACAGTTGATTTTTTCACACCAAGCGGCTTGCCTATTGTAGATTCACTCTTCCCAGTCAGGTGCAGGTCTACAATTCTGTTCCTGGTGTCCTTCGAAAGCTCTTTGGTCTTGGCCATAGTGGAGTTTGGAGTCTGACTGTTTGAGGCTGTGGACAGGTGTATTTTATACAGATAACGAGTTCAAACAGGTGCCATTAATACAGGTAACGAGTGGAGGACAGAAGAGCTTCTTAAAGAAGAAGTTACAGGTCTGTGAGAGCCAGAGATCTTCCTTGTTTGAAGTGACCAAATACTTATTTTTCACCATAATTTACAAATAAATTCTTTAAAAATCCTACAATATGAATTCGTGGATTTTTTTTTTCAAATTCTGTATCTCACAGTTGAAGTGTACCTATGATGAAAATTACTGACCTCTATCATTATTTTAAGTGGGAGAACTTGCACAATTGGTGGCTGACTAAATACTTTTTAGCCCCACTGTATATATATAAAGACAGATCTATCAGAATGAATCTGGAACAAAACAAGACTTCAGATAATTTAATTAAACATATTGGTACAGAGAAAAGACGGTGCACCAACAGAAATCAGGGATGGACTTAAATAAATATTTTACTATGAATATTAATCTGATAACCATTAAAAGCCATGGAGCTGACAGGTACAATAAACCTTTTTCAACAGCAGACTGCTAATGAATACTTTTTACTAGGATTTCAAAACACAAAGGTGTTCACTTAAATGTCATTTCACTGAATATCATTTTGATAATACTTTATAACATATTTTGTTTGATTGCATCAAGATGCTACCTTACATGGCTTAAAGAATCTGTTGTCCTTATCTCTACCTACATAAGCGGTTTTATCTTACAATAAAATGAGATAGGTGGTTTTAATATTATGGCCGACCTGTGAATACACATTCACAAATAAGATCGCACACATGTTGAAAGCACGCATATTGAGCCAGACAGAGACTATGACAGCTGTGTAATTATCTCATCAACACCTTTGTGCTCTAACAAAGTCCTTCGGCGCCATGACCAGCAGACGATAAAAGCTGTCAGAGAGATAAGAAGAGCTCCATCTAATACCAAACCCTTCCTCTCACTCTCTTCTTACTTTTTCACACAGACAGGACAGCAGATTGTAACCTGTCAAGTTTCTGATTTTGCATTTGCTTCATGGCACTTACAGCAATTCCCTACTCTCCAATTATGAGCTAGGCGACATAAATTACTATCTGGAAAAAAAAATATCAAGACCTCCTCTCTTTTTAATTCAAAGCAGCAAAATAACATAAAAACTAAAAGTATTTTTTCTACACTGGAGATGCCGCCCATTCCTAGCAGTTGCAAAGTGTTGCAGATGATCACTGGGATATTTTGAATGGTCTGTCTTTGTGGGTGTATTGCACTAAATTAGAGGATTAAGAATTGCTTATACATTTTAGTGTTAATCTGCCACACTGTAAACCCAGATTTAGTTTTTCTAGTCAAAATTCTGAGTGATCACTACTTATACTGTATACTGTAATGCTGCCCTTACTAAACAGCATTAGTTGACTGTACTATTTAACTGAAAGATCAATTCTACTAATCAGGTTTAGTAGAGATAACTTGGTGTGTTTAGTTTTATAAGAGAAGGCAGGGGCTGCTGTGTGAACTGCAGTGTGTGTGGTGCATTGTGGGTAGCCATGTTTTTGGTTATTTTGTTCTGTTTGGGGCATTTGCTGCAATTTTATTATGAGGTTTGTGTTGTTGTTGTTATTGCTTTGTTCTGTTCCGGGTACTCCGGCTTCCTCCCACAGTCCAAAAACATGACTGTCAGGTTAATTGATCTCACCAAATTGTCCTTAGGTGTGAGTGTGTGCATGGTTGTTTGTCCTGTTTGTCCTGCCCTGTGATGGACTGGCGACCTGTCCAGGGTGTACCCCGTCTCTCGCCCGTTGACAGCTGGAGATAGGCACCAGCCCCCCGTGACCCATTAAGGATTAAGCGGTTAAGAAAATGGATGGATGGATGGATGGATGTTGGTGTCATACTTGGCACTGTGAGTGAAGACGTCATTTAAAGGGAATAAGACCACTGTGATAGTACACCATTTAAATATTTAAGCCATATTTCTATGTTTGAAAAGCATTGCTGATGTCAATTTTCTCACAGGCTGATAACTGTCGGACATTACATGGTCTATATGTCAGCTGACAGTTGTTGCCATCAAGTTAAGAAGTTTGTCACTTGGGTAACTGTTTGAATCCTCTCAGTATGGCTTTTTGTTCAATTCACGTAAAATTTAAGATGAGTAACTCAACAAACTTTGTTTTAGCTTGCATAAAAAGTTTACATTTTGCATTAGTTATACTCAACATGTTTATTTTTGGCTTGTGCAAAATCTTAACATTCCACATTAGTTATACTCAACATATTCAGTTTTAGCTTGTGTAAAAAGTTTACATTCCTCATTAGTTATACTCAACATATTTATTTTTAGCTTGTGTAAAAAGTAAAGTGGTATAGGGCAACGGGTTTCCTCGCTATTCGCTAGTAAAATCAACTAATCCCGGTTAAGAGTGCACACAGAGGTAAGGTGAGGTAGTTCAAGATGGATTTTTGTAAATCTTGCAGTTGATAATGATTGGTTGCAACTCACTGTCAACATTAACACGATTTGTCTGACTAGAAAAGAGCAAGATATTAAGTATATTTAATAACTGGGTAAATTATTTTGTTTCCCATGTGTGTCACACTGTGCCATTTTTTGAGCCCTTGCCTAAAGTTTCTGTATAAAAACTATAACAATAATTTGAGTCAAAAATGTAAGAAGAAGTGCAATTTTCATTGTAGGTACACTTTAATTTTAAGATTAAGAATCTTAGAAAAAATCCAGGAAATCACATTATTTAGTTTTAGTCGGATAAATCTTTCTATTGATAATGTTAAGATGTTTGACTATGACTATGTTTGACATGATGGATAAAATTGCGCCATTTAAGGTTAAAACTCTCTCTAGTAAAAATACATCTCCATGGAGAGGGGTCCACTGGTGTGTAATGAAAAAGTGTCGGCGCACAGAGAGAAAATGGCAGAAAACTCGACTCCAGGTTCATTGTGAGATATATAAAGAATGACTGAATAAGTATTTATTAACCTTGAAGGATGCAAGGGAATCATTCTTTTCTGAGATTATTCACAGAAAAAACAATATTAGAAGGAAATAATTATTATTATTAACTCATCCCTCCTATCAGGTGTCTTCCGCAAAGACTTAAAAACAGCAGTTATCAAACCAATACTAAAGAAGAAGAACCTAGACAGCACGTTAATGTAAAACTACACACCAATCTCTAATTTGCCATTTATCGGTAAAATAAAATAATTGAAAACAATGTTTTCCAGCAGTTAAACAGCTTCCTAACAATGAACAACCACTTTGATATTTATCAGTCGGTTTTCGTAGGCACCACAGCACCGAGACGGCCCTTGTAAACGTCATCGATGATATCCATACAAATACTGACTGTAGTAAAACCACAGTATTGGTACTATTAGACCTCAGTGTGCCGATTGACACCGTTGATCATGATAAATCAATGGAACGTCTAGAGCGCTGGGTCGTACTCTCTGGTACGGCCCTTGGCTGGTTCAAATCCTACCTTCAGAACAGGAACTTCTACGTGTCAATCAGCCAATTCTCATCACAAAACACATGAATCACATGCGGGGTCCCCCAGGGCTCCATCTCAGGGCCCCTCCTGTTTAGCATCAACATGCTCCCATTAAACCAGATTATAACCACCAATAATATTAACTACCACAATTATGCCAACAACACTCAACTTTATATCTCAATGTCACCATGTGATGTTGAACCCCTCCAGAACCCCCCAAAGCTAGCTCAAACTTCATTAATGACCTCAATGACCTTCTTTCTGTAATATGTACTGAATATGACCAACTAATTATTGTGGGAGATCTGAACATTCATACTGACAACCCCCAGGATAGACTGACTAAAACACTAAGTGATACTCTCCATAACATTGGTCTAATCCAACATGTCAATCAGCCAACACACAAACAAAGTCACACTTTAGACCTAATCATTAGCAATGTACTGAAAATCTCTAACATCTCAGTAGTGGATGTTGCATTATCTGACCACTTCTGCATCTTCTTTGAAAGCAAGACCCCGGCTAAACTATCTAATCAAAATAAGCCCATAGTAAAAAAAACGCCCCCTTGTTGACAGCTGAAATCTTTAAACGTATTTACTACTCTAACTCACCAACCCACAACCCCCAACCCCCAACAAACACTCTGTTAACAAGCTGGTAGCTAACTTTTTCTCTAAAGTCTCAGACATCATCGATACCATTGTTCCAAATAAAGTTAAAGTAGTGTTAGGATAAACAAGTCTCCATGGACCAACAATCCTCTGGTACGTAGCGAAAAAAGGGAGTGCCGTCAGGCCGAAAGAAAATGGAGGGAAACTCAACTCCAGGTTCACTATGAAATTTACAAAAACAAGCTGAACAAATATAACTTAACTCTGAAAACTGCAAGAGAAACATTCTTCTATGAAATCATTAACAGGGACATTAATAACACTCGGACTCTATTTGCAACAGTTGACAGACTAACCAATCCTCCAGTGACAGCAGCTCCTGAGCTACACTCCACTAGGGCCTGTAGTGAATTTGCCAACTTCTTCACTGAAAAGATTCTAGAAATTAGAAGATCAATCTGTAAAGCAGCACCCAACCCACCACCATTTTTATTTCCATGTAAAAAAAAAAGAAAATGCAGATAAAATGTCTGATTTCAAAAAACTAAATCAATCACATCTGGATGAAATTATTAAACAGCTAAACTCCTCCTCTTGCTGCCTCGATATCTTACCCACACCTTTTTTAAGGAAAGTTCTCCCTGTCATTAAGCCTGATCTGATTCAAATAGTTAACGCATCCCTCCAGTCAGGTGTCTTCCCCCAGGCCCTCAAAACAGCAGTTATTAAACCCCTTTTAAAGAAAAACAACCTAGATAATACATTGATGCAAAATTATAGGCCAATCTCTAATCTCCCATTCATCAGTAAGATTATTGAAAAAGATGTATCTCAACAGCTAACTACTTTCCTGAAAATGAACGACTCCTATGATAATTTTAAATCTGGTTTCCGTGCCCATCACAGCACTGAGACTGCCCTAGTCAAAGTTTTCAATGACATCCGCATAAATACAGACAGCGGCAAAATCACAGTTCTGGTTCTGTTGGACCTCAATGCAGCGTTTGACACTGTTGATCACAAAATATTACTTGAACGATTGGAGAGCTGGATCGGACTCACTGGTACAGCACTTTAATGGTGTGAGTCTTACCTCAAAAATAGGCAGTTCTTTGTGTCCATTGGAAATTTCTCATCAGAACAAACATAAATCACATGTGGGGTCCCCCAGGGCTCCATCCTGGGACCCGTCCTGTTCAATATCTATATGCTCCCACTAACCAAGATTATAGCAGCCAATCAGATAAGATACCATAACTCTGCAGATGATACGCAGCTATACATTATATTGTCACCGGGTGACTTTGATTCTATCCAGACCTTTAATGAATGCATTGAAGAAATCAACGACTGGATGTCCCGTAACTTTCTCCAGCTAAACAGAAACAAAACAGAGGTAATTATTTTTGGACTTAAGGAGGAACGATCCAGAGTCAGCACACAGCTTCAGCTAATACAACTAAAAACAAATCATCAGGCCAGAAATCTAGGTGTAATAATGGACTCAGACCTGAACCTCCAGGGTCACATAAAGGCAATAACAAGGTCAGCTTTCTATCACCTGAAGAACATTTCTAGGATTAAAGGACTAATGTCGTAGAAGGACCTTTAAAAACTGATCCATGCGTTCATCTTTACTCGGATTGATTACTGCAACAGTGTTCTCACAGGTCCACCTAAAAAAGCAATCAGATAACTGCAGCTGATCCAGAACGCTGCTGCCCGTGTTCTCAGTAGAACTAGGAAAGTAGAACACATCACGCCAGTTCTTAAGTCCTTACACTGGCTCCCTGTAGCTCAGAGAATTGACTTTAAAATACTCCTACTAGTTTATAAATCACTGAACGGTTTAGCACCAAAGTATGTTGGAGATGTGCTGTGACTATATCAACCCAGCAGACCACTCAGGTCCTCCATCTCTAGCTTACTTAACATTCCTTGAATTTGAACTAAACAAGGAGAGGCACCTTTCAGCTTCTGTGCTCCACAAATCTGGAGCAAACTTCCAGAAGAATGCAAAAATGCTGAATCGTTAGGCTCTTTTAAATCAAAGATTAAAACTCTACTATTCAGAGCTGCCTTTGAGCCCTAGATTGAGCTTTCTGATCACTATTTGATTCTTGAGGTTTAATTTTTGTTCTTATTGTTTAACATTTGTGTTTTATGTGTTTTTATTTTATATTGCATAAACAAAACATAATCATGCTTCTGTAATCATGTATTTCGTATCATTGTCACTGAATCATGTAAAGCACCTTGAATTGCTATATAAATAAAATTCCCTTGCCTTGCCTTGCCTTGTCTTAATAAATGCATTGAGCAAATTAACTGGATGTCCCATAATTCCCTCCAACTGAACAAAAACAAAACTGAAGTACTTAAGTTTAGACCCAAAAAAGATAGACTAAATACCAACCAGGCCAGTAATCTAGGGGTGATAATGAACCCAGACTTGAACCTCCAGGGTCACATAAAAGCAATAACAAGGTCAGTCTTCTATCACCTGAAGAAATTTCTCGGATTAAAGGACTGATGACATAAGGAGACTTAGAAAAACTCATCCATGCATTTATCTTTAGCCACCTTGATTACTGTAACAGTATCTTTACAAGTGTTCATAAAAAATCAATCAGACAGCTGCCGCTGATCCAGAACGCTGCTGCTCATGTTCTCACTAGAACTAAGAAAATAGAGCACGTCACCGCAGTTCTAAAGTCATTACACTGGCTCCCTGTAGCTAAGAGAATAGACTTCAAAGTGCTTTTATTAGTATATAAATCATTGAATGGGTTAGCACCAGAGTACATTAGATATCTGCCATCATGGTACAAACCACCCAGATCACTCAGGTCCTCCAGCTCTAGTTTACTGACCGTCCCTAGAACCAGGAACCAAACATGGAGAAGCAGCTTTTAGTTTTTATGTTCCTCACATCTGGAACACACTACCTGGATAATAAAATTTACCTATTTAAACTCTCTAATGAGTAACTGATCCTACTATTGCTTTTACTAACTTGTTTTTAATTTTGAAATTATTGTCTTGATTATTGTTTTATTGTAAACGCTTTCTCGTATTTTAATCTTCAAAGTGATTTATGCTCTCTTTTCAGTGTTCTAAATTTAATCATGTAAAGCACCTTGTATTGCCTTGTATTGGAAGTGTGCTATACAAATAAAATTGCCTTGCCTTGCCTATGAATTTTTTTAGGTTTGAGGCTGCAGCTGCATATATCCAGGGATAATAATCCTAAGCCTTATTTTAGACAAGAAGCTATTTGACTATTTATTCTCTTTTGGATTTACAGATCTGTGTATTTTTGGTGGAAAGTAACTCCAAAGTATTTGATGGAAATCAACTTTTCACAGTTTTTTAATACTTCTTTTCCTTTTTTTACGTGTCCTGTCTAGCAGTTTGCTACTCAAAATTGGTGTATGAGTACCAAGTACAAGCCCAACAGATTTACTTTCCCAAGCAGAGCATTACAGCTTTGCTATAGTACTCCACTTGATATATATGTATGAAAAATCTTAATTAGTGATTACTGTGGACCAGCAGAAGCGTGAACTGACGATACAAGATAGGGAGGCAAACAAAGAACACAAGAAAACATCGCAGTCCTCTGTTAGATAGCAGAGAAGTGGGAAAAACAAAAAGAAAAAAACAACCAATAGAACAGAACAACATTAACAAAACGGATCTAGTAATATGAACTAAGAACTACACATTCACTACACACAAAAATGGATTAATGAACACAATACTAATGTTTCTGGTAAGCTCATGGTACCAACTATCTATTGACGATAACCTCAGCTCAAGATTATGTCCGTACACACCAATGCCCCCACAGCTATGTGTGTGTGTGAGCATGCAGGTGTAAATAAGGTTTCCCCATCAAGTGATTTATAGCTGAGCCGTCAATCCGTCCTACAGGAATCGACGCAGACATGAAAGAGGTCGGAGACATATATATCCAGAGACCCCAGAGCGCAGGGGCCTGGGAGGTCGCAAGGACAAGCCCACGGGCTCCGCCAGACACCAGCTACACCAGGGTGGGCCCGGACCAGGACCCGGACTAGGACCCGGAGGCCATGGGGATCAGCCCCCCTGCCCCCAGCAGGGCCTCGACCAGGGATCGTTCGACAAGGGTACCCCGCCGCAAGGCACCTTGGCTGGCAGTTGCAAAGAAGCCAATCCAAGAGCAGCATTAATTGTCCTTGATGCTTGACCCTTGACGGGGGTCTCAAATATTAGTGGGTTTTAACTATTTGCTGGTAGGTGTGGTCCCTTACCCGCCGACAGACACTGTAAAGTTTAACTTTCGAAAAAATGTGTCTCAACACATAGTTACAAAGGGAATCAGTTTGCAATAGATTAAGCTGGTTTACATTAGAATCATTGAATGGCTTTCTCAAAGACCTGACACATTTGAAGATTTTAAGACTGCATAATTAGGGGTGAGAAATTATACGTTTTCATCAACGTTGCCAATGTTGATTATGCCTATCATTCCAATTCTTTATCAATTCCTGAGTAGTTCAAAGAGTGGCACAAACTGAGGAACCATTTATTTTTTCCTCAACATTATATCTGCACAAGATTTTGAGCATGAACATATTAAACTGATGGGGATTAATATCAGGGATTCAAGACCTTCACCATCTCCCTAAAATCATTTGACAACTAGAAAACGCAGACCTCTCCCAAGGCAGCTCAGTTCCTCCCCCTGACAGTCATTCGCATCACCCCAAAATATATAATTTGTGCCTGGTCCCGCTGAAGAAATTTCCAATAAATGTCCTCAAAATCCAACTGCTAAATTGCTAACAGACAGACAAGCAAACAAAGATACCCTGGCTAAAACTTGGTAGGGGTAATAATCTTTACAGTGTTTAGGTAATAATTAAAAAGACATAATTTAACAAATAGTTCTTATGATGTATTAGCCACTAGAAAAACACATGCTGTGACTTTACCTTTAAACGTCCAACATAGATACACTGTGTACGTTAAAATGGGCTGTAAACAGTCTAGTTGTAGCCAGACCACCTGCTGAAAATGGGGTTGCTTTAGATTGGTGATGGGAGCCCTTGATGAAAGGGTTAACTCAGGTCATGTCCACATGAAGCCGGGGTTTTAAAAAAAAGAAAATGTTCCTCTGCTCCTTCCATCCACACATAACCGGATAAATGCGTTTTTCAGCATATTCATAGACGTGGCAAACATGTAGGGGGCAGATGTTCTCCCATATCCTAGCCACTCAGAGTAACTTTATATCCTCTATCTTCAGCACACAGCAGTCATCCAACTTGTAAAAGCAAACAAACAAAACGTGCTTTAACAATGGATGATACCAACACAGCTCTGAGGGCATAAATTCTGTTTTTGAGAGTAAACACAGGTCGCACAGGTAACTTTTTCAAGTGGACTTTAAGCTATAGTACTCCATTTGATATAAACGTGTGAGAGATTTTAGAGATTGCTATGGGTTTTATTTTCTGATGTTATGGACACGGAAATGGAAAATAAGGGGGAAGAAAGAGAGAAGATTACAAAGAGAGGTAGGAAACGAAGAGAGGGAGTGTGAGTTGACAATACAAAAGAGGAAGGGCAACAAAGAGAACACAAGAAACTGTCCCATCATCCCAGTCTGACAACAAAAAAAACAAGAAAAAGGAGCAACAATGACAAAACAAACCAATGTGAACCACGAATTACACAAAAACAACACACAAAAATGGCTATATAAATACAGCAGAAATGTGACTGAAAGGCTCATGGTACTGATTATTCAAGATCCAGTAATGATAACCTCAGCCCAAGAATAGATCTGTATGTTTGAACATGCTGGTGCATCTAAGATTTCTCCATAGGAGTGTTCGATAGCTGATGTGGGGAACCATGTATTAATCTCCCAGGAACCGATGAAGACATAAAGGAGATCGAAGCCACAGACGTCCAAGAAGACCCCAGAGCCTAGAAGCCCCTGGCGAACCAAGGCAGGGCCGTATTAAGACTAAATTTACCTTTTATAACAGATTTAATTTGTTGATAATCTAATAATTTATTTTTGTTATTCCATTTTTTGTAACTAATGGATTAAGTGGGATAAAGTCTGTTCACTCAAAATGTGTTCCAGGTATTCAATTTCTTTACACCTCCAGTCTGTTAAATGTATCACACATTTTTTCCCCTAAGATGTCGGGGTGAATCCACATGGGTGTATGCCTGCATGGAATTAGTGAGCACTCTGTCATTTTTAGGAATTCCCACTATGCTGTCAGAGAGGAGATGATATTGATGTTTTTGAAGTATTTGTGTTGTTTTATATTTGAGCTAATAAATGTTATGTCTGAAAGTTTTATCTCACTGCATAATGTCTGTTCTATATATATCAAGGACTAATCAAGGTAGCTATGTGTTAACCATCATGATGCATTGACACTTGTTGGCTAAGAAATAACAATGACAGTTTGGTAGGTATAGACCTCCTTTATCTTTGATCTTAGCCAATCAGTGTTTTTAAGCTAATATTTTGTTTTTGTTTCTAAAGAAATTTAGAGACAGAGGAGTATAGAGATCTAAAGCAATCAGGTGATGGTTTGCTTGGGATCATTGAGAATACGTAATTGATATTTGAGTTAATTGAGTAATTGATATTGCTTCAATAAGTTTTATTGAAGCAACCCTTCACACATAAGTGATGTGCATAAGGATTTACATCTAGCCAGACATGTAATATTCCTGCACTGCAGTCGTATAGTAACAGGATTCTGGAAATACCATTTGATTGGAAGAATTTAAGATTTTTTACCAGTTTATGGAATAAAATGAAACTTTTTCGATTTTATCCACTCGATTACATGAAACAGTGGTTTGTGAATGCTGGAGAAAAAGTAATACATCAAATGCATACAGACTGATTTTATGTCCTCTGTTTTATGTTCTATATAGCATTTTATACCTTTAAAATTGTCACTTTGCCTTATTGCTGCTGCTAATGGTTAAGTAAAAATAGCAAACAGGGAGGGAGAGACTGGATATCCCTGCCTGGTACCTCTCTGAAGGTCAAACCTAGATGATGTTTGGTTATTAGTCCTGATACATTGGGGATCTGTATAGTATTTTCAACCAGTTTAAAACTGAATTTCCAAAGCCAAATTTATGTAAGGCAGCAAATAAGAATTTCCAGTTAATGCTATCAAAAGCTTTTGCTGCATCTAAAGATTATATATATATATATATATGTAAGTTAATATGTTAACTTAGGTTCGTGAGCTGGACCACGCCTTATATTCAGTATTCTCTCACTAATCTACTCGGATCTGACTCACATGGCATCTCACACCTGAATTCCATTCCTAATTACTCGGTGATCCATTTAAACCCAAGCACCTAGCCATCAGCGTCGCTCAGACTGTGGTCTTGTAAACCCGCGTTGGTTAGCGAAGACACGCTCTATTATCATGGATTTGCTTACCCTTGATCCTTTCGAATCCGATAAGGAGCTCTTCTCCAGCAAGACTTCCATCATTGGACCATCACCTCCATCTGTGGTCAGTCAAGTCTCTCGCCGAGCCAGGCTTCCATCGGCTCATCGGGATTCCAGCCAGTCCTCTCAGTCAGCCAGAGCTCTTGCATCTCGCTCTGCTCGGTCGGATGCCTCTCCAGCGACTTCCGCGCCTCGAGGCCGTACACTCATCCGCCTAGATCGGCGCCCTTCTCCATCTCCTCCCCGCATATCTAACTCCCTTCCTTCTCGTCTCGAGGCTTTGCCTCCCCGTTTCCTTCTCTGGCTTCGGGCCGTACAAGTTTCCTCCCATTCCCGCAGTGCATCCTGGTCGCGCCCCGGGACTTCTTCCGGAGTTCAGCGGTCCTCAGAAGGCGCTGCAGGCGGATCGGCTCCAAGCTTCTCTACTTCCCGGTCACTTCAGGCTCCCTGTTCGCCACGAGCTCAGCACTCTCCTCCCAATCTCTCTGGCAGTCCAGCTCGGAGGGCTTCTCTCACCCGTTCCTGTCCGGCTTCTTTCCGGCAGAGGAACTCACCCAGAGTTTGTCGTTCTTCCGCCTCCAACCGTCCGGACATGTCTGGCTGGACAGTAGCCCGCTTGCAATCTGCACTCAGGGAAAGAGGCATCCCCTTTAGCCGTTCTGCTAATAAATCTAGCCTCTCAAAGCTCCTTTTCCCCTCTACTTCACCGTTAACCCAAACTTACTCCTCTCATAATCCACTTTCTGCTTCAGCCTCAGTCTCTACTTCCTCTCAGGGCAGATCCCAGCCAATGGCCGCTGGCTGCTCTGCTTTGTGACCGCATACCTTGGAGGCCGCCATTGATCCTCCATTGCTGTAGTACCTCCATTTGGCCTAAATGTCTAAAAAAAATCCTTCTCTTTTTATTTTGACATTTAGTAAATATAACTAATTGTAATTGACCTAGAATAGTAAAAGTTTATTTCGATTTCATTTTGGACAGTGAAAAAAAAAAAGTGCGCTTTCACCATAAACTCTAAAAAAGAATAGACAGCGCCTCCTCACTCCTCCCTACCCTGCTACTGCATGCACTCTTGGTACTCCTCTCCGACCTCGGCCATCATCATCACGCTGCTCATCAGTCCCCAACTGTTCGTCCTCACCTGCCCCTCCCCCTTCAGCGATTCCTTAGTCTCTTCCACCACAGTCTAAACCTAATGCCCCTGTCTCCGGGGGCATGGATAAGCGCGGCCGTCCAATCCTGTTCCAGGGTGGCAGGATGGTGTGTAACATTTTATGACCTTGGCTGCTCAGCCTCTAGCTGTAGGCTCTTGCATACTTGCTCTTTCTGCGGAGGGGCACATGCTAGGAACACCTGCCCCCATAAACCCACTTCCAAAACAGATTGACTATCACAGCACCGCGCCACTCCCGTTAAGGGGACATAATTCATTTCTCACCTTCTATCCACCGCCGCCAACATCCCTTTGCTTCATGGTCACGCCATCGAGAACCTTACCGGATGGAAATGCGCCTTTTGGCAAGAATTTCTTTCATCTTGGAACGGCATTTCATTCTTTTACAATGACGTTATGAATTTCTCATCCAGTTGATATCCGCCTATTTACCGATGCAGCACCCTCTGCAGGGTTTGGCGGTTTCTACAATCGAAGCCGGTTTGCTTCAACATGGCCCCCGAGTTTGATCGTTTGCAGCTCCAGTCGGCCTCTCTCTCATCCGCTCATTATGAAATCGATCCCATTGTGATTGCAGCCCTTTTTTGGGGGCATGAATGGTCTCAACACTTTATTCTTATCTATTCAGACAACTCTGCCGCTGTCGACATCATAAACAAAGGCCGTTCACTTTCATCCTGCTTCACGCAGTTCATTCGTAGACTCACTCTGGCGCGAGCCAAACTTCAGTTCATTCTCCATGCTGTTCATGTATCTAACCATCGGAATTCCATCGCTGATTCACTCTCTCGCCTCTCTTTCCAGAAATTCAGGTCCTTGGCTCCAGACGCAGATCCTCATCCAACTCCGATCCCAACGTTTTCAGCAACCACCTACAACGAACTACACAGCTTCAAGACCTCTCCATCATTTCTCAGAATGCTACCCTCAACAGCATTGCTCCTAGAACTCTCTCATCTTATCTTTCAAGATGGAACAGTTTTTAAAAGTTTCTATGTAACATATAACCTTCCATTCCCTTCACTCATCCCCTCTTCCATTCGCCTCTTCATTACCTATTCACATACAATCCTACAAATCCGCGTTTCAACTATTCAAACATACCCTTCTGGCATTAATTTCTTCATTAAACTGGCTACCGGCAACTCCCGTCCAGCTCTCTCCCATAGCCACATATCCATGCTGCTCAAAGGTCTTAAGGATCAAGACTAATCACCGATTTCCTATAACCTCTGACCTCCTTACCCGTTGCATCCACACAATCTGTTACAGTTATTCTTCTCCTCTAATCAAACCCGTTTAGATCTGGCATCAACCCTGATAATTATTCAATCCACTCCATCTGCATGGGCGCAGGCACTTCAGCTTCTCAGTTAGGCATTTCCGACAAGACTATTCAAATCCTAGGTCGTTTTTCATCTTCAGCCTACCGTTCTTACATTCATAATAATCTCGACGATCTGCACCATGCTCATTCCTTGCTTTGTTAAATAATGACCAACTTTGGGGGTCCTGAGCAGGCTCGAGAAGAAGATAGACTTCCGAAGACTGCACCCCCACACAGAGTCTACAAGCCTCCATCAGTGCATCCTTCCAGACACACCATCTATCTAACCTTTGTCAATAAATGAACTAATCAAAACTAATCTAATCTCCGTAGGCGTGGTCCATGCTAATGAAATATATATATATTAGTTTTGCAGTAAGAATAATCTATTCAATCTATTAATCTATGTGAATTAGTTGATGAATCCCTCCCTTTTATTAAACCATTTTGATATGGCTGTATTATAAGAGTCACCTTCTCTATCCCTTTTGCACGAGTTTTGCATATAATTTCAGGATCGACGTTAATACAGGATATTGGAGGATAGCTGGTAGGAAACACTGGGTCTTTTCTTGATATCAATAGAAGACTAATATAGGTGGAATAAGCTATTTTCCTTCCTTTCCTTTCCTTCCTTTTCTTGCAACATTCTGTAGAATGTTGGTGCCAGAATATTCCAGAAAACTTTATAGTGCTCTGCTGGGTATCTATTTGTGCCTGGAGCCTTTATATTGGGCCTGATTTGGACGGCCTTCTGTAGTTCAGTCGCTTTTAGTGGTAAATCCAGGACCATCACTTGCCTATCTGATAAAGGAGAAAGTGTTATTATATCCAGAAATTGTTAGATTTCATTATTTGGTGGGTTTATCTCTGCCTTGTAAAAGCATTTTTAAATTCTTTGAAAGTGTTTACTTGGAAGACAGGGAATACAGTTTATCATCCTGAAGGAATGCTTTTAGGATGATATACTGTATTCCCAGTCTGGTCTTTAATTCCAGATATAGTTGTTTTTTTCTTCATTTATTTTAAGCGGGTTAGCCAAATAGCTACCTGATTTATTACTATGTTCAAAGTTTCCCATTCGATGTCTTTGAATTATGAACTGGTTCTGTTTATTAATAATTTAATTTAATTCTGGCTTTGCATTAAAAATTGTGTTGATTATCCCCTCATTCAGGAACACTTTAAATTATTTAATTGTTTCTTCTCATTCCTGAATATGTTTGTTTTCTAGTTTCATTTATTTGATGAGAATTAGATTATTTTACCCCTGAGCACAGCTTTCCCTGCTTCCCAGAGAGTGGATGGTGATATACCAAGGAGGTCATTTAGTCCTAATTATGAAGCCCAGTCTTTTTCAAAATATTTAATAGATTCTTCATCCTTAAGTAATGATATCTAAATTCCCAATTTTTGCTTTGAGAAATGTCTTTACTTACTAGAGTAAAAGAAAGAGGAGCATGGTCACTGACAGCTATTCAAATTCAAAGATACTTTATTGATCCTAGAGGTAAATTAAGTGTTGTTGTAGCTCATTACTAATTCATTTTTCAAGGAGTTGTTGTAGACCATGTTGACTGTGGGGAGAAAGGATTTCATGTAGCGGTCTGTGTTGCAGCGAAACTGAAGAAGCCTCCGACTGAAGATACTGTAGGATAGTCTCATAAAGAGATGCTCAGGGTTGTCCATAATCATTTTAATTTTATGAAGAATCCTTTCTCTGCATCATCATATCCAGTATTTCCACAGGTGTCCCCAGAACAGAACTAGCCTTATTCGTCAGGTTGTTGAGCTGTTTTAAGTCCCTGGCTCTGATGTTGCTACCCTAATAGATGTTGAACGAAGAGATTACACTCTCCACAACAGACTTGGAGAAGATTTGCAGCATCTTGCTGCAAACCTTGAAGGACCTAAGCTTCCTCAAAAAGTACAGCCGCTCTGTCCCTTTTTGTACTGTAGATGGCTTCACTGTCGATTCTACATTCCAGTCTGTTGTCCAGGTGAACTCCGATGTATTTGTACTTCTCAACCACCTCCACTTCTTGTTCTATGATGGAGACAGTCTTTGACTTATCCCTGTTTCTTCTGAAATCTACTATCATCTCCATAGTTTGTTCACATTCAATGTAAGATTATTGTTTCCACACCACACCATATCTCTGATAAACCCGACAATTGCAGAGTCGTCTGAGTATTTCTGCAAATTACAGGTCTCTGTATCCTACTGGAAGACTGAGGTGCACAGAGTGAAAAGGAATGGTGAGAGTACAGCCTGTTGTGGTGCTCCTAAGCAGCTGGTTTGACACACAATCCTTCAATCTCACAAACTGTGGTCTGTTTGTCAGGTAGTCATTGATCTAGCTGATTGTTGAAGGCTTCACCTGTTTCTTCAGGAGTTTCTGACAAAGCAAATCGGGCTGAATTGTGTTAAATGCACTGGATAAATAAAAAAAACATAATTCTCACAATGCTGCCTGCTTTGTCCAGATGACAGTAAGTTTGTTGAAGCAGGTAGATGATGGCATCTTCAACACCAACTCCATGGTGATAACCAAACTGCAGCAGATCCTGATAGATTCTAGTTGTCTTACTCAGGAGGGGCAACAGAAGTATCTCCAGGACCTTTATGATGTGGGATATCAGGGCAACAGGTCTGTAGTCATTGATGACTGATAGGTGAACTTTCCTTAGTACTGGAACAAGGCAGAATGTCTTCCACAAGACTGGAACCCTCTCCTGGGTCAGAATAAGTTTGAAGAGGAGCTGCAGAATCCCACAGAGCTGCTCTGCACAGGTCTTCAGGACTCTAGGGCTGACAACATCTGGACCTGCAGCCTTGTTCCGGTTCAATGTCTCCAACTGCCTCTTCACCTGACTTTTAGAGATAGACAGGTGGGAGAGTGAGATAAAGGGGATAGCAGCATCTCCTTGGTTGAAGACAAAGTTATGGAAGTAGAAGAGTTCATGACTGAGGTGAAAGATAAAACCTCTGAGGTGTGACAGGACAAGTGTGGATCGGAGGAGAGGGGGATGTCTCTTTTACAGGAAACAGGAGTGGAGGATGCTGAGCTTGTTCCTGAACTGAACCTATTGAAGAATGTGTTCAGTTCATTGGCTCTATCAAGACTTCCATCTATCTACCCTAGGGTGTATCCCAGTGTCTGAAATGTCAGTGAACAATAAACTGCTGACTAAAACCTAATCCATTCGAGAACAACAATGGTGGACATTTGAGAAAACAAAGTCTGCTTTCTGTTTTTAGGGTGAAGTATCTCAGTTTAAGAATAAATAAAAAACATAAAAAAGATATCAGAGAGTGCATGTCTCCACCAGGGCCACTCTGTCCCAGGGTTGTGATCTAATTCTTGCTTTCGGTAGTTTTCCTGCAAAATCTCTGTTAATGAGACATTTGTCTATAAATCTTTTGCCGTCCAACCTCAGCAAGGCTGAGATGGAGCAGGAGTCCAAGATAGGTCACTGGCCCGTGGGTGGACACGCGCTTCATGTTGGATCAACCCCAAAGTTTAATCAGTTATTCCTGATCCCATTGCAAAAATTTCCTGAAAATGTCATGGAAATCAGTCCGTAAGTTTTTGAGTTATCTTGCTAACAGACAAACAAACAAACAAACAGATGAGCATGAAATTATATACCTCCTGGCATGGATCAACAAATCTATGCCTGCTGCTTGCATTTGCTAGCTGACAGTGTGCTAATGCAGTATATATAATATGAACGTCATTATAACCAACGGATGTGACACACTGAACCTTGATTGATTGAATGCCTGCACTTGTGTGCTGGCATTCAAACGTGACATTTTTTGTAGTTAGTTTCATGCTGCAGAAACAATTTAAGCATACCGCTGGTATTTGCACAATATTACAGTATTGCATTGACTAAATATGGCAGTATTCTCATCTCTTTTGGTGAAACGGACCCAGGCATTAGACCACATATGTTACGGAGAGTGTGATGTAATTGCAACAAGATGAAACACCTCGTGCTTTGATTAAACATTACACTTTATAGTTTTTAATGAGAGTTTTTAACCCAAAGAAGAGGGAGTATTTGGTGAAAGTCTGACAGTGTCTGACTGCACAGTAGGGACCCCAATAAAGCAACATGGATGAAAGCTCAAAGTGGTAGAGGCAGTACAGAACAACATAACTGAAAACACTAAAAGAGTGTATGTCAAGAAAGAGGGTGATTTTAGGGTTATATCTTCATAAGCAAACACCATTCAGTTTTTCTCTGCTGATAACTTATTTAATTTTTTTAGAATTTTCATCATTTGTTTCTGGTGTAAATCCATTTGTGTTAGTGAAAGCACAGGGATCAGACGAATAATGCGAGTCCAAGCATTATATCATCAAATCCAGGCATTTTGTACTGTTTTCAAATATTTATTCTACTGTGGATGAAATTCCTACATCTAATATCACTGCTGAGTCAACATCCACATAGGCACGATTTACTGATCTGCCCTTTTTTGTTAGTGAATTAATCTCCTCAGACATGCATACACCATTTAAGTCGGTGACAAAGCTCTGTGTAAATCTGTATGTAGTACTCAAAAACCATTTATTAACAAGCTTAGACAGAATAACAGATATTTTCCTGTTCATAGTAAGTATATTTATTTTGATAGTGAATAAAAAAATAATAATCACAAAGTGGTTCATAAAACAAACAAAAAAATCAACTAAAAAGAAAAAAAGTTGCTAAATAGGAAAATCTGTCCTTTGTCTATGTTTGCAATTTAAAACTGTTTTAGAAAGGCAAAGGCGGGTTACACCATAGACGGGATGATAGTGTTATATTGTTTGGAATTTGTGTTTGAGTTTTAGTTATTCCTTTTCTTTATTTAGTTTTAATTAGCGCTACCACAAACGATTATTTTGATAATCGACTAATCTCTAATTATTTTGCTGCTTAGTCGAATAATCGGATCGAATTTAAAATGCATGTTATTGCAAGAGCATCTGCTCTAATATGTGTGCGTTACCTCGAAGTGTTATGTACTATCTGTAATAATGATTTTGAAGATGATATCTCATTTAACATTTGTGAACTATATACACATAATAAAAGTGTTACAGCAGGGAGCACGGTGGCACAGCTGGTAACGTAGCTCACCTCACAGCTAGAAGGTCCTAGGTTTGATTCCCGCTGGGGATGCTGTGGGTGCTCATGTTGTGTTTGTTCCTCCATATCATTGGCACCCACACCCTGGGTGGGGTTGGTGAAAGGGTAAATCGTGCCTATGTGGATGTTGACTCAGCAGTGATATTAGATGTAGGAATTTCATCCACAGTAGAATAAATATTTGAAAACAGTACAAAATGCCTGGATTTGATGATATAATGCTTGGACTCGCATTATTCGTCTGATCCCTGTGCTTTCACTAACACAAATGGATTTACACCAGAAACAAATGATGAAAATTCTAAAAAAATTAAATAAGTTATCAGGGTGAAAGTTTGCATGTTTTCCTTGAGTAGTTAATGTGAGCTACTCCCACAAAAACATGCACTAGTTCTGGGCTGTATACTGCCTCATCCTGGCTGACTGGGCTGCCTGAAGGGATGGGCAGCATCTGGCTGGAATAACGTGATGCTTCCAAGTGCTATGTCCAGCTGGAGAGACCCCGCCCCCTCAGGGCCTGCTCACTCCTCAAGCAGGAAGGAGGCTCAGTGTGAGGCCCTTGTGCGGTTGACAGTGGGAGAGCAACGCCCAGGAACGGATTTAGGTATGAACACTGGGTGATAAATAATGGGGATAAATTTTTTTTAAAAGAATTTAAAAAAAGTGTTACAGCAGATACATGACGTGCTAAGTGTAGTGAAATTACCATCACCACTGTTAATGTTGCATCCATAAATTAATAGAACAGCCTCTTCAGTCAGGAGCTTAATCAAAATTACTTAATTATCCTTACAGAAAGATCCTTCCTGCCATCGGCCATTTAACATCTAAAGTCAGAGTAACATTACATTCTGAAAAAAGTATTTTATTGTAAGAATAAGCAGTAGTTTTTTGTTGCAACACCTGCTTCTTGATGTTTCGTCAGCTGCTGCAGTAAAAGCTTCTGATATGTGCATAAAAAGCAGCAGCTAGGGTCATAGAGGACATCATATGAGAGAATTTAGACATTTTCATCAATCTATGAATACCCCTGGATACCTAGGAGAGAAGGAAAAAAGCAGACATGTCGGGGAGAAAAGAGAGAATCGCTCTACTGTTGATGCTAACATTAGCAGCTAACAAGCTAACTAGCTCACAGAGGCTACTGTTGGGTCACACAGAGCCATCGGGTGGTGCTAATCTGCATTCTAGCTCCACAGGAAATGGGGTCGAGAAGAGTCTATAAGTAGACCCCCGCTACCAACCACTCATCCTTCTTCACACAGCCTCTGGCCGGGGTTGACACAGGGAAGACCAAAGCAACCACCTCCCCTCGCTGGTGTAG
The DNA here is from genome assembly GCA_028564705.1 of Apricaphanius iberus. Classification (NCBI taxonomy): domain Eukaryota; kingdom Metazoa; phylum Chordata; class Actinopteri; order Cyprinodontiformes; family Aphaniidae; genus Apricaphanius; species Apricaphanius iberus. The sequence goes on along the minus strand of JAPXFQ010001693.1, from coordinate 363,731 downwards.
GGAAGGCCTGATTTTCTGGGAGAAACTCGCTTCAAGGAACTAAAAGAACACTTCAGGTGAATCCTAAACATTGATAAGTAGAACACTGTTTGATCATCAAACCCAGACGAAAGGTTCCCTGAGTTTCAGAGCGCTGAGAAGCGGGAGCTGCGAGCCACAGGTGGTGGGAGTCTGAACCAGCCAAGGCCAGATTCATTTGATGCCACAGAGCCGATAAGAATTGCCATGCTGGAAACGGTACCATCCAACGGCGAATGCTGGGGCCGATCGCTACTAAGCCAGCCAGAGGGAGCCGGAGCCAGGACCTTCCCAGCCCTGCTAGCCCGCTAACCAGATTAGCAATCCTTTGTTAGCCTGCTGGCTAAAGCCCTTTGGAGACCCCCCACCCACAGATTTTAAGGGGTGTGTGTGTTGTTACTGTTGTTACCTTGTATAAGTTTTCATCCACTATCTTTGGGTAAACCAGACCTCCCGGCCTGAAGTTTTAACCATTGTTTTTAAAGACTTTCCCAACATAGAGTCATTTTAAATCCTGTTCAACCCATCAGGAGCTTCACTTTTCTTTGTTGAATGTTTGATACATGTATTTGAGCTGCTCCAAACCCCCCACATGTGTTACAGGAAGTTATAGCTAAAGATTAGTCCACGTGCTCGCCCAAAGCCGCAGTCAATGAATAAACAATCAGAGGTGTTCAAATAGAGATTGGTTCAAAGAAGATTAAGAACAGAAACTAATATTTTAGCCATGTTTGAAACCCCTTTATGCTTTAAAATACTGGAGTTAGATTGTTTACTGTTGTGATCAATCCAAATAGAAGTAATTTTCAAAGATCACTGACTTCCTATCCAGCTAATTTTTAAACAAAGATTTCTTGATCCAAAGAATGCTTTAATTTTCCTTACTTTGTTTTATTGGTTTACATATAAATCAATGGTGCTAATTAGTTAAACCTAATTTCAATTTGTAAACTAATTTAGCTTTGAGTCCAGCACCTGCAAATCAAGCCTTGGTTCTTAAAGCATCCACATTCCTTAAGAACCATAACATCAGAACTCATGGTTTCTATTTTCTATTGCATTTTTATCCATTTGTGGTCTTTCATTTTTAGTTATTCATTTATTTTCATCAATAGTGTGTTGGTTGCTAGTTTGAGTGATTACATGTTTGTCTTTTCCTTCTTTGTAAATAAACTTTTGTATTTTGAAAGTCACTGTTGTCACCTTTATTCAGCACACACACATATGGCAAGGTATAATGTTTCAATACGTGGAACAAATTAATTCCTTCCTGCTTTTATCTCAGCCTCATCTAGGCAGGTGCAAGTGTATTAGAGACTGACCCCGATAGAGACAACTGCGCATGTGAGTGAGGGGTAGAAAGGGAGCAGATAGAGGGACAGCGACCGTTTTAAGAGAAAAACAAAGCTTTAGAAAATAAACAATAACGTCCATTACTGAATTTTTTGTCGACAATTTTACTTTTCGACATTAGGGCTAATCAATTAATCGTGGGAGCCCTAGTTTTAATTATCATTTTAGGTTATTTCTTGGCATTGTGGGATTTTGGCACTTTCTTATTTCTGTATTTTTCCCCTCCATGTCCTTAGATGTTTTCACCTTTTGTTTTTATATGCTACATTTTATTTATTTTTTCTCCAGTTTATCAGTCGTTGCTTCATCTTAGATATCTTATCTCTAGTTGAGAGTTTCTTATTTCTTCTAGTTTCTTATTTAGGATGGTTTTCTGTTTATCACGTCCTGCATTCCCTGCCCCATCAGTTATTTTATCCCGCTGTTCCCTGTCACCCTGATTACCTTCCCACTGTTGCCTCAGCCCTTTCAAACTCCAGTGTCTCCTTAGCCCTCTGCCAGTTCATCGTCATTGATTCCTGTTCTAGAGATTTTGCCCTCCTGTTTATTTCTGTAAGTTAAGCATTTTCTTCATTAAATCTGCACACCTTACGCTGCAGCATTTGGTTCCTTTTCTACAACCAAACATTACAGAATAAACTGACCAGTTGAACTCAGCAGCTCTCTGCCTGTCAAACCTCCATCAAACCCTTAGGAAGAGTATGGACCCTACCACCCTCAGTCCAACATGTGTTCGAGTGATAGCAGCTGAACAGATAATGGAACTACTTAGACCATGGATACTGCTGTTCTCTGAGCTGAGCTTGACCGGTTTCTTGGAGGAAGCTAAGCGGACCTTACAGGCAGCTTTTGCTCAGACATTGGGGAAGCCACCTCGACATCAAGCTACACCCTGCAGCAAAACACCGGACCATACACTTCCTGCATCCAGTCCAGTTTCTTCATCTCTGGAAACTGTTTCACAGGGCCCATCCTCCTGTCGTCACAAACATAATGCTAAAAGAATAAATCAGTTTCAATCCCAGAAAACTTATTTCTCTTTCCACCACAAATTCTCCAGCCTCCATAAAATCCGACCCCCTCAGGTGAAAGAGCTAATCTTCTTTGACCTGACCTGAGTTCTTCTACAGGAACAGGAGGGACTACTTCTGTTCTCTAAACTGTCCAACCAATATGGTGATGTCACCCTCATGGATCCACCATGTCCCATTGCAAGGGCGCAGATAGGATTTTAAAACTGGGGGGAGGATACCAGCATTTTCACTTCATATTAATAATGAAGATATCCTGCAAATTTGGTCAATGGGTCTTTTAGGAGTCTTGATTGATGAAAAACTTTGCTGGAAATTAGACATGTCTGCAGCAAGATTACAAAAATGATTGAAATTTTAAGTAAAATAAAAAAAATAGTTCATAGTTCATGTTTTGTAATATTATATGATAGTTTAATTAATCTTTACCTTACTTATTGTAATATTGTTTGGAAATCAACCTTTAAAACCCACCTAAACAAAGTATGTATTTTACATAAAAGGTTTTTAAGAATAAATCAAACCCGACACACCAAGTGCACCTCTGTTTGATAATTTACAGCTTTTAAATATTTTTGATATTAACACACTTCTCACGCTTTTATTAGTGTTGCCTAGTAGTTATGGATTTTAATAATTTTACTAATATATAGGTAAACATCGGTGAACATATGTAACTCACCGCAGGAACACAAGTCGGAAGCCAAGCTTTTCGGGAAAATGGGAAAATTTTATTTTTTTCTAAATGTGATATTATCGCTTTTTTGCTGAATCTTGTTAGTTAAAGTCACAAAGAAGCCTCTCCATGTTTGAGATAGTAGTACTGAATTATTTAAAGTAAACAATTTGAGGTTGAAATCGGCTTGTTTTTCTGAGTTTCTCTGCATTCAGTAGGGGGGAGTGTCAGTTTGTGTGTATGTACGTACTGGATAGACAGGCTTTTTTAATTTCTTTTGTCAGACCCTGATAAGTCTGCGGGGCTACTTATGCACAATCTAGCCAGGCTTTAACTAATATCAAAATGCAAAGAAGATAGACACTGTAAAGTTTGTGCTAAACAACGAGAAAAGAGGACTATCTGCATGTGAGACAGTCCTGTAGCCAGAAGCTTTCTCCTGACATTATGTAGAACATACGGCTGGATTCTTTACCTGCAGAAAAAAAGTGGTAGGACATGCGAAGTATTGGACATTTAGAGGCAAACTGGAGATTATAAATCAACACCAAAAATGTCCAAAGCTCATTTTGCATGCTGGATCTCCAGACGAAGGCAAAAAACAGTCAGAGATACTACTACCTACAGGGGCTTGACATTCCAATCTACCTGTCCGGCCCCTCCCAACAGGATCGGATGAGGCCTTCTCAAGGTTAAGGACACTCCACAGGTTCTTAAAGAATACCTATGCTGATCGATCAATGAGATTCATCAATAATTTAAAAATATTCTGTGGAGCCAAACACCTCTTCACACAAAACCAGCATTATCTGAACAAAAGTTGACAAAGACTTCTGATCTACAATCTGTTCAGCTATCTAAATCAAACAGCCTCAATGTTGCAAAACAACAGAGCCAAACAATTCAAAGCAAAGAAAAACATCTCCAAACATTGCCCCACCAGCTCAAGGACGAATGAGTACAGTGAGACAAAACACACTTAACTCCCAACCAACCACAGATATACAAGCAGAGAAAACTCAACCAGGACAAAAAGTATTAACACCAGCCAAAGCTGTAAGCAGAGCAGCAGGATCAAGAAAAGACTAACAGCATTCGCCCCATTCACCTGACTCACCTCATTGACCCCGTTCAACTGGCTCTACACCAAATGCCTCACCCTTTAGGACCATCTCTGAAAAAACAGGGAAATAAATCATGTTTGAGACCCAGCTAACACCTAAACTTGGACTAAATCCACTTCCTGGGAATGATATCCTGCAAATCTTCCAACTGGTAGTAACAAACATTTGATATCGAAGGGAACCGGACAGTTATTCTATTCCCATCATCTCCCAGAAGTTGCCCGGCCCCTCTGAACAAAATAGTACCATCCCAGCACTTATAAGTAGCAAAAAACTAAAATAATTCAAAATACATTACAAAAAACAGTTGTGTAACCGAACAGTACAGAATCTAAAAATACAAATTGCAAAAATAATCACTTAATCACTGAAAGAAATATTAAAATAGCCACATTAAATATTAGGTCTTTATCAGGAAAGTCTCTCCTAATCAATGATTTTATCATCACATAAGATAGTCATACGCTGTTTTTATCAGAAACTTGACAAGAAAAAGATACAGAACAGAACAGCTGTGCTGATAAAAACCTGTCCCACAGATTTATTACTTTATTATTAAGAGTAGAAAAAACAGAAGAGGCAGAGGCCTTGCTGCAATCTTCTATAACTCTCTAAACCTATAAAAGGTATCACAAGGTGAATTTGAATTCCTTCGAATATCTAACTGCTGAGACAAATGAGCAAAACAAAGTCCTATTTCTAAACCAAAACCTAACGCAAACTTGAGTTATGATTTCAATTACCTTTGCTCTGTAAAATGTGTAGACTATGACCAGTTAAATATTGTGGGAGATTTCAACATGCATATTAACAACCCCCAAGATAGAGGAAAAAAAGCATTATATGATACCCTCTATAACTTCGACTTATCACAGTACATTAATGAACCAAAAAACAACAGGGGACACACTCTGGACCTACTTGCAAAGACTTAAATATCCCCAACATCACGGTCACAAAATTGCATTATCCGACCATTTCTGTATTTCAGTTAAAAGCATAATCTTAGCTAAAAAATGTAATTACAGTAAGACCAATGTTAAAAAAAATGCTTCCTCAAAAACAATTCAGACAAAAACATCCATCTGATGTACACTCCTACTACCCTATCCCAATCCCCAACATTGACCAACACACATTCAGTAAACAAACTGACAGATTATTTTCTCTCCAAACTTTTTGACGTCATGGATAAGATTGCAACATTTAAGGTTAAAACCGCCTTGAGCAGAAATAAGTGTCCATGGAGAAACAATCCAATGGTAAGCAGTGAAAAAAGGGAATGTCAACAATGTCGAGAGAAAATGGCAGAAAACTTGACTCCAGGTTCACTATATAATATACAGAGACTAAACAAATATCAATTAAACTTGAAAGGTGCAAGGGAATCATTCTTCTCTGAAATCATTCACAGAAACAACAATAATGCAAGAACATTATTTGCTACAGTAGAACAATTGACTGCTCCACCAGTGACAGTAGCCCCCGAACTATGCTCCATCAGGACCTGCAATGAATTTATCAGATTCTTTACTGAAAAATCTTGAACAACAAGTTAATTAGTACATCAGTTTAAACTCCAATACCAATGTCATCCCCTGTAAACACCCACGTTGAGAAAATGACTGATTTCCAAACAATAAACCAATTGACTCTTGATGAAATTATTGAGAAACTAAGCTCTGCCACCTGCTGCTTGGATATCTTACCAACAAGTTTTCCTAAAAAAAGTCCCCCCACTCATCAGGGCTGATCTGATCCAAATAGTCAACTCATCCCTCCCGTCAGGTGTTTTCTCACAAGGTTTAAAAACAGCAGTTATGAAACCAATATTAAAAAAGAAGAACCTAGACACCACATTAATGCAAAACTGATACAAATACAAAAAAAAACAAATACAGACAAAACTCTAATCTCCCATTTATTGGTAAAATTATTTTAAAAAGCTGTGTCCCAACAGTTAAACAGCTTTTTAAAGATTACCTAAACCCCAAAACAACTTTTATTTGCTATTAAACTATAAATGTCTCTTTGCCGATACAATCCTTGACATTTTCATGTAAACTTGTTAAATTCTACATTTCTCTGCTCTTGCAGAAGTAAAGACGTCATCTATTATGGCTTTCCCCTGAAAAGAGAACCTGCGCCTATGTATTTTAAAACTGATTTTAAAAGTCATATTTTACAATATTGCCAATATTTTGTAATTAATGTGCTTTATGTAATTATTATTACATAATATTTTAGTGCCTATTTTCAAAGATGTACTGCAAAAACTACACACTGTCACTTTAAGAGCGGTACATCTTTTACATTGTCCATGTCACAGGCATGGTCTCACAGAGACGCTCTCCCGCTCTCAGACACACTCGCCCCGCCCTGTGGTGAGCCAGAATTTGTGTCTTGTGTGCAGCGCACACACTGCTAAGGGAAACAGAGAAACTAAATCCGGTATATCACACTATGGAGGACCACAACGGCGAGGTGGTTTAAACCACCTCAAATGTTGCATGGGGGCAGGATAATGGTTTTTCATGGGGGTCAATTACACTTTAATAATGAAAAACTGCTTTGCAGCACCGAGACAGCCCTTGTCAAAGTCTTTAGGGAAATCTGTATAAGCACTGTCTGTGGTAAAAAAAACAAAAAAACAGTACTGGTACTATTAGACCTCAGTGCGGAGTTTGCCAGTGTTGATCATGATATATTACTGGAATGTCTAGAGAGCTGGGTCAGACTCTTTGGTACGGGACTCGACTGGTTCAAATTTTACCTCAAGAACAGGAACTTCTTTGTGTCAATAAGTTAATTATCATCACAAGAAACACAAATCTTATGCAGGGTCCCCCAGGGTTCCATTTTAGGGTCCTTTATATTTAGCATTTACATGCTCCCACGAAGCCAGATAATAACAGCAAATGGCATTAACTACCAGTTATGCTGATGACAGTCAACTTTATATCTCAATGTCACCAGCTGATGTTGAACTCATCCAAATCCTTAATAAATGCATTGAGCAAATTAACAGCTGGATGTCCCAAAATGACCTCCAACTGAGCAAAACCAAAACTGAAGTATTTTTCTTTGGACCCAAAAAAGATCAATTAAATATCAGTACACAGCTTCAGTTGGTCCAACTAGAAACTACTGACCAGTCCAGAAATCTACGTGTAATAGACAAGGCAAGTTTATTTATAGAGCACAATTCATACACAAGGCAATTCAAAGTGCTTCACAGTTGCATAAATTAAGAAAACAGATAAACAGAAAAAAAACATAAACTTAAAACCTAATTAATTACGATAAAAAGCAAGAGTGCAGATAAAATACTTTTAATTGTCATATGCACGGGTAAAAAGAACTGTTTTCAGCCTGGATTGTTAAAGTTGAGGCTTGTCTCACATCCTCATGAAGACTGTTCCAGATTTTAGCTGCCTGAAACTGAAATGCAGCCTCACCGTGTTTATTGTTGACTCTGGGAACCACCAGGAGACTCCTCCCTGAAGTTCTCAGGGACCGAGATGGTTCATATGTCTCTAACATGTCAGAGATGTACTTTGGTGCCAAACCATGAAAATACTTGTATTTACTTGTATACTTGTTTAAAATTCTATTCTCTTAGTGACAGGAAGCCAATGCACACACTGGAGCACTGGAATAATATGGCCGTATTTCCTGTTTCTTGTCAGGACTCAGCAGCAGTGTTCTGGATGTACTGCAGCTGTCTAACATCTCGTTTAGAGAGGCCAGTGAGCAGGCCGTTAAGGTAGTCTAACCTGCTGGAGACAAATACATGGAAAAGTCTCTCTAAGTCTGGTTTTGACACTATTCCTCTGATCTTAGCAATGTTTTTAAGATGGTAAAAAGCTGTTGATGTTATTGCTTTGATATGGCTGTTTAAGTTTAGGTCCGAGTCCATGATTAACCCCTAGATTTCTAACCTGATTTTTTGATTGAAGACAGAGGGACTCAAGATGACTGATAACACTTTCTCTTCATGTCTGTGGGCGAAAAACAATGATCTCAGTTTGACTGGAGAAAGTTGTTTTGCATCCACACACTGATCTGTGCAATACAGTGACAGATTGTATCTAAAGGCCCATGTTCACCTGCATTCAGTGACACGTAGATCTGAGTGTCATCTGCGTAGTTATGGTAAGACACATTTTTGCTGTTAATTAGCTGACCCGATGGAAGCATGTACTAGTTGAATAAAAGGGGTCCCAAGATTGACCCCTGGGGGACTCCACAGGTCAAGGTATTAATCAGGAAACAGTCTTGCTATTTGTTTTGTGGTAATTATGTCATTTTAATGCCTTGGACTTTGTCATTAAAAAATATTGCAAACTCATTGAACTTAGATGCAGAAAATAGTTCTAAGGCAGTGAAACTTTAGGATTAGTTAATCAGTTCACTGTGGCAAACAGAACACAATACATTTTTTTTGCAGTTTGCGATTATTTCAGAGAAATACTTCTCCCTTGCTCCACGGAAAATCTGATAAACACACAAAGCTCTTCTTTGTAAACCTCATAATGAACCTGGAGCTTTGACTTGCGCCATTTCAGTTCTGCTTTCCGGCACTCCCTTTTTTGTGCCCTGACCGAAACTTCCATTCTCCAAGGTGCCTTTTGCTTAGTGTTAACCATTTTAACCTTGACAGGAGCAATAGTATCGAAAACATTTACAACTCTTGAAGTGTAAGAGTCCAATAGCTTATCAACATTTGAACATAGGGGTTTTTCAAATCTGATCAATTCCATAAACTGTGTCCTTGTTGTATCATTTTTCTTCATCATTCTTCTTTGAATAACTCCAGGCCCAACTACTGGTTTGGGTACAACAGATAGGTCAAAGAAGACACAATAATAATCAGATAAAGCAACATCAACAACATTGACATTTGATATATTAACACTTTTTGTAATGACTAGATCTAGAGTTTGGCCTTTGTTGTGAGTCGTATCACTCACGTGTTGAGTTAAACCAAACATTTCAAGGACAGCACTAAGTTCTTTGGGATGCCTATCATTGGTTACATCCACATGCACATTAACATCACCTTAGATTACTAAACAATCAAATTCTGTGCAAACAAATGTAAGCAATTCAGTAAAATTTTAAATAAAACAATTCTTTGGTGGTTTGTAAATTGTCATATAAAATATGGAAGATTGTTCAATCTCCATTTTGAATGACACATACTCAAACGATGGAAAAACCCAAAAGTTTGTGGCTCAATATATTGTCCCTGAAAATGGCACAAACACCCCCTTCCCTCTGGTTTTGGCGTGTTTCAGATACAAAATTGAAGTGAGATGGACTATACTCAATCAAAACTGCATTGCCAGTGTTTTTGTCGAGCCACGTTTCAGTTAAAAACATAACATTCAGATTATAAGAGGAAAGTAAACTATTTACTAAAAATGATTTGTTTTTTAATGGTCTGACATTGAGAACAGCTTGTTTGAGATGTATCTGTGTTTGAGTAGATGGAATCTTTTTGCAGGGCATATGGATTAAATGTCTTTGATTACCAGTCTGACTGTCCCTCTCTTATCTAATCTACGTGGTTTGACAGTACTGATTGTTTAGAAGAGCACACTCCCTCTCTGGACCTCGGGTTGGTTTTGAGTTTGCTATGCATGGTAGCAACGCAGAGGCCCTTAACGTCCTAGACAGCAGCAGTGAAACTGCTGGAGGTAACAGCTGTGGGCACCGGTGGTGGGGGCCAAGCTGGATAGACCTTAGTTGGTATAAAAGGTGGGAGTGGGGCACGATTCTTCTTTGGGCACAAGGGCCTTGATTTTGACATGACTGGAGTGAGGGGAACCATTTTAATCCCATATTGTACCAATTTTTCAAAGTGGTTTGAAAATCTCATTGGTGACTCTGGAGACGTGAACGATTCTGAAAAGTCTCTGGAAGGTGTAGATGTAGCAGTTAGGTTCCAGGACGGTGGTGGAATAGATGAGAGTTCTCCTGTGGTTCAATTATTTAAAGTTGATGCAGGTGGTGCTGCAGCTGAGTTTTTCCCCAAAGATTCAGATGCAGGTGGTGCTGCTACTGTCGCTGAATCATTTCCTGTTGATGCAGACGGTGCTGAGTTTTTCCCCAGAGATACAGGTGGTACTGCAAGTGAGTTTTTTCCCTGTGATGCAGGGGCAGGTAATGCAGCTTCTGTGGCCGGGTCCATTACTGTTAGTGCAGATGGTGCTTCTGTGGCTGAATCCTTAGCGGCGTAGTCCTTTGCTGTAGATGCTGTAGATGCTGATGACACTGCTCTGACTGAATCTTTTGTCGGGAATAAAGGCCAAGCCTTTGCTGGCGAGCCTGCAGCTCTTCTCACGCTCCTCTCTGCTCTCTCCCGCAGCTTTGGCCTTCCATGTTTGTGTAGAACATGGAGGAGTTTATCTGTCAGTCGTCTCACTCCACCTCTGCTCAAATGTGGGCCATTTGCTTTAAACAGATCATCGCGTTGGCAGAACAGAATAAAGTTCTCTATAAAATACAGTCCTCTTGACTCACAGACTTTGGACAGCGATGTATTCAATTGAAACAGCCGTGCAAATTTGTTTATCCTCCCGTCGATGTTTAGAGTAGGTCCACTAATGAAAATTTGTGTTGTCTCTTGGTCCAGACAATCAAGTCTCTCAAAAAGTTTATTAAAGTTCTCTTTCAAGATTTCAGACTATTCATTTATTACGTCCACTGCACCAACATGTATTAACATTTATTTAATCCCAAGGTTTGTTTTAATTTCCTTGTTTAGAACATCTGTGATGAGAAAAACTGTGGCAATCGGATGGGTGATTGTAACAATTCTGTCCATGTTTATATTAGATATGGCTCCGTCTCCAAGAATCAGGATATCTCTGTCCTTTACACTTTGCACAGTTTTTCTCTCCATATTTGTTTTGACTTCTTGCTCTCTATTTCTCTTTGATTCTCCTTTTTTATTCTTCTCAGCTTCTGAGAGAAGTAAATATCGGTGTTAACTTTATTCTATGTCCGTTTTTACCAGCATGTTGTTTTTGCTTTTGTCTAGCACCAAGTTGTCTGTTAAGTTTTGGGAAAGTTATGGTATCATTTAGCTTTAGGTTGCAAGTATCAGTTTTTCTAGTGTTCTTACTGGATTCCATTGAGAGCGTGTAATGAAGTTCTTTTTCTGTCTCCAAGGCACAAATTTTGTGAAGAAGCAAGATGATATTCTGTTGCTCATGAAGAGGATGCTCAGGGCTGTCCATAATCTTTTTAATTTTATGAAAAATCCATCATTATCTCCAGTTATTAGACAGGTGTCCCCAGAACAGAACCAGGCTTCTTTATCAGATTGTTGAGCCGTTTTAAGTCCCTGGCTCTGATGATGCTACCCCAACAGATGATTGCTGAAGAGATTACACTCAACAAAAGACTTGTAGAAGATTTCCAGCATTTTGGTGCAAACCTTAAAGGACCTCAGCTACCTCAAAAAGTACGATTTGCTCTGATCTTCTTGTATACAGCTTCACTGTTGATTCTCCAGTCTAGTCTGTTGTCCAGGTGAACTCCGATGTATTTGTATTCCTCAACCACCAGCACTTCTTCTCCCATGATGGAGATAGTCTTTGACTTATCCCTGTTTCTTCAGAAATCTACAATCATCTCCTTTCTTTTGTTCAAGGTAAGTTGATTGTTTCCACACCATGCCACAAAGCAACTCAACAGCTCTCTGTATTCAGCTTCTTCTCCATCTCTGATACACCCGACAATTGCAGAGTCATCTGAATATTTCTGCAGATGACAGGTCTCCGTCTTATACTGGAAGTCTGAGGTTTACAGATTGAAAAGGAATGGTGAGTGTACAGTCTCTTGTGGTCCTCTTGTGCTGCTGAGCAGCTGGTTTGACACAATTCTTCAGTCTAACAAATTGAATTGAGGAGCATTTAGTTAGCTGTCCCCCACTCCTTGAAATTGTTATAGCAGTGGAAGAGTGACTGAAGAGAAACCTCAGGTTTAAAGGGCATATGAATCTGACCGTCATCATCATAAAAACTTGACACAGTGTTTTCTAAATATGTCACCCAGGGGGAGGATATATAGGAAAATGGAAGAGGCCCGTGAACAGAACCCTTAAGGACCCCCCCCCCCACCCATGGCAAAGGTGCAGATGATGAGACAATTTCTTCAAGCATAACACAGAAGCTACCTTCCTGTAGATGGGAGCGGAACCAGTCAAGTGTGGAGCCTTTTTTCGCGTTACACTTGTAATGTACATTATTATGCATTATGATAAGCCATTTCGAGATTGGGTTGCGCACAATGCATTCGGGGATTTTGGACCCCGAACTGGCAGAAGCAAACATACATATAGATACGGAGAGCTGAAAAATGTATGATTTTGAACAGTGTAAAGTCGATTAACTTAAAACTTATATTCGCCTTAGAGGGCTGCCTGTGTTAAGGGTAAGAAAGAACTATGTGCACTAGCGTATGCAGCTACAGTACAGAAACTGATTGCTTTGACAAAAAAGCAACGTAGTCTTGGCTGATTATTGTGGACATTTCATGGACTAACAATCCTGGATGCACAAATGATGTTCGATTACGGGGAAGAAGGGGATGTTGGGATGCAGAAGTGGCTTCATCTACTTTTCATCCCAGGGCTAATGGATTCAAGATGTGCTGTATCATCCTATCGCAGGTATTTTGCTAGTTAAATATCCACGCTATGGCTAGCGGTTAGCACATAGCTTATTAACTTCCATCGTGCTTTTAAACTCTTGTAATTTCTATTTTTGAGTAGAATTTTTCCTTCTTAGAACCAGTAAGTGGCCGGATAAAGCTGTGATGCTCTAAACATTAATCCTTCACATCGACTTCCAGCATGCAGCGAAGTGCAAAGCCTGACATGCTATGTGACGCCTCAGTACTAATGACTATGCTACCAAAACTAAAACCATCAGATCTAGACAACAGAGATATGGAACAATCAACATGTTTAATCAAAAATTTCTTACCTTATCCAACTCTCATGTCTATTCAGATCCTTATTTTCTGTATGTAATGTTTTTAAAATAAATGCAGCAAATATGCAGCAAAAACTTATGGGAAATGTGTTTGCGTTAATTGCAGAGGTTCTCTGTTTTATGTAGGGCTGGGCGATATAGAAAAAATGCTTATCGATAAAAAAAACAGTCATATTGATCGATATCAATAATTATCGATAAAAACAATCACATAATGTAAAAACTATATTTTAAGTGCCCAGTCATTTTGTTATTCTTCATTGAACTAATTTTAACTAAGAATTAAATTCATTAAATTTTCAAACACTTCTTTTTATCATAAGTTTGTAACACAGAAACAAACCAAGAGACCTGAGTAACATCAGTAAATACAAATGAAAGTAATATTATTAACCATTATATATATATATATATATATATATATATATATATATATATATATATATATAAAAATCATGTTAGTAATTTAAATTAAAGGCTTATTTTTATTCTTTTTAATCTTTTAAACATTTATGACACTTTATAATATTAATGGATGAAACCCTTAAAGTAGTTTGTCAATAAAGTTTAATCAAATTCTCTTCAGCTGTAGGCTAAAGCTAACTAGCTACTCACCAGTGTTGATGGGCTCCAACACTGCAGCTGAGTCACTGAGAGCTGAAGCCAGCAGGTCTATCCAACCCCTGTTTTGTTTTTTTAAGCGTTTTTTTGCTTCTGAGGACCGGGAGCAGAACCGAGGGGAGATTTTAAAAGCCACAGATGTTAGCAACGCGATGCGACCTGGGTACGTTTCCTGTGTCTCTGTAAGAGATTCGTAGCGAGCTGGAGAGGGGAGTCCTGCTTAAAACAGCTGACCGTAGTTTTATATTTCGTTCATTATTGCTATGTTTAGTATTTTAGTGCATCAAGGATCGGTTCAAAACGGGACGTACCCTTTACCGGAGCCACTGAAACATTTATCCGGGACAACATCCTCTGCTGCTTCTGTGTTGTTACGTCTGAGCGCGCCGGAGCTACGGTTAAATTCTGTTTCAGCTCAAATCATTTCATCCTTTTTGTGGTTTGAAAGGAGAGAGGGTGGCTGACAGAGCTGCGTGGGCCATTGTTAATGATTCGTTTGGAATAAGTAATAATTGTTGAATTAAGCTGCCTGATAGGGTATACTGAAAAAACGAGGGGGAACTTTTTTTTTCTATCGAACTTTTTTATCGACCCCCTTTTTTTCTATCGCACCGCACATCTATCGTCGATATATATTGCTATCGAATTATCGCCCAGCCCTAGTTTTATGTCAAACTTTGTGTTCCAAATGTAGTCGTAGTCTTTAGTTATCCTTTGAGTTATGTTGTCAGTGTTGGTGGTTATTGTCTATCATACAGATGGTAGTGCATGAGAGTGGGTTGTCATGCCTGACTGTCATGCAGTTGTTCTGTGTCTGACTGTTTATGTAGAAGTTGCAAACAATTCTGCCCCCTCGTGGTTGTGTGATGCAAAGACATGAGGAGTAGAGATGGGTATCGCTAAGGATTTATCGATACTTCTACTCTTAACAATACTCCTTATCAATCCGGTACTTTATCGGTATCCTTATCGGTACTTTTGTTTAAAGACTAAAACAAAAGGAGAAAACAAAAATAATGAGTTATAATTGTTTTATTTTTCTAATTTGAACAGCAAAGCACAGAAAATAAATAACTACAAAATAAAAACTAAGAAATTAATAACATAATATAAACACGATATAAACAAATTATTTTATATATATCAAAAACTAAAGCTACTATGTTTTTTTTGTATTTTAAGATATTCACAAAAAATATATAAATTATAACTTTCCGATAAAACAAGAGAAGAGCCAAAATGAAAGATTTTGAATGCTATAGTGTATAGTGCAAAATAATCCCTGAGAACATTGAGAACAACAATATATCCACCCATCCATTTTCTGTACTGCTGCATCCTAATGCTTCAGCACTCAGGCGGTCAAAAAACTCTCTGTTTGTTTTTGGTGCATTTTAGCAAGGTGTTTGATCAAATTACTCGTGTAAAGCAAAGCTTTTATTGCATTTGTGACAGCATGCATTGCCTGCTTCTATTTTTGTAAAACGAAGCCAATGTTTGGATCGATTCATTCACTCTGCTATCGTGTCTGTCTGTGTAACTGGTGGTGAGCGAAGCTTGCAGTGAGAGCGTTGCGCAGCAGTTGCTCCACCCACCATCAGTCCCCATGGCGTGTGTGTTTTTTAAGAGGGAGCGGGACAGCCAATACAGTGTTTGACTTGTGTTTATATCTCCCACAAAAGATGAATATGACCTTAATTTTACCGTTAAGAGGACAGATAAGGCTGAAGCTTATCGGACCGTCAGAATCAGCCCGTGGCTAATTTAACACCGGGTTTCGGTACCCATCCCTAACGAGGAGAGCAGGGAGAATTTTCTTATTATTAAGCTTTTCTTGCTTCCCATTACAAATATTAAAACTACCATCAAAATGCAGTAAAATGAATACTTAATTGTAATTTAAATTTTTACTTAAAGTGACAGTGTGTAGTTTTTGCAGTACATCTTTAAAAATAGCCATTAAAATTTTATTATATAATAATTACATAAAGCACATTAATTGCAAAATATTGGCGATATTGTGAAATATGACTTTAAAAATCAGTTTTAAAATACATAAGCGCAGATCCTCTTTTCACGTGAAAGCCATATTTGGTGACGTCTTTACTTCTACAAGACAGACAAAACGCACAGAACACGCACGCTATTAAAACATTGATTTCCCCTCAAAATGCTAAAATGTTTCGCCATAAATACAATTTTACCTCTTCGCTAGTTCCAAGCGATGAAAGAGAGACTTATGTGCTCGTCATGTTGCTGCAAACAGATATTCTCAGGGAATTGAGCGTTTGAAAACAGCACTAGTTGGACCTCCGTAGTTGAGTCTCTTACTCGGAGACACAGATAACACAGGCTTGTGATAATTTAGGTTTGCACTGCCCCCTACTGGCCGAAAATTACACACTGTGCCTTTAAATTCAGTTTAAAATATTAAGCAAACTGAACCATTATTTAAAAACGAATATAAGTCTTGCTCTAAGTTATATGTGCATAGAATTTCAGGATTATCTACTCAACTTCTTTATGCAGATTAATCTGTATCTTGTTGTTTTAAATTACAATTTCAATTGTATTGTACTCAGTATTGTATGTGAGTGTAACAGCTTTATTTTGTTTATTACAATTTATTCCATTTTAGTTCGGATTACTCAATTAGTAAGGTATATTAAAAAGATTTGACTGGTTTTACATTTAATTCAATTCAATTCAGTTTATTTATATAGCGCCATTTCACAACAGATGTCATCTCAAGGCACTTTACAAAAAGAGTTATTACAATACAATGTTAAGTGTAGAAATTACAGAACCACAGAAGATTGCGTCGTGGAATTCTCAGCAATCCCTCATACTGAGCAAGCATGCAGCGACAGTGGGAAGGAAAAACTCCCTTTTAACAGGAAGAAACCTCCGGCAGAACCAGGCTCAGCACAAGCGGTTATCTGCCGCGACCGTCTGTGGCTTGGAGAATACATAACAGAGACACAGAAAGAGCAATAGAACTGATGCAGAAGTTTGTTGCAGGACGTGGAGAATTTTCCGTCACTGCAATGCCATCTTAGTCAGGGTCGTCAAGCAGGGCTAATCCGGAGCACCTACTATAATAGAAAACAGGTTAGTGCTTGAATTGACAGCACATCATGCAGTTGGGGAGAAGTAGGAGAGAAAGTAGGAACAGACCCTAATAATGTCCTCCAACAGCCTAGCCTAAAGCAGCATAGCTACTAACATTAACCTGTCTCCTAGCTACTAGGAGACCTGGCTACCAACACTCTGTCTGAGTCCTCCTGACCCGTGGACGGTGTAGGGCCGGTAACGGCCCCCGTCATGCCGGGGTCTTCTCGGAGTCGGGTTGTTTGAGAATGCAGCCCAAAGTGGGTGGTAAACTCCATCTAAGGCTAAATACCGGCACGAGACCGATAGTCGACAACTATCTTAAGGAAAAATAGACAGAACTGAGAGGACAGAGTTGAAGAGGGCGAGAAACGTTTAAGAGATAAACGAGTGGGGTCCGCACAGTCTGCCCGGGGGATTCAACCCGGCAGGTAATGGGCGCCGCACTGTGCGGGAGGATCCCCTTGAGGGACCTCTCTCCGGCGCTGGCTGGCCCCTGTGGGGTACATTTCTTCCGCGGCGGTAAGCCGCGACCGGCTCCGGATCTTTACCTGGCTTACATTAATCTATCTCTACCTAGCTACTCTACCTCTTCCTATCTCTTCCTAACTTTTGACACTCTGCCTGACTACTAACATTAACTAGTCATTTACTTATTTTTAAGTGTAAAAATGTCATTAATATCAATATTTGTTTTACTTTTTAGAGTGCAGGTTATTTCCACTCCAGAGAAGGCAGAGGGACTTGTGAAGAGAAGAAGGACTAGTGGAGGTAAGATCAGTGAAGCGTTGTGGGCGTCAAGTTTATATGTAATGTCGATGAAGAAGCACAGTGATGCATGTCAGGGGTCGCGCATTACGCCAGAAGCAGTTTTGCATTGCGAAAAAATGCCTCATTTGCGCGAATTAGGCAAGTGACACGCATCAGAAAGTATGCGTGTCGATTTATGTGGTTCAATTTGTGCATTCGCACATCACAAGCATTTTTGCATCTGCCGCTGTAGTTGTAAAATCTAATTCATTCCATATCAACTAACGAGGAGACTGGTGACGTGGTGTCAGAGATGCTGTGACTGACTTGGAGTCACAGCGTCAGCATGAGATGGAATAAATACTGCTAAACGCTTATCGGTTTATCCGTGGATCAGACCGCCGCAGCTTGACTGGGTCTTTACGCCCCCAATCCCCCGCTGGAGCAGGCCCAGCTCCACGTGAGGCCAGGCCACACACATAACGCGATCAGGTCGGAGACCAGAGTACCCGGCAGCTGGGCCAGTGTTGTAGATTTTGAACAGTGATTGTCGTCTGGTTAATAATCATTTGGAAACAATTATATCGATAACCTAATTCCGGGATAATTGGTAAGAACAATCCTTCTATAAGTCCTGTCAGCTCACGGTGATGACTACTGATAGAGTTTCTGAACTTTGATAAGCTACTCCAAAGACAGAACGCCTTGGAGGAACAGCTTTAGAATATGGAAACAAAACTATGCCTTCTGGAAATAAACTTTGAGATTAATGCTAGATATGATAATGAGACAACACTACCGACTTCATTGAAAGAACAACAAAAAAAAACTGACAGTTGCGTGCTTCGGTCTAGTCTCAGGCAGAAAGCACTGAAAAACAGCTTTCCCTCACTGAGGCATGGAACGGGCAGAATGCCAAACTCGAATTTTGAGGACAACTGGCCGCTTCTGAATCGAAGCTCTGAAAATACCTCCACAACCATTCCCAATAAAAACAAAAGGCAGAAAAAGAAGCTCAAAGTCAAGGCAGGTGATGCCTCTCCCCCTGGAAATCCCCTAGAAAATAGATTTACAACCCTAGACTCTCTGCATGACACAGCCCCCGCGACCGGTCAAGGCTAGGAGGAGAAATCCAACAACAAAGGATAGTAAGAAGCCCCCCTATGAAAGAAAAGACAGCACCAAGCAGCACACAAGAGCAAAAGGAAAAATCCAGGAGTGTGAATCGGCCACATAATAAAGTAAGACCTTCACTTAGCTAAGGTTCTAATAACTCATGATGGCTCAGTAAATGGGATTTAAAACTTTCGCTGCAAAAAAACTAGTGCTTACGGCTGCCCAAAGAAAACTATCAGACAAATTATGGAGAGGATTACCTCTAGCCTTGACTTTTATCCAGGAATACACAAACACTTTGATGTCTGGCCCAGTTACTGAAGGAAGTCACTAACGGTGGTCGAGAACCAGATATCTTTATAAATAGATGAAAACAAAATGCTTGGAAAACTCGCATAGCTATGTAAGCAATTTAAAGATTTTTGGTTTGGCGACTCATTTGTTCAAAGAAAACCAGTGCTATCTAAACAGAGCTGGAATCAAACTGCTGGCTGCTAATATTTTGCCCATTTGAATAACAGTGCTCTGAGACTCTCAAAACAAAGTTCCCCGAAGGTCAGTGCCTCTAACTCCATTAAGGATCAGATGTTTCAGTAACCCTAGGCTCACCTATTGAATTCTCAAAAAAATTACAGGAACAAATCATTAAAGGTACCCAACTAACGCCAAGATTCTCACTGCATCACAAGTCTATTGGACATGATGATTCTCCTCTCCCACCACTGGTAATGACTGATGTATGATTTGTAAGGTCGCCAGACATAACTTCAAGACAACTCCCCCAACAGCTCTGTCTGGTTACAAAGAAAATACCATTCCTGTGATTACAAACAGAAGAATTTACAAATGTAAATCCCCCCACATTAAGTCAAATCTAATAAATATCACCCGTCAGAAGAATTTAAAAACTACCAATTAATCTCTTAAACTGCATCATTAAATCATTAAATATCAGATCTCTGCCAGGAAAGTCTTTCCTAATCAATGACTTTATTACTAGTCATAATTTACAGGCTCTGTTTTAATCTGAAACTTGGTTATATGCAAATAATGAAACCTCCTCAGTGCTAGAAGCTACTCCTCCTTACTATAGCTTTTTAACTGAAAACAGGAAACAAAGTAGAGGGGGCGGATTGGGCACAATAAAAAAACCAACTGGACTTTAAAAATATATTTCTGGGCCAAATAAGGTCTTAGTCATAAATATGTACAACCCCCCCAAAGCCAGCTCCAACTTCATTAATGATCCCAATGACCTTATCTCTTAAATATGTATTTAGTATGACCAACTAATTATTGTGGGAGATTTGAACATTCATACTGACAACCCCCATGATAGTGGACTAAAACACTAAGTGATACTCTCCATAACTTTGGGCTAACCCAACATGTCAATCAACCAACACACAAACAAAGACATGCACTAGACTTGATCATTTGCAAAGGATTGAAAATCTCTAACATCTCCGTAGTTGATGTTGCACTATCTGACCATTTCTGCATCTTCTTTGAAAGCATGATCCCGGCTAAGCAATCTATTCAAACTGAGACCATAGTAAAAAAAAAAAAAACGTTTCCTCGTTGACAGCTCAGCTGAACCTTTAAACAACTTTACTGCTCTACCTCAAAACAGCAGTTATCAAACCCCTATTGAAGAATAAGATAACGCATTGACGCTGAAGATTATTGAAAAAGCTGTATCTGAACAATTGAATAAATTCCTGACAATTCATTTTTAGTCTGGTTTCCGTGCTCATCGCAGCACTGAGACTGCCCTCGTCAAAGTTTTCAATGACATCTGCATAAATACAGATGCAGAACCACAGTTCCGGTTCTTTTGGACCTCAGCGCAGCGTTTGACACTGTTGATCATAAAATGTTCCTGGAATGACTGGAGAGCTGGGTCGGACTCTCTGGTACAGCCCTTCAATTGTTTGAGTCTTATCTCAAGAACATGACGTTCGTTGTGTCCATTGGAAATTTCTCATCAGAACAAACAAACAGAAATCACATGTGGGGTCCCCCAGGGCTCCATCCAAGGACCCCTCCTCTTCAATATTTATATGTTCCAACTAACCAAGATTATAGCAGCCAATAAGATTAGTTACCATAACTATGCAGACGACACTCGGCTATATATTATATTGTCACCAGGTGACTTTGATTCTGTCAAGATCTTAAATGAATGCATTGAACAAATAAACAACTGGATGCCCCGTAACTTTCACAAGCGAAACAGAAACAAAATGGAAATAATAATTATTGGACCTAAAGAGGGAATATCAAGAGTCAGCACACAGCTTCAGTTAATACAACTAAAACTACTGATCAGGCCCGTAATCTAGGTGTCATAATGGACTCAGACCTGAACCTCCAGGGTCACATAAACGCAATAACAAAGTCAGCCATCTATTGCCTGAAGTAAATTTCTAGGATTAAAGGACTAAAGACCTTGAAAAACTGATCCATGCGTTCATCTTTAGTCGGATTGATTACTGCAACGGCATCCTCACGGGCCTATCTAAAAAGTCAATCAGACAGCTGCAGCTGAAACAGAACGCTGCTGCCCGCGTTCGCATTAGAACAAGGAAAGTAGAACACATCACCCCAGTTCTTAAGTCCTTACACTGGCTCCCTGTAGCTCAGAGAATATACTTTAAAATATTCCTACTAGCTTATAAGTCACAGAACGGTTTAGCACCAAAGTATGCTGGAGATTTGTTGTCAGTATACCAACCCAGCAAACCACTCAGGTCCTCCAATTCTAGCTTACTAAACATTCCTAGAATTAAAACTAAACAGGGAGAAGCAGTTTTCGGCTTCTATGCTCCCCAAATCTGGAGCTTCCAGAAGAATGCAAAAATGCTGAATCGTTAGGCTCTTTTAAATCAAGATTAAAACTCTACTATTGAGATCTGCCTTTGAGTCCTAAATTGCGATTCTGATGACTCTTTGATTGTCATTGTTTTTTAACTGATTGTGTTTTATCTGTTTTTAATCTACATTCTTTTGCATACATTTGTTTCTGATACCTAACCTAAATTGCTCCTTGCACTTTGCTCTTTTTATCAATGGATTCTCTTGTATTTATTTGTTTTTAAATGTTATACTGTCACATGAATCTTATTTTTGCTTCAATTACTAAATGCATTTCTTTTAGTGATGATCTGTTTTCATTTTTATATTTTTTATCATGTATTTGGTTTCTTTACCACAGAAGCATGTAAAGCGCCTTGAATTGCCTTGTGTTCGAAGTGAGCTATAAAAACAAAATTGCCTTGCCAAATCCACTAAGCAAGCATAAACACATTTTTTACTTGGATTCAACAAAGCTAAGATGCACAAAAGCACTGTCACAGCATCAGCCACACAAAAAAATGAGAAAGGTCCAGCAACTCATACAGACCAGAGTAGAATTTATGTCAGAGGCGTTTCAGCAATGTATATTTCTCCAAATCGTAAAAGGCTTCAAAACTGACACAGCTACATTTCTGTTGAACAGGTAAACCAGTCATCCATCCATCCATCCATTCTCTTACACTTATCCAGGGTGGGGTGGTGGGGGCATCAGCTTTGGCAAAGAGACCTCCCTCTCCCCAGCTATTTGGGCCAGCTTCTCATGAAGAAACCCAAGGTGTTCTGAGGCCAGCCAAGACACAGTCCCTCCAGCGTGTCCTGGGTCTTCCCTTAGGTCTCCTGCTGGTGGGACGTACCTGGAACACCTCACCAGGGAGGCATCCAGGAGACATGCTGACCAAATGCCTGAGCAACTTCAACTGGCTCCTCTCAATGCTCCTCTGAGCCCCTCCTGGATGACTAAGCTCCTCTCCCTATCTATAAGAGAGAGCGCAGACACTCTGTGGAGGAAACTCATTTCACTACCAGAGTTTGTGACCATAGATGAGGGTAGGAACGTAGACTGACCGGTAAATCGTGAGCTGCGCCTTTCCGCTCAGCGCGCTCTTCACCATGATAAACCGGTACAGCACCCACATAACTGCTGATGTCCTACCATTCTGCCTATTGATTGCCATCTCTATTTTCCTCTCATTTGTGAACAAGACCCTCTAGGTACTTGAATTCCTCCACCTAGGGCCCCTCATACTCTTTTCTGCCTCAAGACTATGTTCTCACATTTGGAGTTGCTGATTTTCATCCCAGCCACATCACACTCGGCTGCAAACTGCTCCAGCAAGAGCTGTAGATCGTGTTCCGACGAAGCCAGCAGGACCACATCACCTACAAAAAGCAAACACCCAATCCTGAGGCCACTAAAACGGATCCCTTCATCACCTTGGCTCGGCTTAGAAATCCTGTGCATAAAAGTTTTGAACGGAATCAGTTACAATATGAATGTATGACTAAGACGTATATTTAATAAAGAAATTCAATATGCTTTACTAACAAAGTACACGATGACTTGCTGGGAAATCACTGGTGCCCAACTGTAAAAGTGTGGCTAGACGGAGTAGGAAACTTGCGGGATGGGTAAGGGATGTTTTGGGAGGGGCCTTGGTATGTTGGGTTAAAAAAAACAATTACCTCTCTCAAATGCTCTAGACAGCAATTTTAAGATCTTGATCTCTGGTCTATAAGGACTTAATCCAAGTCAAGTCTCAAGTCTTTAAAGGCTAAATCCAAGTCAACTTTCAAAAGACTCTCTAATGACAGTGGTTATGCAAAAGAAAGATAAAGATAGTTCAGTATCAATTATAATTTCTACCCAGCACTATGACACTGTGTTGGTTACAGGATGTATGGTAGCACCCCTATCCCTTTGCAGCTAACTTCCCGTGGTGCTATGCAATATAATAAAAACAATATTTCAGTTGCAAACACAATTTTCCAACCACACTGGTGAACTGCTCATGGATTTATAGGGTTGTACAACATATTCAATCTGGTATCTGGGTACCTCTTCGAGATAAAAATAAATGCAGCCAGAGTTACAAGGCAATGGTTTAGTTCAGACCATACATTTCAGGGGCCTCATTTATAAAACATTGCGTAGGAAAGCACACTACCGGCAATTTTACGCACGCAAAAATGGAAGTGCGGTGTACAAAAATGTCAGATTTATAAAACAGTGCACACGCACGTCCTGCACCTGCTTCCGTTTATAAATCAGAATCAACTCTAAAGTTGGCACACCTGGGGAACGCCTTTCCCCGCCCATATGATGACTATAAAAGGTCAGGTGGACCCTCTGATAAATATTCATAATTTGATTTCCATGATGTCTCAAGAGAGGAGAAAAGCAAAAAAGGGTAACTTCACTGAGTGCGAGGTGGAGGCATTGGTCGACAGCGTTGACAGATCGCAAAAGATATTATTTGATGGACACAGCCGGGGCATCACAAATGCCAGAACGGCAGAAGAGTGGCAACAGGTGGCGGATGCTGTCAACACCGTTTCATCTGAGAAACGGACTGTGCCTGAAATTTTTGAAAAGTAGTCCGACATCAAAGTGGATGCCAAAAAGCAGTTCGCTCTCCACAGGAGAAGTGCAACTGCAACAGGAGGAGGAAGGGGGATACCCCAGCTCACCCCCATGGAAGAGAAGCTGGCAGGAATCATAGGAGAGTCCATCCTGAGTCGTGTGGTTCCTCGCCGTGCGCCTGTGCAGAGCCGGGCCTAAAAAATGAAGAAGCTCCAAAAGCAGGGCTGTTCTGACTTTCTGTACTACCCCATAGTAAATCCTGGTGTTGTCTAAAGACCCGCTCAGTCCGGAGACGTCCTTGCGCCATGTCCTCCAGCAGTGCCAGATGAGCCATTGTGCGTTTTTTCACATTGGCACGGGTAGTTTTTATATTCAACCATCACTAAATTGCCCGAACAGCTACAGGTGATGGAAATATCCTGATTATAATCTAACTGACTAGCATTTTTCCACAAATGCCGTCACCTTAATTGTAATTATGACTAATTCAGGACTTTATTTGTACGGGACCCTTTGGCAGCAGGCTATCTGCTCTATATTTCAGCCGTTTGATTGAGTTCATAGTCACATGCAAGTTTCTAAAATAACCAAAATATATTTTAGTGGTTGAGGTTCCTATTGAAAATAAATACATCTCGGTTTATTTAGTAAATCCTGATTGTTTTTGTTTTGTATGTGTGTGAGCCACATGCACTCGAAGCGCCCGATATCAAACATGCCTCTATTCATTTTTGCAAACTACTACAAACTATTAATATATAACAGTTTATGAACGGTAATGTGTGATTTTGCCCAAATATCTCCCATTTCTCATAATTTCTTTGGTTTCATTCTTCTGTCGTTGGTGTCGCAGTTTCCCGTTCCTCCACATTTCCAGCATACGCCAGGGTCAGAGTTGCCGTAGATTTAGTGAACTTTCCCGGCAAGTTTGTTTTTTATAAATACCAAAAGTTGACTATAATTGGCGTACGCCAGTTTTTGTACATACGATGGCTTTATAAATGAGGCCCCAGATCCTTTCCATCCAATCTAAGATTTGGCTATGTTGAAAAAAACATAAACAAACCTCAGTATTACTATTTTCGTTTGGTTTTTGCTTGTAGCAATAGAAAATGCAAAACATTCAAGTCAAATGAATATTTTAGTAAGAAAAAAGAGTTTGACTGTTTTTATATTTACTTTTTAAAATATTTTTACCTAAATATATTTAATTATTTATCTTGATGTCTACAGAGACATTATATATTATTAAGACATTTAGAACATAAATTATGCTTTTTTGTTACAGCTCTATTCGACATTATAATACTATTTTAGCCTATGTGTTTGTTTTCCATTTTGCTCTTACCCTTATTCCTTCTTTTGGTAGTAGTTGTTGGAGCAGTGGCCCACTTTGCCCAAAGGGATTATTAAATCTTCATCTTGTTATTTCTACACCCTCACAAACCTTCTTCCCTCCTACTCCTACCCCTCATCTTCTTCTCATCGTTCTCCCTGAAGTTTTGCTCCCTAGAGACTTCTCTATTCTTTTCATGTCCCAATAGCAGTGTAAGCATTTTGTTCTCGGTGGTGAGGTTCAGTCTCAAGCAACAAAGAGACTGTTGAGCGACTTATTATGACACTCACAAAATTACCTTAAAAAGCCGCTTTGCTGTCAAGTTCATCTTCTTCCTCTGAACTCTATTTGTTTGTACAGGAATTGCAGGGAATGGAGTTTTAGAGGTTTAAAACAGTAAACAGAGTTGGCAACAGATAGTGGCTGAAGAGTGCATGTGTCTTAGCATTTCCGAGAGAGAGTCACCCACCTCATACCTCAGCTGATTTTATTTGGATCATTTTTCTCTTTGATTTAAGCAGCACACTAACAAAAACTGATTACAAAAGAGTAAAAAATATGCACCCACTAGTTAGAGACTGCGAAGAAGAAAACATCAGCTGAAAAAAGACAGTTTTTATGTTATTCAGTCCTTTTTTTATTCTCATTTCTTTATATTCATTTTTTTCTGCCACTTTAGGAGACAAATATAAATTTGGAAAAAAATGATCTTAAATACAAAGCTGCTTTAAACACTAGTTAAATCTTTCAGGAAATACAAGCTCAGATATAAAAGCAGCACTGTTTTATATGTATTTTGAATAGAAGCTTGCTGCACACAAAAGCAATGTTTAGCCAGATTCAAACCAATGGGAAAAAAGAAACTATTAAACTGCTTTTTTTTCTTTTCCTTTTTCCTCTGAAACACCAAAGTAATGAAATCAGTAATCCTTCATGGAACATATCTACTTTTAGCTTCATGTAAATTACAATAAAATTATAAATGGGCAGAATATTCTGTTCTATTCATCATAAAAGAGAATTGGCAAGTCTAAAGTTGTAAATTTAGTATTTTACGTAACTTTTCCTTTTACTCCCTTTGTCCTACGGCTGTTTTTTTCATCTGTACAAGTGAAAATTACTTAATTTAGTAGACAGAGAAACATAACTAACTGAACTCAATTTGAATTTCTGGAAAACTACCGAATTAATTTGAATCCAATGTTATCTTTGTCTTGATTCGGAAAATCTGTGGAACCGAAGTTACATTGTAAAAATAAATAATTAAATATATAATAAAAATATTACAATGTAAAACAATCTCTGGGGCCTCTGTACAATTTGGTTCCCGCTCTAATCACTCGACATGAGACGTTCCCAATCTTGCTTACTTGATTCTTGATTTATTGTTGTGGGTTAAATTACTATTAAATCAATATTTTCCTCTGGAACAAAAATAGTTTCAATGTATCAATCGAATGATCAACCTAATTTGTCATCCAGGGCTCTAGACTACCTTTTTGCTGTGTTTGCAGTGGTGTTTCTGAAAGTAAGAAGAGTTTTAAATTGCAGTTTTACAGGTTAATTTTGTTTTAAATCTCTTTCCAAAGAGGCAATATTGTCTTGTAAATTAATAGGAGGGAGGGGGATTTATTATTATTTACATATACTTTCTTGAAGAGCAAGTCACAGTATCAGAGTCTTACTCTATCCACATTTCCTGTTTGAAAAAATGTGCCAAAAGGAGGCGTTGCCTGGCAGACCAGAGAACTTCCTAGGGGAGAAGACAGGGTGTGGTATAGGGAGTGATTGACAGCTTGACAGCGGTGCTGCTTCAAAGACACACAGACATCGAAAAAGATGGCGCTGGGCTGAAGACTCTAAATCCGAGGTCACCAATCCAGTGTCTGTGGGCACTAAGTTGCTCTAAGGGACAGCATAAGGTGACCTCTGGCCATGTTCTAAAAAGAGCAAAAAAATTAAATGCACTGAGAGATTAAAATAAATAATGTTTTGCATGTTGAAATGGATCTGTTTCCTGTCTTAAATCATTAATATTTGTGAGCAATTAAAATGTGATCAGACATAGCATATACACATACAAATATTATTGTCATAACTAAAGACAAACTAAACAACTTTTTGAAAAGTGTGTAATGTACAGGTAGCCCTTCGTACACCTCAACACCCTTTAGGTAGGTATCAGTTTCAAAAAGGTTAGTGAACCCTGTTCCAAATTCTATTCTAAAGAAATTGCTTACCTATTAAATATCATTAACAGTTCATTGCAATTCCAACTCCAACTTAGACTGACTGAGACTCTCCTGCTTTTATGCCCCATTGCGGCAGTCCACCGGATATCACAAATAATGATTTACATCAATAATAACCGATTAGCCAATAGCAACAGCTGACTCAAATTTAAGTGTAGTGCAAGCTTTAAACATGAAGAGGGTCTGAAACTGACGGTTCAAGGTAGAAAATGTATATTCTTAATAAGATGCACTAAAATGGCAAAATAATGTAGAATGCAATTAGACACTCATTTATACAGTTTATCAGCGAAAAAATGTTGGTTTGCGGGTGACTTTGGGGTGAGCTATAAGCTCAGCTGAGCATGTGCACAGAGTGGGGAGTCAGAGTAGAATGCATGCCAGAACAATTTTTGAGAGAGCATGTGAGATTTAATTATTGTTTGTTGAAGGGCTGTCAAGATTAGTCAATTCATCACGACGTTGGAGAGCAAAATTGTTGACATTTATTTTTCCGAGCTTTTTTTTCTATTAAAATGATTGCTGCACCTTTTGCTGCTTTGTCTGCCGTTCTGCCCCTGACCCACATGCGCAGTAGTGGCATTCGAGGTCAGCCTAGGCATCACCGGGAAAAGCCCAGACAGCGGTATCACGGTGAGCCGAAAACAGAGCTCTAAAGTCCTGGAGAGTTTTCTAAAATATAAAGACAAGCATGTGTAATGTAATACTAACTAGATAAAATAGTTGTATTGCCAGTAGAACTGTGTTATTTGAGCATCTTGAAAGGAAGCCCATTGTGGCTGACAACAAAGAGGGACAGTTGCGCCTGTAAGCTAATTAGCTTGTTAGCTACTAACATTAGCATCAACAGTTCCCAGAAAATGTTGGCTTTTTAAGTTCTCTCCACGGCCTCTGGGGCCATTCATAGATTGATGAAAATGTCCAGACATCCTCTACGAGCGCTACTGTCTACAAGGTATTTCATATCTGCTCATAGATGGCACAGACATCAAAGCCCTGGTAACATTTTAACAACCTTTGGGTCCTCCAACACCTCAGTTTGCTGCGGCAGTGCACAACCTGGGTGTTATTTTTGGCAGTGGTATGTTGTTTGAAAAACAGATGCAGTTGTGAAGGCAAGCTTTTACCAGCTAAGGTTACTCAGTAAGGTCAAACCATTCCTGTCCCGAGCTGACCTTGAAAAGGCTGTCCATGCCTTCATCAGTTCGCGAATCGACTATTGCAATGCCCTCTACACTGGACTTAATCAATCACCACTCAATCGGATTCAACTGGTACAAAACACTGCAGCACGTCTCCTCTCCAACACCTCAAAATGCTCTCACATCAGCCCAGTCCTCCGCTCTCTCCACTGGCTCCCAGTGCGGTTCCGGTGGAGTTTAAGATCCTGATGTTTGTGTTCAAGGCTATAAATGGTCTAGACCCTGCCTATCTCGCCGAGTTGGTAATGGTTTGCCAACCAGCCAGAACTTTGCGCTCCTCTGAACATACCTCGCTGGTCAAGCCCAAGTACAAATATAAAAAGTTTGGAGGCCGGTCTTTGCCATCCAAGGCCCAAAGCTGTGGAACGCACTTCCACTACAGCTTCGAAGGTACACTGAGTTCACTGTTTTTAAATCACAGTTGAAGACACATCTTTTCATACAAGCTTTCAACACGTAGCCACTGACTCGACTGCTGTTTTTACGTAATTTTTTGCTTTTTTATTGCTGTCTACTGTGGTTCTTGTTTTAATTGGTGTTTTTATTTTGGAAAGCACCCTGGGCACCTTTCTGGCTGTTGTAAGGTGCTATATAAATAACATTTCATTGATTGCTTGAACCTTTGGGGTTGTTACAATGTTTGTGTATCTAAAAGCAACCCTAACCCAACTGTAAAAATAGTGATAAAATTGCTGATGTTGCTTTGACAATAAATATTAAAGGAACATGGGGCAGGATTTTTAAAAGTTTCTTATTGATTGATGAAGCATTATAAACCAAAAAGAATGAGCCCACCCACATATCGTTTAATTTTCCTGAACATACTGTGTGCTACAAAAAATGCTGCAGTTCCAGCCTGAATTTCCCACGCTGTCATACTGGTGTAACATCAATCAACACTGCTTGTGTGCTCTTGACAGCTTTAACACAGGAACAAGATGTTCACCGTTGATTCACGTGAATTCACGAGGATTCTTTCGCAATCTGCAGACAACCAAGAACCACTCAAAGCCCACTAAAAAGTGGTACTAACTTAAATACGTTTTTTATCAGCGGCATCTCGTTTGTCAGAAGCAAAATACGATAAAAAACAGGCAGGCACCCTGATATATATCGCATACGCGATCGATGAATAACCATAGTAGATCTGGGAATGAAAAAACATGGTGATATGGCTCATTTACGAATGACCAGGTAAGAAAAATTATAGGTCGTGTTTAGAGCTTGATATGAAAATGATATGACCTCACAATGATTTGAGAGACCTAAAGTGTAGAATCATTTGCTGTGATCATGCAACAGCTGCTATGTATCTCTGAATGTTTAGAGACTGGACATTTTACAAACTTAGCACTGGTTTCATTAGCATAGTGCCATATTGGTCCTACAGTCCAACCTGTAAGCAGATATACTACTTTAGCGGGTAATTGTATTGTTTGTGTTTGTGTAGTAACATAGCCACCTATGCTGCATTTGTCTGTTTCCTGCTGTGAAATCTAATTTTACCCACAAAATCTGTGGAGGCATTTCTGCTTGTTTTCATAATACTGATATTTGCACCGTGGTCTGGCAGTGTGTCACTGTGAAGATTTTTTTTTTTTTGAAGGGTTTGTACACACTCCTGTGCCAGTGGCTGCAGTTACTCACTACCTTTGCTCATGAGTATCGTTTCTTCATCCCACATGCTCCTTTAACCAAAATAAAACAAAACAGTCAGTAAATGGAGCAAAAAAAATATGATCACTAACAAAAAAACCTTCCTGGATTTGTTTACAGAATTAAATATGTTAACCCACTACAACACTGCAAAACTGCTGTCATATACTTAAAACATCAGAATAAAAAAATAAAAAATTGACTTTTCTAATACAAATGTAATAAATTTCCCTGTCTGATGAGAGTGCTGCCAAATGCAAAGTGGTATGCTGTTACTCTGTGGTTGAGACACAACCCCCAGAAGCTGGATGCACATACCCTGTTGAGACAATAACAGTTTTTTTGTTGTTGTTTTTTTATCACATAATAATAAAGGGAAGTCGTAATTTTATCATGTAGCTTTGCTATAGCAGAGTTTGCAGATTGTAGTGTTAACCATCTCATGCAATAGTAATTGTCATGTTTTAGGATTTATATGATTAAAGTAGCAAGATTAAGTATCAATAAATAAAAAAGTATGCACTATTTACATCGGTCTCTCTAGTTGTGTCCTTGGGCAAGACACTTCACCTACCTTGCCTGCTGTTGGTGGTCAGAGTGCCCCAGGGCAGTTGTGGCTACAAATGTAGCTTTTCATAACCAATGGGTGGATGTGTGTGAGAATGGGTACATGATTGAATGTAGTATAAAGCACTATGGGGTCCTCTGGACTTGATCAAACACAGTGCAACATTAAAGTCATGTAAGTGTTAGAAAAAGGGTGAAGGGTGAAGCAGACAAGACAGATACCGAGGAGCAAGGCCATGAAGTGACTTGTACTTCAGAAAAGTATTTTGAATTTTATACGGTAGCGTACCGGGAGCCAATGCAGCTGGGCCAATATGCTCTCTCCGTCCTGTCCTGGTCACGAACCAGGCGGCAGTGTTCTGCACCAGCTGGAGGCGCACAATGGAAGAAGCGGGGGCGCCATACAAGACGGAGTTAGCATAATCCAGACGGGAGGTAACAAAAGAATAAAACACCGACAGCAGGTCCCGCTTCCTCAGAACCAACTTTAGCTTAGAGAGTCGCCGAAGCTGAAAGAAGCAGGACCTGACAACCCTTTTAATATGAAGAAACCGGAGCGTCTGAAGTGAGCAGGTGCATCATATGGTGGGCGGCGCCAGAGTACGTAACGGGAAGTAAACAAAGGCTTGGAGAGGGAGAAGAACAATGGCGAATTTTGCTCAGTTCGTGGATTTCTGTAGTCCCACGTCGAAGAGAAAGCCTCTCTTATCGAAGAATACAGACCCCTGAAAAGCTACTCACTGCAAGGAAAAACACGGTGGAGTAGTACAAACGAGTGTGAGAAGCTCTGCAGGGGAATTATGCGACAGGCGTCCGGCAGCTTGTGTGGGTAAGCCAATGCAAATAATACCCCGGTGTGGTGGGCTATAAATATGCTCTGGGTATTTCTAAATTCGCTAAAGCCCAGCATAAAAGCCTATGTTAACAAGTTGACTTTATTAGTAAGTATAGTGTGTGTGCGTGTTTCAGATGACTGCTCTTTGAAGTTGTCGCAGCCGACCGTCGGTTTGGTCGTTTAACTGGGCCTTGCAGTGATGAGACGTTGTTCTGGGTTTCACCAAAGCTCAGTGCTACAGAACTTCAGGATGTGGGAACAAATTCTTCTACATGTGCAGCAAACTATGTCCAGCGCTGGAGCGACGCAACGTTTCGCCTCTGTTTCCCCTTAAAGAAAGGAGTTGTCATATACATGCTACGAATTCTATGAATTACAAACCACATGAAAATATTTTAAGTTTTTTTTAAATCAGCACCACTACAATGTCTTTTACAGATATTCCATCTTTGAGTAGGCTTAGGCTTTTCAGCAGCTTTCAAATGTATTCAGTTTACTTATTTAGCAGCACAATACTTTTTTACTTTTAACAGACAGAGCAAATGTTGCTATCAGATTTTAAAAAATGTTGCTGAACCCTGATGCCAGACATAATTAGGTAAAATGATTCCACCAACCAGCATGTAATGAAACTGCAAATGAAAATACAAGTGTATAGCTTGGACATTTTTTATTGGACAGGTATGGAAAAAGTTCAGAAACAAAAGTCCAACTGCACATGTCTGTGGGTCATGGTTAAGTCTGTGGCATCCCAGGAAGGTTAGATTGAAGGCATCGTGTCATCTCCGCCCTCCGTAAGCCGGTTTCCTGCTTCTGCTCGATCAGAAGAAGGTGTTGATCCCGCTGCAACGGATCGCAGATATTTTTTTAAAGTATTATGCTTACAGTGCATTTAAAACATACACTAAGAATTAAAATTAAGGAATAAAAAATGTTTCACTGTGTTGCAGAAAACGTAAGTAGGTCATTCATATTTACAAAAACAAAAAAAGGCATCAGAACTAATTTGGATAAATGATAATAAAAAAAACTGTCATACTGAAGATAATATGCAGCTGAATATGTTAATATTGTGAATAAAATATACAAGCGGCATGAAACTTGCTTCTTACCGAGAGTAGGAATCAGCGAGTTCAGGACTTCGGCGTTCTCCGTTTCTCTGTTTCGGCCTGCAGGTGACAGCCATCGGCTATGAACCACGATCAGCTCCGACTCCTCCTTGATAACCCTCTCACAGCAAGCAGCTCCATCCAGCTCACACTGAATCTTCTCTTCATCCAACAAACTCAGAAATGCTAAAACTCTGTTTGGATCACAGCACTGGTTTTTAAAGTTGTCATTGTTCTTCAGTAAACACTCCACTCGCTGTAGCGAGGTTTCAAAATGGTGGTCGGTTTGTTATTAAAAGAAGAAGCAACATTTCCCTTACAGGATTAATAAAGGGCTTCACGGTGGCGCAGTATGGAGAACCAAAACTGAAATAATTAAAAATAAAATCAGAAATATATACATATTGCTTTTCCTTTTCCATAAACGTGACCAAAACTGTCATAATAAAAAATAAAAGCAAAAATATATACATATTGCTTTTCCTTTTCCTTAAATGTGCATTTTTGCAAAAAAAATGTATATATTTTGTTTCTCCTTTTCCTTATTATGTGTATTTTGTCAAGAAAAAAATATATCTTGTTTAAAATTTTTCTTATTATGTGCATCTTTGTAAAAATAAAAAATACTTCTTTTAGTTGAGCTGTATTCGACTGAGGGTTTGTAGTGGCTGACATGGCATGCACAATTATTATGCTTATGGATCCTGATCCTTCCTGGCTATTGACCAATAGTAGAAGAGTTGTACCAAGAAGGGCCGCCCTCCTCTTTTGCATAATGAAGCAGAAATGCATACGGTAAAGTAAAGAGAGACAAGGAGAGAATGTAAAAACAAGGAATGCATGTAGAAGGAAAAGGAAAGAAAAAAAATATATATATATATTTGACAGAAATGAGTGTAAAAGGAAAAGGAGAAACAAAGGTATTAGTTTTTGTGATGGGAATGCATGTATAAGGAAAAGGAAAAAACACATGTATTTTTTATTCTTACAAAAATGCGCGCAATAGGAAAAAGGAAAAGCAATATGTAAATATTTTTGATTTTATTGTTAATTATGTCAGTTTTGGTCACGTTTAAGGAAAAGCAATATGTATATATTTCTGCTTTTATTTTTAATTATGTCAGTTTTGTCAGTCATAGCACAGTGGTTAGCACTGTTGCCTTGCAGCAAGAAGGTTGTGGGTTCGTATCCTGGCTTAGGGTCTTTCGTGGGTTCCCGGCTTCCATAAAGGTGAGGTTAATTGATCAATCTAAATTGTCCTTAGGTGTGATTGTGTGCATGCATGATTGTTTGTCCTGTCTGTCTCTATGTGGCCCTGCAATGGACTGGCGACCTGTCCAGGGTGTTGACAGCTGGAGATAGGCACCAGCCCCCGCATGACCCCATAAGGATCAAGTGGTTCAGAAAATGGATGGATGGGATTAATAAAGTATTTCTTTCTAAATTTAAAATCATTTAAATCCTTTGCATTAAATGGTAAGTTTGGGCATCAGAATCACAATCTGAAATACCATATCAATCCATGAGGGGAAATTCAGTGTCAGTATATCCTGTCTGACAGTAAAAAAACAGCACATAGACAGGCTAGAATAGGCAGATTGTGGAGCTGCCAGCATGAGAAGCGCTTCATGTAGGCAGTCTTGTTTTTACCACACCTGAACGTAGATGCAATTTGAGAAGCTGGAAATACGCTTTGGAAATATATCCCTAATATCTTCAATAGACATCTAGGATTGGTGATCACAAAAAGGTTTTAAAAACCTAAAGAACTTCTAACCATAGGGTTGACATCGATCCACAAATAGACTGGAAAATCCCTGGTTGTGAGTTTGTATTTAACAGTCCATTGCTGTGGCTTGTCAAAGCAGTCAGGGTGGTAGTGGTAACAGGTACACAATGCCATGCTTGAGAAATAGCTAGTGATGGCCTCCCACAATACCGTGCAATTGGCAAGTGAAGTAATTCCATACATTTTTTTTATTGATGTTTAATAATATTTATTCTGAACATGGAACTACAAAAAACAAAATTAAATGATTAAGACTTAAAAGAAAAACAAAAAAAATGTGTTGAGATACATCCGCTCTGTGAGAATGTTCAAACACAATCATTTTGACATATGTTAAAAGACAAAAACAATATATTACAATAAATATAATTACTGCACACTGAATTTGAGGCCATAATACCCATCCCTAACTACAATGACTTGGCATTGTGGCATTTTATTTTTGTCAGTAGTGCAATGATCCGGCCAAAAAAAAAAAAAAAAGGGAAACAAACCCACTGACTGTCACGGAAGCTATCGCCTGCGTATTGCGCTTCACAGATATTATGTCCTGCTTACGTGTCTGGTGGAAAGTAGGGGTTAGTCATGCAACTTCATCTTAACAATTTTTAATAAATCCACCTAAATATTGAGCTTTTTAAGGCATGTTTTTTTTATTTTTGAAAGAAGAAAACAACACATCTGAGAGTTCTTTTTTTTATGTTGCAGACTTACAAGACATGTTTTTAACATGCACAGCAGGCTGTCTCAACAGGTAACCAAAGTTCATGTGCTATAGTATTAGATATGTTGGAAGCTGGATTTAATGTAAGGCAGACAAGCAATAGTTTAACTGGAGTAAAACGGTTCCCTTACACAGCAGACCCAGTTACGCTTCCCCTGACCTATTAGAACATTGATGACAGCAAATTTGGAAGCCTTGGACAGGAAAGCAATCATGCTATGTAACTGGTGCTCCCCAAATACACCCTGAGATCATGTCTCATGCAATCTTTTGGATTAAACATAGAAAAAAAAAAGTATATTTAAACTGAAATAATGTATCTTGTAAAGAGCCTTGAGATGACGTGTTGTGAACTCGTACTATATAAACAAACTGAATTGATTTCATTTTCACACACTCATTTTCACACTGCAGCGCCTTAGCATAGGGATTCTACCACATGTGCAGAGAATCATCACACCTCCTTAGGGCCTGGATTAGAATGACTCAGCAGGACGGGATCAGGAGGCAGAACCATATACGAAGAAGCTGTATTAGTGGTATAACTATGCATGGATCAGTTTAATCAGCCCACCTTCCAATTCTTAATGAGTATATCACCTCTGGTGTGTTTTACATCCATATCATGAATCTCCAGTCAATGCCACCAGGACCCACCCTAGCATGCCACCCTGGACCCAGAACAGTGCTGCTCTGAAAATATAACACCACAACAACCTTTATGTGCTCAAAACAACCAGGGAGTCCTTGTGCACTATCAAGGATATTGGGCTCATTATGTGTTGGAGTACCTGAAGAGAACCAATGCTTGGATTTTAACCCAGGATTTTCTTGTTGCAAAGCGACAGTGCTTTCAAATGTGCCACTATACAGCCTTAAAAACTGTTAAACAGTGACGGTAAATATATGTTTACTTAAAATGACAAAACATAAAAGTCTTGCGTGCCACCCGGACATTTTCACGGGACACACCAACGGATACATGGCTGCAGCTAGTGTTTCAGCAATGCAACGCAGAATTTAAAAAGTACAAAATATATTTTGCCCTTTAGTTGTATTAGGAGCATTTTTGTTACTATGTGTTATGTTAGCAGCAATGTCTTCTTTCCGCCAGACCAGTTGAATGTTTGTTTCTGTGTATGACAGGAGCAAAAGATCCCGTTGGTCACACTGATGCACAAAGTATTAAAATGCTGTAAAGTGACAGTATATTGTTTAAATGGACCCTGAAAAGGCCGGAGCAGAGACTTTTGACACTACTATAGACTTCTGTGTAATTTATGTCCTGTATGACTTAAAAAGTGAGATATTATTGTTATAGGGTAATTTTCTAAAACAGATAATAACTAGTAATTATTTTTATTTCAAGGTTTATAAAGACATTTCTGCAATAGTTGTGGAGGCTGATATGAAATTTATTTAATTATTCTTTCTAATTTTATAGAGCAGGAACACTTAATATACACTAAATATGTTAAAATCAATAATCTTCTATAAGCAAACAGAAAATGACTGCAGTGTTTAAGAATTGGTCCAAGTGTCCTTTTTTATGGAATTTAAAATAAGGTCACCCTAGGTCTAATGGAAAAATATAACCTGGATAGGATTATGCAATGTATTTTTGACATATGTGGGTTTTATTTGTGGTTTTAATTAAACAAAAGACAATGGAAACTAAATGGATTTAAAAGCGGAAAGTAGCCATGGAAGAAAAAAAAAAAAAAAAAACGAATGTGGGAAAAGAATAATACAACAAAAAGAATTGTTTTATAATCTAGTTGTAGCACCTGAATTATAGGTGAATCAAATTGTGAGGCACCCAAGATATACTCATTTTATTATTATTATTATTATACATTTTATTTATAAGCACCTTTCAAGACACACAAGGACACTATACAGCAAAAATCCCCAGAGAAAATAACCACAGAAAGTCAAAAACCATATCAAAAGAAGACTCACAAAACCTAAAAGCCCAAAACAAACCCCCACCCCCAAAAAAAGAAAAGACAAGTGCAAAAAGAGAAGAGCTGTAAACAGTTGGCGGTCTCAAAAATGTGGGTTTTGAGTCTGGATTTAAAAGTAAAGACACAATATTATTATATTATCTCCTTATTTCAGTAATTTAGGAGAATTATCAAACTCATTAATTCCATACACTGCTTTGAAGGCTTTATCTTAGATAATTATAATTTTCTGCTTAGATCAGGTAAAAGCACAACATTTAATATTAAAACATAGGCTAATACAAAATAAATATTTAATACAGAAATGCACAATACCTACTCAAATAATACTTTAAAAGGCTACCTTTAATCTTAAAAACATGTCTCATCAAAAGCCATCTTGTAATTTAGTGAATATGACTGCATGCGCTGGACAGGGAATCGTTTTCTCAAAAAATATTTAAGTTCCTCCCCCCCCAAAATAGATGAGAGGCTTGTAATTTTTATCATAGGTATACCTCAATTATAAGAGACAAAATGAGAAAGCAAATCCAGAAAATCACATGGTCTGCTTGTTAAAGAATTTCTTGGCAAATTATGGTGGAACATCCATATTTGTTCACCTACAAACAAGGAAGATTTCTGTCTCTTTCTGACCTCTAACTTTTTCTGTAAGAGGCTCCTCTGTCCTCCACTCATTACCTCTATTAATGGCCCATGTTTGAACTCGTTATCAGTGTTGGGTCACATACAGCCATCAAGTGGCGCTACTTTTGCTGTAGCCCGACAGGAAGTTGGGGCGCGGAAATCTATAAATAGAGGGGCTCACCCAGCTACTTGTTCTTAGCCAAGTAGCCTCCCGCCGGGGCGGACGCAGGCAAGACGGAAGGAACCTTCCTTCGCGGGTGAAGGTCGGGCGAGTTCAAGGAGGAACTCATTCGAGCAACCCCGACGGACGACCGATCAGGTGACTGAAAAACATTGACAAACCCTGTTGTTCTG
Organism: Apricaphanius iberus; assembly: GCA_028564705.1. Lineage (NCBI taxonomy): Eukaryota > Metazoa > Chordata > Actinopteri > Cyprinodontiformes > Aphaniidae > Apricaphanius > Apricaphanius iberus. Next base: position 325,065 of record JAPXFQ010001693.1, on the reverse strand, counting down.
CCTGAACTCTGCAGACCGCTCTGCATGCTGCTGCTAGAGCCCGGAGCGAGCCGGCAACACAAAACTGATAAGAGTGGCCGAGTCGGAGATTCCAGAGGTACTGCTCGTGATTGTCGGGGCCAGCCATGACACACCTGAACCCAGAAAGGAAGGAAACTACGTCCCGATCTGAAGCTCCAGGAGCTACAAGCCTGCTAACTAGCTTAGCAACTCTTTTTTAGCCTGCTGGGCTAACGTCGTCTGAGCTCCCCCAACCATCCACAACGGAGAACGCTTGTAGAGCGTTAAACTTTCATAAGGTCTTTTTGAGCTGAGGCTAATTAGTAAGGATAACTAATTTTAAAGGTGTTTCCTTTTTTTTTATTGTTAACTTTTTACGTTTCATCTACTATCTTTGGGTAAACCAGGCCTCGGCCTGAAGTTTTAATCAGTGTTTTTTTTTTTTTTTTAAGGCTTTTCCCGACCAAGAGTTGTTTAAATCCTGCAATTTGAGCTACTCAATCAGACAGGAGTTTTCCTTTCTTTGTTTAAAGTTTGATAATTTTATCGGAGGTACTTCAAATGCCCACGTGTGTTATAAGCAGCTAAGGCTAAGATTAACTCACGTGTTCAGGCCCATCTCGCCCTCAATGAATAAATAATCAGGTGTTCAGAAAAAGTTCAGTTCAGAGAAGATTAAGAACAGAAACTAACCTCATTAGCCATGTTTGAACCCTCCTTATTTGATCAAAACATGGGAGTTAGAATGTTTTACAGTCGTGATCAAGCCTTATATTAAGTAATTCTCCAAAGGTTAATTACTCTTATCCAGATAATTTTTGAACATAACAAATCTTAATACAAAGAATGTTTTGTGTTTTCTTACATTGCTTATTGGTTTAGAGGTAAACCACTGGTGCTAAATTTGTTAAACTAATTACAATTAGTGAAGCTAATTCAGCTTTATTACATCAGCTGCAGATCAAGCCTTGGTTCCTAAAGGACCCAGATTCCTCCAGAATAATATCAGAATTAATGGTTTCTCATCTCATTACATACTCATATTTTTGTGTTCTGTTATTTTTAACCATTCATTTGTTTTAATCAGGAGTGTGCCCTTTTTCTAGCTTGGTAATTTAAAATGTTTTTCTTATTTTTCTTTTTATAGATAAAGCGTGTATTTTTGGAAAGTAACTGTTGTCGTTCTTGTTTCTGCACACACATTTGCAAAGTTTAGGGTCAATAGACCATATATGGATATATTAGGATGGTGCCCTGAATAATAATAATTTTCTATAAATCATTAATCTTATTGACTGCCATAAGCAGACTATTAAAAGCCAAATTACTACATTCTTGGTAATATCTCCAACATCAGTATAAAAGAAAACAACCTCAAACAGTCACACTCCAACCTCCACAATGGCCAAGACCAAAGAGCTGTCAAAGAACACAACAAACAAAATTATAGACCTGCACAAGGTTGGGAAGACTGAATCTGCAATAGGTAAGCAGCTTGGTGTGAAAAATAACTGTGGGAGCCAAATATAAAAAAATGGAAGACATACAAGACCACCGATAATTTCTCTCGATCTAGGGCTCCACGTAAGATCTCACCCTGTGGGGTCAAAATGATTCCAAGAATGGTAAGCAAAAAATTCCCAGACCACAGGGGGATCTAGTGGATGACCTGCAGAGAGCTGGAACCAAAGTAACAGGCTACCATCAGAAACAAACTGAGAGACCTCTCATTTTTATAAAGACCCATTCCAATAAAATATTTTTTTGTGTTGTTAACCTTTTTTGAGTAATTTTTTTATACTAATGGACATATCTTAAGAAAATTTAATTGAGTATTTCTGCATTCAAATCTAAAACAGACTGCTTTTGTGATGCAGCAACTCCACTAGGCGGGCCACAAGCTCTAGTCCATATGCCCGCTCAGGCTTTGAGGATTAGAGAAAACGATGGTGAATCAACTATGTGTTGCAACTAAGAGTCTTGTGATTCTAACATATACCAAGCATGGATACAATTATAACTGTAAACATAGCAAGCACTCTTGCCAACAAAGACACACACACACATCCGAGAGATAAAATTTGAAACTTATCCCATTGTAGTCCAATAACAGTGACAAAACCCATCCGTCTCGAATAAAAACTGTCTTTTTACATCCATAAGGGTCCAATTAAAGTCCTCCAATAAAATGGTTTGTCCAACACAATAATAAATCCCACAAATTAGGTAATGAACAGAGAAAATAAGCCTCCAAAAGTTTTTTGCTCCTCATCATATCCTTCGACTACGTTTCCAAAGACGTCATAATACCATTCCGATGCATCCACTAGATCCACCACTAGATCTATGTAAATATTCATGTTCCTCGTCCAAGCTGGCATCTGGCTGGATAGATACAATATTGCACCAGTGATGTGATGGGCTAGAAGAAAATGGGAGAGCTAGCCTAAACAAAGAGCTCTATGCTCAAAAGATGATCGGAGTGGGTCTTTAAGAGGGAGAACTTGCACAAGTGGTGGCTGACAATTCTTTTTGCCCCACTGTGCATTTGCTATGGCTCAGAATGACTCTACGACTTCATCTAAATTAAAATTAAAATAAACAGATCCTTTTAAAAATTGAATACCAATAAACACAGCAGGGCTCTTTTGGGATTCCAGGTTACAAGGAGCAAGGATATGGTGACTTGATTTCTTAGTTACTATCCTCCTCAGAATAAAAGGATTCAGCCACACACTTGATTCTTTTTTGATGAAACCTTTACTTGGCTCATGCATTTTGATTTGTTGATTTTTATCAGATCAATACCATGAGAGACCAGTAGCAGAGCAGAGAATTCCAATGTTTGAATCCTCTGCTCTGAGACTGAGATTAGAGATGTTTCATAAAAATTCATGAGGAAAAATTAAACAATGATCCAATAAGCTTTATATTGTACATGGATACACTTCAGCTTTTGAAGTGAGATACAACACAATAAAAAGAAGATTAACATCCCTTGAACCCTTGAAAATTATTGTATTAAAGCTACGAGTTTTTATGTATTTTATTGGGATGTTTTATTAAGCGATAGACTGACACAAAGTAATTGCTCAATGTCAAGTGTAGATTTTAAATTGTCAGAAACTACTCCTTTGTAGGTCTGGTGGCTCTATTTTTTCTAGTCCTAAACTGGAACTGATAATTCTTGCTTGTGTTTTATGATGTCTGGATTATTGCAATTCACTTTACACATGTCTAACCAAATCATTGCTAGACTGGTTGGATGTTGTGTGTTTGTTGGTTGGTAGATGTTGGTTGATAATTGATTGTTCCCTATGCTAAACTAAAATAAATTATTTTCTTTTCTGGTTCTAAGACTGTGGCACTGATATCAGCTAAATTGAACACATATTAGCAGAAAGAACACAGGTGTTCTTTGAAAGCTTGGACATTTTGTTTTAAATGTGCTTTTCTTTAACATGTTTTATTAATTTTAAAGCAATTTGGGATATTTTTTGAAAAGAGCTATATAAACAGTCTTCCTTAAATACAGAAACATATAGAGAGCCAATAAAAAGTATGCATCCCTTTGTATGTGCTACCCTTTTATTGATTTTACAAATCAATCAAGACCAACAAAATTATGGCTTTTTTGACAGAAAGAAAAACCCTTAAATGTCCAAGTGAAAAACGATTTCTCAAAAAAAAAAAGAGAAATATATTTCACCTAAAACAAGTGTGTGCATAAATAATCCCTCCCTTCAAATTTCAATGTAGTCGATGCACATTTGGCTACAATCACAGCATGGAGTCTGTGATTCTATTTTTTACACATATCCTGCTAATTGTACTAAATAATTTACATAATAATTGTTGTAATTATTTGTTTGGTGTACATGGTTTTTTGCACTTCCATGGACTTCATTAAAAATATGACGAGTTCCACATGGTTTTACAAGGGTGACACATATTTTCCGCATGTAATTCCACATGGACTTCAAATGTAATTCCACATAATTTTACATGGGTTTCACATATTTTTACATGTATTCACCTGATTCCACATGGGTTTCACATATTTTTCCCATGGGCTTCACATGTAATTCCACATGAGTTTCACATATTTTTCACATGTATTCACATGTGCTTCACATGTAATTCAACATGGTTTTGCATGGGTTTCATATATTTTTACATGTATTCACCTGATTCCATATGGGTTTCACATATTTTTCCCATGGGCTTCACATGTAATTCCACATGAGTTTCACATATTTTTCACATGTATTCACATGTGCTTCACATGTAATTCAACATGGTTTTGCATGGGTTTCATATATTTTGTACATATATTATATTTACATGTAATGTCACATAGTTTTACATGTATTTCACATATCATTCACATGTAATACCACATGTGTTTCACATATTTTTTCAAATGTAGATTTCATGTGGAAAAATAACATGTTTCACATGTGGTTTACATGTTATCACATGGGCTTCAAATGTGATTGGCCATGGGTTTTAGATTTTATTTACATGAAAGCATTCCAAATAAGAACACAGGTGATCATATTTTTCACGTCTCACATGTTTTTTCCACGTTTTCACATGTAAAATTTTGCATGTGACAAAAGAATTTTCGCGTGTGAAATTCATCCTTTTTTTTCCCTAAGGGTTGATTCTAGGCAAAACAGGCATTTGTATTGTTGCTACTCTTCCCAAAAGTGATATGGGTGGGGATTTCCACCTAGCCAGATCATCTTCCACCTGACATAGGTAAATCACATTTGGTAAATCTGCTGGTCTTGGTGAGACTTTGACACCTAAATATATAATATTTGTAACTGCAGTTTTATAACAATTAGATTCCAGAAAGAGCAATTGATTGGAAGAACTGTAGATTTCAACCAATTTATGGAATAATCTGAAACACTTGAATAAGATTTTAATAACTTGATTACCTGAGAGAAAGAGAGTGAGAGAGAGAGAGAGAGAGAGAGCGAGAGAGAGGTTTGTGAATGCTGGAGAAAAAGAGAAACATCATCAGCATACAGACTATTTTAATGTTCTATGTTGTTGCATTTTATACCTTTAATATTGTTAGTTTGCCTGATTGCTGCTGCTAATGGTTAAATAAAAACAGCAAACAAGGAGAGAGAGTGTTGACATCCCTGCCTGGTACCTCTCTGAAGATAAAACCTAGATGATTTTGTTTGGTTATTAGTCCTGATACATACTGTAGTAGGACTATATTATATTTTAATCCAGTTTATAAAATAATTTCCACAGCGAAATTTGCTCTATCAAATGCTTTTTCTGCATCTAAAGGTAATTTATTAGTTGGGACGTTTTTACAGTAAGAATAATCTATTAAATATATTAATATACTTGAATTTGTGGATGAAGGACTCCCATCTTGATCAGAATGGATTAAAAGAGGAGTTACTTTCTCTATCCTGATTATTTTAAGATCAACATTGATAAGAGAAATGGGACGATAGCTGGTATGAGACATTGGGTCTTTTCCTGATTTTAATAGAAGATTAATGTAGGCAGAGTTCATATTTGGCATATGTCTGGTACTCTCCTTTGTTTCCTCCAACATTTTGTAGAATGTTGGTTCCAGAATATTCCAGAATTCTTTATAGAATTCTGCTGGGCATATGGGCCTGGAGCCTTTTTATTAGGTGATCTCAAGATCCGGATCTAGCGCCCCAGCGACCTCAAGTTCCAGACCCAGTGCCCCAGTGAGTTTTAGTTTCTCAGTGCATTTAGCACTATTCAGCCTGATTTACTAGCAGACTAGACAGTCTTTTGTCAAAGACTGTCTCCATAATGGTAGAAGTGGTGGAGGTGGTTGAGGAGTACAAATACCTGTGTCAGGGTGTGTGTGTTGGTGTTCCCTCACCGGTTTCTCCACAGAGGACGCAGCTCGTTGTCATCTCCCAGCTGATCGTGGTTAGGACAATCAAGGAGCGGCAGTTAAAAGGGGAGCGGTGACTGGGAGCAGACGCCAGATCGTTCGCTTTGTTGGATGGGTAACAAGCTTCGTTCCAGCCCTAGGAACTCTGTGTTTTCACCGTTGGTTACTCTCACCCTGCCTTCTTTTCTGCCAGCAGTTGATCGCCTTCCCGAGAAGCTTCCATCGAGCCTTTCTGTGTAGCAGTCTCACCTCGCGGCGCCTGCTATTACTGGTCCTCTTGTCGCTCTCCCGCTGCTCGCTCCAAGCTCAACCAAGCACCGCCTCTGCCTGTCCACCCTCAACCACCTAGGAGATCGGAACAACCTGGACGCAGTTTACTCTGGACACACCACGACACCCTTCCCCACCTGAGCTGAGGATGATCAGACTATCCAAGTAAGCCAACATTCCACTCCTGCTTCCCTTCTGATTCATGGTAACCCACTCACCTCCATCTCCTCTGACCCTCAGTGGCTGCCTCCCTCCTAAGCTCCGTTCCGAGGATCCTACCCTGAGCTCTGCAGAGTCTCTCCCGCTGTTCATTTCCCGTGGGGCAATCAATAAATCATTGTTTATATTTAATTCCTTGTTTCTGCTGGTCGTTTGTCTGTCCGCACTAGAGTCCAAAGGAACAAATCATGACAACCTGAGAGTTCACCTGGACAACAGACTGGACTGGAGAATCAACAGTGAAGCAGTCTACAAAAAGGGAAAGTGCAGACTACTTTTTGAGGAAGGAGAGGTCCTTCAAGGTATTCAGCAAGATGCTGCGAATCTTTTACAAGTCTGTTGTGGAGAGTGTCATCTCTTCATCCATTATTTGTTGGAGTAGAGGCATCAGACCCAGGGACTTAAAACAGCTCAACAACCTGATAAAGAAGGCTGGTTCTATTCTGGGGACACCTGTGGAAAAACTGGAGATCATGATGCAAAGAAGGATTTGTCATAAAATTCAAAAGATTATGGACAGCCCTGAACATCCTCTTCATGAGACTATCATACAGCAACGGAGTATCTTCAGTCGGAGGCTTCTTCAGTTTTGCAGCAACACAGACCACTAAAGGAAATTCTTTCTCCCCACAGCCATTATGGTCTACAACAGCTCCTTAAAAACTTAATTAGTAATGAGCTACAACAACTCTTTAGGCGCCAGAGTTTTTCATATAAAATATTCAATTTTGATATATCTAGTTCAAAAGGTTGTAGCTTTAATATGATTAGAGATAAAGGTACACTGTAAATTAGGAAATTCTTCAGTATGATCCAAAGTTTGTGATATGAGCAAAATCACACATATAATTGGCATATTATGACATCATCTGGCATTGGCAATATTGGATTGCATGACTTTTACTTTTTTTTTGCTTTTTTACATAGTTTAAAACTTTTATTTCATTAATAATTTTTTTTTTATTTAGATTTTTCTATATATGTATTTTCTACATCTATATTGGTTTTTTTTGGCTTCTTTTTCAAGAACAGGTGGATATATCTGTTTATGTCTTTTTTTATGAGGCTCCGTTACTCTGTTCACTATATAAAATCAACAGAAAGAAAATATTTGGCACAGACTTTTACTGATCTGTCCTAAAAATAACTAACAGGCTCAGCAAATAGAGGGTTCATTTTCCTCTGGGATCAATAAAGTATTTTTGAATTTCCCACGTCTCCAGTTCCCAAGTCTTCAGTCCTCACATCTCCAGTTCCCTAGTCATCGGCTCCCACATTACCTATTTCCTTGACGTCAGCCTCCTTGTCACCTGTCTCTTTATCATTGGATTCCCAGTCACCTGTTTCCCAATCATTGGACTCTTTTTTTGTTTTATTTCTTCCCGCTATCTTGAACACCCTCCTCCCAGCCTGGCCTGGAGTTCCTGATTTGTGCGCCAAGTGGAGCACCTTTGAGGTGGTACTGTCGTGGTTTGACTCTCTCCGTTTGTGTCACTCCCCATCTTCTGTCTAGTCAATTTTAATTCAGTCTGTTCCTTATCTCTTTCCCCAGCTGTTCATTGTATCCTTATCACCATTCCCAGTATTTATGTTCCCCTTTATCCTTCTGTCTCTGCTGGTTCGTTGTCGTTGAATGTCATCTGAGTATGTCTCGTCACTTCTCCCCTTGTCCTGTCCGAGTCCTTAAATGCCTACGGATTCTAATAGATGTTCGGCTCTGCGAGTTGCTCGGCTGCGCACCAGTTTGTGACTCCCAACGAAGTCAAAGATACACACGCAATCAAACACTACTTCTCTATTAATTAAGAAACCAATAAATTCATCACAATCGTATAATCAAACTCAGATTACTCATTAAAAGAAAACACAGAACATTTCAAACACAGATCTGATTCATGAACGTTAAGAGGACATGCATGCATAAAAATACAAGAAATTAAAGAATCCTAATTGACTCCACCTGGGCTGAATGAAAAAAAATATCTTGCTTTGAGGCATCCGATCGTTTGTTGCAGCAGAGTAAAATCCTTTCAGGGCGGAAAAATGCGACATGAAAAAAGGGGAGCGAAAGGAAAAGTGAAGGGAGGTGGGGAAGCTTCGATGGCCAGTCTCAGTTTAAGGAAGGTTTGCTAGGGTGAGAAAGGGTTGCGCACATGTCCCAGACTGTGTCAGGACTTTGGGATAGAGTCTCTCTTTGCAGAGTGCAGAATGAACACAACGCTTCACGCTGCAGCGGTCACAGAGGGCGAGTTCATTTACTACCGAGCTATTTCAGAAAACCCGCTCAGGTGGGTGACTCCTCCTGTTTGTGTACAGTCAGGCTGTAATAGAGCTGCAACGGGTTTGATTGAGTGATTTTTCACCCAGTCGAGATGGAGGTTTGTCAGAGTCCAGCCCTCTGGGGAGGGAGCAGGGTTCTTTTGATCACCGAATGTAGGGAGTGAGAGATTCGGCCATGGGGTCTCCTCTTTTTCAGAACAATATTCCGCTTCTGAATGAAACGGCAGTCAAACCAGCACAATGGGGAATCCCTGGTTATTGTGTAGAACCCCCCCCCGGCCCCTTTGTATAGTTTCATATATTCAGAGGTCAGACCCAACAAGAAAATTCCAGTACCATGTTCTATTTAAACTCTCAAGAGTACTATTTACTGGATGATTGAGAGTCTCCATTGTAACAATTAATTTATATAAGAATTCAGTTAGAAAGACCTTTGTGTTGTCAGTATCACGATGCAACATCAAATATCAATAGATAGCCCACAGTCATGAATATCGATTATGAAGAAATCAAGCTCACCGTTTCACAGGAGAACATGTGTGACTAGCTTATAAGCTGTCAGAGCTGGGGTCTGTAGCTTACAAATCAGCTGCTATTTACTCCTGTCTACATGAATAAGATAAAAAGACCAGAGTCCCAACTGTGTCAAGGTTGAGCTTTTACAGCCCAAGACTAAGTTAAGTTTCAAGTCTGTGTTTCTAGTTGACCATAACCAGAGGCTGTCAATCACAAAATTCTAACACAAACAGATAGAGTTTCTTCATATAACCTCCAGAGAAAAATACAGCTGGCAGCATTCCCAACATTCGTTTCTGAATAAGCCATGTCCTGCAAACTGCAACTTATTTTTACACTCAAGTCACAGGAGAACAAATCATAATCAATGCCAGAGCATTCAAAATTGTTATGGAAATTGAGCATAGAGGTGTGCACTGTGCAACTTTTTTGATAATATCAGCACAAAATTCAATGGAGACAACTCTTTCACAACAAAAGAAAACAGCAGGATATACTGTAAACACTCGACAGTTTACCCTTCTCTGAAACCACAAGATTAGGTTAGCAGGAGCAGCCTGAGGAGCCTACGCTCCTGATTGGGTTTACAGTGGCCGACGCAACCCGGCACAATCCTTCATATATTATTTTAGCAGGTGCTCCCAGGCTAGAGCAGAAGACCCTGCTCTGTGTACACATGCCTGCAAGGCATCATGTTTGCTGCAAGATGGAGGATGTTAAGGGCTAGTGAGGCCCATCGGTTCCCAGGAGATGCCGGAGCGAACAGAAGACTACTGCTGCCAAGGCCCGCCCTGTTTCCCTTGGGATGACAACAAATCCTGAGGATAGGCAAGCACAGCTATTTATAGTGCAGGTAAAAAACATAGAGGTAAGGGGGGAAAAGAACCAACAGAGAAGGATGGATAAGTCGGTTACTGGTGTCCAAAGAGAAGACGGTTGATGTTATTGCAAGAACTGCTGAAATGGAGATAAGTCGTGACTCCTTTTTTAACTGTCTGCTACAACATTTCAACAAAGTATGGCTGAGCTCATTGATTTTTGTTAGAGAAAGTTCACTCAGAGGTTAGCTGGGTTGAGTGGAGAAGCAGAGTGAAAGAGAGCAGGGAAAATAGTAGAAATGTTATCAATACAAACTCAACTTGCAGCCTCGGGAAGCCTCTGATGTTTTTATATGAGCCTTGCCCTCACACACCACTTTAACAAATAAAAGTACTTGCATTCTTTTTCATTTTCCCAGTCAGTGCGCTCCATTCACAGGACAAATGCTGTCAGCTTGAGCTCCACAGTATGTATGTCTCTATTTCACACAGACACTCTTTAATCACTTTCATCATTTCAGCAAGCTGACATTTTACATAAAGAGCTCTTATCATCCCTGGCTTGTGCCTAATGATAAACGGGGATAATTACTGTCAGACTGTCTCACGCCATGGTCATGTCACAGTTCCGCCTTTATAGTGTGCCCACCTGATTTGAGAAAATAGACCAGGAAATGTATAGAATCATATTGATGGAAAAAAACACTGGACAGAAAAGGATAAAAGTCATACAAATGTGGTTACGAGTCCAAGTGTTCGAAAGGGGAGTGGTTTGTTAGAGGAGTATTGTTTGGCTATTCTGTGTACAAAAAAACAAAGAAAAACTGCCAGGCCACGAGAACAGAAACATAAAACAATATTGGACTTTAATCTTCTCTGGGAAGTTGCTGACTATTAGTGTTGTTGGGTCACACACAGCCATCAGGGGCGCTATGCTGCTCCCTTCCACTGGAATTTGGCCAGGACAACCTATAAATAGGACCGCTCCTTCCTGTGCTCTTCCTTCTGAGTCTACCTCTGGCCAAGTGTCTGGCAGAAACTTGCTCCAAAGGAACCCAAAGACCACTCCAGGTGAATCTTAAACATTGACAAACAAAGACATTTGTCCCAGAGCACGACGCTACCTCTTTGATTCTCAGGCTGCCGACAGGCTGCAAGACTGAACAGATGGAAGCCACATGTGCCAGGCCAGAACCAGCAGAAACCGCATTCATCCGCTGTCACAGAGCCGATAAGAATTGCCGCGCTGGAAAAGCTGCCAAAAGGTACTGTAAAAGGTGGATGCCGAGGGCCGAGATCGCCAAGCAGCCAGAGCCAGACGCAGCTGGACGGAGACACAAGCCAGGAGCTTCTCTAAATCCTCAATTCGATTTGATTTTCGATTTTAGGATCATGATTTGATTTGCCATGTCATTTTTAGGTTTTATGCATTACATTTACTACTGTCGAGCCATAGCTTATTTTTAGCGACTTGCTAGTGTCAGCTAAAATGCTCTGTAGACATCTGCTCTGATCACAAGGGATGTGGGGTGTTGTTGTGAGTTGTAGGAGAACTAGTGAGAGTTACTTATTAGGGAAAATGCAAAGTGTGGTTATTTGTGATGAGGAAATCTGAGGAAATACACAGTTGCCTGCTAAATGTTGCTACGGAGTCCTGAGTGGGACACACAGTAAACAGAAGGAGGTGAATGCGATCCTCTTTTGGATTTCGATGCACAAGGTCGTAACATAATTTCGATCGATTTCGATACAAGATCAGGATCGTGACATCCCTAATATATATATATATATATATATATATAAATCTCATCAGACATGTGATGGGTTAGAAAAATGTTGATTAAAAAGTTCAATAATCGGGTAGCTTAATAATACAAGCATTACAAACATTCATTTTGAACCAATATGGGTGGTCAATAATGAGCAAAATAAAACACAGGAAATACTACAGTCAGCAACGTTATCATGGCAGGACCTAAGCAGGCCCCCCTGGCCGCAATGGTCTAGTTCCACCTGCACGCCTGGCTTAAACTCACTTTTGCCATCTCAGTTTGTGTGCCAGTTTTCCGTGTCCACAATGGCCGTAGACAAGAGTCAGAATTTGCTTAAAGTTGTGCACATTTTTCTTTCATTTTTATATCTATAACTCAGTTTTTATAGAAAGTGACGTATGCAATTTTTAGACGCTGTTTTGTGCGTAAACAAGCTTCACAAATGGATCAACTGTTGCTCAGTAGACAGAGTGCTTGTCTTGCAACCTATGAACTTGCAAAGTTCATAGGTTCAATGCCAGCTTTCTCATGTTGATGTGCCCCTGGGCAAAGCACTTAACCTCAAGTTGCCAACCAAGCTCTGTATTGGTGAATGAACATGTGTCTGATTGTGCGAACGGGTGAATGTGGCTACAGTGTAAAGCACTGTGAGTAGTTAGTTGAGTGGTTAGTATGATTAAAAAACCACTAAATAAATTCAGTCCATTTACCAAATGAGGCCCCAGAACTGCAGATTATGAGATTTTTCTTCCTCCCCCTGTTTTTCCACCCCCTCAGTTTCTTAATCTCCAACATTCAATTGAAAGTAAAGCTACTGTTTAAAACACATTTTTGTCCATCACAAGAATATGTTGTCTGAATGTGAAAAATTGCTGTAATAATCAAACAAAGATCAAAAAAACTAAAATGCAGGTTCTGTTATGCTTACAACCTCACAGGGATACATGTTTTTTTTTGTTAATCTATTATCAAATTGAAAAGAGGAATAGATTTGTGCATTAAGAGAGGGATTGTATGAACATGAGACAGCTGATATAGAGAGCAGTAAGCACAGTAGAAAAGTGTTTGAACTCCCAACTAGACAAAGGCTCAGAACAATCATGTCAGTAAACTTCACTGAATCATCAGCCTGGGAGCTCTGTATCATCAGGGACATTCTAGTCCTCTTCCTTCTGTCGGCCTTGACTATTTCAAAGTAAAATACTTTTTTTACGGAGTTCAAGCACGACAGTTCTTATATTTGAACTGTATGTTTGTATTTTTACAAATTCCAATAGGTAAATCAGGCATGGGACTGATGCAAGACATTGAAAACCTTTTGTTAAAATTGCAATGGAATTATCTTTATTCTTTCTTTTTGCTTAAGAAAACTTAACACATAAAATATTATCATTGTCTATACAAGGATTCCTTGATTAGTGATGCCTGTGTGCACATGTTCCTGAAGATTTGTTGGCAGTTCTGGATCAGGGTGTGGATATCTAGCATAAACTAACAGGTGAAATGTTCCTCACCCACTGGATATTAATTACATCATGGCTGTGATATTTTTCTAAAAGATTACTAGGTGCAATGCACATTATTTTCTCATGGAAATAAAGCCTGGGAGACATTCATCAGCCTCCATCATGGCCAGTTTGGCGCCACATGTGAGCATTTGGTGAATCTACGGTGTTCACAGTGGAAATCTATCTGCACCGAATGGATTCCAGACTGCATTTCATTGAACACACCTGCAGTGGCGATGGTTTAGATATACTAAGCTTTTTTTTGTTTTTTGGCATTTCATTTTGGAAAGTAAATAAATCCTGTGATGTTCCATTAATTTAAGCCAAACAGCAGGAAAGGTTAAATGACAAACCAGAAAAGAAATGCAGAAAAATGGATATTATCTATGCTATGTCAGTTACAGTAATAGATTTTCAAAATTCACTTATACTTAGTATCTCAAGGAAATTTAAATCGAACGCAACTGGACTTGGTAATTTGTTTGGGACTGGACCAGTCCCAGCCTGTTCAGCGGCGAGCATGAACTGATGAAGCCTCTTGGATAAGAGGTGAAACGTCTTCCAAGACAAATTACCAAGTCCAGTTGCGTTCGATTGAAATTTCCTTGAGATAACCATGACCTGGATGAATTAGAATATTCACAGACTTATACTTACTGCTTTAGCCTACTGATGACACCAGCAACAAAATCTATTGTGTAAAAAAGTTGAAGACGATTGTCTTCAGCTCCATCCATAGATATTTCCTAGAACGGAACTCTAAGATGGAAACAAAACTTGGAAACAATAATATTTTTATTTATTTAACATGAAAGAACTTTTCAGTGTAAACTTGGTCAAAATAGTTGCATTTAAGAATTAAAAGATCTTTAGTGTGAATGCATTGTTGGTTAAACTTTGCTCATTAATAATGTATGTGAATAGTTACTTTAAGCTGCCATCTTGACCAGAACTTGTTCAAAGAAAAGATCCTTATCCTAATTGAGGACTTCATGTCTAAAAAAAGGGAAAACATTAGAACAAAAAAACGGAATTGTTCTGAGCCCTCCAGGCTTTAGTGGACTCTGGTTCAGAACAGAATTTAAAACTCCTGAGGTGGTTAAAAATGTTAACCTCCCAGTTGAACCCCTAATTGTCCCTTTAAAGGTCTCCGCATTAGACGGCAATGCACATGCAACTATTAGTCAACGCACCCTTCATTTAGATTTCGTTGTGTCCCGAAACCATCCAGAGTTAATTTCATTCTTTGTTTTCCCAGTTCGTAATGCTTCCCTAGTCCTATGTTTTTCCTGGCTCTAAATCCACTGTCCCACTATTAACTGGGCCAAGGCTCAAATTGAGTCCTGGAGCCCTTTTTGTCACCAGCAATGTCTCAGTTCGGTCATTCCATCCAGCTCCCCAAGCACACCAAAAGAAAAGGAGCCACCCGACCTATCAAATGCGCCCCCCCTATACGGGGGAGGCGCATTTTGTTTTGGTCACCAGGTTTTTAGTAAATCCTGAGCCCTCTTGCTCCCTCCTCACCGGCCGTATGACTGCACCATTGACCTCCTTCCTGGCGCCCCCCTACCTTCCGGCCGCCTTTTTAACTTGTCCGGCAAGGAGCGTGAGGCTATGGAGTCTTATATTAACGACTCACTCGCAGCAGGAATCATTCGTCCCTCCTCTTCCCCCCTTGGTGCTGTTTATTTTTTCTTTTTTGAGAAAAAAAATAAGTCCATCAGGCCCTGTATTGATTATAGTGGGCTAAACGACAACAGTTAAAAATAAATATTCCCTTCCTCTCATCACCTCAGCTTTTGAAGCCGTGCAGCGGTCCACTATTTTTACTAAGTTAGACCTCCGCAATGCCTACCACCTGATCAGAATTAAAGAGGGGGATGATTGGAAGATGGCATGCAAGACTCATATTGGACATTATGAGTATCTCGTCATGCCTAACGCTCCCGCAGTTTTTCAGCACCTCGTAAATGATGTCTTTCGAGACTTTATCAATATTTTTGTTTTTTCTGTCTGGATGATATCCTCATTTTTTCCAGGAACCTGCCTGAACACCGCCAACACGTCCACCAGGTGCTGCAACGGCTCCTGGAAAACAGCGTATTTGTCAAGGCAGAGAAATGCGACTTCCACCGAGACTCAATTACCTTTAGGGTACATTTTCGAGGGTGGACAGGCGAAGCCCGATCCAGAGAAGACCAAAGCCATCCAAGACTGGCTGACCCCTACTTCCAGACAGCAGTTGCAGCAGTTTTTGGGTTTTGCCAAGTTCTATAGGCGCTTCATCAGAAACTTCAGCCTCATTGCTGCCTCTCTGATGGCGCTCACCTCCACCAAGCAGACGTTCGCCTGGACCCAGACTGCTGATCAAGCCTTCCAGGACTTGAAGAGAAGGTTTGTAGAAGCTCCCATTCTTGTCCACCCTGATGAAAATACACAGTTTGTCTTGAAGGTCGATGCCTCTGACACGGTTCGGAGCAATCCTCTCCCAACACTCCAATGATAAAAACTCCCCCCTTGTGCATTTTTCTCAAAACGCTTTTCCCCAACAAAGAGGAATTATTTAATCGGCGATCAGGAGCACCTGGCCACGTTTGGACAGACCACAAAAATGTACTCTATCTGCAAATAGCCAAACGATTAAACCCCAGGCAATTCATACATACATAACGTCTGTTTGTACCATCCTCCGTTTAATCCCAAACCATCAGCTGGGCTCATGTCTCCAAGTTTTCCTGCCACCCAAGGGTAAGCCGCACCATCACCCTCCTTCGCCTGTACTTCTGGTGGCCCAGATTGAATCAGGATGTTCAAGAATATGTCTCTGCCTGCACCGTTTGCAACTGAAACAAGAACAGTCACCAACCCCCTTCAGGCCTCCTTCAACCACTCTCTGTCCCAGCACAGCCATGGTCCCATATCGCACAGGACTCCTAGTCTCCCAGGGTAAATCAGTCATACTCACCATAATCGACCGTTTCTCCGAGGCCTGCCACCTATTAGCTCTCTCTAAACTTCCCTCTGCAGCCCTGACAGCTAAACTATTATTCCATCATGTCTTCCGACTCCATGGGGTCCCCATCGAAATCCTCTCAGATCGCGGTCAGCAGTTCACTTCAAGAGTCTGGAAGGAGTTCCGCACGGCCCTAGGGGCCAAGGTTCAACTAACCTCTGGTTTTCATCCCCAGACAAACGGCCAGTGTGAGCAGTTCAACCAGGAACTGGGAGATGCCCTTCGATGTGTATGTAACACCAACCCCAGTTCCTGGAGTTTTCACCTCCCATGGGTGAAATACGCCCATGTCTCTGCAGCTTCTGCGCTCTCACCGATTGAGGCGTCATTAGTGGATCAGCCCACACTCCCCCCTCTTTCCATCCCCGACCCCATAATCCCCTCAGTCCGTTCCCACATCAGATCCTGCAAAAGGGTCTGGAATCAGACACGAGCCGCCCTTCAACGCTCCTCAGATCTCAACAAACGCCATGCAGACCGCCGCCGCAGGCCTGCCCCCTCCTACACTACCGTTCAAAAGTTTGGGGTCACCCAAACAATTTTGTGTTTTCCATGAAAAGTCACACTTATTCACCACCATACGTTGTGAAATGAATAAAAAATATAGTCAAGACATTGACAAGGTTAGAAATAATGATTTTTATTTTAAATAAGATTGTTTTTACATCAAACTTTGCTTTCATCAAAGAATCCTCCATTTGCAGCAATTACAGCATTGCAGACCTTTGGCATTCTAGCTGTTAATTTGTTGAGGTAATCCGGAGAAATTGCACCCCACGCTTCTAGAAGCAGCTCCCACAATTTGGATTGGTTGGATGGGCACTTCTTGCGTACCATACGGTCAAGCTGCTCCCACAACAGCTCAACGGGGTTCAAATCTGGTGACTGCGCTGGCCACTCCATTACCGATAGAATACCAGCTGCCTGTTTCTTCTCTAAATAGTTCTTGCACAATTTCGAGGTGTGTTTTGGGTCATTGTCCTGTTGTAGGATGAAATTGGCTCCAATCAAGCGCTGTCCACTGGGTATGGCATGGCGTTGCAAAATGGAGTGATAGCCTTCCTTATTCAGAATCCCTTTTACCCTGTACAAATCTCCCACCTTACCAGCACCAAAGCAACCCCAGACCATCACATTACCTCCACCATGCTTAACAGATGGCGTCAGGCATTCTTCCAGCATCTTTTCAGTTGTTCTGCGTCTCACAAACGTTCTTCTTTGTGATCCAAACACCTCAAACTTGGATTCATCCGTCCACAGCACTTTTTTCCAGTCTTCCTCTGTCCAATGTCTGTGTTATTTTGCCCTTCTTAATCTTTTTCTTTTATTGGCCAGTCTCAGATATGGCTTTTTCTTTGCCACTCTGCCCTGAAGCCCAGAATCCCGCAGCCGCCTCTTCAATGTAGATGTTGACACTGGTGTTTTGCGGTTACTATTTAATGAAAATGCCAGTTGGGGACCTGTGAGGCGTGTGTTTCTCAAACTAGAGACTCTAATGTACTTTCTTCTTGCTCAGTTGTGCAACGCGGCCTCCCACTTCTTTTTCTACTCTGGTTGGAGCCTGTTTGTGCTGTCCTCTGAAGGGAGTAGTACACACCGTTGTAGGAAATCTTCAATTTCTTAGCAATTTCTCGCATGGAATAGCCTTCATTTCTAAGAACAAGAATAGACTGTCGAGTTTCAGATGAAAGTTCTCTTTTTCTGGCCATTTTGAGCGTTTAATTGACCCCACAAATGTGATGCTCCAGAAACTCAATCTGCTCAAAGGAAGGTCAGTTTTGTAGCTTCTGTACCGAGCTAAACTGTTTTCAGATGTGTGAACATGATTGCACAAGGGTTTTCTAATCATCAATTAGCCTTCTGAGCCAATGAGCAAACACATTGTACCATTAGAACACTGGAGTGATAGTTGCTGGAAATGGGCCTCTATACACCTATGTAGATATTGCACCAAAAACCAGACATTTGCAGCTAGAATAGTCATTTACCACATTAGCAATGTATAGCGTGTGTTTCTTTAAAGTTAAGACTAGTTTAAAGTTATCTTCATTGAAAAGTACAGTGCTTTTCCTTCAAAAACAAGGACATTTCAATGTGACCCCAAACTTTTGAACGGTAGTGTATATTCCTGGCCAGTTGGTCTGGCTCTCTGCAAAGGACTTTCCCTTAAAGGGGGTCTCTAGGAAACTCTCTCCCCGTTTCCATGGCCCATTTTCCATCGAGGCCGTCATCAGCCCCTCCGTCCAAGCCCCCTCCACCTGCCCGGCTAATTGACGGCCACTCTGCCTATACGGTGCGGCGCATTGTGGACGTGTGCCCCATGGGACGTGGGCATCAGTTCCTGGTGGACTGGGAGGGTTATGGCCCTGAAGAGCATAGGTGGGTTCCTCGCTCTTTCATCTTGGACCAGTCGCTCAACTCCGTATTTGAGGGGGTCAGCTGCCTCTTCCTCCTCTGGCCGGACACCAGGAGGCGTCTGATGAAGGGGGGGTACTGTGAGATCCTGTGTGTGTGTGTGTGGTTACTTTACACTACTGTGTGAACCACAGCCCCGATCCCGAGCATCTGCTCCTTCCTGGAGATCGCCCCAGCAATTGCTCCTCCTGTGGGCGCCCCGCTCTCTGCTGCCGGTCCACCCTCACGTGCCCTCCTCAGTCGGAACGAACAGATTCTCCAGCACCCAGCTCCTCAAGGGTAACCCTCCAGTCATCGATCCCTCAAAGACAGGTTCTATAATATCCCAATGCTGATTTCCCCATGCTCTTTGTCCCCAGGGGTAGAAGAGAAGTCCCCCCAGTTCCTGTCATAATAATATTGTGATAGATAAAGAAACGCTCACTCACTTCCTTGGTTGTCGTTGGTGTGTCTGCTCTAGAATCCGCTTGTTGAAACCATGACAACAGGTCTCTTTTAAAGTTTGTAAAATCTTTAATTTTTACATTTAAGAAAAAAAAAATTAACTATGTCCCTTAGTTAGAAATGTAACAAATAATTATGAGAATGTATTTTAATTTGACAAAATCTGATAATGCAGTGAAAGTTTTGTGTTTTTGTCCTCAATGGGATAATCAAGTAAAAAGTGTAGTTAATCTGAATATAAACATGAACCTGGACCAGGGGTATGCGAACTGCAGCTCTGAAACCCCAAATGGCTCTTGGACCCTTTAAACAGATGTTTTTAAAAATAGACAAATGCAGGTTTCAGGAATTTTGCTGTTTGTTTTTCTTTCTTCAATAATTCAAGAATGGCACTAAAAGTATCAGTTTTCTTATTTGGTTGGGAACTGCATGTTTTTTATTCAAAATTTCCCACAAATATCAAGAGACCATATGGAGAAAAGGCATTCAATCTGTTTTTGTTTTTATTTGTTCCCTGTAATTAAACCTCTACTTAAGAAACCATCTCTTGATCAAAACGACTTAATTAACTATAGACCGATATCTAATCTTCCCTTCTTATCTAAAATTCTTGAGAAAATAGTTGCACACCAGATATGTGAGCATTTAAACAATAATGAGCTGTTTGAGAAGTTTCAGTCAGGCTTTAGAGCTCATCATAGCACTGAAACAGCTCTGGTGAAGGTTACTAATGATATTCTCATAGCCTCAGACAATGGACTGGTGACCATTCTGGTCCTGTTAGATCTCAGTGCTGCCTTTGACACTGTTGATCACAATATTCTCATAGAAAGGCTTCAAAGTGTTGGTATAATAGGAACAGCACTAGGTTGGTTTAAATCTTATTTGTCTAACAGATTTCAGTTTGTTCAGGTAAACAATAGATCTTCCTCAACCTCAATAGTTACTTGCGGAGTACCACAGGGTTCAGTGCTTGGGCCGATTCTTTTTACTATATATATGCTTCCTATTGGTAAAATAATTAGGCAGCATGGGATAAAATTCCATAGTTACGCTGATGATACACAGCTATATCTATCTATAAATCCTGATGAATCCAATCAGTTAGGTAGACTACAGGCATGTCTGGAAGACATAAAAACTTGGATGACTCTAAACTTCTTGCTTCTGAATTCTGATAAAACAGAAGTTGTCGTCTTTGGACCAGAAGCTGTGAAAAATAAACTACTTAGTCAACCCCTTCACCTGGACGGCATTAAATTAGCCTCCAGTAATAAAGCAAAGAACCTCGGTGTTATTTTTGACCAAGATATGTCATTTAGATCTCACATTAAAGAAGTCTCTAGGATTTCCTTTTTTCACCTTAGGAATATTGCAAAAATTAGAACCATCCTGTCCAGGAATGATGCTGAAAAACTAGTCCATGCCTTTATTACTTCAAGACTGGATTACTGTAACTCTTTATTATCAGGTAGTCCACAGAAAACAATTAAAAGTCTTCAGTTAGTCCAAAATGCTGCTGCTAGGATTCTGATGAATATTAAAAGAAGAGATCACATTTCCCCTGTTTTAGCTTCTCTTCACTGGCTCCCAGTAAAATCTAGAATAGAATTCAAGATCCTCCTTCTGACATATAAAGCTCTTAATAATCTAGCTCCATCATACATAAGAGACCTGATTGTTCCATATGTTCCTAACAGGGCCCTTCGCTCTCAGACTGCAGGTTTACTGGTAGTTCCTAGGATTTCTAAAAGTAGGCAAGGTAAGCCAAGTACAGAGTGTTAGTAGCTAGGTCTCCTAGTAGCTAGGAGACAGGTTAATGTTAGTAGTCAGGTAGAGTATCAAAAGCTAGGAAAAGATAGGAAGAGGTAGAGTAGCTAGGTAGAGATAGGTTAATGTAAGCCAGGTAGAAAGTGTTAGTAGCTAGGTCTCCTAGTAGCTAGGAGACAGGTTAATGTTAGTAGTCAGGTAGAGTATCAAAAGCTAGGAAGAGATAGGAAGAGGTAGAGTAGCTAGGTAGAGATAGGTTAATGTAAGCCAGGTAGAAAGTGTTAGTAGCTAGGTCTCCTAGTAGCTAGGAGACAGGTTAATGTTAGTAGCTATGCTGCTTTAGGCTAGGCTGTTGGAGGACATTATTAGGGTCTGTTCCTACTTTCTCTCCTACTTCTCCCCAACTGCATGATGTGCTGTCAATTCAAGCGCTAACCTGTTTTCTCTTAGTCTCTTCCTACAGTAGGTGCTCCTGACCCGCCCTGCTTGACGACCCTGACTAAGATGGGATTGCAGTGACGGAAAGTTCTCCACGTCCTGCAACAAACTTCTGCATCAGCTGTGTTGTTCTTTCTGTGTCTCTGTTCTGTGTCTCTGTTCTGTATTCTCCAAACCACAGACGGTCTCGGCAGATGACCGCTTGTGCTGAGCCTGGTTCTGCCGGAGGTTTCTTCCTGTTAAAAGGGAGTTTTTCCTTTCCACTGTCGCTTCGTGCTTGCTCAGTGTGAGGGATTGCTGAGAATTACACGACGCAATCTTCTGTGGTTCTCTAATTTCTAAATTAAACATTGTATTGTAATAACTCTTCTTGTAAAGTGCCTTGAGATGACATCTGTTGTGAAACGGCGCTATATAAATAAACAGAATTTTAAACAAAAAAAGCCTACAGATCTTCTAGGTTTTTTTTTACATTCTATGTTTAATCCCTGAGAAAAAGTTAACTCACGTGTCTGCAGGGATGGTCAACTCGTACATTTTAACTTTTTAAATGTGTCAACAACAACAAAAAATAAAACTTGAACTTCTGTATCAATATTTGATTTGGGCCAATTGCTCCAAGTACTCCAGCAATTTAGTGCAGTCTGCTTCATGGATCGAGAGCAGAAATAGAGAAAATAGATTGCATGACTTTGCACCCCTGTGTGTTCAATTATGTTTCAAGGTATTTTAAAACTCTAGCAGTTTTGTTACCAAGCCCACAGTGGCGGCTGGTGAAAAATATTCTTGGTGGGGCTGTGCTTTTTTTTTTAAACAAACTTGTGCTTTCTGAGCTTTGTGCAAAACTTCACTATTTCCTGAACCAAGTACAGCTCTTTTATTTCCTGTTTTACATCATTGGACAAACTGATTAATACAGATGTTTCTGACCATTGTTGTTGTGACTACTGAGGTCAGACACATCTGGATTGATCGGTTTGTCCAATACAGAGAGGAAAAAAAAGAGCTGTACTTAGTTATTCTCAAAAATCAACCCAAAACAATTGAACGTAAACGGCTGGATAGTTCTCTGTTAAATACTGATTATTTTAATGCCAATATTAAAAATCTGAGCATTCTTATACCAAACATAAATAGAATATTGCACAAAAAGTTTAGAAACAAACTGGAAACAAATAACTTATTAGCTTTACACAAAAATGTTAAGCACAAAGCTGTTATTTCTCACAGCAGTGCCCACTTGTGGCAGCAAAATCACATCTGAGTACATTAAATTGCACATAAAATAAAATTTCCATAAGCAGTAAATAGGCAATGCAAGAGGCACATCACCAGAATGGAGTTTAAAGAGGACTATATACAACAAGATAAAATTGTACAGATTGTACTTAACTGTCTTTATAAGATGTACACACAGTTGTATGTAAAAAAATGAATACTGCATTTGGTTTATACTGTACAGTAAATAATGATCAAGATAAATGATTAATAAGATAAATGACAATTACAACAACTAACAAAAACTTTTTCTTTATTTCAACATTTAAATGAACAAGAAAAATGATGAACACATCACATATACAGTTATGTTAGTAAACACTACTTAGACAAAATGTCAGAAATTTACAGTGATACATATTTCTGGAGTGTTGTGCTAAGGTCAACGTTATACAAAGGTCAAGAGGATGCATTTGTGTGTGTGCGTGTTTGTGATACCTCATTTGTATCACAAACAATGTGGGTGACTGTGGCTCAGTGGTAGAGTAGTTGGCTGGCAATCAGAGGGTTGTAGGTTCGATTCCAGCTTCCTCCAGTCACATGTCAATGTGCCCCTGGGCAAGGCACTTAACCCCAAAATTCTACATTGTCCTACCGAGCCATGTTGGGTGTCGGTGTATGAATGCGAGTGTGAATGGGTGAATGTGGCTTCAATGTAAAGCGCTTTGAGTGGTCAGTAAGACTAGAAAAGCGCTATATAAGTTCAGTCCATTTACCATTTGTACAGGAATTTTGCCCTTCTGTCCTTCTGAGTGGCAAAGCTTTCAATTACCCTTTTATTGAAGTCAGGAATATTTGTGACAAGCTTTTTTTAATGGAGAGCATGGCCAGAGCATTTAGCCGATCCTGTGTCATGGTGTTCCTCAGGAAAGTCTTAATCCTCTTTAAAGTAGAGAAGCACCTCTCTGATTCGGCTGTGGTCGTGGGTGTGGTGACAAGTATCTTCAAAAAAGTGACAGTCTCTGTGAAAGTTTTTAGAAGATTGTTCTCCATGAAAAACTGGAAGAGAGTCAGTGCACCACTGCAAGCCCTGAACTCATGGTTCTCATAGATGAGGGATAGCTCTGTTCTGAGCTTAGCCTTGTCTAACATGGGGTAAGCCTCCACAGTGGTTTCCATTGCTGCATGTGGGAACTGCGCTGTGTGTTACACAAACAAGTTGCCTTGTAGCAGAGTGGCACTAATAAGATGCTTGGTAAAAGAGAATCGCTCTTTTGCAATAGTTCAGGATGGTTTCACATACCTGACATATGACAAATAAAAAACAATAGATAAGTACATATAGTAAACACTTTCATAGGAAATGTCATCAGTATCCTCTTACCAGATAAAAACATTTTATTGAGAATCAGAAATCTTTTATGGTACCAAAAATGGGGAAATTTGTTTGTTGCAGCAGCAGTGTAACAAGAAAGAATAATAGAATCAGATCAACGTATATTCGTATATACATATTTGCATGTAATGTACATGTACATATTTAAATCTAATACATATTTACATGACATTTTTTATATACAGATTTTAAATATGTATAAGTATGTTTGTTGAAATGATTTTGTATGGTTATTGCAGTTACTAAACAAATGTCCCAGTTTGTGGCACAACGAAGGATTTTTGATTCTGAGTGTCTTGTACACTGAAACCTAATGTAATGTACAGCTTACCTCTGTACCCAGCTGCTATTGTTCTCCCTGTCCAAACATACTCCATTTCTTTGTGGGCTGCTGCTGCACAGAAGCAAAGGATTCCTCACTCACAGAATGAATGGAGTCCCTAATGAGACACAAGCTGCCATCCACATTACTGTTTCAGAAAACTAACATACTGGAGAATTTCATCACAATAATATTAAACAATTATTTACCTGATCTTTTGCATGCTGTTGGCGAAGCTCTGGATGACTCCTGTGATGTAGACCGAGTCAATGTTCCTCTTCTGCAGCTGGTTGAACAGCATGTCCACATGACATGATCTTGTGAAGCAATGCCAAGAGAAAGCAGAAATCTTCTTCCTCCAACATAATCACAAAGCCTCCTGCCTTTCTCACAGTGGTTGGATCAAAGTCACCTGAGTCTCTGATTGTCTGTAAACACTTGAGGAGGTCATCCTTGTGCTCATACACTGTGTTGACAGCACGACTGTGGAAGTTTCACCTGGTAGCTGAAGATCCTGGAAGTCTGTGTGCCACCACTTGATCATACACAGTGGTTCGCTTGAATGAACCAATGCACCAAGGTCTGAAAGAAAGTTCGGATCCTGCGGATGTGTGAAGTTGCCTGCTGCATGAGGTTCAGCTGATGGGCATAGCAGTGGATGTAGTGTGCACTTGTGTACACACCCTTGACCTTACTGCACTCCACCTGTGGCTTCCTTCATCACTGCAGCCCCATCATAGGCCTGGGCAATTAGCAATGGTGTCAGAAGTTGCATTCTCAGGGTCAGGGTCTCCCTGGGTGTGGTCGGCCCCCAAACGTGGCCTTCTCTCACCAATATGTCGGTGCCCAGCCATGTCTCTCTAGTGTCAGCTAGTATGAGTGGGGTTGAGCATGTGTGTGTGTGTGTGAGTACTGATGTTCCGGCGTGTTGGTGTGAGTGTATGTTGGTGTGAATTTGTGTTGGTGTGAATGTGGGCTTGTTTTGGGGTGTGGATATGTGCGGGAGGGGTGGGTCTTTTCTTTCCCTTGTTCTTAGGCCGTTTTCACATGTGTGGCCGTACCAGAAAACGGCCAGAGAAAATGCTATTTTTTTCTGTTCACATGTCACGGATCTCTGCCCGTATTTGAATCCAGTGTTTTACTACAAATAAACAGCAGGTGGCGGTATACAAATAAGTCTGTAGTTCTCCAACAAACAAGGGAGTGAGAAGTACCGACGTCATAAAACGGGCGACAGGCTAGAATGTAAACAAACTGGTCTACTGGCCAGCTGCTACCTGAAGCCATCTACAGGGTGAGTGTTGTAGTAAACCCGCCGTTTTGTAATCTGCTGTGTTGCTGTGGGATGCTTGAATCGCGTTGTTTTGGTATTTGTATGGTCGCGAGGTGATTCTGTAATTTCGGTGTAATTTCGGCCGGCGGTGTCGTCATTTCCGCGTGGAGCGCGTCTATTGTCTTGAGTGCGGCCAGAGTACGGGTTGTGTTCACATGATACGTGGCCGCCCGTACCTGGACTCGGATACTACCTCCAAGGCAGGTCTCTCTGGCCGTATCCTGGCACGGTACAGTCTGTGTTCACATGGTACGAAATAAGTGGATTTTGACCAAATACCGTACCCGAGTACGGACTCCCGTACCATGTGAAAGCGCCCTTAATGTTGTTGTTGCTTTCGTTTTTAGCCTGTGTAAGGCACTTTGTGTTACTGTTTAAGTATGAAAAGTACCTTATAAATAAATTTGATTTGATTCTGAAGAGGGATGAACTCAAAAAAACGCTCTTGAACGCTATTCTGATTGTCAAGATTCTGTAACACACGCACCAACTGGCAGCGGGTGGAAATGTCAGTAGTCACATCTGCCTGAATAGCAAGATAATCTACACTGTTCACTTCTCCAAGAGTGTAGGTTTTAAACACTGACAACATACAATCCAACAGCTCGTCCTGCAGGGTCTTTGAGGTGCCTTTAAAAACTGTTGCCGTCTTCAGATGATCCTCCAACACATTATCTAGTGAAGCGACCAGATCAACTATGTCATGTTTCTTTACCTTTTCTGAAAAATGTTTCATGTCCGTCACGTCCCTACACGGTCCATGCCATATCTGTCCCAGTCGTTTTGAATAGCAAACACGGAAAGCAAAATAAGGCATTTGCGTGATTGCATCCAGCTAGCCAAGCCTTCTTGGTGTACCAATTTCGGGAGAAGCCTCGCATGTACACTTTACCGTTCTTCATGTCTTGCTGGCATATCTTTATGTCGGGTTGATCTGGGCCGAGCTCTTTGATTTGAAGTTTTTCAACCAATGTTGTCCTCTCGAACAGATACTGGAGAAGAGAGCGATTGAATTCAGCGGCTGCTGAGATTCCGCATCTGTACTACTACTCGCATCCATCAATGCCAAGGTCACCACGAGATATCTTTATGAATTTAAACACACAATTAACTTAGAATATGTGATTATTGTTAATTGTATTTATTTATTTTTTAATAAAGAACAAAAATGCTTGAAAAACACTACTAGCCAGCCGCCACTGCAAGCGCATCTTTTAGCAAAATCTTATGTTCTGACTGACCAGCTTTTCAAGTCATTGGCCTGGCTGGTCTAAAATTACGGCTGGGCGGTATGACCTAAAATTAATACCTCGGTATATTGAGCAGTTCACCACGGTAACGGTAAGTGGAAGATCGACAATGTCAAACCCTCCTCCCTATCTGTATTCAAGGTCTGGTAGTGGTCTAATGAGCTTGAAAATGTGATAGGTTCTTGCTATTGCAAGGATTCAAAAAGCCTTTTATTTCAGGATTTGATTGCCAATCTTTTAAAGGAGACATATTATGACTATTTTTCCACAATTTGAAATAGGTCTAAGAGTTACAGAAAACATGTTTCTGAAGTCGTTTCCTGGAAATAACTTGTAGGAAACAATAGTTACCAACCTGTATTTCTCTCTGTTTCATCCCCTTCAGATTGTGCTGTTTTCTGCTGATCATTACATATTAATGAGCTGCTGTTAACTTGGCCACGCCCAACGCTCCTGCAATCTTTGCTCACGCCCACCACTCACATAATGACTGTTACCACTATGTGTGAAAGTTATGGACATGGCTGCTGCAGTAGTTCGACCATACACACAAAAAAGGGAATTAAACCATACAAGAAAAAAATGAGTTCAACCAAACATGTTTGAACCAGAATCTGCTCCTGTAGGAGGGGAGTCTCCTGCACAGCAAATTTAAAATCGCAGATTTAACACTATCATAGTTAAAATCAGCACTCATGCAGAGTTTATATGGTGACCACTATGGTCAACTCAGATAAATAACTCAAGACATGATAAAAAAATTTACACCATAAAGGTTGCAGTTATTCTTTCGGTGTTAATAATAATAATACACATGGGAGCACAGCTCTTCAGTGACCTGGATCTGTGGACAGGTTGTACTGTAAACTACTGAAGTATTTTTGATTTAATTGAAAATTAACTTAAAATATTTTTATTCGGATAATTCCACTCCCCAATGTTTCTGTGTGAGAACCTGATACTCAGAGAATTCAGCAAAAATACTTCTGAATGGTTATTGAAGAAATGACTTCAAGATGAAAGAATAGATTTAACTGCTTATCTGGCACTCTGATATCTTCCTGAGACGCTGACTCTAAAGCCTTCCAGCTCCATCAGCTGACTCATGCTCTCTAGCACCGCAGAGACCCTGCTCTTTGAGCTCCATGCAGCGGCAGGTCTTCTACCTTCCCCGCCCTTACCGCCAGCATCTTACCATCAAAAATAAATCCAACCTATGCTGCTCTTCTGCCGCAGATCTCACGTCGTCTGACCGGTTCTCAGCAGCTCAGTTTGGCGGCGCGATTCCCTTCTACTCCGCGGTTGCTTCTTCTCACGTCCTCCCCGCTCTTACCGCCAGCATCTTACCATAAAAAATAAAGTCAACGCATACCGCTCTTCTGTCCTCTTCCACTGGAACCCTGGAAGTGTTTTGAGCTCTTTTGAGCAGCCAAAAACGGAGCATTTTGCGTGGAGCTGCAACATGGTGTTTCCTAATCTGAACAAGTGCTTTCCAATCGGAAACTGTTGTTTACTGCTGTACCTGGTGGGTGGAGACAGCAATCACCTGGTGGGTGGAGGCAGCTCTGAGGAGGTGTGGATATTCCAATATTCCGGCTTTTGACGTAGAAAGCCGGACAGATTTTGAACAGCTCAATCAGAGACTGAATGCAGGATCAATTAAGAAAATCATATCTCATTCAAAACAGCATGATGTTTTTTTATTTTTTATTTATATGCATGTATATGCACCGGAGACACACAATAACAACCCAAATCCTAGGAAAAGTGATTTTTTTTCATAATATGTCTCCTTTAAAGTCCAGTTTAGCTTTAGAGAAATGATCATGCAGACCAGATGAGAAAGCAACGGGGGCAGTGAGTGAAATCTGCTGTTTTAGCGTGCAGCCTAAAGTGCGAAGGAAAATATTCTGCATCTACATCGGAGCACACCACAGCCAGCTGTGGTTTCAAGCGCTGTATCGACATTCTGGACTAAGAGGGTATCTGCTCTGACTGGCAGGCCAGAGTGGGGGGAGCTGCTGGGCCGGGAGCGCTTTGGGTCGACTGCTGCTCTGCTGCTCAGCGAAAGCAGTAACGTGCTCGACGTTAGAGTCTCAAAAAAATCCAATAAAACCATCAAAAGGCACTGCATTTGTCGCTAGTTGCTTTTGTTTTTTTAAAGAGTGGCTACAGGAGTCTAAAACAAGGGTCAAACTCCGCTCGCAGAATGTGAAGCCAACCAGGAAGAGAAAAAAACTGCAGTTCCTACCTTATCTATTAACTTCCATGTTAAAAAGGCCAACTTAACATCTAAATAAACATGTTTAAAGCCTGTTTCAAAAAAAATAAATAGATTGTTCAGGTTTACAGTCATGACAATTCTGAGGGGGGATAATTTTTTTCTAACTCCTTTAATCTTGAAATTATGAATAATTAGGGGTGTGTTATTTTGATTGACAGGTCTGTCTAGGCTAACTCCGGTAACTCTGCTAACAGTAGCTAATAGCTTGCACCATAGTCTGCTTCTTCCCCCTGCTTCCTGGGGGAAGGCCTTCACAGCCTGGGAGTAATGTAAAGACTTCAGCCATTTCGTGTTTCTGAACTCCATTATCAGTTGCCTCTTCAGTTTTTATTCAGTTTTGGATGTTAATCTGCACTCATTGGACAAAGATGGCTTGCTGCGGTATTGATTGCTTGGGGGAGGCTTTATATGGGCGGATGCTTCCCCAGCAGTGGGGGGAGAGTTTCTGTGAGCTCGTCAAGAGTAATGGAGGTCCGATCTGAGCTGTTGTCTTTCTACATGCGTGTTGGAGCAGGCGACCATTCAGGTAGTGGCAGAGCAGCAAAGTTGGCATGACGGAGTATCAAAAAGCAGGGGTCAGCTAGATCAGGCTGGAAGACTACAGAGTCAGACTCTTGACAGACTGGATGATCACTGGTTAGATCAGTACTAGCGTGAGGAACTCAGTTCAGGAGCTGGAGACACGAACTAATGCATCTGAGAGATGTGAGGTGAGTCAAAAGTCTTTTAACTTTTGAGAGGATTGGTGTTGTCACGATGACTTTAGGCGTCTCTCCACACGGTGCTGATTTGCACCAAGCCCTGTCAAGCCAATACTATTTTTTCGTACCAGCTCTGCTGTGGTTCCATCCAGGCTGAACTGGTTCTCAAAAGTGAAGTCAGACGGCTGACAGTCACTGGAGAGTAACTTGACAGCGTCTTTTAACACCAAACCAACTACCATTTTGAAACCTCGCTAGTGGATGTGTTTAGTGTTTGCTGAAGAACAAAGACATCATTAAAAACCACTGCTGTGATACAAACAGAGTTTCAGCATTTCTGAGCTTCTTGGCTGAAGAGAAGATTCAGTGAGTGCTGGATGGAGCTGCTCGCTGTGAGAGTGCTTCGGCCTGCTGGTGAGAGCCGAAGCAGAGAAACAGAGAACGCCGAAGCCCTGAACTCAATGTCTCCTACTCTGGGTAAGAGGCTAATTTAATGCCACTTGTATTGTTTATTCACAACATTAACCTATTCAGTTGCATATCATCTTCAGTATGACTGTTTTTTCATTACCGGTTATCCAAATTAGTTATAATAATACGTTTTGTAAATATGAATGACCTACTTAAGTTTTCTGCAGCACAGTAAGACATTATTTTCTGTTCCTCAATTTAAATTCTTAGTGTATGTTTTTAAATGCACTGTAAGCATACTACTTTAAAAAATGCCTGCAATCAGTTGCAGCGGGATCATCAGGAGCAGGAAACCAGCTTACAGAGGATGGAGATGACACAATGCCTTCAATCAAACCTTCCTGGGATGCTGGGACAGATTGTACCCCATGACCCACAGACATGTGCAACTGGTCTTTTGTTTCTGAATTTTTTCCATACCTGTCCAATAAAAATGTCCAACTTATATGCTTGTATTTTCATTTGCAGTTTCATTACACGCTTGTTGGTGGAATCATTTTACAATATTATGTCTGGCATCAGGGTTTAGCAACATTTTTTAAATCTGAGAGCAACATTTGCTCTGGCTGTTGAAAGTAAAAAAGTCGAGCTCTGCTAAATAAGAAAACTGCATACATTTGAAAGCTGCTGAATAATCTAAGCATACTCACAGATGGGATATATCTAAAACACATTGTAGTGGTGCTGATGTAAAAAATATATTTTTCAAAGCACACAGCTTTATTACAAAACAGATACCATTATTGTTTGTAATAGAAGTAGAATTCAGAGCATGTTTAAGAATTCAGAGCATGTATAGATTATAGTAGATCTGGTTAAGTGAAACATCTTAAATCAGCAGAATTAAATGTAGAGCTTTTAGGATGGGATAATATGTAGCACAGTGCCACAGCTTTAACAGCAATTTGACCACAACACAGATTTTGGAAAGTTAAAACCACATAATTTAAACTGTAGCAGTCTGAGGCTTTTGCTACATTCATTTTCTGTTCTTCAGAAACCTATGGGGGACGTCACCCAAGGGTTAGTCCATTGTATTTATAGTTTATGGTCTAAACAAACTAAATGTTCGACCCAGCAGCTACTGTGCTATATACAGCGCCATCTCTACTCAATGGTGCTGGCTGGATATGATGAAGTCACATGACTTTACAGAGTCACGTCACTAAGGCAGAGTAATCTTTCTTAAAAGGGACAGGAGCACCGCGAAATAAAATACATCTTTTCTTCTTATACCAAATTTACCGACACGGGTAACATGACATTGGTAACAGTCATAAATTTTGGTATCCATAAATTTTCGGTATACTGCTAAGCCCTTTCTAAAATTCTCACATATTTGCTGAAAAACAAACAGTTACAACTGTGATTTAGAAATCAGTGATACACGATCAGTTAGGATGTACATTACTTATTTCTCCCATATATTCAATTTCTATAAATTCTCCACACATTGCACATTAAGCAGCTCTGAATATTCACAAAGTGGCAGCACAAATTTGATCTTATTAAATGGAACACAGCAAAGGGAAGAGGCTGGCAGGTTTTCCTGTGGTTATCAGAACATAATAGAACTTCATTGGACTACCATTAAACATAATGAACATTTAAATCATTTAAAGGATTAAATGAAATTGAGAGCATTTTATCAGCAAATATCAAATAGATGCTCTCTCTGAGTTCTTCTAAAGATGCATGTTGATGGAACTTGAAGAAGGTGCATTTTAGACAGCTGCCACCCCCTCTTGATCTCACCGTGTGCACTCTGCGTGTGACTGTCTGCAAACGGTTGTTTTTCTCCGTCAGTCTCTCACTCTCCATCACTCTATCATGCAGTAGTTCCATTATTTTAACCTCATCTGCTGTTCGTCTGTCAGCCTGCAATAAACAGGAGACCATCCCTGCAGAAACACATCTCCGTCATTCCGATGAAGGGTACATCAGAAGGATTTTCTCACAGAAAGAATGTGCCAACACAACCACAACACCAGCCCATTACAGGACCACCAAGCTTCAACTACAATAATTTCTCACATTTGAGCTTTCTCTTCAACTATCCCAAAGAAAGACCCTGTAGCCCACATACCAGCAAAGCGTAGAAACATCTATTTACCTGCAGTACTGCTATGATCACAGAGCAAAGTAGAGCTAGCTCACATTTGCTGAGTTTTGCCGGCCTTGCATCAGTTTCTGAGGAGAGGCTGGACAAGACACATGAGAGGCCTCTATCTTGGGATGCATCGCTTTTTACTAAGCTGAGAACATATTGACCTAGTGAAAGCAACATCTTCCTTGACAACGGGCTAACAAGGCTTTTGTCTTAATTAAGACCAGGGACGGCAGAAAAAAACTATTGGAGGATACCACCATATCAAACATCATTAACCTGTGTAAAGAAAAATTGGCCAGTAGGAAGATCACAGACACCTTATGCGTCTGAGATACATTCCCACATCCTTAAAAATAGTCTCTCTCCTAGGAGAAAAGGAGTTTGCTGTATAGAGCTCTGACTAAATACATAGAGAAGTACCATTTCATAAATTAAGGCACCAAAAAGAATAATTAACAATAGTTAGCTCCTAATCTGCAATTATTAAAACTGTTCAGATGAAAATCCCCTAAAGGTCTCTTGAGTTTTTAATTTTTACAAGCTTCAACTAACTTGTGTTTAAAAAACATAACTTTAGTGCGGAGTTCACACCGGCCAGCCCGTCCAGCCATCAAATCATTCAAATGGACGCAAGTTGATGCTTTAAAATTAAAACCTTGTTGCTTGACGACTTTGTCTACGTCGGCGCATCACATCAGTACATCAGTGAGCGGGCAGGGCTTTCTCTGTTGCTAGTTGTTTACATCGTCTTCCACCGTTAAACTAGTAGTGTGCATTTAGTACTGTAGTTGCCCATGAGCTCAGTTCCTTTTATCTTATCACTCTAAGGATGCAAGAGGAAGGATGTAAGCGGTACTTGCATTAGCAGTCTAACAAAATAAGCTAATACATCTAACATTCAAGTATAAGTTTAATGACAATGAGCAAAACATTAATTGTTGAGGCCGGTTGATGAAAAAAAAAAGCTCTAAATGTTTCGAAGCTGGATGTACTGTATATAAAAATCAAAACCCTCATAATCATCAGTAGACCAGTCAGAAACCACTGCTGATGTCTGGTGGCAGCTAGCAAAACAATATCAAAATGTTTCCAAACATTCCAGATTTGAGCACAACAGCGGGAGGTACTAATCAAAGGAAGATGCCTCACTTACATACACAAACTGACACACAGCAGGCTCATGATGGTGGTTCAACCCATCCTCCCTATGCCCAACCTGTCATTTCTAGTCAGGAGGCTAGGAAAGTCCCGTTCTGTGGCCTGCAGAACAAAGTTTTACACTATTTGTACTGTTCTTTGTGTTGCTATTGTAAATTATAGTAAAGATCCATAGTGCTGGAGTTCTTTCTTAACACGTATTTTCAACATTCTCTGCAGAGTGCTTTAAACTTTTTAACATCTCACATTGTGGATCCAAACAATATCCAAA
This sequence comes from Apricaphanius iberus, assembly GCA_028564705.1. Lineage (NCBI taxonomy): Eukaryota > Metazoa > Chordata > Actinopteri > Cyprinodontiformes > Aphaniidae > Apricaphanius > Apricaphanius iberus. The sequence continues at coordinate 291,177 of JAPXFQ010001693.1, read as the reverse complement.
TATTTGAGCCACTAGTTTAAATTTGACTAAACACCAGCTCCTTTCAATACTTTCCCTTGTGCCTTTGTCTGTTTCCATGCAGTTGCTGCCTAGTTAACTAGAGAGATGTTGAAATTGTCACTTGTTAAAATGTAAAGGCATAATACCCCCTAATTTACTAGTGAGGGTGTTGCGGGCCTTACTAGTTAACTAGTGGCATGCATATTTTGTTCACTAGTAAACTAGTTACATCTAAAAACACAAACAAGCAGAGCATTTATGTCCACTAGTTAACTAGTGGAACAATTGAAGTCTCACTAGTTTGCGTGTGTGGCAGTGAAGCAGCTCACTAGTTAAGTAGTTCCTCAAACAGTCATTAAGCAAATTCTAATAAAAGGGTGGGTAGAAGATTCCTATTGGGTATCATGAATCCCACCCATTCTAAAATGTAATTGTACTGTTCATAGCTTCGCGATCAGATCCTGCTGGGTGCCCCGAAAGGCTAAAGTGATACACTGCTATACTGTGGTGATACTGAAAGCAGAGCCTGCAGTATAGCGAATATATATATATATATATATATATATATATATATATATATATATATACACACAGGGCTTTCCACAAGCGCCGGCTGCCGGGTATTTAGCCGACTACTCAATGATGTCCAGCCGGCTATTAATGTATGACCAGGATATGATTCCGCGCAATGCTGCGTACGACGTTAGAACGCCCATCATATTTTCCCCTTCATACTTCAGCATGAGTCCCGCTGTGACACGGCTCTATTCTCCACGAGAATCTTATGTGAACTTGGGTAGCTTTCAAACTCCGCTGCTCCGCCCGGCCCTCTAATATACTTTTGGCCGGTCGCACTGAACTAATATCCTTCCATCCGCTCAAGTTGTACCCAGTATTATCATGGGGCTCTTGACTCAGGTCTAGCTAAATGCACAATGTGGAAAGGCTAAGTCCACGGCGGCGTTGTTGTTAAACCAGGCTGTCGGAGCCGTCAGTAATATGTAATGCAAATACATTTTTGAGGCTGTAACTAGTTATATGAAATATATTACAAAGTTTTTGTAACTTGCCCATATATATATATTTGTATATATTTGTAACTTGCCCATATATATATATATATATATATATATATATATATATATGCCTACCATTAAATCAATGCTGTAGGCAGGTCTCCTATTCACATAATATCCATCATTTAAGGAGATATGATGGGAATGTAAGTTCCATCGATGCAGCCAATCATGCCTGGAAACCTTGAAATATATAAAATTAATGAGTGCTTCCAGTCTCCAAGCTTTGTGACATACATTAATTATTCCTTTACATATATTATTGTTATATTTTATTATAATTTTACACGGATTCCTGCTATTCTGTTGGATCTGAGACCTGGGAACACTATAAACATGTACAGTGCTGGTTTCAGTGCAAGGGTCACATTTTTTACAGCCAGACAGGCGGTTGGCATGGACACACACTCTGCATCACCGATTAATACAAAAGAATGATGTTCGCGAAAAAGCTGAAGTGCCAACCAAACCAAAGAATTTGCTCGGCGCAGAGAGCATTTCCACGATTTTTTGAGAAATGTGTGGGCTAAGAATGTAGTTTAAATAAATTATTGATGTTCGAGAAAAACTGAAACGTTCATACAATTGTCTACATGTCGATCTATATGGAGCCTGGCAGGGGACAGATGCAGAAATAATTTTTGAGGGGTAATAATCTGTACTCTCAGTTTAATAAACCGTGCGCATTGATTATGAATCCGTACCCTCTATTTATTAAACTGTGACCGTCTGGGGTCTCCTGTCTGCTTGATAGTGTTCCCTGGTTGTCTTTAAAAATATGATGCTGCTTTGATGGAGTGGTTAAGGTGCAGGATCAATACCTGGAATACTGTGGTTTGAAGCCTGGTGACATCAGGTCCTGCCATCGTGCAGCCGAAATAAAAGGAAACTAGATGTGAGGTCGATTGAACCATTTTTTAATCCTTCATTACTGAGAGGATGTAAATAGTAATTGAAACTGCAGCTTCATTCAGTCACATAAAGACTGTTCAGAAAACTTGCGGCTGGTTGCTTCACCATACACGAATCACGTAGGTGACCTATTTTGGATTAAAACAGCGAACGTCGCGAACTGGTGATGATTATTTATGACTGGAATGAAGAAACTTTACCTCATAGCACCTTCCTTGGCAAAATGCAAGTGTGACATGTTTTATTCTCCATCCGTCTCATAAGAAACAGAGTGTTTATGAAAGGCGATGCCATCAGATATCAGGAGAAATTCGGGAGTTTGGTGGTTGCTGGAGAACACAGACAGAGTCAGCTAGACTTTTTTTTTCAATCCGAGCACAGATACTGACTGGTATTACTCGTATGATAGTCGTACTCGGGAAAAGTGCTTTATCCGGCTCAACTCTAATAATTATGACACGTACGCTTATTGCGTTCTTTCTTGCAGGGACTCAAAACAACATATGCAAGTTACCTCACGGATCAATACAGTCTTTTTAATTAAAATACACTCCCCAAGTAGGATTCGATACACCAACCCCCAGATGCTTAACGCAGATTTTCGCCACTCCGCCACATGTGCGACATATGTATTATACAGTAAATGATAAGATATCAGCGCTTCCACGTCAATAGAAACAGACTTCCGCTGCTTTCAGACTGCAGGCTTTTTTCAGACTAATAACTAAAAAACTAAAGACTGTACACATTAACTGAACAAAGATTGCAGCAATGCACCACAACTTTGTCACTAAAAATGTTATCAAAACATATTTTTATGCTCAAACGATCTTAGTTTATAAAATTTGCCCTAAGAACGGCCTGGACGAAGTGAGCTATGCTTTCTAGGTTTTTGAGTCCTAAATGGTCCAATCGACATCTTTGTTCCGCCTTCCTCATTTGCATGCAAGTGCGACGTTGCTCACTAGTAAATTAGTGGCCAGTGTTGTGGTCCCACTAGTTAACTAGTGGCACAAAATGCCAGCCGTTTGTGTATTTATTCAAATTCCACTAGTTTACTAGTCTGAGGGTCATTTTTCTCCAGCTAGTTACCTATGGACAGTGTTTTGTCTTCACTAGCTAACATGTAAGGCTCAATTTGCCCTCATAAGCTACTGAAAGACACTATAATGCAGATATGCTCACTAGTTAACTAGTGAGTCTGTCCTGTTCCATTACAAGTGAACTAGTAATGCCAAACATTTGAACTAGTTAACTAGTGAAGGCCAATTTGTCACTAGTTAACCTAGTTAACTAGTTAAAGAACACATTTTTGCATCACAAGTCAACTAGAAAGCTCCAAAAAGTGTGTGTCTTGTGGGCACTAGTTAACTAGTGAGCTGCTTCACTGCCACACACGCAAACTAGTGAGACTTGAATTGCTACACTAGTTAACTAGTGGACAAAAATGCTCCGCTAGTTTGTGTGTTTAGGAAACTCACTTCATTTTGGAAACTCACTAGTTAACTAGTGGGTCTGAAATGGCCTTCACTAGTAAACTAGTGACACTTTTTGCACCTCACTAGTTAACTACTCGAATGGAAATTGCCCTCACTAGTTAACTAGTGGGCAGTTGTGTCTTCACTAGTTAACTAGTAAGCAAGTCTGCCTTCACTATTATACATGCAAGTGTCACACTGAAGCCACTAGTTTACTAGCTAAAGTTCCTTTGGTCAGCATGTTAACTTGTGTGCCACATGCAAATGTTTTGGGTGGGATTTTGTGAAATTCTGCACTGTGATTGGTTGTCATGTTTTACTTGGACATAGGGAGCCAATAAAAAGCCTCAATTTGAGGAAGTCTCCGCCTCCTAATTAGACTTCTGCGCCACTAGCTGACTAGTGTGAATTTAGGCTTGAACTAGTTTACTAGTATACTTTATGACCTCATTAGTTAGCTAGTTTGGACAACTGATGCATCAACTAGTTAACTACTGAGCCTCCTGCCATCACCTAGCTAGCTAGTAAGCCATCTATGGATCACTAGTTAACTAGTGACATTGACCTACTACAACTAGTTAACTAGTGATGAGTTATGCCTTCACTAGTAAACTTGTGCACATTGTTGGCTGTCACTAGTTAACTAGTTAGACACAAAAACCCTCAACTAGCTTACTGGTATGCATTTTGGCCTTTACTAGTTAAGTATTGGACATTTCTAGCTATCACTAGTTAACTATTGAAGCCAAAATATGTTCACTAGTTAACTAGTGGGCATTTTTGCTGTCACTAGTTAACTAGTGTGCATATTTTGACCCTCACTAGTTAACTAGTTCACACAAACATGGCTCACTAGTTAACTTGTGGACAGAAATGGCTTGCATGTTCATGACAATTATGTCTGATATCAAGATAAAATAAATGCTCATTTGGCTTGCCATAAGTAAATGTTTTGTGTTTTACATCCAAGCATATGTTGTTGTTTTTTGTAAAACGTCCTCCGTCTCAGAGTAACGTTAATGTTTTTTAGCATTACAGACATGGCTGGGAAAATCAGGTACTACTTTATAAAACAACCTTGCGAGGAGAGTGAGGAATCCAGGTGAAACAGTGCAGACAAATTATTGTAACAAGCAGTTAAAAGGTAATCATAGATTGGACAACATGTGAAAATTGCCAGCAGGGACTTGTGAGGGTCAGAATCAGGTTCAGAATGCTGGACAGGACACTTTTTATGACGAGTTTGTTCTTACCAAACCTGAAGCCTGGTTCATAACAGCCGTGGAGCGCCATGAAATGATCGTTTCGGCGTCTGACCTACTTTTTGCGCGAGCCGCAAGCAATCAGTGTCATTTGAGAGACTAAAGGACATTTTTCTTAATAAAGTACTGCAGATTACAAATGCGGTCATATTTATGCATCTAAACAGATTATAGAGGTAATATAGAGAGATTTCCTCCTGTCTAATTCACTGGGAAACAAAAAGAGAAAATATATTTAGTAAATGTGAATATGAGTAGATAAACAAATATGTGTATTCCAACAGTAAATACTCCTCTCTAATACCGCGCACACTTATGTTTTCTTTCTGTAAAGATGATACTTTCAAGATTTTTTACAGACTCCCTTCTGCTCCATAACGTTCTGCAATGTTGCAGGTACCGTGTAGAGATGGAAAAATACATAATCTCAATGTCATGGGTCTGGCGAAAGTTTTTTTTTTTTACTGTGGATGGGTGAAAAATATTAATATAATATTTTTTGTTAACTCCCACTTTCCATTGTGTAGAGAGAGTCTCTCAAACTTTGGTCTGAATGCAGATTATTCTCAATATCTCAGCATCCAGCGCTCCCAGAGAGAGATTTGATTTGAAACTAGTAGATTAGCTGCAGGAACCCGTTCTATTGCAGGACTCTGATCTGTAAAGTACAGTTGAAGTTTCTCTGCCCAGAATGGGCAAAAACAGCAAAGGAAGCAAAGGGAATGCATTTTATTGTTGCATATATTCTTCTGGGGCGGATACGTATAATTTTTCCATCCTTGTGCTTTATGTGGATTTTTAAAGTCTGCCATCTGAGAAACAAAACATGTAAACCTTTGGCTTTCAACTGTTATTAATTGAATAAAGATGAGATTTTCAACACCTGTTTATACCTTCAGTGCTTATTGTGATGAGGCTATGAATAGTTAATAATTAAAGTTAATAATAATAGTCAATGTCTGGCTGCCAGATGTATGGATAAATCCCTACAACTTTATACATTTTCAGTTTAAACTTAGCTCCAAATTTTTGTATGTATATTTTTTAAATAAAAGAATGCTTTGACATGATAATTTTAATATTTTTATTAGAACACTTAACAAAAAAATATGTTGCCTTTAAAAACAGTGAGTCAGTTGAATGCACAGAATTCATGCATGTGTTGGCGCATGGTCAGGATGATACCACCTCTGCCTCAATTTGAGTCAGGAAAAACCCTGTGTTGTAATTATTAAACATAATCTTTTATAGAAAAAACATATTTTGACTAATATAAAAAGCTGCTGGGATTGAGTGTTATATTCAACATGCAAATGTAAAAATGTAAGAAAGTCAAATATCAAAGGTAAAACTGTGTCAGGGCTTGTGTTACTTTGTAATTTTAAGACATTTCATTTAGTTTCTAAAGGGAATGCTGTTTTTTTCTTTCTTGGGGATGGGGGGTATTTGTTTTCTGCTTAAACATGAAATTGGTTTCTTTAACTTTTCATAAAAATTATGTCTGTCAGTGTAAATTTGGTTGTCAGTAAAGTAAGAGTGAATCAGTTAAGAAACGTCAATCTGAAAGTTTAATTAGTTTTATCTGTAGACAAATAACTCAAAAATACCCCATTGTATGAATAGGACTTATGTACTTGATATTCACCAATTAATATTTGGAATGAGCTCCCTAACATTCATTTATGCTTGGGACGTCATCATCACACTTAAATGAATGAGAATTGGATCAAGATAAATGTTTATTGATTTGTTTTCATCATTGTTTTATTATCCTTTTAGAAATGCTCATTTAGTTTGATCAGAAATGTAATTAATTTTAGACCTGATTCTGTCCGAGGTTTGAAAATTTTGGAATTGACTGTAAATAGATGATCTAATATTTAGCTTCAGAAATAATTTTTAAAAGTTAATCATATAGTCAATAGTGACAGACACATACGTGCATGTGTATTTAACAAGACACATACGCGCATGTGTATTTAACAAATGAATGTATAGTTGAATCTATATAATAAGAACCCACGCAATGCAGTCATAAGTACACATGCTTATGATACAGAATGTTACCTCTAATTGCCATTCTGCTGTATACTTTTCATCAAGTCCACATTTCTATACTTTAAAAAAAAATGCTTTATTAGTCAGTGAATAAAAAATAGCAGAAATAAAGGCTTGAAAGCATCTGTCTGTGTGTAGCTAATCTAGTTGGTGTCTCTTAGTGATGGACTTACAGAAATAAATGCACTTTACTTTAATATTCTAATCTGATCAAAGATTTGGCGTAAGCAATGTATTTAAAACTTATCATCATACTTTATGCCTCAGTCCAACCATATTTTAATGGCTCATCCTGACTATACCAGGGTCTAATTGATGAGAAATAATCAACATTCGTTCAGGATAAACTTTGATGAGTTTTTTTTTATATATATACTGATACCAGTGTTAAAATATGAAGTATAAAAGCTTCAGGGCTGCAGACGTATGCTGTTAGAAAGCTTGGTGAAGTGTCCTTGAGCTAGATATCATAAGCAGTTTCACTGCTTAGTGTAATAGCTGAGAGGCTTTTTATCTCTGTAATGTATGGAAAAGAGGTTTCCTCTCTGAGCTATTAACTAAGAAATTTTCTTTTCACACAGCGATGCTAAACTTTACTGCTTTATTGTTTCAGTTGCTTCTAAGTTACATCCTCTTATTTTAGAATAAAGCAGTAAAAAAGAAATTGCTACACAATGTTCATGCCTGGGGTCCATATTTCCCCAGTTGCTTGTCCTGCAGCAGAGGTATGTGTTAATAATCATCCACCTACGAATTGCTCATTAGCTGTGCGTTCTGTTCTCTGCGTGGGTCTTTTCATGTTCCTCCAAATCTACAATAACCTGAAGAAAAGCTCAATATCCTCCCTGCTGCATATGGCAGTGAGAAAAATCGGGGACACCGCTCACAGAAAGGAGCAGCAGTTTAGAGACAACTGTGGTGCCGTGCAGGTTTTTGATTCTTTGCTTCTGCAATTGACGGCATTTGCTCAAACATTATCTGACCTAACACAGAATCAAATTCAAGTGTGTTATTTTATGTATATATATATATATATATATATATATATATATATATATATATATATATATATATATATATATATATATATCCAACGGCTGGTGTTCTGTGCTTTCTATTTTGTAAATATCACATTTGCGTTTTACTTCCTGTTTATGAGCAATAGCAAGGGCTTTTAATTGGTCACAAGATTCTTCCAGTAGCACTAACCAGCACTCTGGCTGGAAAATGTCAGCCAGCTGTACCTTACGGATACAAACACAGAACTCCTCAATAAAGAACATTTCACTAAATATTTTGTATACAAGAAGATTTCCACACGTTACTAATCTACTTGACTGATTATACACTTTAATCGCCTTGCAAAATGAACATTCTTCAGTATGGACATCGTTGCTGAAAAAATAAAACTCAGGTTATTCTTTTAGTATTAGTACAGGCTTAAGAATGAACTTAACGCATAAAAGCTGCAAAAAACGAGGCATGCAGGCTGTTTGTTCAAGCTGCCAAAACATGAAGTTAGAATTAGAAGCAGGACATAAGAAAAGCAAAGTTTCCCTGCTTTGTTCTTCTTCCCAGTCCATTTATAATATTCTTCAAATATGCTAGGCTCTATATATTTGCAGGCGATTGACTGCTTCATATAGGATAAGAGTTTACCTATGGGAAATACACCCTTAGTAACGTCAACTGCGTCAGGCACACTAACCCCAGTATAACAGAATGAAGTGAAGCTATAAGTTTAATTCCGGAGCCACGTAACACCAGTTTATGTCTCTAACAAACACTCAAATAACGATGCCTCTTATAAATGATCAATGATAAATTAATAAATAAATGAATGAATGAATAAATGAAAGGCATAACAATCGAACACTTCAAATAAGAGGGTTTTTTTTCTTTGTCCAATAACATTAAGCCAGGGTTTTTCCTGGCTCAAATTGAGGCAGAGGTGGTACCATCCTGACCATGCGCCAACACATGCGTGAATTCTCTGCATTCAACTGACTAACTTTTTTTAAAGGTAACATATTTTTTAGTTAAGCGTTCTAATAAGAATATGACAATAATCATGTTAAAGCATTCTTTTACTTAGACAATATACATAAAAACATAAGGTGCCAACTTTAAACTGAAAGTGCATTAAGTTGTAGAGATCTATCCACAAATCTGCCAGCCAGACATTAACTATTATTATTAGCTTTAATTATTTAATTATTAACTATTCATAGTCTGTTATAATTCTGTTCCACATCCCAATAAGCACTGAAGGTATGAACAGGTGTTGAAAATCGCACCTTTATTCAATTAATAACAGTTGAAAGCCAAAGGATTACGTATTTTGTTTCTCAAATGGCAGACATTAAAAATCCACATATAGCAGAAGGATGGGAAATTTATACGTATCCGCCCAGAAGAAAGTAACAATAACTTCCATATAGTTGGGGCAGAGCGATATCAGGCTGAGGCGGCACAAAATTAGCTGGAGGCAGCCGCCACACAAATTTGAACGCAGGAAAAACCCTGCATTAAGCTAATCATGGGAATAAGTGTGTAAAGAAAACAAGAGTTTGTGAGCTTTGTCTTGTATTAGTTGTTTTGCATACAATTACATCCGTCAGTCATTTCTGACATGTAGTGAGAGAAAACATTTCTCAGAAACAATTTCTTGTTTTATGATAAAGATTTCTTCATTTAATTTCAAATTTATTCTAAAATAGTTATCAAATTATTATTGATAGTCATAAAAGACAAATGGAAGCCTGCTAATATGTAAATTACCAGATCAGAGTTTTAAAAAATCAGTTGGTTGGGAAATCTCAAAATATTTTAACTCTACCAATCACTCTTTTGGTAGGTCTTTAAAAACATACTGGATTAAAGTTGTGAGACTCACCGTTTAACTGAGGGTTAAACACTGGTTAAACAAAGCTGTTGTAACAAGGAATAACCTGGTTAAGTACTAACAAGTATCAAAGGCTTTGTCGTCTATGTAACCAGCGTCCTAACATTTTCCTTTTTTAGATGGCACTTACTTAAAATGTAATCTTGAGAGTCAAAACTGATTTAGGAGTTCTAGCTTGAGCTTCACGATACTTAAAAGTGAGACCGAAGACAAATTAATGAACACCGTCCACACACAGTCCCCTTATGCATATCAGTATATGCTAAATAAAATAATTATAAATATTCTAAATAAATTTTTTTAAGTAGTTGATTACATTATATCTACACATATCTTCTTCATTTGTTTCTGGGGTTTTTTACATAATATCCTAATACTGAAAATGTATAGTATTTTCTCTTAAAGTCATACAGAATCTCTCAATAGCCATTTCACACAAAGATTAATATTAAACCAAAGCTTTGGTTGGAATAGCAGCTTATCTAACTTCTACAATTATATATCATAGCAAAAAAAAGACACCTGGCTAATTGAATTTATAAGGGAAAAACACAGTGGTGAATGAAATACAGAGAAAAGGGTTTACCAGAAACAAATGAATTCTAAAAACAGAGTGCTCGCAGAACATAAAATTGCCGTTTATATACTATAAACATGATATGTTAATGGCAAAAAACTAGGTTGTAAGGTTTATTGAAAGAATAATAATAATAATAATAATATAGATATTGTCGCAATAGGTTTTGTGTAATTTTAAACTATTTAAAACCTCTTGGCTGTCATTTAAAACATTTCAAGGATGTTTTTTTTTTTTTTACCCCATCACAAGTCTGCAAAAATGTATCAAGAAATCTGACCAAGACGGAGAAGATCCATTACTGACTTAAAAAAAGGTATTTATAATTTTTAATCAAAATCCTTAAAAGAATTCTTGATTTTTTTCCAGATGCACCATTTCTCTTTTGATACCTCCAAAAATACAAAATAATTTTTTTTTATTTGAAAAAATTATTCGTTGAAAAACTAATTCTGTCTCATAAATATGCAAACTCTTAATAATAGCAAAAATAATAAAAATGTGTGTAAAACCTAGCAGTTTCTCAAACTGAAATAAAGACAATAAATCCTAGACTTAACCCCAGATAAATAACTATTATCACTAAAACATGCTTTACCCTCTAGCTCTGCATTCCTGTTTACCTGGTACTGTTCAGCCATGCTGTCTTTATATTAGTATTTGATAGAAAAATACGTCACATTTTGATTAAGTGACCATAAACATGACTTTCAGCCATGCAACTGTTTCGATCCAAAATCAGGAAAACACAGAATAAAATTTCCAAACATTATATAGATTCTATTTTTAGTACTTTTTTTCCGTTGTCTCCGGACCTTACCTTTGCACTTACACACATTTGGATACAGAGGTAAATGTCTTCATTACAAATAGGGTCAAATGTATTATTAACTGTGTCAGTACAGTCCAAAAAATTTTTGTTTTATGTATTTACACTTGACAATGTAGGTAAACCTTAACTAGATAGAAAAACACAATGGCTACCGGCCCAAGACCTGCATAGTTGCTCCAGTGTGAGGGAAGTTTTTGCTTTATGCCTCTGCACCAGTTAAGTTCGGCTCGTCATTCCTTCCAAAAACAACCTCTTAATATTTGGTGGAAATCAAATATTTACAGCAGATTCAAAGTTAGGTTTTGGCTGAAGCAAAGCAAAGACAAGACCATTTTTTCAGGACTTGTTTTTTTAATTAACACTAAAACAATTTTCTCTCTTTCAAAATGTAAAATGTGTTCTTTATGCCTGACAAGACTTGAATAAAAAATATATTTAAAGCAGAGATTTAATGTTTTCTTACTTGCCTCTGTTATTTTGGAGAAAGTTGAAATCTAATTAATTTCCAATCGTGAAGATTAAAGAGAAACCACTGCTGCATTTGGAGTTTGTTATTGGAGAAAAGTAAGATGAAATAACTTCTTTTGGTTTTGAATTTCAAATTTCCTGGACACACACATTTTTTTTTTCAATCTGTAAGATAATGTTTTTGAACGTTAGAAAAGTTGTTGTTTTTTGACAAAAATTCATGATTTTAAAACCCAGCTTGGTGACGGTACTATTCCCTGGCTTTGCTTCCAGATTTTCTGCTTTTCTCCGTTCAGGCTATTCCTAAATCATAGTTTATGGAAGCACCATGGTTTCAATTGACTGATCACTGGTCTAAGAATAGCAGATAAATAAGGACAGCTGCAGGATTAGTCTTTATCTTCGGACTCATAGCAAGTTTGTCATTTCAAAGTCATTAACATCAAACTGAAAAAGGAACATGTCTGAACGGTGGAAATAATTTTTGTTCAAAGAACACTAGTAAAGAAAGTGTGAATAAGATTATAGAGGGATAAAATCTGATATCATTTTGCAGATAATCTTACATGTCCAAATTGTGTGACCTTAGTTGGCCCTGGCTCTCTTCACTGTGATTTTTTCTAAACGCTGCATAAGTAGCAGCCTTTGCTCTAGGTTCATGGAAATTTTCCTTTTTAAAATTCCACAATTTTATTAGATGTAATTGTATTTTATTTTTCCAACAACTAGATCAATTAATCTCATCATTGGAGTAAAAAACATCAAAGTAGTTTGGATATAATGATTTTCTACAAATTTGGTAAACTTATTTACATTGATTTAAACTTTAAGATTGGATATCCTACGATAAATATAGACTCTTTACCAAACATTATCTTTATAATATATATATGTATTGTGTAAGAGTGTAAGGGAACCCTATACTTTTAAGTCACAGATTGGATAACGTTTGACCTAGGGGCTATACTCTTTTTTTCGTCCTTCCAGACCCATATCAGACTCTTGAACCTAAACTGAACTATAAAAAATCTCTGTGGACTTTATCCATTGTGGGACAACAGTTGAACATGTGACAAGAGTTTTCCGTCTCCAGGTGGGTAGATGCAGGGCGGAGTGAGGGGAGTAGACATAGGCTGATGGAAAACACTCAATCGCTGGGGATATACATAAAGAATATGTCCTCGGAGAACTCAAAGAGGAAGACACTCTCTCACGTCACTGCCGAACACAGCAGACTCGTGCGCTGCGAGTGTCGCTCGCACGCGATCGCCAAATATAAGCAATTTTGAGTTCAAACATACACAGACTTGTATGTTTAAAGTTATTCTAAGCAAACTTGACTACACGCACACAAAAGAATTTAGACGATAAGTTAGCAATTTTTTTCCTCATTAGCACATAGTCTCAGCCTTACCCTCATTGCTGTTGGTTCCTGCGGCACCCACAGCCTGTTGTGATATAGTCCACAGCAGCATCACAGCCAGCCCGCTATCTGAAGCCATGGTTGTTCTCCCTCACACTCCGTCAGTCTCCCTCTTGCCTATCTCCTCTCTTTCCTCCGCTCCTTCTTCTTTCTGTTGCTCCTCGTGTCCCGGTGTTGAAGAGAGAGCGCCGAGCTCAGTGTTTGTGTGTATGTGTGTGTGCTCATTGGAGTTGGAAATTAGAACCTGCCTCCTCGGCTCGCTTCAGTCAGCCGTCTTCCTCGCGCGCGTATACACATTCGTACACGGACTTTCAGCAAGCTGCCGGTGGGGTGTGGGAGGGAAGAGCACGTCGCAGTAGCCAATCAGAGCTGCGCGGTACAGTTTCCAGTTGCGTGCTCACCACACCTTCTCCACCCCACCTGCCTGGCCAACTCTCGTTCTCTGTTTATCTCTGCGGGTCATGTGTTCTGCACACTGAACCTCTCTCTGTTATTTACCCTCATATGTCACCGGCTCTGCTCTCCCAAACACACACGCAGACACACACACCGACATACACACTCTCACCTACCCGGTGGCAAATACCTGACTGCGGGATGAACCCCAGAACATGCCTGCAAGGCCAAATGGCATTGAACGGTTTTCAATGTTCCTCACATTATTCATATAGAAACCTAAACTGCTTTCAAGTGTAGCTGAATGTGATTCAAAAATATTTTTTGTCTATGTTTGATCTCTAGATCTATTCATCTATTGAACCGCAGATCAATGAACCTGTCCCATTCAATTTTTATCTCCCGTCACACTTCACACATAAACACCTTCATGGACCACTGCAATGGCAGCCGAATATATGCGCGCACACATACACCCGCACACACACAGTTCTGCCTTGCTATCAGTACTGAGGACCTTCACTGACTTCCATTATTTTAATGTCTCTTTTACACGTAACCCAGACACTTTTCCTGACCCTGACCTTAACTAAAAATTAATTTACAACATACATTAGCATCATTATAGTGAAAATGTAGATTTTTTCTGGTTTCTGTAGCCGAAATCACAAGTTTATAACCATGGTGTAAATGATGTTTACAGATGTAAAACTATAGAATTCAGCGATCAAAGCAAAAATTTTGAATCTTGAGATGTTTCATAATCCATATTTAGACAAGCTGCAGGGAGGTCCATGTTACAATCCTAACATGATCTTCTCCATCTGAACCTTCGATCATACTCTTCCATTATCTCTTTTTTTCTTTCTGTCTTTGCTTTTTCTTCTTGAACCCCCAATCTGTTCCGTCCTGTTAAAGCGTAATATTTCCCCTCAACCGTCGTTACATGCTTGCTCAGAATGAGGGATTACTGTGAAGTCAACAGTCCAGATACAACACAGGTGACTACTGTCGCTACATGACCATCCAGGAAGAGTAAATCATGGGAGAGCCCTGCCGTGGCTGCATGCCCTTCAGTTACCTGAATCTGTACTGTTTGTTTGTTTGTTATATGTTCTAGACAGGTTGTACTGTAAACTGAATTGTCCTTTACGCGATAAATAAAGTATTCTGAATCTAAATGCTGCAAGTCAAAAACTCAATGCAATCTGCTATGTTTCCTTAGACATTTCTTTTACTGATTACACTGATTAATTGAAGGATGAAATTGAATGTATGGATGACTGAAATTAAATTACCTTTATTCTAAAGTCCTTAAGATGACATGTTGTGAATTGGCACTATAAATAGTGAAGTTTATTTTTTTATTTTATGGTGTGCTACTAAACTTATAGTGAATAATAATAAATAATTAGTGCCAAGATTTATTTTAAAACTATATGCAAGAATGAATAAACTCAAGACATCAATTATATCTTTAAATCTTATACTACTGCATATCTATGATTTATAAAGGTTTATTTATTGCTGTCAATAACCCTACTGCTTGCAATAACAATAAAAAATAATTCATTCATAGGTTTAAAATTATGTTCTTTCTTTATGAAGTTGTGCATGCTCTCCCTGTGCATCCATGGGTTCTCTCTGGGTACTCTGTTTTCCTCCCACAGTTCAAACAGATGCTTGTTCGGTTAACTGGGCTGCCACCTTACCGCAGTGGAGGGGTTTGAGTGTCCCAATGATCCTAGGAGCTATGTTGTCAGGGGCTTTATGCCCCTGGTAGGGTCACCCATGGTAAACTGGACCTAGGTGAAGGATCAGACAAAGCGAAGCCCGAAGACCCCTATGATGAGTACTGGTATTGGAGTCAGTGTTCCCTCGCCTGGACATGGGTCACCAGGGCCCCACTCTGGAGCCAGGCCTGGAGGTGGGGCACGTTGGCGAGCGCCTGGTGGCTGGGCCTTTACCCATGGGGGTTAGCCCGAAAAGGCAACATGGGCCCCCCTTCCCATGAGCTCACCACCTGTGGGAGGGGCCATAGGGGTAGGGTGCAGTGCAAGATGGGCGGTAGCCGAACTTGGCGGTCCGATCCTCGGCTGCAGAAGCTGGCTCTTGGGATGTGGAACGTCACCTCTCTGGTGGGGAAGGAGCCGGAGCTGGTGTGCGAAGTTGAGAGGTTCCAACTGGACATCGTCTGCCTTGCCTCGACGCATGGCTCTGGCTCTGGAACCCGTCTCCTCAAGAGGAGTTGGACTCTCTTCCACTCTGGAGTTGCTCCCGGTTACAGGCGCTGAGCTGCGGTGGGCATACTTGTTGCCCCCTATCTCGGCGCCTGTACATTGGGGTTTACCCCGGTGAATGAGAGGGTAGCCTCCCTCCGCCTACGGGTGGGGGGATGGGTTCTGACTATTGTTTGTGCTTATGCACCAAACTGTAGATCAGATTACCCACCCTTCTTGGAGTCCTTGGAGGGGGTGCTGGAGAGTGCTCCTCATCCCTCTTCTGCTGGGGCACTTCAATGCCCACGTGGGCAATGACAGTGAGACCTGAAGAGAAGAGTTCTGAACCCGAGTGGTGTTTTGTTGTTGGACTTCTGTGCTCGTCATGGATTGTCCATAACGAACACCATGTTAAAGCCTAAGCGTGTTCATGTGTGTACTTGGCACCAGGACACACTAGGCAGCGGCTCGATGATCGACCTGGTTGTCGTTTCATGTGACCTGCGGCCGCATGTTTTGGACACTCGGGTGAAGAGAGGGGCAGAGCTATCCACCGATCACTAACTGGTGGTGAGTTGGCTCCGGTGGTGGGGGAGGACGCCGGATAGATCTGGCAGGCCCAAACGTGTTATGAGGGTCTATTGGGAACGTTTGGCGGAGTCTCCTGTCAGAAGGGGTTTCAACTCTCACCTCCGGCAGAACTTCAAACACGGGGGACATTGAGTCCGAATGAGCCATGTTCCGTGCCTCCATTGTCGAAGCGGCTGACCGTAGTTGTGGCTGCAAGGTAGTTGGTGCCTGTGGCGGGGCAACCCTCGAACCCGCTGGTGGACACCGGCGGTGAGGGATGCTGTCAAGCTGAAGAAGAAGTCCTATCGGGCCTTCTTGGCCTGTGGGACTCCGGAAGCAGCTGATAGGTACCGGCAGGCCAATCAGAGTGCGGCTCGGATGGTCGCTGAGCCCAAAACTCGGGCGTGGGAGGAGTTTGGAAAGACCATACAGAACGACTTCCGTATGGCTTCGAAGTGATTCTGGTCCACTATCCGGCGTCTGGTGGGGGCGGCGTGCTGCTGACCTCAACGCGGGACGTTTTGTGTCGGTGGATGGAATACTTCGAAGACCTCATCAATCCCACCGACACGCCTTCCTGTTTGGAAGCAGAGTCTGGGGACTCTGGGACGGGCTCTCTAATCTCTGGTGCTGAAGTCGCCGAGGTTGTTAAAAAGCTCCTTGGTGGCAAGGCTCCGGGGATGGATGAGATTCGGCCGGAGTTCCTCAAGGCTCCGGATGTTGTAGGGCTGTGTTGGTTGACGCTGCTCTGCAATATTGCGTGGACATCGGGGGCAGTTCCCTTGGATAGGCAGACCAGGGTGGTGGTCCCCCTCTTTAAAAAGGGGGACCACAGAGTGTGTTCCAACTACAGGGTGATCACACTTCTGAGCCTCCCTGGTCTATTTGGGGGTTCTGGAGAGGAGGGTACGACGGATATTCAAACCTCGGATTCAGGAGGAACAATTCGGTTTTCATCCTGGCCGTGGAATACTGGACCAGCTCTACAGGAACATATCTTGGCAGGGTCCTGGAGGGTGCGTGGGAGTTCGCCCAACCGGTCTACATGTGCTTTGTGGACTTGGAGAAGGCATTCGACCGTGTCCCTCGGGGTGTCCTGTAGGGGTTTCTGCTGGAGTATGGGGTACCAGGCCCTTTGATACGGGCTGTTAGGTCCCTGCATGACCGGTGTCAGAGTCTGGTTCGCATTGCCGGCAGTAAGTCGGACTCGTTTCCGGTGAGAGCTGGACTCCGCCAAGGTTGCCCTTTGTCACCGATCCTGTTCATAACATTTATGGACAGGATTTCTAGGCGCAGCCAAGGTGTGGAGGGGATCCGTTTTGGTGACCTCAGGATCGCGTCTCTGCTTTTCGCAGATGATGTAGTCTTGTTGGCTTCACCCGAACTTGATCTACAGCTCTCGTTGGAGCGGTTCGCAGCCGAGTGTGAAGCAGCTGGGATGAGGATCAGCACCTCAAAATCCGAGACCATGGTCTTGATCCGGAAAAGGGTAGAGTGCCTTCTCCTGGTTGGGGATGAGGTCCCTCCTCAAGTGGAGGTGTTTAGGTATCTGGGGGTCTTGTTCACGAATGAGGGAAAAATGGAGCGGGAGATTGATGGATGGATTGGTAAGGCGTCTGCAGTTATGCGGGCACTGTACCAGTCTGTCGTAGTGAAGAGAGAGCTGAATCGAAAGGAAAAGCTCTCGATTTACCGGTCAATTTACGTTCCTACCCTCATCTATGGTCACGAACACTGGGTGGTGACCAAAAGAACGAGATCACGGATACAGGCGGCTGGGCTCTCCGTTAGAGATAGGGTGAGAAGCTTGGACATCCGGAGGGGGCTCAGAGTAGAGCTGCTGCTCCTCCACATCGAGCGGAGCCAGTTGAGGTGGCTCGGGCATCTGGTCAAGATGCCTCCTGGACGCCTCCCTGGTGAGGTGTTCTGGCAACGTCCCACCGTGAGGAGGCCCAGGGGAAGACCCAGGACTCACTGGAGGGATTATGTCCTGGGAACGCCTTGGGATTCCTCCCGAGGAGCTGGCCCAAGTAGTCGGGGAGAGGGAAGTCTCGGTCTCTTTGCTTAGGCTACTGCCCCCGTGACCCGACCCATAAAAGCGGAAGCTGATGGATGGATGGATGGAAGGATGGGCTCTCTAATAAGACCTTAGGAAATGTTTTGTGCACATGATTGTTTGTCCTATGTGTGTGTGTTGCCTTGTGATGGACTAGTGTGTGGGTTTGTGCACCAGACTCTTTTTTTCTCCTTAACTCTCTGCAGGGTTTGACAGACAGGTGCTCCACCATTTGGACCTAATCAGGGCTCATCAAGGTGGAGTTTAAAAAAGGAGTGGTTACCTGGGACTGGTGACAGATGGTTTACTCACCTAGAGTGGTAACAGCCCCCGTAGCTCATGCTTTCCAGGCAAACTGTAGACTCAAGACTTACCTCCTTGATATCTTTCTTGCAGATTCTGTCCTGGGTTCTTTCTTCTCCAGTCATTCTGCACCTTCCATGGTTCAAGCTATCTTCTTTGGTCTGCCTCCATCTGCTTCATGTCTGCATCTATGGTAAAAGTACTTACCTGCCCACACTCATGCAGATCTCATGCCTGTCCACCCTCCAACACTTCAACACCTGCAAAGAGGAAAACACTGGATCAATAATCAGCTTGATCACCCCCTTCATGCCAACCTGAGTCACTGGATTCTGCTTCCCTTCTACTGGAGCTCCACGCCACACTGGATCCGTAGGCTCCCGATCTCTGCATCTGATTTCAACTTGTTCACCTTAAAATATGACCTCTTTCCCTGAGTACTCTTGCTCCTTCTGGGATCATCTCATATTTTGATTCTTATTTTAAACATTTCAAAACTTTTTG
Source organism: Apricaphanius iberus (assembly GCA_028564705.1). Lineage (NCBI taxonomy): Eukaryota > Metazoa > Chordata > Actinopteri > Cyprinodontiformes > Aphaniidae > Apricaphanius > Apricaphanius iberus. Next base: position 272,138 of record JAPXFQ010001693.1, on the reverse strand, counting down.
TTTTGTGGTTGTTGCTATTTCAGAGTTCAAAAGCAAAACGGTTAATTATGATACTTCCAGGTTGTACCGTTGCTGTTCTCCACAGTTGGATATGGGCACACATTTTCCTGTATTGATAAAAATAATATAGAGGATGTTTCTCCATCTTAGCATGTGTCTGTGCTCAAACATGTACAGACTTGTCCAGGGGTCTCCCAGCTAACTTAGTGTTCAAATGAGCGAAACGCAACTTGAGCGTTGGGAAGTACGGGGAACTGCAATCGCAAGTCCTCTACAGACCTTGATTTGTAGATGTCCTCATCCATGATGACAGTACATAGAATATTGATTGTGAAAGTAAATGCAGCTGGCCCACTTCTTTCCTGAGACGGAGGTTAGTTGAGATGACTCTCAAGCCCCCACTGAGGAAGAGCCATGTGTGCCAAACTCCTACCTCCCCTACCCCCTCGTCTTCCTCGGGCCTGGACACAGGGGTTCCTGTGTGGCCTCATAATTGGCTTCTCCATAGAATCTACAGCAGATAATCATGTCTGTGTGCAAATCAATGACTACGTCAAAGAAGGCACAAACCGGCTGAAGCAGAGGAAGACATGTTTTTCTTTTTTTTCTTCAAACGTATTTGTGCTCTGTTGATGTTTTATTCCTTATCTTCAGTGTGTTAATATGCGAGGCTCTGTTTCTTTACCACTAGGCTGCACTGTCACTCTGCCAGTCTAATAGGCTGTGAGGACAAAAACACTGTTATATTCACCCTGACGCTGCAGTCTTTCAGAAACAGACGAGCAGAGCAGAGAGGAGGGTGCTCTCTGAACCCTTAACATCATCAACAACCCAAAAACCAACCAACCAAAAAATAAAAAAGTAAAATTCCTGACATCTGTCACTATGTCATGACTACAAGGATTTGTGGATGGAAAAGAAGACTCTTAGTGATAGGAAAATAGGACAAGAGCATGACAATAAGAAATATTGTAAAAACTCAAACAAAAATATTTCTGTGATTCTTGTAATATGTAGTCAGGAGCTCTTCACAAGGCTTTTCTGAGACTGTTCTCAAATCTTCGTAAGTGATTGGGGTCTCTAATCCCCGGAAATACCAGGGTCAATTCTAAAATTTAAGAAAGTTACAACAAATAAGTCAAAAATGGCCAACTGTGTTAAAACGTCTTGTCAGGTTGTTACACGTGATTTATAAGCTTCGAAGTGGAAAGGTGGCAACATTCTCAATGTCTTAAGGATCTTTCACAACAACTGAAGAAGTTTGACAAGAAAAAGTTTTTTTTTTCCATTTATATTGATGCCTCATTACACACCATCTACACACATATACACAAACAACTCATGCTTATTAAAATGGCTCCCCATGGTTTTCTGCTCTTTGTTTGATCTCTTCTTATCATACACAATATATACATCGAAACTTTACAATTTCAGCAATTAGTGTACGCCCCAATGTATGTACACACAAGAATCTTCAGGCCAGAAACCTTAACAATTCCACCTGGGTTTGCCGGGGAGGTCCAGGGGCTGCAATTGGCATTAAAACTTTACAGTGTGTGTCTGCATGTGTGACTGTACGGTTGTGCAACACTGCACGCTAGGGAGTAGACAGATGGCGAGGGTCAGTGTGTGGTACATGTTGTGAGGCTCGTTGGTGTGTGTTGGCCAAATATAGCTCTGAAGAAAGAGAGCTGTTCAGAAAAGGAGCGAAAGGGAGACAGAGAAGGGACAAAATTCAAACCGTAATTTCTATCAATCATAATGGGCAACGTGAGATCACAGGCTAACAAGATGGATGAACCCTGAGTATCGAGAATGCAGTGTTATGTGTTTCACTCAGACGTGGCTACAGGATTATATCCCAGACTGCAACATTCCTCTGCCAGGTTTTCTGACTGTACCAGCAGACACAGATATGAAGAGGAGCGGGAAAAGATAAGGAGGTGGAGTAGCAGCGCTCGTCAACAACAGATAGTGTCATCCAGGACATGTTACTGTGAAGAGTTGTCTCCACAGCCAAGATATTTCGTATTCAGCCGTTGCCGACAATACATGTGATGTCATCACTTCTGTTGTCGCTAAGCTACAGACCCAGTGCCCTAGTGCATTTGTGGCAATATCTGGTGATTTTAATCATGCGTCTTTTACACTACCGACATTTCAGCAATTTGTCAGCTGCTCCACAAGAGAAAACAAGGTCAAATATGTGATGAAGGAGGGGTAGCCAAAAACTTTATGTCAAACTCCCTTGTCAAACTGGCGTTGAGGCGAGGTTTTTGTAGGAAAGGAGGAGTCGGGGTTTCTTTCACCAAAACCTTGGAACAACCAGATGCATTTTCCTTCAGAAAAGCACCGGAGCAGGTCGTGTAAAAGCAGAAGGGCAGCGTGGTAATTCTCCTATCCAGGGCCGAAAAAAAGGTGACAACCCTTCCTCTATAATTAACCTCTATAACCAAGCACTCCATAAAGTGTGTTTATTTTATAATTACACCTCAAACCTATCTCTCCAAAGCATGACAAGTAAAAACCCGGTTTAAACTCTAAACTTTAAACACATTTCCCCAATGCATGATAATTAAACTATTAATTCCTATAATTTAACTTTTGAAAACATATGTTTTGAGTTTTTAAAATAAAACAATTACTCTGCATGTGTGTTTGAGTTAACCAGCTCAACAACTTCCTGTGCTGCTTTTATATTGAAAGGCACACTTCCTGCGCATGTGTGTCTGATCCTCTACTTGACTACAATGAATAGAGATCGCTGTGATGGAAAGCTTGTTTAAATTATAGAAAAACACAGAATTAGACTTTCTCTAACCTAAAAATGGTTTGCTATGTACCGCTGCAGAGAAAGAAGATAGAAGTGTAGAGAACTTGTATTACAAAGTCAGGAACTTAAGTTGTTCGCAAAAAGGAAGGATAAAAAAAAATAGCGAGATGAACAAACTCTACTGTTTTTAAAAATATATATATGGTTTCAGGTAGGCAATTGAAAAAGGTGCCATTTTATTTTGTCTTCAAAAGTATCTGGAACATTTTCTCACACAGAGAATACTGACAAAGGTCCATCACTCAGGATAAATTTCTACTTTTAGAAAAAATAAATCAACATTATACCTTTGTGGCTGATGACGTCACCAAGTGCGCCCGATAGACGGTCAAGGTTGGCCTAGAAGAAACCTTTTGAGAAATTGAAAGTTATCTCAAACAAATAATATCTCAAAAACTAAACGTCAAATCTGTCATATTTTTACGTTTTGAGAGAGAAAAGAAGTAGCTGAAGAGTTTGATATATACTATGTGTATGGTGTGAAAAACTCATCTTATTAAAAAAATAAAAACCGATACCGATAATTTTCCGATATTACATTTTAATGCCAATATCGTCCGATAATGACTTCAGGCCGATAATATCGGACATCCCTAGTCTCAGGTCATATTTACATATAACAAGACAACGATTTGTGGTTTAGAAAGAAAGAAATGGTTAAAGCGGGGTCAATAGCGAAGAGAACAAATCCTGCTTTTAAAAATACAGTCTCTGCTCAGGAAGGGGGAGAATGATTTTGCTCAAGCAAGAAATGTTCTTTCTATTTTAGGAAAAAAGAAAACACGCAAAACTATGCTTTAAAAGTAATCAAGGTTTAGTTCTCCCTATGAGGACGGTCTGCTTTTCGTGTAATACTGAACAGTTAAAAGGGTACCTGCATCGAAGCCTCCACTCCACTTATAGAAAACTTGGCGTCTTTGGGTTACACCCCCTACGAGCCCAGGAACAAACGGTTGTTTCATAATGAACAATTGAACCCCGTTAACAAACGGCTGTTCTTGATCGAGTCATTTGATAATAAACAATTTGGCCCAGAGCCAGTATCAGATAACTGTCGCTCAGAGGGGTGGGGACAGCCTGTAGGTATATGTTCAACATTTCTTTCTTTCTAAACCACAAATCAATCTCTTGTTATATATAAATATGACCTGAAACCATATATATTTTTAAAAACAGTAGAGTTTGTCCATCTCGCTATTTTTGTTTTATCCTTCCTTTTTGCGAAGAACTTAAGTTCCTGACTTTGTAATACAAGTTCCTCTACAATTCTATCTTCTTTCTCTGCAGCGGTACATAGCAAACCCTTTTTTAGGTTAGAGAAAGTCTAATTCTGTGGTTTTCTATAATTTAAACAAGCTTTCCATCACAGCGATCTCTATTCATTGTACTCAAGTAGAGGATCATACACACATGCGCAGGAAGTGTGCCTTTCAATATAAAAGCAGCACAGGAAGTTGTTGCATTGAAATGGTTTTTCACCGTAGTTAAGCTGGTTAACTCAAACACACATGCAGTTTTATTTAAAGAGAAAGGATTGTCACCTTTTTTCGGCCCTGGATAGAAGAATTACCGCGCTGCCCTTCTGCTTTTACACGACCTGCTCTGCCGCTTTTCTGAAGGAAAATGCATCTGGTTGTGCCAAGGTTTTGGTGAAAGGAACCCTGACTCTTCCTTTCCTACAAAAACCACGCCTCAACGCCAGTTTGACGAGTGAGTTTGACATAAAGTATTTTTCCCGCGGGCCTACCCCTTCCTCATCACATTTTTGACCTTTTGAGTGACCTCTACCCCTCCCCCAACGACCCCCCGCATTGACCCTACCCATCCCCCTCTTTAATTAGTCCCGCCCACTTTAAATCCATCAAACTTTGATTAAAATTTGACAGATACTGGGTCCTTATTCTCTTGCGTTCCATTTTGAGATGGGGATTTTAAAATTTTTTGGGAGTTACATGAATATATTACTTTTTTAAAGAAACACAGTAATGTAATGCATTACATATAATAAGTACAGCCTTGGGTTTCTCCTTACAATTTCAATAATTTGACTAATAATACACTTAAAATGTTTTTAGTCTGAGAGTAAGCCGATGAATTCTGTTTAACTTATGAAGGCAGATGCTTTTTTAAAACCGTCAGAGGGAAATAAGAATGCATGCCACACTTTTCTGATTTTGTTAATAAAAAACGTTATGAGGGCTCAAACAACAACTGTAATAAAATGTTTTATGGTACAGTTTATAATGTAGCTTGGAAAATTATGCGCTTCTCATGAGACCCTGCAAAAAATGTCAATAGTGGTCTATCAACTAAGTCTAAAAAACAGATTTCTCTTTAAGGTTTTCAGAAGGTTTCTTCATTTCACTTGTTTCTAATTCCTGTTTTTGTTGTTTTACCCAAATGTCTGCTTTTTTTAAACGATAAATCATAGTTGTTTTGCATAACAAAACACGTGCTTGGGACTTCCTGTTAAATTCTCACACTGAGAACCTTAAGGCAAAATATTTTCCCCTTTGAACCTTCAGTATACTGTAAACCCAGATAAGTTGAATCTACTTAAAAAAAACTAAGGTAACTCGTTGCCTTTAATTTTTTAAGTAATGAAGCATTAGGTAAGGCAAGGCAAGGCAAGGCAATTTTATTTGTATACCACACTTTCAACACAAAGCAATTCAATGTGCTTTATATTATTCAGTGATAATGAAACCACGATTACAAACAAAACATATACGTTTAACAGTAATCAGTCAGTAAGAAAAGATAATGTAAGGAACAAATTTATGTAATTAATACACAATCACTTAAAAAATAAAAAAAGGAAGAATAGAAATTAAACCACAACAATAAAAAATAATTTAAGGAACAAATTTATGCAATTAAAACAGATTAAAACAGATAAAACACAATCGGATAAACAACAAAAAACAAAAAGTGATCAGAAAGCACAATTTAAGATTCAAATGCAGCTCTGAATAGTAGAGTTTTTATCTTTGATTTAAAAGAGCCTAGTGATTCAGCGTTTTTGTATTCGTCTGGAAGTTTATTCCACATTTGTGGGGCATATAAGCTGAAAAGTTCCTCTCCCTTTTTAGTTCTGATTCTAGGGACCATTAGTAGGCTGGAGTTGGAGACCTGAGTGGTCTGCTGGGTTGGTATAGTGACAGCATATCTTCAACATACTTTGGTGCTAAACCGTTCAATGATTTACAAACAATTAGGAGTGTTTTAAAGTCGATTCTCTGAGCTACAGGGAGTAAGGACTTTAGAAATGGGGTGATGTGTTCTACTTTCCTGGTTCTAGTGAGAACACGAGCAGCAGTGTTCTGGATCAGCTGCAGCTGTCTGATTGATTATTTAGGTAGACCTGTGAGGACGCTGTTGTAGTAATCGATCCGACTAAAGATAAATGCATGGATCAGTTTTTCACGGTCCTTCTGTGACATCAGTCCTTTAATACTAGAAATTTTCCTCAGGTGATAGAAAGCTGACCTTATTATTGCCTTTATGTGACCTTGGAGGTTCAGGTCTGAGTCCATTATTACACCTAGATTACGAGCCTGATGAGTAGTTTTTAGTTGTATTATCTGAAGCTGTGTGCTGACTTTGGATCGTTCCTCCTTAGGTCCAAAAATAATTACTTCTGTTTTGTTCCTGTTTAGCTGGAAAACATTATGGCACATCCAGTCATTGATTTGTTCAATGCATTCATTTAAGGTCTGGATAGAATCAAAGTCACCTGGTGATAATGTAATGTATAGCTGTGTATAGTCTGCATAGTTATGGTAGCTAATCTGATTGGCTGCTATGATCTGGTTAGTGGGAGCATGTAAATATTGAACAGGAGGGGCCCCAGGATGGAGCCCTGCGGGACCCCACAATGTGATTTCTGTTTGTTCTGATGAGAAATTTCCAATGGACACAAAGAACTTACTATTTTTGAGGTAAGATTCGAACCATTGAAGAGCTGTACCAGTGACTCCGACCCAGCTCTCTAATCGTTCCAGTAATATTCTATGATCAATAGTGTCAAATGCTGCACTGAGGTCCAACAGAACCAACACTGTAGTTTTACTGCTGTCTGTATTTATGCGGATGTCATTGAAAACTTTGACGAGGGCAGTCACAGTGCGGTGAAACCAGATAGAAAATGATCTAAAGAGTTGTTCGTTGTCAGGAATGCACTCAACTGTTGAGATACAGCTTTTTCAATAATCTTATTGATGAATGGGAGATTAGAGATTGGCCTATAATTCTGCATCAAGGTATTGTCTAGGTTGTTTTTCTTTAATAGGGGTTTGATAACTGCTGTTTTGAGGGCCTGGGGGAAGACACATGACTGGAGGGATGTGTTAACATTTGCATCAGATCCGACTTAATCACAGGGAGAACTTTCTTTAAAAATGCTGTGGGTAAGATATCAAGGCAGCAAGAGGAGGAGTTTAGCTGTTTAATAATTTCATCAAGATGTGATTGATTTAGTATTTTTAAATCAGACATTTTATCTGCATTTTCTTTCCTTTTTTTACATTGAAATGAAAATGGTGGTGGGTTGGTTGCTGCTTTACAGATTGATCTTCTAATTTCTAGAATCTTTTCAGTGAAGAAGTTGGCAAATTCACTACAGGCCCTAGTGGAGTGTAGCTCAGGAGTTGCTGTCATTGGGGGATTGGTTAGTCTTTCAACTGTTGCGAATAAGATCCGAGTGTTATTAATGTTTTTGTTAATGATTTCAGAGAATAATGATTCCCTTGCAGTTTTCAAGGTTAAGTTATATTTGTTCAACCTGTTTTTGTAGATCTCATAGTGAACCTGGAGTTGAGTTTTCCTCCATTTTATTTTTGGCCTGACGACACTCCCTTTTTCCGCTGCGTACTAGAGGATTGCTGGTCCATGGAGACTTGTATCTACCTGAGACTACTTTTACTTTAATTGGAGCAATGGTATTAATGATGTCTGAGACTTTATAGAAAAAGTTATCTACCAGGTTGTTAACAGAGTGTGTGTTGGGTAGTGGTGGTGGTGGGTGTTGGGGGGTGAGGTAGAGCAGTAAATTGTTTAAAGATTTCAGCAGAGCTGTCAGCAAGAGTTTGTTTTCTTACTATGGTGTCACTTTGATTAGATAGTTTAGCCGGGATAATGCTTTCAAAGAAGATGCAGAAGTGGTCAGATAATGCAACATCCAATATGGAGATGTTAGAGATTTTTTGTCCTTTGCTAATGATTAAGTCTAAGGTGTGACCTTGTTTGTGTGTCGGCTGTTTGACATGCTGGGTTAGACCAAACCTTAGGAGAGTATCACTTAGTATTTTAGTCTGTCTATCCTGGGGGTTGTGAGTATGTTCAGATCCCCCACAATAATTAGTTTGTCATATTCAATACATAATAAAGAAAGAAGGTCATTGAGATCGTTAAGAAAGTTTGAGCTCACTTTGGGTGGTTTGTACATATTTATGACTAAGACCTTGTTCGGTTCTTTTATCTCTGTATCAAGGTATTCGAAGGAGTGAAATGTACCCAGAAGTATCTTTTTAAAGTTCAGTGTATTTTTAAAAATAGTTCCCAGACCACCCCCTCTTCTTTGTTTCCTGTTTTCATTTAGAAAGCTGTATTTAGGTGGTGTGGCTTCTAGCATTAAGGATCTTTCATTATTTGCATCTTACTAAGTTTCAGACAAAAACATAGCCTTTAGATTCTGATTGGTAATAAGGTAATTAATTAAAAAATATTTATTTTATAGGGAACGGACATTGAGTAATGCCAATTTAAGAGATTCATTGGTAGTTTTTAAATTATTCTGACAGGCAATACTTATTAGATTTGACATGATGTTAGGGGGTTTGCCTTTGTAAGTTCTATTACTAATAATCACCGGAATGCTATTTTCTCGGTAACCAGACAAGTGCTGGTTGACAAGTTTTCTTGGAGAAAAGTCTGGCAGCCTGAAACATCACACATCAGTCATCTGCAATGGGGGGAGGGCAGAATCGTCGTGTCCAGTCGATCTGGACACAGGCAGCTCATATCACCTATCTCACAAATACAATAGTTAGTTTAGGTGGTAGTTCAGCTTTACTGGATTTCACTGTCTGTCAAAAACATTTGCTGGTTTCCCTATGTCGCATCAGATCAGCTACCTAGTATAAACATTAACACCATCAGACACCCAATAAATATTTGAGTTTGTCAAGGGCTAATATAAGAGCAGTTCATGAAAATGAATTTACTTCATTATTGTAACATTTAAATAATTTTAATGCATGTAACTGTACTACAATGGATTAGACTAGAATATTGAGCTAGGGAACATATTTTCAATAACAGTCTTAAAATCTTGGACTTGGTTACACAAAGGAAACTCACAACTAGCCTTAGCTTGTTTGGATAGTTCGTAAGGCATGTTATTAAACAACAACCAGTGACAGCGAGCCTTGCAAAGATGGATAAGTCACCTCCAGTTTTACTTTGTTTTATAATGACTTTAAGTAACATTCTTCAAAAATGAATTGTAATTCTAAATGTAAAGTATTTTAAGAACGTCATTTATTTGGGTGGGTCTAAAGTGGGTGGACCTAAGCCCCACATGTTATATGTAAGATCTGTGATTACTTTTATGGTTTTTTTTTTTGTAGAAGAAAGATGGAATTTATTGTTGTCTTATATTTGTTCCCCACCCTTAAACACAATAGGTAATGTATGGGAGTATGAAGCACCAGTACAACATTTATAATGATGACTGATTAAATACATATTTGACTTTGTAAAGGGCTGCAAGTGATTTGGATATTTTTGAATAAATATACCTGATAGGCTTCTTCCAACTCATTTTTCATCTATCATTACACCAAATAAATTAATTTCAGTCAATCTTTCAATCTCTATATCCTCTATCTAACAGCTCCTCCAAGTTGTCACCGCAGCAAAATAGATTTGTATCACCGGGAAATAAAATTGCTTTTAACAACCTGGATACTTGACAAATAGTTAATATAGAAAATGAATAACAGTCCCAAAACCAAACCCTGAGGACCTCCAAACTTTATTTCAACATACTGTTCTGTATTGTGCAAATGATTAATAAGCCAGGTGAGGGCCACTCCTCTCAACCTATACATTTGAGGTTTACTTTTCAACAACTGTTGAAAGCTTTTTTATATCCAGGAAAATTCCAATGGCATACTGTTCCTTCTCAGATGTAGAGGCTAACCTTTCCACAAATTCCACAAGTGTAAATGAAGAAATATAATTTTTCCTAAAATCATATATTTGCTCAGAGAGAGTATTGTGCTTAGTGATTAAATTATCCATTCTAACATACTTTTTTTCAAATATTTTAGAGAACTGAGGAAGTAAAGAGATTGGACTGTATTTTGAAGACTTATGTTTATCTCCAGCTTTAAATATTGCTATGACTGTTCTCTTTTTTATTTCACTACGAAAGATTTCTATTCTTAAAGACGGAATACAAATAAAAGTAAAATATTGTACCACACAAGTACCATTTCAATTTTGTCAGAGTACTTAGAATACACTTTTTAAACATTTCACAATGTTTATGATCTATTTTTCATATTTTTCTTAAGAAATACCATACGCATAATCTCCGAATTTATTTGAGTAATGTTATCTCTTTTTTTAGATGGTTTATTTTTGCTTACCAGTTTAGATCCAGAGTTGACTAAATATTTGTTAAAAGTAATTGGCAGTCAAAATAATTTTATCTATGGACTCATTGTTTGTATTTAGAAAGTAGGGAAGAAAGTTTTTTGTATAGTTTGTGCTCAGAATAACTTTTCCAGGCTTAACCAGCTTTAATACAAACATGGAAATTACTGCAGGATCTTGACTATTTCTACAGAATTTTCTCCATTTGAATCTTTTCCTCTGAAAAAGGTCTGCTGTGACTCGCTGATGACCTTAAAAGCATATTGGTGCATTGGACTAATTTGAAAACTCTAATCAGCTCATTTTTCTGAAATGTCTTCTGTCACGTCTCCTCACAGCTGGAGGTGTTTAGAAGTGTATGTTAATTCCAGTTTGATATACACTCAAAGTACATTTATGCACAAGTGACATAATCTGCTCTAAAATCCCCTTCCTCTTTCCTTCACACAGATGTCTGATTAGAAAGATCTCAGTGGAGTCTTAGGTGTTGATTTACTTGCCTCATTTACCTGCTTATGTTCCTGATTGCTCCTTCACATCCTTTTTGTTCTGTGTTTTCATGTAGAGCTGCTCCTGCAGAAAATTTCTCTGAAGCTTTGCGTCTGCTGTGGCTGTTGGCATAACTCAAAAACATGTCCTTCAGTTTAAATGATGACAAGGTTACTGTGCAAACAGAAAATCTAAAAAAATACTTTATTTCTGAAAGTTGTCCCTTTGGCAATAAAATTGAAAGAACCAGTAAGATATTTAACCAATGACATGTAAGGATGAAATGTACAATTTTTGTTTTGGTCTGACAGCGGCTCAGATGGTAGAGATGTGTCCTATCACTGATGGGTAACAAAAAAAAAAGTAATAATAATTATAACTTTATTCGAATAAAATGATGAACGGATAGAAAACAAAATAAGTAAATACTTTAAAAAATACAAAATAAAACAATGCAATTTAAAAACAGATAAAACTAAGAGGAACAACAATAAAAAAACTAGGGATGTAACAGCTTTTTTCAAACAGAAACAATATACTGAGTACCATTGTAGATACTTTTACCAGACAAAAAATTGCAATGAATAGTAAGATGATTTTTTATTTAATACCCCATCCACAAATGATGGGGTATTATATATAAAAAATAAAATATTAATAAAACGACCACAAAACCAAATTTCAAGTGAAAAATAATCATTTTCTGATAAATTAATGCACAGTTTGCACATTTTAAATATCAATTCATGGTATTGGTTACTAACCGATATCAATACAGTACAAAAAACAATAAAAATAAGCCTGGAATTAGAACACAAGATGGAATAAACAAGTGGGTATTTAACCTAACTTTAAAAATCTCAATAGTGCATACCTGGCTAATTTCTTGAGGTAGATTGCTCCACAACGATGGGTCATGAAAAGAAAATGAAAGCTCCTCAATAGTTTTAATGTGTAGCTTTTTGAACTTTTCAGTGTCCACTGCCCTGACATCTCAAAGCACTAGCTTGAACATACAGCTGCAGAAGGTCAGAAATATATGAAGGTGCTAAACCATTGAAAGCCTTGATGGTTAGCAACAGGATCTCAGAGGGAAAGTTAGTTTTTTCAACCTGGAACTTATTTTCAGCAAAAATGACATTCATTTACTCACCCAGCCAAGTTTGCAGCCACTTAGAGTCCTTTGGAAGGAATTTATATCAATTTACAATATTGCATATCCACATAATGGGGGTGAATAGGGGGAGGAGATTTGCCTCCCGTGAAAAGGCATTATCTGCCACAAAACTTTATTTAACCAGTGCTTTCTTTCGAATAGTTACGCTGTGTCCAGACCAAACGCGATAGGAGCGACTAGAGCTTCAGGTTTACATGTAAAATCAATGGAGGAGCGCGATGAAGCGCGACTTGGGGTCCCGCGACTCTTCAGAAGCAGATTTGCGTCGCGAAAAAGCTTTTCTGCCTGATTTGCGCGAACAATTCGCGCAACAGATGCGATGGAAAATCCGCGCTGCTTTTTATGTGGTGCGTTTTGTGCATTCGCGCTCATGGCGCCTATCGCTCGAGTTGGAAAAATCTGAACTCCAGCGTCAAGTCGCGCCGCGACAACCAATCAGGGGACAGAGTTTCAGTGATTCTGTGACTGTGATGGAGTCACAGCCTCAACAGGACATGGAGGAAATACTGATAAACACCGTGGATAATCACCCCGAGCTACATGTCACAAGCAGTTTTCAATACAGAGACAGAAATAAAAAAATAAACTATTTTGACAGGAATGCTCTTAAAAGGTTTGTGGGTGGCTCTTAAAAGAGCCGTTGTTGCTGTAAAAGCACCTCTCGGCCTAGAAGTGAGCCTTGAAACGGCCTCCTCACCTGGTTTCCTGGTTGCCGATCCCGCACCACGTCCCACGCTGCTTAAATATTATAAACTTTTACGAGCCGCAGACAGATGGATGGCTGCTCAGAAATGTAGTTGGTGTTTCGGCAGGCGAAGCTTGGACCTCTACGGTTCAAACTGGGCGAGCATGTCACGTTCTCCGGGCGGCGAGGAGCCGTTGTTTATGAGAGGCTCGCTGCCGTTTATGGATCTCTCCGCCGTAGCTAGAGTGTATCTGTAGCTCACCAACCCCCCTGTGCAGCAGTCCCATCTCTACCGGAGGCCAGGCCGAACACGTAATCCACTCTGTCCTCTGTCAGCTCGGTTCATAATCCACCGCCAGCTGCACTGTAGCCCCAGCTCCGCTGAAGCCCGGGCCGAACAAGCTGTCCTCCGCCAGCTCGGTACTCCACCGCCAGCTGCACTGTAGCCCCAGCTCCGCTGAAGCCCGGGCCAAACACGCTGTCCACCGTCAGCTCGGTCCTCCTCCGCCAGCTGCACTGTAGCCCCAGCTCTGCTGAAGCCCGGGCCGAGCACGCTGTCCTCCGTCAGCTCGGTCCTCCTCCGCCAGCTGCACTGTAGCCCCAGCTCCGCTGAAGGCCAGGTCGCGCGTGAAAATACCATATTTGAAGCGCGACCAGTTCGCGTTGTACACGCTTCAAGGTGCGAATGTGCACGCGAACAGTTAGGCGTGTGTCGCACTTCATACTCGCTCCTATCGCGTTCAGTGTGGACACAGCGTTAGTAATATTCCCTGTGATTTCTGAATGTCTCGGAGGTGCTGCAGTGTAGGCTTCTGGGGTTTTTAAAGGATTTTAATGAAACCAATTCGAACTTAGACTAACCAGCTATTTCAACGACGTCGCAGCCGTTGTAGTCTGCGTCAGTTGAGGAAAGGAAGCCTGTGGAAGCTTAACTTGGTCCAAATGGTAATTCAGTTAGTGAGACACGCAAACGCGAATCGTGTTGATTTCTGCAGTAGCAAGTTCTGTCTAACCAACCATGGTAGATCACAGAGTCTTGCTCAGACTACAACTGGGATGGGGTACAGCAGTGACATAATTGAAATTGCGGGCTACTGTAGTTAGATTAAGCTCAGTTTATACTTTTCCAACAGCAAATTTGCACGCAGATGGAGACGTTTTGCGTTTATGGTTCTCCGCTTCTTTCTCTCTATTGTCCATTGATTTTTCAGCTTTGCATAGCAATTCTCTTCTCTCTCTCTCTCTTCTTTTGACCAGAAGTGCAGCTCATTGAATACTCTAAAAATGCATGGAAACAAACACAACAGTCTTTTTTGGTGTTTTCCCTACACCTCCTTGTGTTCAAAATCGCCAAAAAAAGCCCAAAAAACCACACAAAAAACAGAAAACAACTGTGGATGCAAGAAAGCCTTGAGAATTTAGGTCAATACTTATGAAATGCAATCTTACTCTTGGTCAAGTTAAAATCTCTCTCACAAAGCGCTCTCTGTTTGCTGTCAACATGATATTCTAATAGACCCCAGATATTAAGGTTGGTGTTTAAATCTTCATAGCCTTTTGTATTTCTGTTTAAAAATAGTGTGACATGATCACGAGACAAAACATCTCTTATATTAAACCTTTACTGTAATTTTGTCAAACTGAAATTAACTTGAAGTAACTGAGCTTTTATAATGAGCCCTTGTTATGAAACTAAGTTTTTTATTTAATTTTCCTGTATTTGTTGTGTTGAAATTTTGTTTGAAAAAAAAACAAAAAAACTGAAACCCACCCCTAAATCAACTTATTTTGCTGTTAAACGGTATGTGACTTATTGTGTGGTCTACATGGCTGGTCATTATTCTTGATATTTAGTTAAAGTGTGATACCCTAGAAGGGAGGTGAGTTGCTTTTTACAAAGCTTGTTGTGTCTATGTTGGAGACTCTTATTTTGAAGCAATAAGAGAAGTAATGCCTTCTTCGCCCCACTGTATTGACAGAATCTGCTCCCTCACTGATTAGGCATGCTAACACATTAAAAAAGCCTTGAAGGACTCCTACCAGGTTTAGACTATTATTTTAGGGCATGGCTAAAGATGGTATTAGCGACATACTAATTCTATCAATTTTCTCTATTTTACTGACTTCATTTAATCAATGGTTCATTTTATAATCTCTGGCTGAACCCCAAAAAAATACTTCAGTGATCAAATCTAAACTGGAAAATTTCACACTGATTACCACAGTCCGAGAGTGATTAGACTTTTGTTATATTTGCAAACCACAATTTGATTAGTCAATCCTGAACTAGTTTATTTTAAAGTATGTACACATTCTTTAAAACCGCATAGCCCTTCTGGTGAATGATAATTCACCAGAAGGGCTCTGTACCATGTACTGATATGTGGAAACGACACAACAAGGGGAACTGTTTGCAATAATGGTGCTGAAATGTGAAGATGCTACGCGAACCATCTATCAAGAAAATCCAACTAAGAAAATCTTTGTTCTTAGTGCTTGCACACAGTTGTGGGCATCATTGATGGATCAAAGGCTAAGCTGGAGTCTGTGGTATTACAAAGACAAGAAAAATTGAGTGGTTGTTCTGGATCAGATGGCAAGGAAATATAATTTAGATGGCAAATTATATCTGTGAAAATGGAGTATAACATGTCATCTAGGCAATCAAGAATCTATACATTAAACTTTGGACACTTTTCCTTAACACTTGAACAGAAAGTTTTCTGTAATTACTAGATCAGTCAAAAGTGGTCATTTTGACTGGACTGGTGACCTGTACCCCGCCTCTCACCCAATGATTGCCCCAGTAACCCAGCAATGGAAAGATGGTATGGTCAGAGACACATCAGCCCCATCTACTGTATCTCCAACTGTGACGATTTACAGTTATCTCTCCTAATTGGTTAGCCCTAGTGGGCAGTATAGCAAAATTTACAGTCAGGTCCATAAATATTGGGACATCGACACAATGTTAACATTTTTGGCTCTATACACAACCACAATGGATATCAAATGAAATAAACAAGATGTGCTTTAACGGCAGACTGTCTGCTTTAATTTGAGGGTATTTACATCCAAATCAGGTGAACGGTGTAGGAATTACAACAGTTTGCATATGTGCCTCCCACTTGTTAAGGGACCAAATGTAATGGGACAATTGGCTTCTCAGCTGTTCCATGGTCAGGGTGTGTTATTCCCTCATTATCCCATTTACAATGAGCAGATAAAAGGTCCAGAGTTCATTTCAAGTGTGCTATTTGCATTTAGAATCTGTTGCTGTCAACTGTCAAGATGAACCAGAACGCTATCAGACAACGCTGTAGCAAATTTTAAAGAAGCTCTTCCAACTTTAATTTCCTCAGTTTATAAATGCAGAACAGAAAACAGTGATTTAACTCGTGACCCCTCACAACTTGACATTTTAGTTCATAGCGTTAATTCCTCCCTGCGTCGGGCAATAGACAAAGTTGCCCCCTTGAAAAGGAAGGTGGCTAGCCATAGAAGATTAACTCCCTGGTTTAATTTAGAGCTACGTACCCTAAAGCAGAATGTTAGAAAACTAGAGAGAAAATGGCGCTCCACGCATTTACATGATTCCTTTTTAATATGGAAAAATAGTTTATTGCTATATAAAAAGAGCCTTCACACAGCTAGAACAGCATATTATTCATCTTTAATCGAGGAGAATAAAAATAATCCTAGGTTTCTTTTTAATACAGTTGCCAAACTCACACAGGATCATAGCTCTATCGAGCCAACCATTCCCCAAGCTCTAAGCAGTGACGACTTCATGCAATTCTTTATAAATAAAATAGACTCCATAAAGAATAAGATAATTGGGAACCTTCCCAATATGCTTGCTTCCTCCTTAGTTAATGAGGCAGCCTCAAAAATGGTGGAACCTAATATATGCTTAAACTGCTTTAATGCAGCCGAACTTTGTGATGTACTAAAATTATTAGCTTCATCTAAACCTTCAACTTGCGTTTTAGACCCAATCCCAACTAAACTCTTAAAAGAAGTTTTCCCTCTGATCGCTGCTCCAATTTTAAATATAATGAATCTATCCTTAGTCAATGGATATGTACCACAGGAGTTTAAGATTGCTGTAATTAAACCTCTACTTAAGAAACCCTCTCTTGATCAAAACGACTTAATTAACTATAGACCGATATCTAATCTTCCCTTCTTATCTAAAATTCTTGAGAAAATAGTTGCACACCAGATATGTGAGCATTTAAACAATAATGAGCTGTTTGAGAAGTTTCAGTCAGGCTTTAGAGCTTCATAGCACTGAAACAGCTCTGGTGAAGGTTACTAATGATATTCTCATAGCCTCAGACAATAGACTGGTGACCATTCTGGTCCTGTTAGATCTCAGTGCTGCCTTTGACACTGTTGATCACAATATTCTCATAGAAAGGCTTCAAAGTGTCGGTATAATAGGAACAGCACTAGGTTGGTTTAAATCTTATTTGTCTAACAGATTTCAGTTTGTTCAGGTAAACAATAGATCTTCCTCAACCTCAATAGTTACTTGCGGAGTACCACAGGGTTCAGTGCTTGGGCCGATTCTCTTTACTATATATATGCTTCCTATTGGTAAAATAATTAGGCAGCATGGGATAAAATTCCATAGTTACGCAGATGATACACAGCTATATCTATCCATAAATCCTGATGAATCCAATCAGTTAGGTAGACTACAGGCATGTCTGGAAGACATAAAAACTTGGATGACTCTAAACTTCTTGCTTCTAAATTCTGATAAAACAGAAGTTGTCGTCTTTGGACCAGAAGCTCTGAAAAAGAAACTACTTAGTCAGCCCCTTCACCTGGACGGCATTAAATTAGCCTCCAGTAATAAAGCAAAAAACCTCGGTGTCATTTTTGACCAAGATATGTCATTTAGAACTTACATTAAAGAAGTCTGTAGGATTTCCTTTTTTCACCTTAGGAATATTGCAAAAATTAGAACCATCCTGTCCAGGAATGATGCTGAAAAACTAGTCCATGCCTTTGTTACTTCAAGGCTGGATTACTGTAACTGTCTATTATCAGGTAGTCCACAGAATACAATTAAAAGTCTTCAGTTAGTTCAAAATGCTGCTGCTAGGATTCTGATGAATATTAAAAGAAGAGATCACATTTCCCCTGTTTTAGCTTCTCTTCACTGGCTCCCAGTAAAATCTAGAATAGAATTCAAGATCCTCCTTCTGACATATAAAGCCCTTAATAATCTAGCTCCATCATACATAAGAGACCTGATTGTTCCATATGTTCCCAACAGAGACCTTCGCTCTCAGACTGCAGGTTTACTGGTAGTTCCTAGGATTTCTAAAAGTAGAATGGGTGGCAGATCTTTCAGCTATCAGGCTCCCCTCCTATGGAACCGGCTCCCAGGGTTGGTTCGTGAAGCAGACAATTTGTCTATCTTTAAAACTAGGCTAAAAACTTTCCTCTTTGACAAAGCTTACAGTTAGAGATATGTTTATAGGTAGTTAGAGTCAGGTCAGACAGGTAGATAGGAAGAGACAGGTTAATGTTAGTAGTCAGGCAGAGTGTCAAAAGTTAGGAAGAGATAGGAAGAGGTAGAGTAGCTAGGTAGAGATAGATTAATGTAAGCCAGGTAAAGATCCGGAGCCGGTCGCGGCTTACCGCCGCGGAAGAAATGCGCCCCACGGGGGCCAGCCAGCGCCGGAGAGAGGTCCCTCAAGGGGATCCTCCCGCACAGTGCGGCCGCCCATTACCTGCCGGGTTGAATCCCCCGGGCAGACTGTGCGGACCCCACCCGTTTATCTCTTAAACGTTTCTCGCCCTCTTCAACTCTGTCCTCTCAGTTCTGTCTATTTTTCCTTAAGATAGTTGTCGACTATCGGTCTCGTGCCGGTATTTAGCCTTACATGGAGTTTACCACCCACTTTGGGCTGCATTCTCAAACAACCCGACTCCGAGAAGACCCCGGCATGACGGGGGCCGTTACCGGCCCTACACCGTCCACGGGCTGAGCCTCGATCAGGAGGACTCAGACAGAGTAGCCAGGTCTCCTAGTAGCTAGGAGACAGGTTAATGTTAGTAGCTATGCTGCTTTAGGCTAGGCTGTTGGAGGACATTATTAGGGTCTGTTCCTACTTTCTCTCCTACTTCTCCCCAACTGCATGATGTGCTGTCAATTCAAGCACTAACCTGTTTTCTATTATAGTAGGTGCTCCGGATTAGCCCTGCTTGACGACCCTGACTAAGATGGCATTGCAGTGACGGAAAATTCTCCACGTCCTGCAACAAACTTCTGCATCAGTTCTATTGCTCTTTCTGTGTCTCTGTTATGTATTCTCCAAGCCACAGATGTCGCGGCAGATAACCGCTTGTGCTGAGCCTGGTTCTGCCGGAGGTTTCTTCCTGTTAAAAGGGAGTTTTTCCTTCCCACTGTCGCTGCTTGCTCAGTATGAGGGATTGCTGAGAATTCCACGACGTAATCTTCTGTGGTTCTGTAATTTCTACACTAAACATTGTATTGTAATAACTCTTTTTGTAAAGTGCCTTGAGATGACATCTGTTGTGAAATGGCGCTATATAAATAAACTGAATTGAATTGAAATTGAAAATGAATTGAGATCCATAGAGATGTCACTATCAGTGAAGCAAGCCATCAATAGGCTGAAAAAACAAAAGAAACCTATCAGAGAGATAGCAAAAATATTAGGCAACAGTTTGGAACATTCTCAAAAAGAAGGAATGCACCGGTGAACTCAGCAACACCAAAAGACCCATAAGACCACGGAAAACAACTGTCGTGGATGACCGAAGAATCCTTTCCCTGGTGAAGAAAACACCCTTCACAACAGTTGGCCAGATCAAGAAGACTCTCTAGGAGGTAGGTTTATCTGTGTCAAAGTAAACAATCAAGAGAAGACTCCACCAGTGTGAATACAGAGGGTTCACCACAAGATGTAAACCATTGGTGAGCCCCAAAAACAGGAAGGTCAGATTAGAGTTTGCCAAACAACATATAAAAAAGCCTTCACAGTTCTGGAACAACGTCCTATGGACAGATGAGACCTAGATCAACTTGTACCATAGTGATGGGAAGAGAAGAGTATGGAGACGGAAAGGAACTGCTCATGATACTAAGCATACCACCTCTTCAGTGAAGCATGGTGCTGGAAGTGTCATGGCGTGCGCATGTATGGCTGCCAGTGGAACTGGTTCTCTTGTATTTATTGAGCAGCAAGATGAATTCTGAAGTGTTTCAGGCAATATTATCTGCTCATATTCAGCCAAATGCCTCAGAACTCATTGGACGGCGCTTCACAGTGCAGATGGACAATGACCCAAAGCATACTGCAAAAGCAACCAAATAGTTTTTGAGGGGAAAGAAGTGGACTGTTTTGCAATGGCCAAGTCAATCACCTGACCTGAATCCGATTGAGCATGCATTTCACTCGCTGAAGACGAAACTGAAGGGAAATGCCCCAGGAACAAGCAGGAACTGAAGACTTTTGTAGTAGAGGGGTGGCAGAGCATCACCAGGGATGAAACCCAACGTCTGGTGATGTCTATGTGTTCCAGACTTCAGTCTGTAATTGACTGCAAAGGATTTGCAACCAATTATTGAAATGTATGTTTGATTTATGGTTGTTATTCTGTCCCATTACTTTTGGTCCCTTAACAAGTGGGAGGCACATATGCAAACTGTTGTAATTCGTACACCGTTTACCTAATTTGGATGTAAATACCCTCAAATAAAAGCTGACAGTCTGCAGTTAAAGCACATCTTGTTCGTTTCATTTGATATCCAATGTGGTGGTGTATAGAGCCAAAAATGTTAGCATTGTGTCGATTGCCCAATATTTATGGACCTGACTGTATATATCCCTGGATTTAAAAAAACATATCGAATTTATGGTCAGTTAAATTATCTTATAAGAAAAGAGTGAAGCATAGCCCGTTTTACTCAGTCATATGCACTGTATAATGTTTTTTCTATGTCCAGACACAGGTAAATGCTGGAAAAGAATGAAAATAATTCTAGTCAAAATAGAAGACTGAAGGGCTGAGAATATATTTGCTTTTTAACTGCGTATTAATGCTAGCAGCGTACTACATCTTGTACATATACAGTATTTGCTTAGCACTTCACGAAGTATTGCTAAAGGCAGAGTACAGAACTCAAACTGGATAGAGTGCCGTATTTGTAGGGTAGAAATAAAACAAACACTGCCACCATGGGAGATATTCAGATGGTATATTTTCAGATTGAAAGAAAAAAGACGACAGCAGTATTCTAGAGTACAGCTATTGTTGCTTTCTTTCCTACTGGTTTTACCACCATTTACAACATGTACCTAGAACCGGTCAAAAAGCGCTCTACACCCTCCCATCAGTTACAAAAGCATTTGCCAAAGATTGCTGTTCAGATATTGACTGGCTTTGTGGAACATTTCAAAGTGTCCTTTTATTGTGACCAGTCTAAGGCACAGCTGTGCAATATTCATTCAGTCTAATCAGCACTTTTTACTTTTAACCTAGTTTTAATTGGTTTTACTGTGTAATTGATTGAGCTACTGCTCTTATCCATCTACTTCCAGCCTTTGCTTCTGTTGGACATGGGATGGATTGAATTTATAATCGCCAACACTAAGGCGAGTGTCCAGAATCATTATCCACTCACCCAAGTGGGAACTCACTGCAATATGGATTACTGATTTATGTCTCTGGTTCAGGCTAATCAGGTCATTATATGTACCCTCCCTCTTACGCACACAGATTCTCACCCACATAGGACAACCAAAAAAAGGACGCTGCACACTCATACATAATACTCCCAGGCTCAGGGTCAGACACCCCCAATAGGGCAACCAAAGCACCCTCCATGGCAAGAGTAACCCACCAGCCCAGGTCCTGTTGGGGTTAAAACGATTATTCTCTGTTTTTTATTTTGCAGGATGAACTCGCATCTCCAATGTGAAACTGCTGAGTACTGGTCTGTGGAGCCAAACTCTCCTTCAGCGGGACCTTTATAGAAGTAAATAAAAGTATAGAGATGGAGTCAGGACAGAGGACTGTCGTGACTGACTTCTAAACAGGGCATCACACTTTTATTCGCAGCACAACAACACAGAATCATATTTGAACACACCCAGTATTTTTTCATAGTTTAGACTCACTGACCCGACCTTCAATATCTTTCTGTATCCTACCTATGGAGTTTTTCTTATCTATTTTAGTTTCGGCCCAGCAAAAGGGAGGAATCCTGTACTCGTTCAATCCTTCACCTCTGTGAAAACAGCTTGTTCCCTTTTGAAATAATAAGGCAGGTTATATGAAACTACATATAAAAATGTTTACCAAAATATATGTAAAGCAGGTCATACAAAAATGCATATAAAAGTGTTCACAAAGATATAATATTCTTCAGTCCCCAACCAGACAGCCTGATATACCCCCCGGACTCCAACCCCTGATGGTCAAACAAACAGGGGCGTGGATCCTAAGCCTCTCGCCCCCTGCTCGAAAGTAGTGTTGTTGCGTGTTGTTCACTTCCCACCCCGGGTCCTTAGTGTCTAGATGCATTTAAGCAGTGCACCTGCAGCAGAGACGAGGCTCTTTAAAGGGCTCCGCCTCCAGCGCTGAGGTGTATCCACCGCCAGGTCCCTACATGTGTGTGTCTCATTTAAATGTTGCGAGTGAAAGTGTCTAAGTTGTATAATTAAAATTGGGACACACGCCGCCACCGGGCAGCGAAGACGGAAACTCCTTCCCGCACCCCAGTGGGACGCCCCAAGTCCCTATGTGAATGGTATAATGAAGGAGCAGGTGGACAGAGGCATCTGGGGATGAGGAGGAAATGACTGAGGTGACACAATGCCATCCCCAGGGAGCCAGCTCCCCTACGGACTCCAATATGCACCCCCGTTCAGCATGATCCACCAGGGGTGGGGGGCCCCAGCACGTCAAAGTCAGGGCCCACGGCCACTGCACAACCAAGCCCCCCGATCCCATCCTGGGGTAGATCTAAATCCGTCCCAGGCTACTATCAAAACAACGGACACTAGACACCCAGGTTGAGTTAAGCCCATCCTTCCCCCACACATCCTCCCCCCCCCCCCCGTCCAAGAGCTCCCCATTAAGGAGAGCACCTGTGCACCTGTGGATGGTAAACAACTCCCCGCCAACAGGAGAGGCACCCAGCACCGCAAGCGCACCAAGGGCCCCCGCGCTGAGGTAGGAACCCAGCGCTCCACCAACTCAGATACCCCAGGCGGGAATGCACGTTTATAGTCACCTGTCTGCTGGACACATCTTAAATGAATCATTAGATGCCCTTCATTCAGAACTTTTTAGTCTTAAGTCTGGCTTTTCTCCAAAGACTATAATTGGGGTGTACTAATTTTTGTAACATAAGCTTGAATGAATTTGTTATGAAAATCACTTTTTTGTGTGTGCAAATTAAAAAAAATCTTGTTTGCAATCAATGGCCCACATTTGTGGAAGTATTTTGTAGTATAGTATATCATAAAAAATGTTCATTCTGAAAGGAAACTAAAGGTTTTCTGATAAATGTAGTGGGGTGTATTCATTTATGCTGGGCACTGTATTTTTATTCAGTGTATATTTCTTTGCAATTAAATGTACGACTTCCATTAATTGTTTTGGGAGGCCTCAATTAGATCTGATGAGGATTCAATCTGCAATATATCAACTAATTAACATGTTGTGAAACACTGTTTTGTGAATACTTTACTAACTGAAAGGACACAAGAAATGGGGACTTAATTTTCCCAAAAGTATTTTTCAGATCTTGTCTAACCTCATTATTGTTACCCAGTATTGTGCATTGCCTCATGAGATGGATGCAACATCACAACCCTGCTAAAAATATTATTTTGACTTGAAACTATCTATGACCCTTCCCTTAATGTAATATCAAGGTATCTGCTGTATGGCATCAAAAAGGGGAACATTTTGTAATTTAAATGATTTTTCTGAGTGCAGGTGTCCTCAAAAACAAGACACAATGCTAATACTAACCAGTCTTTTAGTTTGTGAGAAGTTCGATTTATTTTAAATTTTTTTGCTTAAAGGTTAAAGAATGAGCAGGGACCGTGAGAGGGTCTTAACCAAAAACAGCATTAATAATGAGGTCGCAGTTTGTGAACATATTTGTGAGAACATAGGCACATGGATTTTAACTTGCATATGTTTGTGTATGAGAAAGTATAAGAGATAAAAGAAAGAGTATGCATACAAAGGGAGGAAGTGGCTGGGTGCAGGTTTAAAGGGGTCAGCAATGTTGTTCTGTTCTGTACTGCTTAATCCAAATTAGCAACTGCCCTGTAAGCCTCAGATGTAGTCCAACAGTTAAATCTACTTTCCTAAAACAAGTGTTATTCCCATAGAAAGCAGAAAATAACAGTCTTGGTATTTTGAACATGACATTTCAGCACAAGACTGGGATCCCAAAAGACAAATAGCCAAAAGATATGAATTGTTGCGTATTCTGTCTCACATAAAGTCTATCTCGACTTATTTGGAAACCCCCAAGAGTTGGCAGACTGACAGGGATGTCCCTGCTGACACCCTGTCAGACACTGTGTATGTGAGTGTCTTCATACTTCAGATGTGTGTGTTACTAGGGGTCAGACAGGGTCCGTGTGACTTCTACCAAATTAAATCTGGAAGTGAAAGAAATGTATATCGAACTAGATGGAATGTCTTAACATTTTTTGTAATTAAATACCATTTTGCCTCACAGAGATTTGTAAACCACAAAACCTCACTGCATGAAATGATTCAACTGGTTATTGCCTTACTAAGGATTAGGTGCTTAGGATCCTGATTGCCTAAGATTAGTTTCATGGTTGAGTCTAGTGGACAAAGAGGGGCACCATCTAGCAAGTGTCTAGCAAGTAAGTTAGATTTTTTTACGGAGAAAAAAGCCATTTGAACCAACATTAAGAAGGCTTCTCTTCTAAGATCCTTGATCTCACAAGATTCTTCTTCCTTTATGATAAAGTATCCAAAAACCTACCTACCTCTACAGTCATCCTTCACAGGTCCATCTTCCTTAGTCTTTGCCAGCCTACTCCCCTATGCTCTTCCACATCCTAAACC
The DNA here is from genome assembly GCA_028564705.1 of Apricaphanius iberus. Lineage (NCBI taxonomy): Eukaryota > Metazoa > Chordata > Actinopteri > Cyprinodontiformes > Aphaniidae > Apricaphanius > Apricaphanius iberus. Next base: position 247,178 of record JAPXFQ010001693.1, on the reverse strand, counting down.
TCCAAGCCATCATCTACAGTTACACCCAACAACTTAAATATGAAATAAGGATAGTTTCCCTTGGCACCATCTACTACTCCTGAAACAATGAGACAAACATCTTCTATAAGTTTAAACTAGAGGTGGGATGTGATTAAAAAAAATCATCTAAGTAATTACACCTTTTGTAACTAATTATATCTGAATATTTTTTTTATAACCTAGAACTATCACACACAAAAAGAAAGGTTTTGATTTAATTGAAACTGGAATCTTGTGAAGTTCCTTTCATGTGTAGGGATACATTTTTTTGGATTTAACACTGGGGAGAGTTCGATAATATAAAAACAGTTTTACTTCTTTTGCCTGTATGGTTATATTCCTACCAGCGATAAGCAGAGACAATCGTACATTTTTCTCAGAAACACATGCTGTAAGAAAAGTACAGGGGGGCACAATTACCTACTTTCTAAGGGGTATGCAGCCACATAACAGCAGCTCCATGGTCTCATTCCCAGTTGTAAATACATTACTTATCGGGATAAAACGCTTTATAAATACTAATTATATATGCACAGATCAGTGCGCATTTCGTGTGAAGGAAGAATTCTTCACATTTTGTGGTATTTATCTACTTGTTCTTGTTCGTAGTGTTGTGGCACTAAACAGCGACCAAAGGATAAGAGAGAATTCCGTTAGACTTTGGAGGTTTTATTATAATTCGGATTGATCAATCAAGAGGACAGCATCACATCACAGAAAATGCAAAATACTGACCTGTCTCAATTTTGTTTCAACAAAAAATCTGACTGATTATCACTTTCAACAACAGGTGTTTCCTTACTAAAATCAGATTGATTATCTCTTTCAAAATGAACAAGTGTGTCTGTGTGTGTTTGTGTGTGCGTCAGACCTCCAACTCCATCTGCTGGTGAAATGGAGAAATCTCCTTCCTGCTATAAAATGGAGTACCGCCCATCTGATCAGTCAGCTTGTTGACGTCCTCTGCGTGGACATGTCCCCACCTACTGGTACACTGGTCACTCCAATGGCCATGCCTCCCACAACGGTCGTCATCACCTGACGAGTTGTTGCCACGGTGATTTGGCGAAACATGGCGGCACACAAAAGGCTATTATACACAAGCCCATCCAGTGAGGCTCCGAGCCAGGGAGCGTCGGGGTGAATAACTAGTCCTTATTTAGTCAAGTTCAGATTTTTCAAAGTTGCATAGTCCTCTAATGCTCCAGTCTCCATGTCCAGCCCTCTCTTCATATGTTGTGTCTGTCTTACACCCCAGATAATCCTTTCTGCCAGGTTTTCCGCTGTTCGCCCCTCTTTCACATGGCATACTTCCCTAAAGTAGGAAGCGGTCACTCTCTCCTTCCTCAGCACATGCCACTCAGGGGCTGCACTCTGGCTCTTGTTGATGCTTCAATGAGGTGAGACTATTGCCAGGTTACACCCAGTGATGAGAGGTGCAGCTGTTCCTGGCTAGTTGGCACCAGGTAGCAAACTGTGGGTGGTATGTGGTAGTCTTCTGGTGGCAGTTGAGGAAAGGGAGGGGCATCTATATGTGTAATGATACCACCAGGTGTTGGTAGAGGATGATGGTAGAACAAGATGCTCCCAGCCGGCACTTTCCCAAAGACAGAGTCAACAAGCGGTTTGTCATCAGAGATGTTCATGTGACAGATCAGAGGCAACTTGTGTGGGTGGAATCTAGCATAATGAGCTTGAGGGTTAAGTGTTGAAGGGACAGGCAAGTCACCACTGTAGGCCTTGTATACTGTTGACCTAAAAGACAACAAAAAGAAAACTGTTTCTAATTGCAGTGATGTTTGTGTTGACAATTAGGTATTTTGGTGGAGAAGATCCAGATGCTGTAAAAATAACTGAAGATCTCACAAATAACCAGCTACAATTTGTTATGGAGCCATAACATGTAGTTGTAATAACTTTAATTTGTCAAAAATTCATAGTAACATTTTTCTAAGTTAGATAATAATTTAAGTACAGTATATCTTTTTATCCTCTGTTGAAATCTCAGTCAAGTTTACAGCACTGTACCTATTTCCAAATTCTAAACACAGATTCTACATTCTAAGTAAAACTAATACCTTATCCCGCTTGTTGAACTTCTGGCCTTCACCATAACCATGGCATCTACAGGCCCAGGCTTCACTCCTTCGGAAAAGAATGACAAATTATAAGGACAGGCAATAAATAAAAACAAACATTACACATGTAACAAAAACTAATCATGGATCGCGGTTTATGCCAGTTCTGCTCGCTTTTAGTGCAGGAAAGGACTGGTGGCACAACTGACATCCCGCTTTCGGAGTAATGTGCTATTTGATATAGCAGAACCACTAAATGGTTGCAGACTAACTGGCCAGATGCACAGGTGCAGCATAACTGGCACAGAATCTTGCAGTGTCACCTAAAGTGCAAAAAGAAAAGATGTTAATAGGTTTAAAAGGTAAGAGTATATGCAGCCTTTTAATGTAGAGCAGGCACGATAGAAGATAGCTGAGTAGGATAGCTATGAATTTAGCTATGATATGAAAACTCTGTCTTTGAATTTAAATATAGTCCTAAAGGAACATCAAAAACGCTATGCTGGATCCAATCAAGTCTCCTGTCTTTCAAATAAGGTGTTATAACAAAGTTATAGTACCTTCAACAGATCTGGCTACAACCGAGTCATACTCAACTAGCGTATAACAGCATTGCCACTGTTTCAGCTAAAAATTCGTATTGTATTTTGAGGTTGGCTTCCATGAAAGTAATTTTTCAGAACTGTGCAAACAACTTACAGTGTGGATGTTGCATGAATCTATCAAATGATTCTGAAGTATTAGGCAAAAGTAGTAGTTTGCAGTAGAAGCACAAGCATTGTATAAGAGAATTTAGATACATTAATTTGACATATGATGCAATATAATTTTTATTACATTCAACAACACAATCCTAATAATTTATCAACAGTTATTTGAAAGGACTAATTGGCTGTTTAAACCGACCACTAACATACCGCCCATAGTTATTTTTCATGTAACCAAATTTTTCAATAACCACCTCATGTTTACATCAATTTTAGGATGAAACGTGGTAATGTTAACGGAACCATTCAATCTCAGAACTGTGACATTGTATGCTGCTGCTAGTCCTACTCTCAGCTGATGTGGTGCCTCTGCCTTTTTCAAAGAGCAGTAGCATTAAGCTCTGACTGTCACCTCACCTGTTAGACTGTTTTTTTTTTTCTGACACTTAAAAGAAATTACAAAGACAACCAGTGAAAAACGTGTTTTAAATAACGTCATTAGCCGCTGGTGGATAGCTAGTAAAAATATAAAGCTTCAAACACTTCTGCTAAGGCTAGTTAGCATTAGCAACCTACCTTCATAGTTACACATGTAAGAGGAAACATAAAAAGTATATCCTTTTTCCATCTTGCTCTGTGGGGTACAGCTGAACAAACAGACTATTCGCCTTATATCATTAATTGTTACTTTTGGTAACTCCAGTAAGCACCGGGTGAACTCCAAACTCTCAGCCATTTCACTCAGCTTCGCCGATTACTCCAACAACCGGAAGTAGGACTGCGGTCTGAATTGGAATGCGGAAGTGGAGCGTGCATATAGCCTATTAGATCTGGCCCAGCTGTGTGCTCAGGGACATTTTATTATATTCAGTTTGGTATCGTACCATTTTTTCCTTTATTTCCAACAGGAACATTTCCACTGTCCCGATCACATTTACTGTCTATGTCACTTTCTCCCTGGCAGAGTTTTTTTTTTATTGGATTCCCCTGAGCTGATATACCAAACAGCAATGTTTAGTACTAATTTAAATGATTTAATTTGTCCAAAGAAGACAGGATTTCCACAGAAGTTAATAACAGCAAATTAAATTATTCTTTGCTACATTTTTTATGTCTGTTCTGCAGCAGAAATATAACAGCTGTGTGCTGGGGGGAATTAAGCAGAGAAATCGCTGATGGCAAAACTATCGGTGCTGAAATTAACTTGTATTAATTTGTATTAACTGACTCTTTTTTATATCAGTTAATCATGTATACTTACCTTACTACCTATGTTTCACCTTGATGTTGGTGTCACTGAAATTCCTTTTTTTTTGCTCTCTTGGCCATTATTTTAAGGAAGAACACAAGGACTTAATGCATATCACAGATGATGTAGGGTACCACATATGGTTAATTGAGGGCATTTCTGAATACAAATGAATGTGAACATGTCCGGGGACCTGGTTATGCAGAAGTGGGATTTATCAACAGATTATTGCTGAGAAGCGTGCATAGGAGTGGCCACTGCACATTTCATAAAACAGACTTTTGACTGTTCTTACTGACATTCTCAATTTCATTCCCAGCAAAATCATGCAAAATCTCTTGTTAATTAAATCTTTTAGAGTGAAATGATATCGAACCGCAGCACAGTATTGTGTTTACAAACTCCATAACACTGCACAATTTTTACACTTCGCCAAATTAATGAAAATGTAATTATAAAAGAGGAAATCTCTCTCACCAAGCGATGGGTCATTCCAGACAGCGTACGGAGGTCCAAGGAGGACCAAACCCCCGCTTCCCCGAAGATGGGAGGTCACGGGACGATCAGTTGTTCCCGGGTCCTTCAGACGACTTGGTACCCCGTTGGAGTCCGATCCGCAGTTGGAAGCCGGAAAAAAACATTTGGGCTGCAAGAATTGTAGTCGAATATTGACTCTTAATAAAATGAGAGAGATTCCTTTAAACGTTTGGAGGTTTTAATATGATTTGAATTGATCATACAGGAGGACAGTAACACATTACAATAAAACGCAGAATACTGACCTGTCTCAATTTTACAACAACAAGCCTATATTTTTTCTAGTAACCTTGCTTCTATCTACTCTATTGATAAATTACTACTCTCAGGGTGAAAATCAGAGACTTGAAGGCGCCGGTTAGAAAGCTGTGTACTTTGTAGACCTTTAAGGATGGCCAGTCCGAAGAGCCATCTCCATGGTAACGCAGGATGTGGACTATCATTATCAAAACACTGACCATGACTTGGGTAAAGGCATCACTCAATAAGACTAATCATTCAAACTAATACTACAACATTAAGCAAACAATCAACAGTTGATTACAAAGTACAGATAAATCATAACACTAAATGACACAGAATATTTCAAGTGCTAGCTAGTTCTAGCTAGCATTAGCTCCAGATGCCATATGCGATTTCTGATTTGTAGGCATTTCAATTGCAAATTTTTAAAATCATTAAATCCCAAATCACTTGACAAACACAGTTTAGACATACATCATTAGTTATAATTTAAGTTAAGGTACAACGTAAGATTCAGGATGTAAGACCAAGCAGACCAGAAAATAACTTATCGCTCCACTGACTTCCATTCATTATTTTTTCGGCCAGGGAACCCAGACTTAGGCTCCCCATACCCCTATGCTTAGCACTTAGAACTGTGGTCCTTGATTGCTAAAATGTACTCATGAGTCTGTACATCAGATATTCAGAGTGAATTAAATCCCTAAAACAATCCACAAACTCCTCAACACACAAAACATTAAAGTCGTCTGTGATAAATGCTTTTACTGCTCGTTACTGTGATTAATATTTTATCTGCTGTTTGTTTGGGTACAGACAGGCAGTCAGCCTGAAGTTTTAAGCAATGTTTTAAAATATTTTCCCGATCGAGAGTCCTTCAGATCCTACAATTTTGGTTGCTCAATCCAACAGTTTTCCCTTTCTTTGTTTAATGTTTGTTAAATGTATAGTGGGGTTTAGTGGGTTTAAACAGCACCAAGTGGGTTACCCAGTGATGAGCTAAGATAAGTGTTTGGGCTAGGCCTAAATTCAATGATTAGAATATCGACAGTGTTCAAATAGAGATCGGTTCAAAGTAGATTGTTCAAGAACAGAAAACTAATCTTAGCCGTGTTTGAACCTGCCTTAATGCATAACTGGAATTTGATTATTTACGTCCGTGATCAATCCATAATAAAGTAATTTTCCAAAAGTCAATGACTTCTTATCCAGATAATTTTTAGAACAAAACATTTCTTAATCCAAAGAATGTTTTATTTTTCCAAACATTGTTAATTGGTTTAGACATAAATCAATAGTGCTAATTAGTTAAACTAATCACAATTAGTAAGCTAATTTAGCTTTCATTCCAGCTTCGCAAAGTAAGCTGTGGTCTTTTAAAGCAGATTCAGTTCCAGACTCCTCCAGAACTGTGACATCAGAATTTATGGTTTCTGTTTTTATTGTATATTTATCCATTCATCTGTGATGGACTGGCGACCTGTCCAGGGTGTACCGCCTCTCGTTCATTGACAGCTGGAGATAGGCACCAGCCCCCCTGCAACCCCTGGAGGACTAAGCAGTTCAGAAATTGGATGGATGGATGGATTTATCCATTCACTGTGTTTTTTTTATTTTTGGTTATTCATTTATTTTGATCAGTATTGTGTTTATTTCTAGCTTTGGTAAATGATTGTCTTATTTTCGTTTCGTAAATAAACTGTTGTATTTTAGAAAGTCACTGTCCGTCTATTATTCAGCATACATAGATGGTGGCAAGGTTTATGTTCAACAGACGTATAGAATTCATTCCTTCATGTTATTCACATCGGCCTCAGCCGGGCAGTTTCTAAGGTATGAGATATATTTGGCTATTAATGCAATTCCTGATTCCCTCTCCGGTGGTACCCTGTTTATGAAAATTTTCCATAAATTATTAATCTTATTAATTGCCATAAGCAATCTTTTAACAACTTTTAACCAAAAAGCTGCATTTCCTCCAAATACCAAACATAATCCTCTCTAATTAAAAAAAGTAATTTGGTTCTTCAAATCTGAGCTTTATTATTCTACACTTACAGCAGAATCTGTGATTTCAGCACTTTTTGCTGCATCTGGAAGAAATAAGTTAGTTAGCAAAACACAGCCTATAAAATATAAATAATTTGTAAAGTCTGGGTGATTCCTAAATCTTGAGATTATATTGGTGTTATACCATAATTTATAAAGTTTAAACAATACTAGAGATTATATGCAGTGTTACGTAGCTTTCCTCTATGAATACAAGAAAGTAATTTCAATGAATTAATATTTGTATTTAAGGAATCCAAACAGATTGCATCGAGTCATTGAGTTGATGAAGACTCCAACAACATCGATCTCTCATACCGTGCAAGCATGTAGCAACATCATAGAGAACAAACTTCCCTTTTAACAGGAAAAAAAACCCTGCAAAACCTGTCTCAGTGCAAACAGCAATGTGCCATGACCAACTTGGGCTTCAATACGAAAGAGTAGAGACATAGGAAACCAAAAGAACCAAAGTAAGAGTACTTTTTACGTAAAAAGAAAAAAAAGTAAAAAGTTGATAATAAAAAACAGAGGAAGGACAGCCAATGAGAGCTCTATGCAAATCAATGCCCCCCTCTGGCAAGGCATCATACCTTTGCAGTATGCCAGGTATAGCTTTTATATAGAGAAAAACACGGAGAGAACCCAAAGTTTAGAGTAGAAATAACCGCAAATAATACAATTGGAGAATAGTAGAAGAGAAAAGTAGTAAAGTGACGAAATGTGGTCAGTCTGTCCTCTAACAGTCTCCAAGCACCACAACTACAGAAATGGCTTGAGATTACTTAAACCATTCTTTTTCAATAGGGCTTTTCAAAATAGAACGTTTTAAACCTTCTGCTTTTGTGACCACATATGTTAATTTCAATTTTTTTAATTCACTTTTATTTATATAGTGCCAATTCACAACAAATGTAATCTCAAGGCACTATACAATAAAAGTCGTTTCAATACAATTACACAAACATTCCAATCAGTTAAAAGTTTTCAATGTAAGGAATCCCAGTAGATTGCGTAGTAACTCGGCTGTGCAATTTCACTCACATTCTGTATGGAACAACCTCCTAAAAGGACCATGTGATGGATTTATCCAAACTATGAAAGGTTACATGCTAGCATGTTTTTTTTTTGTATTTCACTGTGTTTAGCTTCTCAGGTGCAGGCTGCCTGAGTTTTGCCTCCTTGGACCTCCCCTCTAACCTTCCCATTGGTCCCTTCTGCTACCCTGCTGATCAATTAGCTACAGGGACTGGCTTTAAAGGACACACACCTGGAGCTGATGAAGTGAGCAGGAGCAGAGCAGACCTTCAACAAACAACAGACTTTCAGAGCCCTCCACAGCTGGGCCTTTTACCATGAAGGTAGCTGAACAAACTCGGGGTTACAGGATTGGTTTTGAGTCGACAAAACAAAACCGATGCAATCAGGCTTTATTGGTACCATGACGCAGCATATCAACTTTCTCTGTCAACTCAGGCTTTGATCCTTAAACTATGATTAATCCACACGCGCGTGCACATAAAAGAGTGACAACGACACTGAACAACCAATCGCGTTCGATATGGACAGAGCGAGAGCTATATACTTTTCAGCGCAGGAGCAAGAGATAATTCTTCAGAAATATCAAGAATATAGAAGTATTTTTCAAGCACGCAGTAACACTGTATCTGCTGCCAAAACAAGAGAACAATCTTGGAGGAAGATTGCTGATTGTGTTAATGCGTAGGTTAAACAATGAATGTACATTTACATTAAAATGAAAATGTATTCGTGTTGATATATATATATATATATATATATATATATATAGTATATGTGTGTAGATGTGTGTAAAATGTGAATGTATAGGCCATTGCATCCTAAGAAAGATTGATATTCATTGATTTCGTCAGGAAGGATTCTATTTTTTAATATGGATCATTTAAAAAAAAAAAAATTATATTCATCGTATTGTGCAATTATAGAATACACAACATTTGTGAGGATATTTGCTTAAATTATAACCATTTTAGATTAATCAATAATCCTAAAGAGATTACTGGATGTCCCCTCATTATTTAAAACAAAATTCTTATTAGAAATATTTTGCTCTTTGTACTGAATTGAAATGACTTTTGTATAATGCCTTGAGAAGACATTTGTTGTGAATTGGCGCTATATAAATAAAAGTGAATTGAACTGAATTTGTTGTTACTCTTATCTGGTATAAAACAAGTCTTATTGTTGAGAAACTGATTAAAGCTGAAGGTTTTTAAGGGGTTAATAATTAAATATTCAGTAGGGAAGACAATTTGTTCTGCGTTTCTGCCTTGCAGTAAGGAGGTCCTGGCAAATCCTGGCCTGGAGTCTTTTCTGCATGAAGTTTGAATGTTTTCCTGTGCTTGTTTGGGTTCTCTTTGGGTACTCTCGATTCCTCCCAAAGTACAGAAAACATACATGTTTTGTAATTAATCTCTCCAAACTGCCCCAAGTAAACCTGGAATGGACTGGCAAGGTGTCCAGGGTAACCTCCCCTAGCATCAACTGCAAGAATAAGCAGGTATAGACAATGGATGGATTAAATGATTTGCATTTAATTATTTGGCAGTATATTATCATATGGAACCAGGATATTTTACTCAAAACCCAATGATATTTTCTATACAACAATTTGAATTAATTTAAGCAAATGCATTGCAAATTATATTTATAATCAATATCAGAAACAGACTTGGTTAGTTGTGTTTGATTCAAACCCATATGGTGTTCTATCATGACCACACTAGCCCTTCACACTACCTCAGTAAAACAATAATCTGTGTTGGCTGACCTCTACAACTACTTCTGACAAGGTCACACAAGCCTAACTTAAATAGTACTGTACTATATCTTATCTCTCTGAAGTGGTGCTGCTTAATTATCTCTTCTTTGTTTATGTGCCCTTTTTCACTTATATCACTCACAGAATAACCTCCTGCTTTAAAGACCTTTTTAAGAATGACAAACACTACTCTGAAAGAGTCCTATTAACAGAATGCAAGGAGCCTGCAAAATGCAGGCAAGAAATATAACAAGTGAAAGGCTCATACTTCATGACAGTATCTAAATGATAATGCATGTAGTAAACTTGTCAGATGAAACAGTCTTTAAAAGACACAGAGGGTAATGTCCTTGGGAAACAGAAATAGCCAAAGTTGCAGAAGGAATGGATGGAATGGATGCCTAAAACTGAGTAGTTACCTGCTTAATTAAGAAGTTACAACTTGTTAAGTTAAAAAGTTAAAATATTTAAGTGGCGCCACATGAATCTGCTTTTGACTGCCTGCTCTTCGATAAACATGAAGCGCAGGCAACTTGTTAGTTTTAGTTCATAAATCTAACAAGTTTTAGTTTTGTTAACGAAAAGGTTAACAAAAGGTTATCAACTTGTTAACCTTTTAGTTAACAAGATGTAACAAAACTAGTTCACAACTTAAAATATTGTTTTTATACTCTTCTGGAAACTTTGAATGAAGAAGCGTAAAAAAGCCCCCACCCATTGTAAACCCACTATATAGATTGTTAGTTGGCTTAAAATCTGGTTTCAATTATGCAGCTGCTGGTACCATCTGAAATGTAAAGAACACATTCCTTTCAGTCTTTTATAGCTAGTTTTTCCTTTAAAAAGTATTATGTAATTGCAGGCAGCAAGAGAGACAATATGAAACACTGCATGAGGATATATTTCTACGATTAAAGGCTGGCGTTTATTACTCAGGGAACAGTTGTCATTTTAGAGGCACACCTTTAGCTAAAAGACTCATTAAAATTCACTGATCTGACTGGCGGCACCTCCTCCTGTCATCTCCAAACGCATCTCCTTGCTCATTTCCACTTCTGAAGGAATCCTACCTGCCTCATGGAAGCAATCCTTTTGTGTAAGGTGAGCATGGGTTGCTTGTCTGAGCATAATTCGAGGAAGTTATTTGACTTTGTGCCCCTGGGGTTTATTTTTACAAGCTTGAAACAATGATGTCAACTCATTCCAGTCATTTATTTTTCTCTACACATCCATTTAAATGCACAAGGATTGATTTGGGACACATTTTGCAGCTGATAAAGTGTGACTGCCCTATTATATGGTGAGGCCAGCCAGCATTAAAGCAGCAGGAAAATACGCACTGCTACACCTGATCTGACACCTGCATTATTTTTTTTAATCAAATGCTAAATGTTTTCTTTTTTTGATTATCGTGGTTTATCTGTTTTTAATTTTCCTACTTTTACGTTTTTACTTTCTACGCTCTAATCATATGTTTGATTTCTTTACCACCGGAACATGTAAATCACTTTGAATTGCCATGTGTTGAAAGCATGCTATACAAATGCCTTGCCTTGATCTAAGTTAAACAAGGAGGACATGAAGAAATCTATGAGCATTGGCCAATGGAATCTTCTCCATTCCATCCCAGGCTGCATCTGAAGAGCTCTTTAATCCTGAGGGGTTCTTTCAGAGAAGCAGTTTGTACATTTATAGAAGAAAAATTAAGACTTAGAATGAATGAATTAAAGGCAGGATACATGATTTCATTTTAAAACCCTTTTTTTAAACGGGTTTTAAAAAAAGTGCAAAAAATGCTCTTCATATACCATTGGTCAGTCCAGGATAAGAGGCTTGTAAGCAAAGCTTCCATGTTCCAGCACCTCCCCCTCTGCGCGTCCCCTTCGTGTGCATGCAACGCTCGTTATAGTCTGTAAACTGGAAGTGAGCTTGCGGTACCTTGTCGCGCCAACAGATAAATTGATTGCACCAACAGCAGTTGCTGAAGTGTTTGTTTGGTTAAGCATTTAGTTCTAAGTTAGTGCAGATTATCCATCCATCCATTTTCAGAACCGCTTATTCCTCTAGGGGTCGCAGGAGGGCTGGTGCCTATCTCCAGCTGTCAACGGGCAAGAAGTGGGGTACACCCTGGACAGGTCGCCAGTCCACCACATAGAGACAGACAGCCACCATGCACGCACACACCCACACCTAAGGACAATTTACAGTGACCAATTAACCTGACAGTCATGTTTTTTGGACTGTGGGAGGAAGAGTACCTGGAGGGAACTTACGCATGCACAGGGAGAACATGCAAACTCCATGCAGAAAGGCCGGGATACCAAACCACAACCTTCTTGCTGCAAGGCAGAAGTGCTAACCACTGCGCCACCGTGCAGCCTAATGCAGATTAGCTTTCCAGATTAGCTTGCCAAAAAAGGAGTGCTCCCACAATTGTATACCCTGCCTTTAATGATGAACAATGAAGAGTTAAGGAAGGAATATGATGGCATTGAACATTCCGTTGTTCCTTGAAGAACTATTTTTTCTTGTTAAACTTTGTTACTACTGTCTGGAGTATTTGAGGGAGAGAGAGAGAGTTTTAATCCCAAAGCCCCTACCAACTAGATGATGAAAACTTATTTTCTTGAGTGCTCCATTTTTTTTTTATCAGTACAGTAGATTAAAATATAAACTCAAGTAATGTTAAAAGTTATGTATGTTTTAGACCATCACCTTTGAATGTATTGTGGTTAAACATTGTTAGATTATGAAGTTATTTTTTTCAGCACTTAAAATTAAATATTCATTTCTTATAGACCTGGTTGGTTAGAGCTTGGTTCGCATTGCCGTCAATAAGTCGGGCTCGTTTCCAGTGAGACTGGTCTGTCGTGGTGAAGAGAGAGCTGAGTTAAAAGGCAAAGCTTTCCATTGACCGGTCGATCTACATTCCTACCCTCATCTATGGTCACGAACTCTGGGTGGTGACCGAAAGAACGAGATTATTGACAGTCAGCGAAATTAGTTTCATCTGTGGAATGGCTAGGCTCTACCTTAGAGATAGGGTGAGAAGCTCAGTCATCCAGAGGGGGCTCAGAGTAGAGCTGCTGCCCCTCCATATCAAGAGAAGCCAGTTGAGGTGGCTCGGGCATCTGGTCAAGATGTATTTTAGTGATATGGCAACTTTGAATTGAGAAATTTTAAAGCTTGTTGATGGACAATGCAGTGTAAACTACAATGAAGCTACCCAGAGAACTCTCTGCAGACCACCCTCTATGATGTTCCACTTGTAAACCAGGAAAGACCAGCCACAGGTCTTAGTCGCAGCTCCTCATCCCAATCTCTGATTTTTCTTCAGTAGATCCAGCACATCTGCTAGATAGTTCGTGTTTATGTGATTAAAGTTTAAAGAAGGGTCCAGGAAACATTTATTCAAGTTCATCCTGTATGTAAAAAATATCAAAAGAACCACACAATTTTTCCTTATCTAATTATTTTTGTGTCCTTTATTTATTTTTTGTTACTTTTTTTTAAAATTCATTTGACATTTTCAAATGGTTCCAGCTTTGCTTGATTTCCATGTTAAAACCAATTGTTAATAATAAACTGTCAATAAATTAGTTATTTAACTTTATTTCTTAAACACCTTTCATACAGTGAAATGCAGCTCAAAGTGTTTTACAAAATAAAAATGAAAAATTAGCCCCACATATACTCCCCGCCCACCCCCCTATAGACACACACAAGTTTAACATTCGTACCCCCCTCCCCCCCAGTCATAACCCCATGTACGCTCCGGCGCAACATGAAAATGACAGTAAAATAGACAATAAAATGGGCGAGTAGTTAATGAGAATCACAAGTTATTTCAGTTAGTTTATTCATATCAAACATAAAACTAAACAACAAATGTGACAAGAACAAAAACAAAATCGTTTTTCCATCCTGTCTACCCTTTCTCATCAGCCTCTTTTTGCTGTCTCATGTCTGATACAGAAGAGATCAAGAAAGAGAGACCACAAAAAGAAGCAGGAAAAACCTCGTAGGAAATGTACATTAACTTGAGCAGTTAAATATTATATATCTATCACACATTTGCATGGAATATATATATATATATATATATATATATATATAAAAAAAAATTTAATCAGGTGTTTTGGTTTTGGCCTGCAAGAAGGTGACGGTTCCATGCAGGCTAATATTCTCAGAAATTTTACAAAAACCAGGTACAGAAAACAACCAAAGAGGGGAAACAGGCTACTGTGTTAATCTTTAAAAGCAAGAGTAGTTTTTATGACAGAACACGGGAGGAACTACAGTATACTGAGATAACAGGTTCTGTGGTGTTTGAAGATTAAATCTGCACTATAAGCACAAGGTATAACTGGATTAATTCTACCTCCATGCTGCAGTGGGCAAATTCTTTGCCTCAGTGAGGAGGTGAGACTTTCTTCTTTAAGAAGTCTTTTATCTTTTGCCCCTAAAACATATGACAAAAAGTTTAATTAGCAAAAATCAAAATTAGCTTAAATTAGGTATTAATATATGAAGGCAAGGCAAGTTTATTTGTAGAGCACAATTCATACACAAGGCCATTCAAAGGGCTTCACAGCTGCATAAATTAAGAAAACAGATAAACAGGAAAAAAAACAAAAAAACAAAATCAACTTAAAAAATAATTAATTACAATAAAAAGCAAGAGTGCAGATAAAATAATTTCAATTGTCATATGCACGGGTAAAAATAACTGTTTTCAGCCTTGATTGTTAAAGTTTAGGCTTGTCTCACCTCCCCTTGAAGACTGTTCCAGTTTTTAGTGCCTAAAACTGAAATGCAGCCTCACCGTGTTTATTGTTGACTCTGGGAACCACCAGGAGATCCCTCCCTGAAGTTCTCAGGGTCCGAGATAGTTCATGTGTCTCTAACATGTCAGAGATGTACTTTGGTGCCAAACCATGAAAAGTCTTGTACACAAGCAGAACTGTTTTAAATTCTATTCTCTGAGCGACAGGACGCCAGTGCAGGGGCCAGGGCACTGGACTAATATGGTCGTATTTCCTGGTTCTTGTCAGGACTCGAGCAGCAACGTTCTGGATGTACTGCAGCTGTCTAACAGCTCGTTTAGAGAGGCCAGTGAGCAGGCCATTACAGTAGTCTAACCTGCCCTAGACAAATGCATGGATAAGTCTCTCTAAGTCTGGTTTCGACACTATTCCTCTGATCTTAGCAATGTTTTTTTAGATAGTAGAAAGCTGTTGATGTTATTGCTTTGATGTGGCTGTTTAAGTTCAGGTCCGAGTCCATGATTACCCCTAGATTTCTAACCTGATTTTTTGGTTGAAGAAAAAGAGACTCAAGATGACTGATAACACTTTCTCTTTGTGTCTGTGGGCCAAAAACAATGATCTCAGTTTTGTCTGAGTTTAACTGGAGAAAGTTGTTTTGCATCCACAAACTGATCTGTTCAATACAGTGACAGAGTGTTTCTATAGGCCCATGTTCACCTGCCGTCAGTGACACGTAGATCTGAGTGTCATCTGCGTAGTTATGGTAAGATATATTATTACTGTTAATTAGCTGACCCAATGGAAGCATGTACAAGTTGAATAAAAGTGGTCCCAAGATTGACACCTGGGGAACTCCACAGGTCATGGGAATTTTGTCTGAGACGCAGTTGCCAATTTCGACAAAGTACGTCCTGTCCTCGAGATAGGACTTGAACCAGTTTAGAGCAGGAGCAGAGATTCCCACCCAGTTTTCTAACCTGTGAAGTAAGATCCCATGGTTCACTGTGTCAAAGGCAGCGCTCAGGTCCAGCAGGACTAAAACTGAGACTTTGCCTGAGTTGGTGTTTATGCGGATATCATTTGTCACCTTGATCTCAATGCTGTGGTGGGGCCTAAAGCCTGACTGGAGGTATCAAACACATTGTTAGACAGGAGAAAGTAAGTTAGCTGTTGATATACTACTTTTTCTAAGACTTTTCCTAAGAATGGTAGGTTTGATATGGGCCGGTAGTTGCTCAGTACTGTGGCATCAAGGCTGCTCTTCTTTTGAAGAGGCTTAAAGACCGCAGTTTTTAAGGCAATTGGGAATATTCTAGTCTCAAGTGAGATGTTAACTATCTGACGAAGTTGTGATAACAAGCTAGTCAGCACAGACTTTAGAAATTGAGTGGGTAATTCATCAAGTCAGCATGTCCATGAACTCAGACCAGAGATAACCTCTTCGATTGTTTTGTCACTGACAGGTGTAAAATGTGTAAGCTCAAGGTGTTTATCTGGAAACAGTTTAGCTATTTGTTTTGTGGTAATGATGGCATTTTTAATGCTTTGGACTTTGTAATTAAAAAATATTGCAAACTCATTGCACTTAGATGTAGAAATTAGTTCTAAGGGCAGTGAAACTTGAGGATTAGTTAATCTGTTCACTATGGCAAACAGAACACGAGAATTGTTTTTGCAGTTTGCGATTATTTCAGAGAAATACTTCTCCCTTGCGCCACGTAAAATCTGGTTAAACACACAAAGCACTTCTTTGTAAACCTCATAATGAACCTGGAGCTTTGACTTGCAACATTTCCGTTCGGCTTTCCGGCACTCCCTTTTTTGTGCCCTGAACAAAACTTCATTTATCCAAGGTGCCTTTTGATTACCCGGGCTTTCCACTGAATGTGTCAGCAGCATGTTACAGGAGCAGCATGTTTTACTCGCGTATTCTGCTGCTTGTCCCTTTCCACGGGGGGCGTCAGCAGCACATAGCAGCATGGAAGCAATTGTCACCAAGAGAGCCCAAAATCCTGCGATATCAGCAAAATCACACGTGGTATCGTCATTAAACGCAACAACAAGCAGGAAAAAGACAACAACATGGCTCCAAAAGGTCTATGTTTTATGTTCTGTCCATGTTACATGCGCTAATAAGTTTATGTTATGTCAGGGAATATACAAAATCCCTCGAAGTGCAAAAGAATAATGTTAGTGGCGATCCGAGGTAGTGTAGACCCTCCCGCGACCTACCGACTTCTCATGGGGCCACACAGGTTGTAAAGTAAACCTACCGGAAAGAAGCACCTTTGTTTTATTTTGAAAATTTTCGGATGCCGAGCTGTCTGACTTCCTGTCTTCCCCCATCCAAAATGTCCAAATTTACACGTTTCACAGGTGTACAAGTTTTCAAAGTGGTTGGGAAATCTCATAGGGGACTCTGGAGACACGAACGATCCTGAAAAGTCTCTGGAAGGTGTAGATGTAGCACTCGGGTTCCAGGACGGTGGTGGAATAGATGAGAGTGGTCCTGTGATTGAATTATTTAATGTTGATGCAGGTGCTGCAGCTGAGTTTTTCCCCGGAGATTCAGATGCAGGTGGTGCTGCTACTGTGGCTGAATCATTTCCTGTTGATGCAGAGGGTGCTGAGTTTTTCCCCAGAAATACACGTGGTGCTGCAGGTGAGTTTTTTCCCTGTGATGCAGCGGCAGGTAATGCAGCTGCTGCCGGGTCCATTACTTTTGGTGCAGATGGTGGCTCTGTGGCTGAATCCTTTGCTGTTGATGCTATAGATGCTAATGACATTGCTCCAACTGAATCTTTTGTCGGGGATGCAGGCCAAGCCCTTGCTGGCGAGCCTCAAGCTCTTATCTCTGCTCTCTAGAAGATGGAGGAGGTTATCTGTCAGTCGTCTCACTCCACCTTTGCTCAAATGTGGGCCGTTTGCTTTAAACAGATCATCGCGTTGCCAGAACAGATTAAAGTTCTCTATAAAATACAGTCCTCTTGACTCACATACTTTGGACAACCATGTATTCAATTGAAACAGCTGTGAGAATTTGTTTATCCTCCGATTGATGTTTGGTATAGGTCCACTGATAAGAATTTTTATTCCCTCTTTGTCCAGACAATCAACTCTCTCAAAAAGTTTATTAAAGTTTTCTTTCAAGATTTCAGACTGTTTATTTCTTATGTCCACTGCACCAACATGTATTACCATTTGTTTAATCCCAGGGTTATTTGTAATTTCCTTGTTTAGAACATGTTTGATGTCAGAAACTGTGGCACTGGGATAGCTGCTTGTAACAATTCTGTCCATGTTTATATTAGATATGGCTCCGTCTCCAAGCACCAGGATATCTCTGTCCTTGACACTTTCCACAGGTTTTCCTCTCCATCTTTGTTTTGACTTCTTGTTCTCTATTTCTCTCTGATTCTCTTTGCTCATTATTATCAGCTTCTGAGAGAGGTACATATCTGTTTGTTAACTTTATTCCATGCCCATTCTTACCAGCATGTTGTTTTTGCTTTTGTCTAGTACCAAGTTGTCTGTTAAGTTTTGGGAAAGTTATGGTATCATCTAGCTTTAGGTTGCAAGCATCAGTTTTTCTAGTCTTCTTACCGGATTCAATTGGGAGCGTGTCATGAAGTCCTTTTTCTGTCTCCAAGGCACAAATTTTGTCAAGGAGTAAGCGTATTTTTCTTGTTGATATATCCGACAGTTTTCACAAGGCAATGTTTGTGTTACTCCCTCAGCCATGTTGAAAAGACTGTTGCCGCTGGCTCGTCAGATGAGTTGTAAAAAAGGCCTAAACGTAATTAAAAAGCCTGGGTTTACTTAAAAGAAGAGAATAAAATCATATCCAAGGCATGTCAAAAAAAAATTAT
Organism: Apricaphanius iberus; assembly: GCA_028564705.1. Lineage (NCBI taxonomy): Eukaryota > Metazoa > Chordata > Actinopteri > Cyprinodontiformes > Aphaniidae > Apricaphanius > Apricaphanius iberus. The sequence continues at coordinate 228,856 of JAPXFQ010001693.1, read as the reverse complement.
GATTAAAAATGATTAGAAATTGATTAAAATTGACTAAAGAGGGAAGCAGTAGTTTAGCTTTGATTCAGGCAAAGTTATCAATCTTAAATTGTATACCACAGTGGACAAAAGTCAGTTATACTTTCTGGACAGCACCCTCCTCCTATCTGAATTTGCGGCCTTTGCAATACAGACCTAATGTCGATGACTCATAGCAATCTACTGGGATTCCTTACATAGAAAACTTTTAACTGATTGGAATGGCTGTGTAATTGTATTGAAACGACTTTTGTTGTAAAGTGCCTTGAGATGACATTTGTTGTGAATTGGCGCTATATAAATAAAACTGAATTGAATTGAATATTTTAGCAAGCCTAAAATAACTTTATTATAATATTTTAGCACTTCCAAAAGTGCACAGCTAAATACATACGTAAACACACTTAACTTACCGTCATTCCAGGGGTTGACGCAGAGGAAGAAGCCATCTGAAGAGCTGCCATGACAGATTTTGCCTGCTCGGAGAGACCCGGGAGGCAGCGGCCATCTTGCTTCAGTTATGCCTGAGTCACCTGGGGGCGTGGTTTGTAGCGGCTGTGGTGGCTGCAGTTGAAATAGTGTGAATGTAATCACGTTTGGTTGCGAGCGGTGCAGGGCCTTACCTTCCTCTCGCCATGATTGGATAGAAATTCCAGAAACATCATTTGTTGGTCAAAATCAGGAAGCCACTCATTGGCTCTTCTAGGCAAGCAAGATATAGTAAAAAAGGATGTGTAACTTACAATTTGAAACTTTTAACTTGAAACCTATATTTTAAAAATGTGTGCAAGTTAGAAAAAACACAAGTTAAAAGTACATTTTTTTTTGGTAAAGGTACAGAACTTTAGTTAAAAGTACAGAACATACGCACATACATTCACATACATCTTTTCCTGTAATGTCTTTTTCCAGTTTTTAGGCTTTGCCCCTGTGGATACTGCTTCAAGGAAAAGAGTGGTGTCCTCTTCTTCCAGAAGAGCACCCACTGTTCCGGACTTCCAAATGACTGCAAAAAGTCCTTTCTTTCAATGTTTTCTGCACTCTGCTTCTCGTGCAGCACAGATGTTTGTAGAGTGTGCAGGTGCTTTACTGTGAGGTCCACATTTGTGTCCGTTTTTGTTACTCTTTTGGGCTCTTATTGTCAAATGTCTTTCCTGCCTGGTTGGATCGGCTGCCAAATGGTTGTGATATACACACGTCGTCCGCGTTGCAAAGTAGCATTTTTCCGATGGCTAAATATCTTAGTGTTGCTAAACATTTAATTTCTGGACTGATCGGGTTGCTACGTCTAGTTGGAGACGTGATTGCATCCTGCACCACTTCTGCAATAAACGATTTAGTCGTATCGTTTGGTTAATTCTGAATCATCCAGAGTGTCCAACACATTGCGTCTGGCTGCAGCCATTTTGGGAGTCTTTGTGAATAGGTCTGACTCTGTGTCCACACCGAACGCGATAGGAGCGACTAAAAAGCGCGACACACGCCTAGCTGTTCACGTGCACAATCGCACCTTGAAGCATGTACAAAGCGAACTGGACGCGCTTCAAATATGGTATTTTCACGCGCGAACTGGCCTTCAGGAGAGTTGGGGCCAGAGTGCAGCTGCTGATGGATCATGGACCGAGCTGATGGAGGACTGCGTGTTTGGCCCAGACTTCAGCAGAGCAGGGGCTAGAGTGGTGCGGGAGCTGCTACCAGGAAACCAGGTGAGGCTGTTTCAAGGCTGACTTCTATTCCGAGAGGTGCTTTTACAGCAACAACGGCTCTTTTAAGAGCCACCCACAAACTTCTTAAGAGCATTCCTGTCTAAATAGTTTAACCTATTTATATTTTTTTTTCCTGTCTCTGTTTTGAAAACTGCTTGTGTCTTTTAGCTCGGGGTGATTGGCCACGATGTTTATCAGTATTTCCTCCATGTCCTGCTGAGGCTGTGACTCCATGACAGTCACAGAATCACTGAAACTCTGTCCCCTGATTGGTTGTCACGGCGCGATTTGATGCTGGAGTTCAGATTTTTCCAACTCGAGCGGTAGATGCCATGAACGTGAATGCACAAAATGCACCACATTAAATGCAGCGCGCATTTTCCATCGCATTAGTAGCGTGACTTGTTTGCACAAATCAGGCAGAAAAGTTATTTGGCGATGCAAATCTGCTTCTGAAGTGTCGCGGGACCCAAGTCGCGTTTCATCGCGTTCCTCCATTGATTTTACATGTAAACCTGAAGCTCTAGTCGCTCATATCGCGTCCGATGTGGACACAGAGTTAGGGAGTTAGGAGTCCTCTTGACTTCTTTTAAGGACTCCCAGACTTAGGAGCTACTTTTAGGCCTAAAATTGGTTATGAATTACATTTATCTTAAAAAACTAGGAGTCCTAAATTTAAGAGTAACACGCCCACATTTTTTAAGAGTTACTCCTAAATTCGTCAGTTAGGACCTACTTTAAGCCCTAAGATTCTTTGTGAATACGACCCCAGATGTCTGAGATTGCTGAGGAGGAGTGTTCTCTTTTTTCGCCTGTATTTCAAAATCAGTCTTCATCAGATGATGAATCTAAGACATCAATGCCAAACAAAACCTCTGTTTTCATCCCCCTGTAGTTCAGCTGACTTCCATGTGCCCCTTTTCAACTAGGGCCTGTACGGTATGGAACGAGTCACTTTAGAATGGTTCTGGTGTGTTTCCATTAGCTGTGTCAACCACTTTTTTTGGAGCTCATCTGCCTGTCCACCCTCGCTCACTATCCAGCTCAGAACACATCCAACTCTTCCCCCCAGGATCTTCTCACCGATCTCCCAAGTAAGAACAGAATTTTTTTCCTCAACCTCTAAGATTTTCTCATTGCATTACCTTCGCTCATCTCTCTACTCCACCCCTCCAGTGGTAGTTCCAGCAACTTACCCCTCCAGTACTGATCTGCAGTTTAATTTGAGGGGGTCAGATTGGAGCAGAAGATCAAATCCAGGGTGTGACTTTTAATATAATTTAGCATACTGATAAAAACCCAAAACCGAGAAATCTTTGGTGATGGGGAGAGCAGTATTGTCCATATGTATGTTAAAATTTCAGAGTAAAATTACGTAAGAAGAGAGAGTGGAGAGATGGGTGAGGAGGGCAGAACATTTTTTTTAAACTTAGTGTTGGATTTGGGAGGACGGTATATTGAGGCAACGATTGTGGGAATGGGACTGAATATTTGGCAGGCAAGGCACTGCAGAGTGGTGAGAGGAGGAAGAGACACTGGGATGGCCTTCCAGTTCTCTGGATGAAGTATTGCGAGACCACCACTGCGACCTTATCCGAAAGGTTTGCAGAGTTAAACAAACCTGGCTGGAGTGCAGTCATTCAGCTGCAGAAATCACCAGGCTGCTGCCAAGTCTCGGTTTAACAAAGAGAGTCTAGCTTACTGTCGTGATAATGTCTTGGAGGAGATGTCAACTGCCTGTGAAGGAGCGGCTATTGAGAAGACCAAAGTTACTGTGCTGTTGTCACTGGCGACGGGAGTGTTAGCTGAACTAGCAAGTCGGGCTAGCACACTGGAATCACAGACCAGCTGGTATTTCTGGGATGCGGCAGCGCCAGGGAGGGTCTTCGGGGGTCTCAAAAACCTCCCAAAAAAAACCTCGACCCCCCATTTCACCCCCAACCCATGGGAAAACGGTCGTGGGGTACGCGTGTGACCTGTCGCCCGCACTTGTTGTGCAAAAGTTAATTGATCTTAGTAATCAATGTAAAAGATGAAAAAAAAAACAATATAGACTCATTAGAAGCAAAGTGAGATATATCAAGCCAGTATTGGTTATAATTTTGTTGATCATGGCTTAGAGTATGGAAATCACAAATTCAAAATCTCATAAAATTAGAATATTACATGAAATAAGTCAAGCATACATACTCAGTATGTAGTTTGTTCGGACCTCTTTTGCATTACTTACTGCCTCAATGCGGTGTGGCATGAATGCTATCAGCCTGTAGCTTTGCTGGGGTATTATGGAAGACCAGGATGATGGTGTTTACTGGTAATAGCTGATTAGAGCATGACACTTTGACCTAAAATATTGAACCTTTTACAATATTCTTGTTTTACGAGATTTTGAATTTGAGATTTTAATAGGTTGTAAGACATAATCATAAGTATAACATATAAAGGCTTGAAATATCTCGCTTTGCATGTGATGGGTCTTTATCATCTTTTAGTTTCACCTTAAGTTCATTTAATGAAAAAAAGGAACTTTTGCACAATATTAAAATTTTTCAAGTGTCACCTGTAAATTAGTTTGGTAGCCAGTACAAAACGTTTATTCTGAAGAGTTCATCTGTCATGATTGTTTTTTTTGACAGAAGGAGGATATTCTTTTGGAGCCATCTAGATGGTAGTTCTGTCGTGATCCCTGATGGATATACCTTTTTTATGAAGCTGGAGGGTGATGCAGGGCAAGAGGCACAGAGCTGTGGGAATCCTGCCTGTCGAAAATGGAGGTTGAGAAGCAAAAAAGAGAAAAAAATGGTGAGCAGTGGCAGTAAGACGTGCCAGTGTTCACTCAAACCCTATTATAAGGCTAAATATTGACATGATTTTAGTCTCACAACACACTTTACAGATTTTTAGTAAACAGAAACAGTGTAGGAGTTGTGCTGCACTTAGTCAATCAGAAGACAGAACCTTGAATGAAATTAATGTTAATGACCAAGACCCTAGATCTTGTCGTGTCTCCCAACCCACTTCTACTCTGAACTGGAACAAACTGGAAAAGGAGAGTGAAGAGATTTTTTTTTTCACAGAAACCGACTCAGATGGCATTCTTTCATACCAGAGAACAATTTTAACAAAAACAAAATTAAGAAAAACACCAGTAAATTAGACCTTTAATATGTTTCTGATGTGTTTTCTGTTTTTTTATCAATCATTTTATTTATTCCTTAATCACCCTAAGCAACTTGAATTGTCTTGTTGCTGAAAGTGTGCTATACAACAAAATTGGTCTTGCCCTGCCTTTTGTTCACCAGAATTCTCTAACAAACCTGAGTCCCCATTAGAACAGTAATACCCATCCTTACATTAAATCCAAAATAAGTGGAAACTACAGACTTTAAAGATTTTATTGTTCCACTTTCTGGTTACGTACAATACTTTATGTCACAACAACAAATGGGAAAGAAAAAAATGCTGACTATTTTTTAGCTTTTTTTGCTTTGGGGTAAGAGATAAAATGAATAAACACCTACATCAGAGAGGAGTTGGAGGACAGTGTTTATATCAGCATTTCTGCAATAATCAGACACATTTAGAATACCAGAAAGTCTCAATGTGTCTTTCTGCCTGATATTGAAAAAGCTGGTGAGGGTTGTCAGAAACTGTGGGAGGTTCTGCAAAGCTTTGCATTATTTGAGGTATGGGTCAAGTAGAGTTCAGTATTGTGCAGTTTGATCCAGCAGGATAAATACACACTAATAAGTGAGTCCAAAATTCAGCTTCTTGGGAGTAAATTGCCCACAGCGCCTTAAACCACTACATAAACACACACACACAAACCCACACACATACAAATGATGAGCTTATCTTGACTGAATGCAGCCTAATTATTTGTTTGCTAAGACTGTAGATATGTATAGGGAGCAAATAAGCCCAAGACACTGTAAATCCTTTTTTGTGTGACACCAAGGGCCAGTTTGTATCCAGCCATGTGTTTCCACTCCTGCTCGGTCAAGTTATTATCTGACTGAAGTGAAACTAAATCAGAAGGAGCTCCTTTGTGTCAGCCTTTTAGCAGCATGCCATCTACAAGGATGGGGGACATTTGTATTCAGCAAGCTTTTTGCATTTTGGCAAGCTGCTTCATTTAATCAACCCGTAAAAGCCAAATCAAATCCCTCTCTTGTTCTGATTAGTAAAAGCCTAGCCTAATAAAAAGAAAATGAATCGTATACCACTAATTTAGATGTTAGCTCTCTACACAGAATCATATACTTCGCAAGGTCAGTTTCATCACTTTATAAAGCTAGAAAATGTGTTGGGTTTAACAGGTTTCCCTGAGGATCCAAGTCTAAGAGGATCATTAGCTGTGAGTGCCTCCAGACCTTAATAATACCATTTTGTTAACAGATGATATTCCCGAGTTCTCTAAAGTCAGTTGAAAATTAAAACATTGAATAGTTTTGTACCTGTCACGCCGATAACAAAATTGATCAACTTTAGTTTTAGTTGCCATTGTGGAGATGGAAAAATAGAACTTGTTTATCCACCACTGTCTAGTGATGGTCAGACTCACATTATAGTGGATATATTTTAAACACTTAGATAAAGTAATCTATTGGTACAAGAATTTAAGAATACTGTCTCAATAAGATACCATGTTAAAGGTTGAATATGGAACATTTTTCTTAGAAGCTCTTTAAAAAAGAAATACTACAACTGGGAGTTTAGAGGTGTGCAGAATGAAAGTGTACCCTTTCATTTAAACGTTATATTTTACCTATCATTTAAAAAGTTTACTGTTTGCGACCTTGACGTGTTCCAGCAAACAGCAGCGCTATTGCCGGTTGCCAAATACTTTTGTAAACAACTGCCTGGAGCAACGAGGTATGTACTGTGAAAATGGAGCACTCTGTAAGTTTAGCTGCTGTGTCTAAGCCCCATAGATTTCATTATCTTTCTCAGAAGAGGAGCGACCTTACAATATCTAAAACCAGAGTTAGTTTAGGTGAAGCCTACAAGAGATGGACACAAATTAAAAACTTTCACAGCATCAAACATACACGGAAATGGCAAAGTTTCTCATGGAGAAAGGTAAGAAAGCTTGCTAATGGCTGAAGTTAGCTGTCAGTAAAACAGCTTTGCCATACTTGTGTATGTGACGTTGATCCAAGATATAAGAGCACTGACCTTCACCTCCAACCTCCACAGCAAGTAAAATTCTCCGGCTCGGTCCCGTATAGGAGACTCATTTTCACAGCTGCGGTGAGTGGCTATTATAAAGACTGTTCTAGCTAGCTTTCTGTATTGACATAGGTCTCTGACCATACACCTCAATCTAATACGCATGCTGTGAAACTGGCGGACGTTTATGTATATTCTAAAGTAAAAATTATGACTTTTATAGAGGACATCACAAAGAGGAGTGGAGGATACCACTCAACTATCGAAATAAGATGCAGAGGAGAGAGGTACAAAAAGTTACTGTTGCCTTTGACCCATATTTTGTTATAATTGTTTTTCGTTTAGTATTTTAAATAGTCCTTACCCTGTAAGATATGTCGCTGGACATGATGCTGGCTGGTTACAAACTGGCATCCAGACAGCGTTTTGTTATTGCAACTTAAACCCTTAATACACTAGATGTCGCTTTGGTGCCCATGTTCCATATTCAACCTTTAATTATGTAAGATTGGCAGAGCAGATAGAGTGTTCTGAATGTGGTCATTGTTTTGAGCAAGGTGTATGGCCCTGGGGGATATTTATGGGATCAACTAAAGGATTCTAAGACACATGTATGGGTTAGCAGATGAGCAAAGTCCTCCTTAAACTTTTTGTGAACTTTTCAAGTAATGCAATCCTCATTTGAAAGGATCTGCATTTCATCACAACTTTGTTGGTTGAAGAAAAGACCTCCCATTATGTTAATGTATCATGAATGCATATTGTCTTACAAACCTGTGAGGACCAAATGGAATGATGTCTGTAGAAATGTGATATCTGCCCCACATTGGGCGTTTACCCTTCTTCAACAAAGAATACAAAAAGATATGTTTTGCTATGTGAAAATCAGTTCAATGATCATCTTACTCCTTTGTTTGTCTTGTCTGGAATAAATATTTCAATTCTGAGCAAATCACTGCCTTTCCTAGTTTCCTAACTTCCTTTTTATAAACAGTTAGATAGCTTCAGAGTGAATTAAAATAGAAGAAAAAGTGTACAATGTCAACCACGACAACATTCATATTTAAATCATAGTTGCTGATAGAAAATAAAGCTCCAAGGATTCCGGTAATGTGAATACACATGTACAGTGCCCATTAACAGTATGCACCTCTGTCAATACGTTACCTTTTTATTGTTTTTACAAATCAACATGATCAACAAAGGCGTCCAGAGTTTCACAGAGCGCAGGAGCCGCAGGCGGACCAGCGCAGGGCCGATCACCCACCAAGAGAGGAAGAGATGGAAGCCCCAGGGGAACACCCACCAGCCGCAATGCTAGGGCCCGAGAGATCGCAGGGACGAGCCCACGGGCTCCGCCGGAAACCGGCTATGCCAGGGCGTGCCCGGCACAGGACCCGTAGGCCACGGGGATCAGGGGCACCCCGCCCCCCAGCAGGGCCCCGACCAGGGACCAACCCTTTAAAGTGAGTGATCTAATTCAGAAGAGCTCCAGTCAATTGGTGTTGTAGTCTCAAAATAAAAGGAATGGAGATCACCTGAATATAGTGAATGTGTCTTCAGTGAATGTAGTATAAAGACACCTGTGTCTGGAAGGTCTAGTCACTGGTTCATCAGTTGGCCTGGTTACTATTAGAGCAAGAAGACCAAAAAGAAAAGGTTCTTCAAAAGTAAAAATCAGGTGATAAAAAAACCCATCTGTAAGGCACTGAACATCATCTGACTTACGTTAAAACCATCATGAAGAAACAGAAGGAATATGGCCCATGTGTAAATTTGCCTGGATCAGGTTGTCCATTCAAACTAAGTGACTGTGCAAGAAGGTTACTAATGAGACCATCAGGACACCTACTATATAAATAAACTGGAGTTAAAAGCTTCAGCAGTTGAGATGGAGAAACTCTACATATAACATCTGTTACGCTGGTTCTTCACTAGTCAAATATTTATCGGAGGCAAACATTCAGTGGTTTCGGATGCAGCCTATGTGTACCTGTTGTTTCCTAATTTTAAGGAAGCCACTCCTTCATTGTAGACATAAACCAGCTGTGTTAACACACAGCACGGATGAAGTACTGGCAAGCAGGTTACTAAGAGTGTTGGAAACCTAACAAAACTAAAGGAAAAGCCTTTGTGAAAGGATTGAAGGAGGAAAAAAGATTCCCTGTTTTTTAAGCATACAGCCATCGAGGTATTTATTTCTTCATTTAGTTTTTAAATTTGCCCGTAGCAACACAGGCCATGAAAAACTAGGTAAGAAAGTAAGATTAGTCGAACTTGTTCTAGAACTTTAGGATTACTTACTCTCTATCTATGATTATTAAACTCTAGTGTCCTTTCACTTCAGTGATATATCGTTCAGATCAGTCATATTTAAGAGAAAAAAAAAGACAGCCCTGGAGCTATTACAGCTCAGCACATCTCTGGCATGGTGGCTGATTAGTGGGGATATGAAAAACTCCCACTCTATCTGGAGTTTATTTATTTTCCGTTGAGTTTAAGGAGAAGCATTCTTCTTGTTTTAAGTAAATGGTGTAATTTTTTAAATATCTTTCCTACCCAATGGAGTATTTTGTTTTAAACAATCCTCCTCTTGTTATGAAATAATGAGCCCCAAAGTGACTATATGTACACCATATATCTGCAGCTTAAAGGTTACATGCTCAATATTACTATTTTAAAGTACTGCATGCTGGTAGTTAGGTCCAAGGCATTTTGAACAGCGAAACACTAAAGTGACAGCTTCCAGTTTGGGTTGGGCGATGTCCACCAAATTGAGAGATAACGATGTTGACAGTAAAACATCGTGATGGACGATGACATCGTTTGGGGGGGGGGGGGGGGGGGGGGTGGGGGGGGTTGGTTACTCTTTTTTTTCATTTATCTCTTCACACCAGCCTAAAAAGTACTTCAAACAACGCAAAAAAAAAACTTTTTTAAACTGTACTTTAGTTACTTTACTACACTTACACAAGCAGATTTAAAATCCATACTCACACTTTTATGTGCGCGTGAATTTCGGCATCATGCCGGAACTTTTCAGAGCTTTAAACTGAAAAACGGACAGAATTCCTTTATCTTGTAAAAAATATGACTAAGTTATAGCATACTTAATAAACTCACACCAGGTGATTCTCCTTCCAGGTTAATGTCTTAATATAAATTCTTCCAATCGAGCATACACCACTACATCAGCTGACAGGTGAACAGCTGATCTCCTTTGAAGCTTTCATTCCCCATTTCAGACAAAAGCAGATGGAAAACAAAGGGCAGACACCGACATCCGCGCAGCCTTGACTCATAGTGCCCATAGTGCAACGTTTGTGGCCATCTTTGCTCGTTTCTCAAAACAGATGAAACGGTAATTATCTGCCTCGCTCTGACTGTCTGCCGCCGGAGACTTGTTAGAGCTGTAATCGGGCCTTAAAAGTTAGCCCCGAACCGACCTGAACCAGAGAGAGTTCAAGAGTATATTTGGATTGGCAGCTTATTATAGCGCAAAGCTATTAAACCCCACTTTTCCCGCTAGAATAGTGCATTTATTCTTCAGCATTTTCTGTGAGTTTATCTGAGAGGAGTGGATCTTTACCATCATGACATGCCGTGTGCCGGTAAGATCTTGACAGGTAGATTGGGAATAATGCAGCGCTTTAATATAAATTATCACGCTAAAGAGGTGGACGGGTTGGGGTAAAGATATTCAGCTCTAGTGCGCAGCAATCGCTCATGGTTTCTGCGCTCCTTGTCCTGAATCATCCAGATGAATTTTTTTTTTTCTTTTTTTGGAGCTTCACAGAGGGAATCAAATGCAAACAAAACACACCAAATCCACACACTCAAACCACACAAAATAAATAAAAAAATATATACAAATATTTTCCACTGTGCTACACTCATTAGTTGGTTATATTCTCAATGTTTACAGAGCGGTCCATGCAAAGGTTTTAGTTAAACTATAGAAGAGACTAAAGGATTAGTGCATGTCTGACAGGGTGGGGGGCGTGGCATCACGATGGTGGCTTTCCATCGTAATGTTGGTCAACCATCATGATGGAGGATGACATCGTTCATCGGTACAACCCTACTTTCCAGTTAATCTAAACATTCTTTTTTCCCTCTAATAGTGGATACATTTCTAAAACACAAACCATCTGCCTCCTTTTCATCCTTTTAAAATCATTGGTTTACTAGGCCACTCATCAACAAAGACAAAGCAGCATCACAATCGTAGATTTTTAAATGAAAACCATTTCTGGAGATGATGAAACACTAATCCTCACGCTTACTTTTTAAAATATGTCTGTTATAATATGTTCCAAAATTTTATAAATGTATAGAATTGGCTAATAAAAAAACAAAGACAGACTGTTCAGAGAAGCACTAACACAACTATAAATATAAGACACAATACAATGCATACAGCCTGTGAATATTCTCATTCATCCATGTCATGGTTTTCTCAAGGAAATTTCAATTTAACGCAACTGGACATGGTAATTTGACCAGATTACCAAATCCAGTTGCGTTCGATTGAAATTACCTTGGGATAATGCATACAATACTTCCTCATCCCTGACCAATATTACATTATTTACTTTAACTCAAATATAATATAATATAGTATAATAGAATAGTCCTTTAATTGTCCCACAAGGGGAAATTTCGTCATAACAGTAGCAAAAAAACAGATGTACAAAAAGAACAGGATGCAGAGTAGTAACACACGCAATTTTTAGAGAAGAAAAAATATTTAAATCATGTACTATAGTTAAATAACAGAATACTGTACAGTTATTAAAGTAATTAGAATATTTAGAAAGTTAGAAAAGTACAGATTGTGCATTGAAAATAAGCGTATAATTTTTCTATAAATTGGTATACATAATCTGTGAAAAATAATGTGCAAGTTATAACAGTAGTGGTGTGGTTGATTAGTGCAATTGACTGCACTGATGTAAACATCTACAGTATGTTTGTTGGGAGAAGTTTTGACTGTACAATCTGACAGCTGCAGGGAGGAAGGACCTGCGGAAATGCTCCTTCATGCATCTAGGATGCAGCAGTCAGTCACTGAAGGAGCTCTGCAGTTTAGCAACATTTACATGCATGGGATGGGAGACTCTCTCCATCAAAGATGTTATTTTAACTAGTGTCCTTCTGTCTCCCACCACCTGCACTGGATCCATGGTGCATCTTAGAACAGATCTGGCCTTCCTGATGAGTTTATACAACCTCTTCCTATCAGGTCTCGATAAACTGGTACTCCAACATACAACACTGTAAAAAATTATGGAAGCCACCACAGAGTCAAATAAGGTCTTTAACAGCACTCCTTGGACTCCAATTGTTCTGTTGAAACTTGCTTTCCCTCTTTAAAATTTCTTGCTGGCTCTAAACCTGACGTGAGTTTGCTTTTGGAAACAACTTTGTAATTCCCTCTCTCTTTTTTTCTTGTTGGGTTTGTTGTTTAGGAAACATCTCACTATTCTGGTTGAAATGGTGTTGTCCATGAAGATAGTATGGAAAGTCATTTACACGTCATTTATATTTAACATGCAATACTTAAAAATAATGTAATTTGACAGTTTCTTTAAGAGTTAAAACATGATCATGATTTCAGCAATTTTTTTTCAAAATAATTCTGTTAAAAAAGCAACAAAACAAAAAAAAGTAGCACTTAGGCCAAAGTGGGCTACATTGATTTAAAGAAACCTGGCTACAGCAGAAGGATTAAGTCAATATAAATAAATCACCTCTCTCCGAGTATTTAAATCTTCACATTTGTTGACGCATTAGGCAAGGATGAGGAGCAGCAACCATTTTTCATTCAGATTTATGAATTAATCCCCAAAAAATTATCAGGCACAGTTAATTTAATCGTATAACCCTTATTATTCATCATTCAAGTTGTCAAGCATTAAAACCCATTTTGCTTCTGGTATTGCATCATCCAACAGACCCTCACTCTCAATTTTCAGATCAGAGCTCAGATTTTCTAATTGATTTAGTACTGACTTCTGATACGGTCATTATTGTGGGGGATTTCAATATTCGTGTGGACACTGAAAGTGATAGCCTAAATGTTGCCTTTAAAGCTATGCCGGACCCATTCAGCTTTACATTTCAGCTTTACTCCAAAAGTACAGGGCCTAATCACTAAGGTCATCACACTTTAGACCCTGTACTGCCATATTGCATTTGGTGTGAGGAAATAAGAATCTTTCCCACATAACCATGCCCTGTCTGACAATTTTCTGATAACTTTTGAATTTATTTAAACTGAGCATCCAAGCCTGAAAGAGGTTTGATGGTCTGGTTCATCGTGTTACTTCCTCATTGCACTTGGCATTAGACAATGCAGCCCCTTTAAAAAAATAAGGCAATTAGCCATAGGAGGTTGGCTTCTTAAAATAATTCAGAACTGCATGCTTTTAAGCAAAATGTTAAGAAATTTGAGAGAAAATAGTGCTGTATAAAAGACACTTTGACAAACTACAACTGCACATTTTCCTCAATAATAGAGGAGAAAATGAACCCGTGACTTCTTTTTAGTACAACTGCCAAACTTACACAGTTATTTCATTAGCATGGACCACGCCTACGGAGATTAAATTAGTTTTGATTAGTTCATTTATTGACAAAGGTTAGATAGATGATGTGTCTGGAAGGATGCACTGATGTAGGCTTGTAGACTCTGTGTGGGGGTGCAGTCTTCGGAAGTCGGTCTTCTTTCAAGTGTCAGACCCCAGACAAAGAACCTGAAGAAACAGATATTAGAGCTGGAGTTGAAGAGCAGATAAGCAGATGAAGGGATGAGTGGGATGGGGGAGGGATGAAAGGATGAGGGGATGGAAGGATGATGGGGATGAAGGGGGGATGAGGGAGGGGATGAAGGGATGAAGGAGGGGATGAAAGGATGAGGGGATGGAAGGATGAGGGGATGGAAGGATGAAGGGGATGACGGGGGGATGAAGGAGGGGATGAAAGAGGGAATGACGGAGGAGATGAAGGGATGAAAGGGATGAGGGGATGAAGGGATGAGGGAGGGGATGAGAGAGGGAATGATGGAGGAGATGAAGGGATGAGGGGATGAGGGAGGGGATGAAGGGATGAGGGGATGAGAGAGGGAATGACGGAGGAGATGAAGGGATGAGGGGATGAAGGGATGAGGGTGGGGTTGAGAGAGGGAATGAGGAGGAGATGAAGAGAGATGGGATGAAAGGATGAGGGGATGAGGGGATGAGGGAGGGGATGAAGGGATGAGGGAGGGGATGAAGGGATGAGGGAGGGGATGAGGGAGGTGAAGGGATGAGGGAGCGGATGAAGGGATGAGGGAATAGTAAAATGGGGATGTAATACTGAGACGAGATAAAGGATCAGCGGGAGGGAGGGTGGGGTTTACGAGACCACAGTCTGAGCGACGCTGATGGCTAGGTGCTCTGGTTTAAATAGATCACAGAGTAATTAGGAATGGAATTCAGGTGTGAGATGCCAGGTGAGTCGGATCCGAGTAGATTAGTGAGAGAATACTGAATATGAGGCGTGGTCCAGCTCACGAACCTAAGTTAACATATTAACTTACATTTCAGAGTCTGTTGAGCCAAGTATTTATCCAGCTCACAGTTGTGATCACTTTATGGGATTCTGTGTAAGTAAAGTAATTTTTATAAAAATAAAATCATTGGCATCTACCCAAACATAATTATTTATTCCTCAGTAAGTGAGGTAGCTTTGGAGGGAACTGTAGAACCTAATTTGTCTTTGGACTCTTTCATTCTGTCAAGTTTTTGGACTTATCAAAAATATAAGCTTCATCTAAACCTTTACTTTGCATACTGGGCCAAATCCCAACACAATTGTTTAAACAAAATGTTTCCTCTGGTTACTGCCCCCATTTTAGATATAATGAATCTATCCTTAGTAAATGACATCCATCTACCGAAAGGATTTTGCGCTAATTATACTTGTATTGGAAGTGGCTTATGTTGGTGTTTTTTCCTGGCCTTTAGGGGGCACATTTTTCCACAGTTGCTATGTTAGTGTGTAGAGCAGGGATCCCCACCTCCAGGCCTCGAGTGCCGGTATCCTGCAGGTTTTAGTTCTTTCCCTGGTTCAACACACCAGAATCAAATAATGGCTCGTTAGCAGGCCTCTGCAGAACTTTGCAATGCTGAGGAGGAAGTTAGAGAATTTGAATCAGCTGTGTTGGATCAGAGACACCTCTAAAACTGGTAGGACATCAGCCCTTGAGGCCTGGACTTGAGGATCCCTGGTCTAGAACAATTGTGTCAGGAAGTTTCCCCATGAGAGAGGCAAGATGTCATCTGCTTTTATCAATCTGAAGCCATCTGCTCTGTTACATCCCTTGGAGTGGTAATATGAGTGAGTTTTCTCTTTATGTTTAGCATTTTTTATAAATAGTGTATTCGATGCAAAGTATTGTTAACGCAGCTGTTAAGGAAAGGTTAACCCTTTAATGTGCTGATGATGATTTATATTTAAATGGATATTCTATTTGTACACTAAGAATATTTTTCAGTATTCTGTACCGTTTCAGTTTCACCCTTTTTTGCATTAAATGCCGACCAAATACAACACGTGCCTGTTTATTGGAGAAATGTGGTGCAAGAAAGAGTTTAGCTGGCTGTGAATCTCAATATAGGACACCAGGTCACATCGGCTGCAACAGTACAATACCTTTACTTAAGAAGCCTTCTCTTGAAGAAGATGACTTAATCAACTATAGACTAATATCTAATCTTCCTTTCTTTGTTAAAGACTTGAGAAAATGGTCACTAATCAAGTGTGTGAGCATCTAAACAGCAAATACCTGTTTGAAATATTTCAGTCATGTTTTAGAGCTCATCATAGCACTAAAAAAGCACTGGTGAAAGTTATAATGCTATTCTTAAGGCCTCAGATAATGGACTTGGACTGTGCTGATCTTGTTAGATCCCAGTATTGCTTTGACACATTTGATCACAATATTCTCTTTGAAAGACTTGTACATGTTGCAGAGATTAAATGAACCGCACTAGGGTGCATTTAATCATATTTTTCTGTCAGATTCCAGGTTGCTCAGGTAAATGAACAAACTCAAGGGTTATTCAGGGGTTACTAGTGGAGTACCACAGGGTTCTGTGGTTAGACCAATTGTAAAACAGACAATATATATAGTGCGTGTATATATATATATATATATTAACTAGCCTTCCCTTTGGTAGTCATGTGAGCCCGCGCATACAGATTTAAACACACCTTTTTTCCCATGGCTGATAAAAGACTACTAAAGAAACCATGATTCTGCACCTCAACCACACACAGACTACCTTTCAAACAGGGAAACGGACTACTAAGTTTTGCACTAATGTAAATATAGACTATTTATATATAGTATTTTACTGCACTTTTACATTTATTACGTGTTACATTTATTTTTCTTTTATACTGTCTATAAAAGTGACATTTAGCTGCTACAAGAGATGCTTTCAGAGATGCTTTTTCCGGGTACTCCAGCTTCCTCCCACAGTCCAACAACATGACTGTCAGGTTAATTGTTCTTAGGTGTGGGTGTGTGCGTGCATGATTGTTTGTCCTGTCTGTCTCTATGTGGCCCTGTGATGGACTGGCAACCTGTCCTGGGTGAACCCCGCTTCTCGCCCGTTGACAGCTGGAAATAGGCACCAGCCCCCCGCAACCGCTGGAGGACTAAGCGGAAAATGGATGGATGGATGTATTCAGTTAGTTACTATTTGAAACATGGTATTCAGAATACAGTTACTTTCGTAATACTTGTTTGTTTTTTCCACCTGAAAGATGAACATATAAATTTTAGGAATAATACCCCTAAACAACATGCCGCCGTAACCTATATCCCATGGCCGAAACACTCCCGACTATCAAAACAAAAACTTAAACGTGAGTTGCCAGCTATAGATTCAGACCCTGAGCTGTGGGGGTTGGAGCCACAATCGCAGCTAAATAAACCTATACATTGTTGTATTTTCTTGATTATTTTCTTATTGTAACTGCTCATTTGTATTCTAAGCACATGTTAAGCCCCTTGAATTGCCCTGTTTTGAAAGTGTTATACAAATTAAATGGCCTTGCCTATTAATAGTGAATGAAATGATGCATTCAATGGCGCTCTCTTGCAATTCATTTTTTTTCTGGTGATGCTAGATTTCAATCGAGCATTCCTGTCAAAAGCCCAATTAATGCCGCGGTGGTTAAAACTGGGTAAAAGAGCATATCTTGCAACAGAAGTCATGGAGCAGCTCTAATTCAGTGAATGAATTTTTGAAAAGGTTAGTGATGATCCAGGTTGGAAAATTCCTACGTTTTTGTGTAAACCTTTGCTGGCGGATCTCAAGAAACTACGGCAACAACTTAAACAGTAAACATAAAAAATAAAGCATCTCGCTGGCCAGCCTTTCTAAGTATGTCAAAGTCACAAAAAAATTAAGACACTGCAACTTTGTACAAAAAAAAAAAAACAGAAAAATCTACCACTTTTTTTTTTTGTCCCTTATTTGACAGGGCCCGTATCATGTTAGTTAGGTCATTTCTCACAGTTACAGTGTTGGTCGTATCTGACATGACGTTAGCTTGATTATATGTTGTTGTGATGGGTTTATTTGAATTGGGACAGTGCAAATTAATCAACATGTGTTTTTTTTCAACATGTAAATGTGCCAGAGTTAGTCATATAGGCTAATTTTCATCCGTAGTCCTATGGCAGGTTGATGACAAGACAGAAATATAGGATATACAACAGGCACAGTATACAGCAAAAACACTCAAGACAGTAAATAATAAATTGATGAACAACAACATATAGTTAAAAATGCAAAAATAGTTTGCTCAGCTAAAAGATCAGAGAGGGACACTACACAAAACGCCACTATCTTCCACACAGCAAGACATATATCAGTAGTTGGTGACTTTAGACCATGTCTTGTTCACTTGTCTGATTGTCCAAAACCCACTTCTTTACAGAGTTCCTAAAGTGTGGAATAAGGTCAGATTCCTCATTTCTGTTGGGACCAAGTTCCAGGAGGGTGCTGTGCGTACCGAGAAGGCAGATTGTCCAAATGAAGTCTTTCTAAATTGGTATTTTACAGTCTCCTCTGCTTGATGAGCACTTGTTTTTGTATTTACATTCAACTGTAAACTCCTACAGTGGGGAAGGGGTGAGTCTATTTAAGGTTTTATACATAATTAAATCAAAGTACATTATCACATTTTCCCACTCTAAAATAATACATTTGGCATAGACTTTACAATAGTGATATGAATTGTTCTCTTTGAATAATGTTTTTACTGTCTGCTTTATAGTCTTTCTATGGGTAACGATGTGATTTGTTGGCCTGAGACAAACCGTAATTACTATGCAAGACAATTGTGGCATTAAGGTACAGTTTTGAAGCCACAGTTAAGTTATTTGTAGTGTTTGAAATTCATTGAATTGAATTTGATTTTGTTCCTCAACTTCTTACCATGTTTTTTAAACGATAATTGAGAGTCCATGATGACACTTAAATGCTTGGTCTCTTGCAACACTTGTATTGCTTGCCCATTCACCAGAACTATTGAATCGTTCTCTTTGGTTGTCAACTTAGAAAAGAACATGCACACATTTTTACTAGCAATAAGGTGTAATTTGAATGTTTTAACCAATCACAGACTGACACCATTACAGATGACAGCTTGTCTGCTGCCAATTGTTTTGTTTTTTGCATGGACATAAATGATTGTGTCGTCAGCATATAACTCATGATCCTTCAGTACACACATCAGGTAGATCATTGATAAAAAATTTGCTCTGAAATACATTTTTTCCAATACTTTTGATATTGTCGGGAGAATGTTTGTTGTTCTATAATTGTTTATATTCATTTGTTCCCCTGACTTAAAGATGGGTGTGATTACAGTGGTTTTCCAGGCAGTGGGAAATAATCCTTCAGTGATTGACCAGTTTATTAATTTATATAAAGATGGGATTAATTATACCTTTTTTATTTTAAGCACTACGTATCAATATCATAGATATCTGTAGTCAGAAAAAAAACATTTTAAGTAAAGGGGTGAGAAAGATTCCTTAATTTCTTGGAGGTTTAATAGGATTTTTGTACAAGCACGGAGGAACAGCATCTCACAGTATTGCCAGGCTCCGTGTAACAGCTGACCTACTCCCAACAACTAACAAGCCTTTTTATAGATTTGGTCAACCTTAGTACTAGCGCTATCATTTCTGTAGACATTTCTTCTCAGTGGAGTTGGTAGACTCTCAGGGTTCTTCGTCTGATAGGACAGGCTCAATCTTAGGACATGTCAGGACATCCAGTGCTCCGAGGGTCGTTTCCATGGCAATACAAGACGTAGGGATCCTAATATCAGTTCATTTGACCTAACCTAATATTGTACAGTGTCACACAATCAGACTATCACTATATCTTGAAGTAATAGCACAGTTCTCTCAGTATGAGAGAATACAAAGAAAAGATCATTCTACAATTCCTTAAAATAAATTATCCCATAAAAATATCCTTTGCCCTTGAAGACTTGATAGATGAGATGATTGTTTACATCTTTGACTGAGTCACTTTCGTGAATGTCAATATGGGAGAATCAGTTTTTCGAGGTTCAACTTTAAATTTAGATTGGTTATGAGTGTTGTCACTTTGTGTATTGATGTAACAAAATTATTATTAAGAGCATTGGCAACCACACTTGCATCCTCATATACGGTTTCCTGTTTTCAATTTTATTGGTTTGTTTCCTTTAGCATTTGTTTTGTTCTGCCATATTTCCTTTGCATTCCCCTTTGATTTTTTGATAACAGACGAAAAATGAAGCTTTTACATTTCTTATCAGTTTTGTGACTTTATTTCTTAGAGCTTAACTAGGTGCCGGTGGAGCCCAAGGGCTCAGATCTCCTTCATGTCTCCATAGATTCCTGGGAGGTGGATAGATGGCTGGTCACACTGTACACTCAGAGATTAAAGTACAGAGTTGTACTTTTAGGTTTACAATGTCTTGTCACTGGGGTGGTACCATTTTGTACCCTTAACTGCAAGTACCTATTTGTATCCATGTGGTCTATCTTTTATCAGTGCTACCTTGACTGCCAATCATTATTGACAATAATTCACACATCACCTGACTATAATGTAGCCATTGCCATCCATTTTTTTTATTTAAAAAAAAAAGTAAAAATACAATTTACGATAAAACTATGAAGTCCTTTTACATAAATCTAGCTTTGCTAACGGATGTGATTTTTAGTATGTTTATAGATATATTGTTGGGCTGAGGTTATATTACTAGATCTTGTAATAATTGGTAACGTGAGCTTTTCTGTAACTGTTGCTGTATTCATATATCTATTTGAGGGTTGTGTAGTTCTTTGTTTGCATTGTTTGTTCTGTTTTTTTTTCCCTCTCCCATCCTGCAGGTGAGAAGGCAGACTGATGTTTTCTTGTTTTTTTTTTTTGTTTTTTTCCCCCTTCCTGTCTTGTATGTTCAATTCTCCCTCTTGACTTTTTTTCCTACCTCTCCCCATCTCCTTTCTTATCCATCCATCTTCTTCCACTTATCCAGGGTCAGTTTGTGGGGGCAGTAGCCTGAGCAAAGAGACCCAGAGTTCCCTCTCCCCAGGCACTTGGGCCAGCTCCTCAGGAGGAATCCCTGGGCCTCCTCTCGGCGGGACGTTCCCATAACAACTCACCAGGGAGGTGACCAGGAGGCATCCTGACCAGATGCCAGAGCCACCTCAACCAGCTCCTCTCAATGTAGAGGATATTCTTTCTTTTCTGCACTTTATTTTCAGCTCTATTATTTCAGGGGGAAAAAAGAAAAACCAGCAACAATTTCTAATACAGATTTTTATATATATATGAGAGCAAAAGCCAGGATACTCCACTTGAGAAAGTAAATCTGTTGGATTAGTACCTGATACTCAGACTCCAATTCCAAGTGCCACACTGCCAACACAGGACACACTGGCAGAAAGGATACAGAGAGAAGAAAAGAAATATCCATTCAAGGAGTGATGCTAAAAAATGTCTTTTGTTTTTTAACTGGAAACAAAATACAAAAGAAAAAAGCCTTGTTTCTAATGTTTACATTTTGTCATGGATCAAAAGCACAAATCTGAAAATTGTTTAAGTGAGGAACGTAGGGTTGTGACCTTTCATAATTGAAACTACACTCAACAAAAATATTATTTCATTGTGGGCAGTATAAGGTACACCTGTGCACTAATCATGATGTCAAATCAGCATCTTGATGTGGCAAACGTGAGGTGGGATGGATTATCTCAGCAAACCAGAAATGCTCACTATCACACATTTAGACTGATTTGTGAACAATGTTTGACAGGAATGGTACTATTGTGTATCTGGAAAGAATTTTAGATCTTTAAGTCCATCTCAAGAAAAATGGGAGCAGAAACAAAGGTGTTGCGTTTATATTTTTGATGAGTGTATTAGTCCCCTATTGCCTAATTTAGGCTATAGGGCAATAATCACCCCATGGGCTGAAGCTGTCCGACTCGTGGGAAGGTCTGGTGCTTTTAGTGAAGGGGTCATCAAGAACGGTGGTACGTTAGGCTTGAAATGCTTTATTTACAATAAACACATTGATGCATCAGTGCTGTAAGTTAGGCTACATAAAGCCATAATTAAATGCATCCACATAAAAAAGGAAATAAACTGCATACGAGGTGCCGTGCGATCAAACAAATGACAATACTAATAACGCGGTTGGTTTTATGAGCTTCCTACAATGAACTTTCATTGTTTTCTTTCTAAAGTGACTCTTATTGGGGCATTGCCAAAAAATACCTGTAAACTTGTTTATCTGCTCATTTAATACAAATTTAGGAGTTTGATGTCAAATTTTCAATTAAATTGGCTTGCATGGCTTGTCTGAACAACAATCAAACCACATGAAATGTAATGCAATTTTCAATTAATTTATAGGCTATTCCTCTAAAACATTTTATCATGCAGAAACCTATCCAAACATTTTATATTTTATTTTAATGTATTTATTAGCATAACAGTTAATCAGTATGATTTGTTCTTTAAGTTCTCAATTATATTGACTGGATAATAGACTATGCCTAAGCCTACTGGCTTTAAAAAACAACACTCTCCATAATTAATCCACCCACAATTTACTAAAATTGCACATGCATGAGACATTTTGGAAAATGCACTACTTACATCTGTATATTTGTAAACGTATTTGCTTTAGAGTTTGGGACATGGTGGTGTATCTGGTGTAGTGAAAATATATAAAGGTGCAAGTTCTGCGGGAAGCGCCAGTGTGTTGTATAGGAGTCTCTCCAATAGTACCTTTTGCCGAGCCGTACTGTACCATTACTATCGGTAACGCGACTCGACACGGCTCGACTCGTCAAGTGTTGCTTCACAGTTGCAACAAATCAGAGCGTCTGAAGTGAGCGGGTGCTTCATATGGTGGGCAGCCCCAGAGTACGTAGTGGGAAGTAAACAAAGGCTTGGAGAGGGATCACTAGTGATCGTGAGGTCTTGCTCAGTTTTTGGATTTCTATAGTCCCACGTCGAAGAGAAAGCCTCCGGAAAAGCGACACACTGCAAGGAAAAACACAGTGAAGTAGTACAAAGGATTGTGTGAAGCTCTCCCGGAGAATGACGCTACAGACAGGCGCCCGGCAGCTTGTGTGGGTAAGCCGATGCAAATACTACCCCGGTGTGGTGGGCTATAAATATGCTCTGGGTATATATTTATTCACTAAAGCCCAGCGTAAAAACCTACGTTAACAAGTCGGCTTTATTAATAAGTATTGTGTGTGTGCGTGTTTGAGATGACTGCTCTGTGAAGTTGTCGCAGCCGACCGTCGGTTTGGTAGTTTAACTGGGCCTTGCAGTGATAAGTTCTTCTGGGTTTCACTGAAGCTCAGTGGCTGCAGAACTTCAGGATTTCGGAACAAATTCATCTACATGTGCAGCAAACTACGTCCAGCGCTGGAGCAACGCAGCGTTTCGCCTCTGTGTCCCCTTAAACAAAGGAGTTGCCATGTACATGCTACGACTTCTATGAATTACAAACCACAACTGTATGTTTTGTAATAAAGCTGTGTGCTTTGAAAATGTTTTCAGTTTTTTTAAATCCTCACCACTACAATGTGTTTTACAGATATCCCATCTTTGAGTAGGCTATCAGATTATTAAAATGTTGTTGAACCGTGATGCCAGACATAATTGGGTAAAATGATTCCACCAACAAGCATGTAATGAAACTGCAAATGATAATACAAGCGTATTGCTGGGTATTTTTTTTGGGATGGGTATAGAAAAACTTCAGTTGCACATGTCTGTGGGTCATGGTTTAGTCTGCAGCATCCCAGAAAGGTTTGACTGAAGGCAGATTGAAGGCATCGTGTCATCTCCACCCTCCGTAAGCCGGTTTCCTGCTTCTGTTCCATCAGAAGAAGGTGTTGATCCCGCTGCAACGAATCCCAGATATATTTTTTAAAAGTACTATGCTAACAGTGCATTTAAAACATACACTAAGAATTAAAATTAAGGAATAGAAACATATGTCTCACTGTGCTGCAGAAAACGTAAGTAGGTCATTCATATTTACTAAAACAAAAAACGGCATCAGAACTAATTTGGATAACTGATAATAAAAATAACTGTCATACTGAAGATTTTATGCATCTCAATAGGTTAATATTGTGAATAAAATATACAAGCGGCATGAAATTTGCTTCTTATCGAGAGTATGAGACAGCGAGTTCAGGGCTTTGGCGTTCTCCGTTTCTCTGCTTCGGCTTGCAGGTGAGAGCCATCGGCTATGAACCATGGTCAGCTCCGACTCCTCCTTGATAACCCTCTCAAAGCGAGTAGTTCCATCCAACTCACACTGAATCTTCTCTTAAGCCAACAAGCTCAAAAATCCTGAAACTGGTTTTTAATGTTGTCATTGTTCTTCAGCAAACACTAAACACATCCACTCGCTGTAGCGAGGTTTCAAAATGGCGGTTTGTTTGTTGTTAAAA
Organism: Apricaphanius iberus; assembly: GCA_028564705.1. Taxonomy (NCBI): domain Eukaryota; kingdom Metazoa; phylum Chordata; class Actinopteri; order Cyprinodontiformes; family Aphaniidae; genus Apricaphanius; species Apricaphanius iberus. The sequence goes on along the minus strand of JAPXFQ010001693.1, from coordinate 204,907 downwards.
GACGCTGTCAATTTACTCTCCAGTGACCCCGCCCTCCAGCCAATCAGTGACCGACAGCCGTCTGACGTTGCTTTTCAGTCCCAGTTCAGCACGGATGGAACTACAGCTGAGTTGGTACGAAAAATAGTATCAGCTCGGCGCAGCTTGGAGCGGCTCAGACAGATTTCTGCCAGTGGAGAGTAAAAGGTACTGAGGTTGAGTCGATCCGACTCGAATCGTACCGGTGGAGAGACGCCTTATGTGTCTACCTGTCTGATCAATCTTTAGCGTGCAGCAATTGCATGCCGCAAACACAAAGAATAGGCGGTTCCTTTAGATCCCGCTGCCACAAGAGTTTTTGCTGACTGTAGTTCGTTAATTTCCTGTATTTTATTTTTGTATAGTTAGAAACAGGCTATTGTTGCTCATTCTGACAGACCAATGCATCCGCACTCCCAACTCGTCACATATGGACGCAAGATCAGACTCCTGGCCATGCGTCCATATGTGACGAGTTGGGTACCCCCCTGGCATAATTTTTTAACGCGCTCAGAACAGGTTGTATGGTTGTTGTCCTTTATTGTAAACATCTGAAGTTTATTTTGTTTCAGAGCCGTTCGATCTAGCAGAATAACATACCGTACGTTGAGTTATCTAACCAATTTTAATAAGGTCACAGAGGGACAAAAACACATTCTTTTAAACAAGCAAGCAAGTAAACGGATTCCTTGTCCTCCCCGTGTCGTCGATTACGGACGTCTAGGGATCTGTTTAACATTCAACAGGAGCACCCAGCACGTCTGCTTTTCCTTTTTTATCAGACACCAACTTTGCCTGCTACCACTACTCGATGGAAGCAGAATGCGATAAAAGCCCCGATTACAGCTCCATTTCTCTTGGTAATCTGATAAAACTGTGCCATCATCATCTGTCCCACTTCGGACTCACTCAGGAGATAGTCCGGAAAAAAAGGTCAACTCTGCATGGCCTGGTCTGGGATAGTGTAAAACACTCTGTAACAGGGCCAAACCAACCCGTTCCAGACCGAGCTGACCCAAGTGTAAAAGGGCTATTAGATGCTGAAGCTGCAGACCATATGAAGCCATTTCCTCCCCTGCGTCAAGCAAAGCTGTAGCCCATGTCAATGTAGATTATTCCTATCACCTTTTTGCTTCAGCTGTATCAAAACCACAACCCTCCCTAAACTGTATCAAACGGTTTATAAAGCACTCAGTTTTTTTATATGGAGCTACTTAAAGCAACAACAAAAAAAAAAAACTTTTGACATTGAATATTTCCATTTTTATGGAGAACATTTGTGATCTTGGTGCTGTTACCATTATTACATTCTAAGACATCACTTCAAACAAACAACTACAGGCCAATCAGCAGCTACTGCTGCTGGGTAGGATGGAGAGGGATATCATATTACTGGACCAATTGCTCCCTAGGTAGCAGAGTTAGTTCAAAAAAACGGTTCGGCCCGCACCGGACACAGGTAGTGGAAACACGCCAGAACCGTTCCAAAGCTGCCTGTTCGGTACTGTACTGACCCTAGTGGAAAGGGAGCATAAATACCCTGTGGATGTATTATTTTTTTGAATATAACTTTTTTGTAAAATTGTTCCATAGTCAACCTTTAACAATATCAGAATCTATTTGAGATGCCGCCTCTAATCAGTCCCCGAGTAGACTTTGCTCTCTTTCACACTCCCTCCAGTTTCCCTAAACTACTGTGATTTGGGAATAGAAATGGGTTCACACAACTGTTCCTTCCATACTGACAAGGCAAGGTAATTTTTTTTGTATAGCACACTTTCAACACGGGTAATTCAAGGTGCTTTACAAGATTTGCATTTAAAAGCAAGGAAGAAAAGAATAAAAAGCAATAACAGTGATTAAAAAGAATCAATTAAAAGCATGGAATACAAACATTAAGAAAATAATAAAAAGCAATAACATTAATTAAAAAGGATAGAAAGTAATATCATATCAGTTACTCATAGGCAAGTCTTAGGCAAGTATTAGGACCAATAATCAAACATCATCAAGGTTCTTCCTTCAGAGAGGTACCAGGCAGGGATGTCCACTTTCTCCCTCCCTCTTTGCTATTTTTATTTAACCATTAGCAGCAGCAATCGGGCAAAAATAATAATGTTAAAGGTATACAATGCAACAAAATAGAACATAAAATCAGTTTATACGCAGATGATGTACTACTTTTTCTACAGCATTCACAAACTTCCTTCTCTCAGGTAATTGAGGTAATAAAATCTTACTCAAGAGTTTCAGACTATTTCATAAATTGGTTAAAATCTACAGTCCTTCCAATCAACTGTTCTTACCAGAGTCATGTTGCTCTACAGCTCCGGTCGGGAAATATTACATATCTAGGTATCCATATCTCACCAAGACTGGCAGACTTATCTAAGCTAAACTACGTCCCACTTTTTAAAAAAGTGGAAGATGATCTGGCAAGATGGAAATCCCTTCCAATATCACTTATTGGAAGGGTAGCTACAATAAAAATGATGGTTTTACCTAGAATCAATTATTTATTCTCAATGATCCCAAGCAAACCATCACCTGATTGGTTTTATCTCTGGATTCTTCTGTTTCTAAATTTCTTTGGAAAGATAAACCCCCACGTATCAGCTTAAAAACACTACAGAAGTCCAAAGATAAAGGAGGTCTAGACCTACCAAACTTTCGTCATTATTTCTTAGCTAACAGGCTCCAATACACATCAAGATAGGTAAAACACAGTTTTATCGATGAGTGCTGGGTAGATGTTGAACAGACACTATGCAATAAGATAAACTTTCAGATCTACCTTTTGTTAGCTCAAATATAAAACAAAATGATGTTTTAAAAGTATTAATATCAGCTCCTCTCTGACAGCTTGGTGGGAATTTCTTAAAATGACAAAGACCTCACTAGTCCAATGCAGGCGTACACCCATCTGGAATAACTTATCTATCTTACAAAAAAAATGCATGATCAACTTCCCAAGCTGGAGTTGTAAAGGAATTGAATACCTAGAGCATATATTTGATGGAACAGACTTTATCAAATTTAATACATTGGTTACACAATTCGGAATTAACAAGAATAAATTCTTAGAATACCAACAAATTAAATTTGTGGTCGGCCGGTGGTTGGCGGGCGCTGCTGCCTTTTCCATCTCCCCGGGCTGGTTCTTGTCGCTTGCTCCCCGGTGGCCCCTTGACGCGCCTTCGCGTCGGGGCGGCGTCTCCGGGCCCGATCGGCTATATTGGCACTGGACATGGCTCCTGGGGGTGCTGAGGTGGGGGCCTCTGGCCGGTGTTGGTCGGCCTCCGCGGTGACTGACCGGTTGGTGGGGTGTGGGCTGGTGGGTGGAGGTGCTGGGTTCTGTTGCCTCCCGGCCATCGGGCGGTAGTAGCAAGGCTAGAGGATGTCGGCCTGGGGGTTGGCCGCCTGGGGCTTCGGTCTGCTCACAGGCCTGGCGCGACGTGTCCGGGGTACCCGAGTCGGTGGTGCGCCGGGTTCCGGCCTCGGCGCGGGGACCCTCGGACGCTGGCGGTGCCTGGGGCGTCTCTTATTGGCGGCGAGGCTTTTTACCATCTAGCACAGGCGTTCTTTTTAACAGGGTGCGCTTGGGACGGGAGGGCTGAGTGCGTGGAGGGGGAGGGGGGGCTAAACTCAACCTGGGTGTCTAGTGACATGTGTTTTGTTAGCAGTGTGAATGTTGGGAAGGATTTAGGTGTGCCGCTGGGGTGGGGGCTGGTGGATTGCCGGAGGCCCCATGGGGCTCGGGGGTGCCGCTGCCGTGGGCCCCGACTTGACTTGCTGGGGCCTCTCACCCATGGTGGATCGGGCCGAACGTGGGTGCCTAATGGAGTCAGCAGGGGAGCTGGCTCACTGGGGTTGGCAATGGTCACCCCAGTTATTTTCTCCCCATCCCCATTGCCTCTGTCCACCTGCTCCTTCATTCTACCATTCACAAGGCCTTGGGAAGTGGGCACGTCACTGGGGTGCGGGATGGAGTTTCCGTCTTCGCTACCCGGTGGCGGCCTGGGTCCCAATTTTATTGAGCAACTTAGTCACGGATCACACTTCTGAGCCTCCCTGGTAAGGTCTATTCAGGGGTTCTGGAGAGGAGGGTACGACGGATAGTCGAACCTCGGATCCAGGAGGAACAATGCGGTTTTCGTCCTGGCCGTGGAACACTGGACCAGCTCTACACCCTCGGCAGGGTCCTGGAGGGTGCGTGGGAGTTCGCCCAACCAGTCTACATGTGCTTTGTGGACTTGGAGAAGGCGTTCGACCGTGTCCCTCGGGGTGTCCTGTGGGGGGTACTCCGGGAGTATGGGGTACCAGGCCCTCTGATACGGGCTGTTAGGTCCCTATATGACCGGTGTCAGAGTCTGGTTCGCATTGCCGGCAGTAAGTCGGACTCGTTTCCAGTGAGAGTTGGACTCCGCCAAGGTTGCCCTTTATCACCGATCCTGTTCATAACGTTTATGGACAGGATTTCTAGGTGCAGCCAAGGTGTTGAGGGGATCCGTTTTGGTGACCTCAGGATCGGGTCTCTGCTTTTCGCAGATGATGTGGTCTTGTTGGCTTCGTCTGAACGTGATCTACAGCTCTCGTTGGAGCGGTTCGCAGCCGAGTGTGAAGCGGCTGGGATGAGGATCAGCACCTCCAAATCCGAGACCATGGTCTTGAGTCGGAAAAGGGTAGGGTGCTCTCTTCGGGTTGGGGATGAGGTCCTTCCTCAAGTGGAGGAGTTTAGGTATCTGGGGGTCTTGTTCACGAATGAGGGAAAAATGGAGCGGGAGATCGATGGACGGATTGGTAGGGCGTCTGCAGTCATGCGGGCGCTGTACCGGTCTGTCGTGGTGAAGAGAGAGCTGAGTCGAAAGGCGAAGCTCTCGATTTACCGGTCGATCTACGTTCCTACCCTCATCTATGGTCACGAACGCTGGGTGGTGACCGAAAGAACGAGATCGCGGATACAGGCGGCTGAAATGAGTTTCCTCCGTAGGGTGGCTGGGCTCTCCCTTAGAGATAGGGTGAGAAGCTCGGTCATCCGGAGGGAGCTCAGAGTAGAGCCGCTGCTCCTCCACATCGAGAGGAGCCAGTTGAGGTGGCTCGGGCATCTAGTCAGGATGCCTCCTGGACGCCTCCCTGGTGAGGTGTTCCGGGCATGTCCCACCGGGAGGAGACCCAGGGGAAGACCCAGGACCCGTTGGAGAGATTATGTCTCCCAGCTGGCCTGGGAACGCCTCGGGATTCCTCCCGAGGAGCTGGCCCAAGTGGCCGGGGAGAGGCAAGTCTGGGTCTCCTTGCTTAGGCTACTGCCCCCGCGACCCGACCCCGGATAAGCGGAGGAAGATGGATGGATGGATGGAACTTAGTCACTTACACTTGCAACATTTACATGGAACGCACATGTAGGGACCTGGCGGTGGGGTGCATTGGCGCTGGGGGCGGGACCCCTCATGGGGGGCCCCTTATAGGGGGCCCGTTGTGGGGGGCCTCGCCTGTGATGCCGGCACCCACTGTTTAAATGCATCTAGACACTGAGGGCCCGGGTACGTATGGGGGGTATGAATGAGTGTATAGCGTCCTTTTTTCGTATGTCCTGTATTTGTAAGAATGTGTACGCATGAGAGGGAGGGTACGTATGAGTGTCTCTGTCTGTCTATGTCTACCTGTCAGGTTGGGTGTTTGGCTTCCCTCTGGCCTGATGCGTCTTCCTCCCCTCAGTTACTCCCCGTCGGTGATGGATGCTCCTGCCCGCTGGTTGATGATGGCTCTCGATGCCTGGGGCCGGGGGTCCCGGTTGCGGCCCGGCTCGGTCCTGGTGCATGTCTGGCGGGTCCTTGGTGGTCCGGTGTGTCGGGTGGCCGCTGTTTGGGGCCGACGTCCTCCTGGGATTGACTGGGGCACCTCTTATGGGGGTGCCGGGGTTGTAGAGTAGATTGGTGCCATCCGGTGGATCGGTGGGGACCGTGCCTGGCGCCCAGGCCTCCTGCCGGTTCCAGGACTTCTGCTGGCTGGTCGGTTCATCTGGGGGGGGGGGGCTGTCCGGCATTGGCTGGGCCCCTGATCTTGGCGCCCTGCGTGGGGCGGGATCTGGACCCAGGAGCTGGAAGATCTGGATGTCCAGGTGCCAGCTGGGCGCGGCCTGGGGAGGGCGTACATCCGCTGTGGCTTTTGCTGTGGCTCCCTGGCGTGTGGGTGTGTGGGGGCGGGCCGGGTTGTTGGCGGTGGGTATTGGTCCGGGGTGGCGGCGGCTTGTGTTGTCCGTCGGTTGGCTGCGGATCCCCCTTGCCTGCGGCGGCAGCGGGGGGCCCTTGTCGGCTGGTCCCTGGTTGGGGCCCCGCTGGGGGGGGGGTGCCCCTGGTCCCCGTGGCCTCCGGGTCCTGATCCGGGCCCGCCCTGGCGTAGCCGGTTTCCGGTGGAGCCGTGGACCCGTCACTGCGATCTCTCGGGCCCCAGCATTGCGGCTGGTGGGTGTTCCCCTGGGGCTTCCATCTGTTCCTCTCTTGGTGGGTGATCGACCCTGCGCTGATCCGCCTGTGGCCTCTGTACTCTGTGGGACCCTGGATGCATACATCTCTTGCCTCCTCCATGTCTGTGTCGATTCCTGTAGGACGGATTGACGGTTCCTTACACCAGCTATCAATCACTTGCATGGGGAAACCTTATTCAGACCTGCATGCTCGCACACACATAGGTGTGGGGACATTGGTGTGGACAGACATATCTTAAGCTGAGGTTATCATCATTAGTTAGTTGTTCACAGGAGCTTACCAGAAACATTTGTATTATGTTCAATAATTCATGCTTGTGTGTAGTGAATGTGTAATTCTTAGTTTATTCTACTAGATCCGAACTATTGGTTTGGTTCTGTATAGTTTGTTGTTTTTGTTTTGTATTACTGTTTCTCTGCCGTCCGGCAGAGGTGGAGGACTGGGATGTTTTCTTGTGTTTTTTGTTTGCCTCCCTGTCTTGTGTCGTCGGTTCGCGCCTCTGCTGGTCCGGTTTCTTTTCTTCACCTTCTTCCTTTCTCCCTTCTTGTCTCGGTTTAGTGTCCATGACGTCAGGAAATTGAACCCACAGTAATCACTAATAAAGATTTTTCATACATATACATCAAGTGGCGTACTACAGCGAAGCTGTAATACTCTGCTTGGGAAAGTAAAACTGTTGGGCTTGTACTTGGTACTCAGACACCAATTCTGAGTAGCATACTGCTAGACAGGACACGTAAAAAAAAATAATAAATAAATAAAAAAAATAGGCAAGTCTAAATAGATGGGTGTTTATTTTAGATTTAAAAGAGTTCAGTTGTCTGTGCTGCTTTTGATGTAGGCTTGGAATAGTAACGACAGCAGTCCAGCTGTGGTGGGAATATAACATGAGCGGTCTCGGCCACACCTCCATAGCGAGGAACCATGAACTGCCTGCAGCACAGTCGGCTCATAGCCTGGGTGCTCAGATATGCAGGTGGTTACCCCTACTTTCTGACATTTACTCATTACCTATGACAAAGGGAATAACTGATATATCAGTAAATGGAAAATTTTTAAAGGAATAATTGTGATGGTGTGAAATGTTTTTTGCACATTCCTGAGTTTTTTCATCATGCTTGGATACATCTGTCTGCAACACACACTTTCTGTTGCGGACAATGACATACAGTGGCCGCAGGTGAACCTGTAGAGGCAGGGTCACACGACATTACTCGAGCTAATCTATAATTAGCATTAGATTTGGCCAACAACAATGTACCACTCAGAGACGGCGCTCATTGTATGCTGCGATGCTGCTACAGGCTCGGTATCTGCTACTGCTCCGGGCAGAGAACGAGACAACGGCTCGTAACGATATGGCGCCGCTCCCCTCCTCTACAGAACCTATTTCCCTGTACTCTGTTCCCTTTGGAGAAGGAAGTTAAGGAAAAAAACTCAACCTTCAGATTATTTCCAGGCATAGGAGCTCACGTTACTACGGTTCTCTCCATCTTTGGCCGCCTATGACTCTGTGCTGCACTGCAGCCTGCAACGTGTCAGTCACAGCCCAGACCATGCCTAGGCCTTCATCCCCCCGCGTTTTTGAATTCGTAGTTAGTTTTAAGTTAGTATAATTTGAAATTGAGCATGTGTAAATGGGTTTTGTACTCATATTTTTTTTAATATGTGTGTTTACATTTTACCAAACACTTACAAGTACCCCAAGTTACTCACAAATTGCATTTTAGGGTTTACAAATCATGTTTTACACATGCAAGTACCCAAAGGTACACGCAAACAGGCTGACACAAGTTACAAATCAGGTATTATACACACACAGATGTGAGTATTTTCTCTCCATACAAGGTTTCCTTCCTGCAGATGAACATTTCTAAAACAAAAGATACGATAATGGCCTTTAGGAAAATCCTGATAAAACAAGAACCAACAAAAATAAAAAGTCAGAATGTAGAATGTGTCGACACCTACAAATATCTTGGTACTGTGATCGACAGTAAACTGTCATCCGAGGCAAACTCTGAGGTGGTGTATACCAAGTGGAAGGAGTGCGGGAGCCAGGAACACTGCAGAGGGAAAAGGAGTGAGAAGAACAGCAGACAGAGAAGTTCACAGGTGAGTATGAATCCGGTATGGAGAATAATGGCTTGAATAAGCTCAGGTGAGGCTTACATGGTGGATTTGACGCTGGGGAGGAAGAGCTAGGAGTCTGGAATGTCTGCAAGAGCTTCCAGTTGGCTTTCTGTGGAAATAACAACATGAAGAAAACTGTAAAGTTTAGTTACTGTGGAAGTTTTAAAGGAGTCACAGCTAGAGGGTGACAATTTTTCGGAATTCCCACGGGTCAAGTGATTCCTGCAGGATTCCCGCGGGACGGGAGTCAATTTCACTGTAGTAACGTGATCGGGACGGGACAGGAAATAATCCATGGGATCAAACGGGAAACCGGAAATTATAATACATTTTTTTTTTTTTACATTTATCTTGTCAGATATCAGGGAATTAGCTTTAAAAAATGACGCTGCGATGCGGTGCCAATGTGTGTGGTTATTAACTCCGCTGCAAAATGCAATTCCATTGGGTCTACTACACTGCACCCACCAAAACTGAAACTGCTACGTTGTTACTACACCAAACTGCTAAACATATGATAAAGAAGATGGCAGATAAAGCTAAATAGATGATCTTTGATACTGTGCTACGCTATGGTTTAAAGGGGGGCGGGGGGAGTGAGAGCCATAGGAGGTAAATTACTAATCTGCGGGATTCGGGTCGGGACGAGAGTCTTTCTCTCTGGATTTTTTCAGGACAAGATTTTTTGGGGGGGGCTGTCACGTGATTGGGACGTGACGGAAGTATTTTTTTGGGGACGGGACGGGAGCGACACTTGATTCCTGTGTCACCCTCTAGTCACAACCTATTACTACTGTGGATAATCACACTCTTTTATAGTCTTTTAGGGCATTCAAAAAATGGAATGGTGGATGTGGGCTTGTTGTAGAAGCCAAGGGTAAACAAATACTCTATTTTTTTTTTAATCGGCTTCCCGGCCAGTGTAAAATCATTAGGAAACCATAATATACAGGTTTTCATTTGGAAAAGTTAAATTTTCAGGTTATTACGCCTTTACTGTGATATTATTGCAAATAAATCCTGCATTGCTTCTTATAGTTAATAAAAATATCTGCCGCAAATCAGACAGTGACAGGTTCCACCAACATTATCAGGCCAGCAGCTAAAAGGTATTTTGGTTTGTGAACTGGAACATCACTCTTCAAAAACAGAAACACCTCCTTCGTCTTATTTGCTCCTGAATTGTAACTTCAAATCTGGTCTCAATCGATATTTCAAAATAACATATTGTAACAACTTTAAATAGATTAACATTGCTTAAATATAAGGGCAACACTCAAAAATCCAAACAATATAGTCTGTAATTTTAGGATAAGGTATACAATCATTGTTGTCTGTTTTCCTGTGACCTTAAGGGTTAGAAAATAAAGGATTGGCATGGGTTTATTTAGACAGATGTCAAACAGCAGAAATGACGTATTTTGATGCCCAATCTGATTGGCTGTTGCAATGCTACGGTAACCCCCACTAATGCATGTTTGTAGCCCATGTGTACTGCCCCAGCAGCTGGCCCAAAGCCTGCTGGCCAAAGTGTTTGTGGCTTAAACAGATAGTTTAGCGCATTAGTTGAGAAAATTAGAATTACTTATTGTTTTATATTTCAATTGTGAATTTATGCATTACTCTGATAATGTGCACTTAAAAATAATAGTTGTTATGGTTCCCAGGCTTTCAACAGTTTTTCTGCTGTTGAGTGCTTTAAAAGATAAGGCTAGAATTATGCGTGGACAATTCAAATTATTATGCTTTTTACCATGTAATCTCCTGTATAATGAAAAAAAAATCGCCATATGAAAGCGGAAATTGTTCTTTTTCTTTTTTTCTTTTCCAACTTTTAAACAATCCATTAAAACTAATAGAACCGTGAGATGCAGGTGCACATCTATATAAACAGAAAACTTCCATTTTCTCATTTAGTGTAATGGAAGGAATAGTCCTAAGTCTTTTGACATATTTCTCAGACCAAAAACAATCAACATCTGCCATTCCATCTTCACCATGCAGTTCCATCCTACAGCAGAAAGGGCAGAAACATTATCATGATTAATTCGGATGGAACACACTGACCTTTCTGTAGGTAAACACGATTGCACCTAATTGTAAAAATCTGAATGACTTTCAGCAGCTAAATGACAACCTGTATGCAGGAACATTGAGGAAGTGGTCAAAGTAAAAAAAAGTATTGATTTTGAATGGAGAGCACATCGGTTCTCTTAATTTCAGATCCACACATACTGGGACTGGGCTCTGAAGGAAGAGCACCCTCTCATGATCTCTCTCACTTTCTATCCTTTTTTATTTTTTACTTTTTCTCTCTCCTTTTAAGTTTTTGGTAATCTTTTTTAAAGGACTGTGGAACAACAACATTGTTGCCCAGCTGAGGACTTTGACAAACTGCTCCAGAAAATGTATACATTGAAGACAAATATTAGACATCTTGAACTTGTGTCAAGGTAAACATATGAACAAAATGATTCTACCAATGATTCCACAGATGGAGAAACAACCTGGCAGTCCTGTGGTAATCGCTACACATCCAAAAAACCTCAACAAGCTAAAACAAGGGGCCTTAGTGGGACAACACCACATTCACTGCTTGATTGGGAATGGCCAGCTTCGAAACATAACAGTTCCACTCCTGTCAAGAAAAAGCAGAAAGAAAACTGGAAATCCCACTGAAAACTATTTTTGCAGTTCTTAGTTCTCCAGAAAATAATACAGCCCCTGGTGCCAGTCTAGGTCATCGGGAGAAAAACAATGCAAACCCCAGGTATCAGAAATCAAGCAACAAGAGGACAGTAAGAACCAGACTAGCAAAAGTTCTAATAATTCTTGACAATTCACTAAATGGAATGGAACATGTCTGCAGTAAGAACACCAATATTATCAGTTGTTACCATGATACTGTAAAAGACATTACTGAAAACATTCTGTTTATATTAAATCAACATTCAAAAACAGAAATTATTTTGATACTGGCAGACCACTGTAAAAAAGCGTTTTCTAGGAGACAGTTCAGTTGAAACCTTTTAAGAAATTCTCCCACTGCAATCCCTCCCCATCTCCAAATTTCATCTGTGTAAACAAGCTGGTAGATAACTTTCTCGTAAAAATTTCAGACCTTATTGATACCATTGCTCCAACTAAAGTTAAAGTAGTCTCACTTAGAAAGAGGTCTTTGTGAACTAGCAAAATACATATTGTACACTGATATCAAGACATAAAAATAACAGGTTGCTTCAAGCAAGATTCAAATCAAACTGTAATCAAACTGATTCTACAACATTAAGTAAACATGGTCACAGTTGATTACAAAGTACAGATAAATCATAACACTAAATCTTTCCACCAAAGTAAACATCAGCTCACAGTCCCAAATGTGCATGCCTGTGTGGTGTCTCGTGCACATGTATTCAACATTACAAATAGAGAACTAATGTTCCCAGCACACACCTGCCAAGGGACAACAAAAAGGCCTGTCAGCGTGATTAATGAAAACACAAGTGTCCCTGTATGATTCCTATGTGTGCTACTACAAAGCAGCTTTGAGTTTACAATAGAACATGCATTTGACTCTTTATTGCTCTCTATTTGCCTCATTCAGCAAGTTAATGCCTTCACTTATGTTTGACCTTGTAATCTCTTACAGGCTCTCTTATCCTACCAGGCTTCCCCACCAATGGCTTTGGTATTTTAGCTCAAGGATAAAATGACATTGCATACTATCTAAAGACAAAGAAAGAGGCAGAAGATACTTTTTAAAAATATATGTTCACCAAGGTGCTTCAGAGACTACAGGGCTCTCCCTTTTTGTCATAAAAGTTGGTCTCAAATCTTCACCCATGTTGGCGAGGCTGAGCTGCTCTTTTGTTTGCTTTGTTTTGATCTGAAAGAGAAGGAGCAAGTCAAGAAGGGGGAAAATCTATTGATTAACGATTCTGTTTCTTCCATCAGGAAGCAGGCGCCAAATCCAGCAGAGACAAAAATCACATCAACTAAGGGTGCTAAACTGACAGCTCAACTCCATGGAAAAATCCATTATTTAAGCATTATTCCAGCAATTTGGATGCACCTCACAGCACTACACCACTCAGAGCGTTGAAGAGGCCAAAAGAAAAAGAATCAAAACGAAGTGCTGCCACTTTTAGAACCCTAAATTGATTCATTCCATGTTTGCTTTCATTTAAAACATTATATGCTGTAATTTAGCTCTTAATGCTGTCATCAATTTAAGTCATGGCGTAAATACTGATGTTATGCTTTGCAATAATCCATATATTAAATCTGAGAACAGACTAACACCATTGTACCACACACACCTCCTATAAATAAACTAAAGCTGACTGCTGGAGGAGGAACAGTTATCCTGATCTCTCACCTTATTTTCAGCTCATTCTCCTCTTAGTCTCTCCTTTTTGTTTCTGTTTTTAGTTTTTCTCTGAAATAATTTATCAATCAGGTTAATGTTAGTAGTCAGGTAGAGTGTCAAAAGCTAGGAAGAGATAGGAAGAGGTAGAGTAGCTAGGTAGAGATAGGTTAATGTAAGCCAGGTAGAAAGTGTTAGTAGCTAGGTCTCCTAGTAGCTAGGAGACAGATTAATGTTAGTAGCTATGCTGTTTTAGGCTAGGCTGTTGGAGGTTATTATTAGGGTCTGTTCCTACTTTCTCTCCTACTTCTCCCCAACTGCATGATGTGCTGTCAATTCAAGCGCTAACCTGTTTTCTCTTACGGTAGGTGCTCCTGACCCGCCCTGCTTGACGACCCTGACTAAGATGGCATTGCAGTGACGGAAAGTTCTCCACGTCCTGCAACAAACTTCTGCATCAGTTCTGTTGCTCTTTCTGTGTCTCTGTTATGTATCTCTGTTCTGTATTCTCCAAACCACAGACGGTCTCAGCAGATGACCGCTTGTGCTGAGCCTGGTTCTGCCGGAGGTTTCTTCCTGTTAAAAGGGAGTTTTTCCTTTCCACTATCGCTTCATGCTTGCTCAGTGTGAGGGATTGCTGAGAATTACACGACGCAATCTTCTGTGGTTATCTAATTTCTACATTAAACATTGTATTGTAATAACTCTTCTTGTAAAGTGCCTTCAGATGACATCTGTTGTGAAACGGCGCTATATAAATAAACTGAATTGAATTCAATTGAATCTATGGAATTGCCCTAATAGACTGGATCGCTTTTTTTGGATTACTTCTGAAGGACATTTGATAGACTGTGGATTAGCAACATGGTGTTTCGCTCAGCTAAAAGCTTTGATAAACTGCTCCTGAGACAGGATTCCTTGGAAAAACAGCTGCTAAGTATGGAAGCAAAATGATGCCTTCTGGAAGTAAATCTGGAAATTAACACTGGATATAGAAATGAAACAAAGCTACCAGTGACACAGAAGGAACAAGAACCCGGCAACCCCGTGCTCACTCAGTCCAGTCTCACTCAGAAGCCTCAGAACAACACTATTCAACCGCTGAGGCACGGAACGGGAAGGACATCACACTCAAGCTATGATGAACACTGGCCAGCTCTAAAAAGACATTCTTTGACACCTGCTCCGAGAAAAAAAATAAACATAACCATCCCCCCCCCCCCCCCCCACAGGTTTGTACACGCCACCAGAAATAGTTTATGATGGATGGGATCCACTCTCCTAGGCCTTCACATTCCCTTCTTTTAGCTGCAGCAGCCAACTTTTTGGACACTCCCTTTGCTACATGCCAGGGATCAAATGTTTTTTTTCTTGATTTGAGACCCTCATTTCTTTCACAATTTGTGGATTTCTGTCTATGGAAATTGTTGACACCTTCACTCCATTTCCTTCGATGGTTGTAAGAGCTTCCTTAAAGCCTTTAATCTCCATGGTATTAGAGCTTGAAACCTGGGTGCAGCTTACTACCTTGAAGTCTACAACCTTTTGACTCTGCACATCTAAAAAAGTGTATGTGGCTGAGTGGCCAGGTGAGTCATAGTCATCTTTTGCCCATGTTCTTTTGCCCATGTTTTTCCAACAACAGGAAACACAAATCTCTTCCTCAGTGTTGTGTATGTGTCTTCACATATTGTTTTAAGGCTCATGTTATTACAAAAACTTTTGAATTTTGCTAAATGGATGCCACTAAAGAAAACCGAGGCTGCCAAAAGCAGGTTTCCTTCCCCCTTGGTCCCGCTCAGAGTAGGTTGAGACTGCCACCTGTAGCTACAGCCATTTGCACATGTGAGCTCTAATGTCAACTGTGATCCTTCATTTTGTAGCGCTTTCACATCTTCTGGAGCAACCAGGGAACCACACTTTAAATAATGCTGAAGAAGTTGTTTTAACTGCTCCTCAAAAACAAGAAAAACCCTGTCTTCTTTAGTTGCAGTTGAATTATGTGATCCCTGGGAGCTTTGAGAAGGCTCTGATGAACTTAAACTGAATTCAGAATCAGGATTTTTGTGCAGTGGCTTACTGTCCTCGCTATTTTCATTGTCTGAGGAGAACAGATCCACGGACCTATTGTCATCCTCTTCTTGTCGATCTAACTCAGGTGTTTCTGTGTAACCATGGTCCAACGTAACAACTTGCTGCACATCAGCTGGCCACTGTGCCACTGTATCTGACGTATCTGAGTCTGTCTGAGTGGCAGCATCGGTCAAATTTGGAGAACACTATATAGCTACACTTACTGAATGCTTTACTGACTGAATAGGTGAATTATCATCTTCATCTGTGACGCTTAATGTGACAGAAGTTGCAACTGCAGGACCGGGTTGTCTGCTCAGGAGAGCATCCAGCGTCTATTGTCTTTGGCGCTTTTTACCGCGCTTTTCAATTTCTCCACGCAGGCGCTTTGGCTCTTTGTGTTGGAAAATGGTCGGAAAAGCAGTTACCTTCAGTCTTCGCTCATACCCAGCCGCTCCAGTTTCATCTTTCAGTAGCTGTGGTTGACTAAATACTTCAAATGAATCGGGAGAAAAATGCCGGGAACACAGCGGTGGATCTTTGGGAAGTTCTCTCCGTCCACAAGCATTGTCCAACTGCTTTCTCCTCTTCTTGTCATTAGGAAAGCAGTGCAAGCTCACATCACTCCCCTTGTTTCCTTTTGACTGGAAGTTGCATCTAAAAGCAGCGCAATGTGGCATATTGCTTAATAATTACTTCAGCCAGCACGTAAACAAACACTAGCGTAAATAGCTTTTCTACCAGGTGCAACCAATATACGTCATTGCCCCCAGAGTGCATTGTGTGTGGAAAACAGGGCATCCTGAGTAGGATGTGTACTAAATATTATAAATTTCTAAATCAATGGCAATATTTTATGTATTTCTAACAACATATTTTGGCTTAAGATAAAAATTGTGGCTTATCAGGGCCTACATGTCTTCATAGCCGGGGTTCCTTTGAAGAAGGTTGCAGACAGACATCAAAACCAGGTGAGCTCATTCAAAGGGCTTTAGAAATTTTGTGGCTGTGTGTAAACAACTTCCACAGCATGACCTGTCTGAATGATCATCTTAGTTAGTTCTCCTTAGCACTTTATGGTTGTCCTCACCGATAAACAGCAAAATAGGCAGCGCCAATCATCAGCTGGTGGAAGCCTTCCATGAACAACAGGTTAAGGCGATGAAGGGGAGGACCTGATAAAAACTGAAAATACCTGTGTTAAAACATGCACATCACCACAGTAGCAAAGCAAGTAGGGGCATACATTAGATATGCACCCAAGAGGATAATGGTTACTGTGAAGAAACCTGGGTGCAGCTTACTACCTTGAAGCAAGGCAAGGCAAGGCAATTTTATTTCTATAGCACACTTTCAACACAAGGTAATTCAAGGTGCTTTACATGATTCAGTGATAATGAAACCACATGATTACAAAGCATATAAGTTTAACAGTAGTCAATCAGTAAGAAAAGATATTGTAAGGAACAAATCCACGTAATTAATACACAATCACTTAAAAATAAAGCTAAAAGATAGAATAAAATATAGAAATTAAAACGACAACAATAAAATAATATAAAGATCAAATGTTTACAATAAAAAAAAATAAAAAAAGCAGTTACTCATAAGCAAGTTTAAATAGATACGTTTTAATTTTAGACTTAAAAGAGTTCAGTGTCTCTGCAGCTTTACATTCTCCTGGTAGTTTGTTCCAGAGATGAGGAGCATAGAAACTGAAAGCTGCTTCTCCATGTTTTGTTCTGGTTCTAGGGACGATCAGTAAATTAGAGCTGGAGGACCTGAGTGATCTGGATGGTTTGTACCATGATAGCAGATCTCTAATGTACTCAGGTGCTAAACCATTCAATGATTTATATACCAATAAAAGCACTTTGAAGTCTATTCTCTGAGCAACAGGGAGCCAGTGTAAGGACTTTAGAACTGGGGTGATGTGTTCTACTTTCCTGTTTCTAGTGAGAACACGAGCAGCAGCGTTCTGGATCAGCTGCAGCTGTCTGATTGATTTTTTAGGTAGACCTGTGAGGATACTGTTACAGTAATCAAGGCGGCTAGAGATAAATGCATGGATGAGTTTTTCTAGGTCTCCTTGTGTCATCATTCCTTTAATCCTAGAAATGTTCCTCAGGTGATAGAAAGCTGACCTTGTTATTGCCTTTATGTGACCCTGGAGGTTCTGGTCTGAGTCCATTATTACACCTAGATTTCTGGCCTGGGCAGTAGTTTCTAGTTGGACCAACTGAAGCTGTTTACTGATATTTAATCGATCTTTTTTGGGTCCAAAGAGAAGCACTTCAGTTTTGTTTTTGTTCAGTTGTAGGAAATTATGGGACATCCAGCTGTTAATTTGCTCAATGAATTTATTGAGGATTTGGATGGGTTCAACATCATCTGGTGACACTGAGATATAAAGCTGAGTGTCGTCAGCATAGTTGTGGTATTTAACATGGTTGGCGGTTATAATCTGGCTAAGCGGAAGCATATAGATGCTAAATAGGAGGGGACCCAGGATGGAGCCCTGGGGGACCCCACATGTTATTTCTGTGTTTTGTGATGAGAACTGGCTAACTGATACAAAGAAGTTCCTGTTCTTGAGGTAGGATGTGAACCAGTCGAGTACTGTACCAGAGAGTCCGACCCAGCTCTCTAGACGTTCCAGTAATATATCATGATCAACAGTGTCAAACGCCGCACTGAGGTCTAACAGTACCAATACTGTTGTTTTTCCATGGTCAGTATTTGTACGGATGTCATTAAAAACTTTGACGAGGGCTGTCTCTGTGCTGTGGTATCTACGAAAACCAGACTGATAAACATCAAGGCGTTTGTTCATTGCTAGGAAGCTGTTTAGCTGCTGGAACACAACTTTTTCAATAATTTTACCGATAAATGGGAGATTACAGATTGGTCTGTAGTTTTGCATCAAAGTGCTGTCTAGGTTCTTCTTCTTTAGTATTGGTTTGATAACTGCTGTTTTTAGGGCTTTGGGGAAAACACCTGATAGGAGCGATGAGTTAACTATTTTGATAAGATCCATTCTGATGGATGGGAGGACCTTTTTTAGAAAATTTGTTGGTAAGATTTCTAAGCAGCAGGTGGCAGAGCTTAGTTTGTCAATAATTTCATCAAAGCTTGATTGATTTATTGTTTGGAAGTGAGTCATTTTCTCTGGGTGAGTGTTAGTTGGGCTCATAGTTGGTACTGGGGTTTGAACTGATGTACTGATTGATCTTCTGATGTTCAAGATCTTTTGAGTGAAGAAGGTGGCAAAATCATTACAGGCCCTGGTGGAGTTTAGTTCAGGGGGTATTGTCACTGGAGGGTTAGTTAGTCTCTCCACTGTAGAAAATAATGTCCTAGCGTTATTGCTGTTTCTGTGAATAATCTCAGAAAAGAATGAATCCCTTGCACCCTTTAAGGTTACTTGATACTTGTTCAGTCTCTCTTTATAAATCTCATAATGAACCTGGAGTCGAGTTTTCCGCCATTTTCTCTCGGCGCGCCGGCACTCTCTTTTTTCATAACATACCAGTGGATTGATTCTCCACTGAGACTTCTTTTTGCTAGAGACAGTTTTAACCTTAAGTGGCGCAATCGTATCCATCACGTCTGAGACTTTGGATATAAAATCATCTGTCAGTTTATTTACTGAGTGTGTGCTAGTGGATGTTGGCGATTCAGACAAGGTTGGAGTGTACATCAGTTTAAAGTTTTCAGATGAATTTTCTTTAAGGAAGCGTTTTTTAACATTGGATTTACTCTGATTAGGTATGTTTTCTTGGATGGTGCTTTGAAATGAGATGCAGAAATGGTCAGATAATGCTATATCCGTTACAGCAATGTTAGAGATATTTAAGTCTTTGCTAATAAGTAGGTCCAGAGTGTGTCCTCGGTTGTGCGTTGGCTCGTTAATGTGTTGGCTTAGGTCAAAGTTATGAAGGGCGTCATATAGTGCTTTTGTTCCGCTATCTTGGGGTTTTTCAGTATGAATGTTGAAGTCTCCCACAATTGCTATGTGGTCATAGTCT
The DNA here is from genome assembly GCA_028564705.1 of Apricaphanius iberus. NCBI lineage: Eukaryota > Metazoa > Chordata > Actinopteri > Cyprinodontiformes > Aphaniidae > Apricaphanius > Apricaphanius iberus. The sequence continues at coordinate 185,804 of JAPXFQ010001693.1, read as the reverse complement.
AGACATATTGCAGAGCAAAGGTCATTGAAGTCGTTATAAAAGTTTGTGTTAAGTTTTGGTTTTGGTGGTCTGTATACGTTTACAAATATGACTTTGTTTGTTTCATTTGTTTCAGTAGCTAAATATTCGAAAGTGTTGAATTCTCCTAGTGATACTTTTTTAAAGTTTAAGGAATCATGAAAAACTGTGGCCAAACCACCCCCCCTTTTATTTTTCCTGGTCTCACTAATGAAGTGATAATTAGTTGGACAAGTCTCTATTAATACATTTTGTTCTGTATTTTCATCTAACCAAGTTTCTGAGAGAAATTGTGCATGTATATCATGTGTGATGATGTAGTCATTGATTAGCAGTGATTTTTCTGATAGTGATCTTATGTTTTGTATAGCTGCATTAATATTTCTTATAGAGAAAAAAAGATTCTGTTTGCTAGGTATTATTTTTAAATTCTGTACTGCTCGGTTATTTTTAGTTTTAGTGTGTGAATACCTCTTTTTTATAATAACTGGGATTTTACTTTCAAGGTGAGAATGTGAGTAATCTTGACCAAACACCACTTTCTGGAAAGAAGTTTTTCTGGCTGTGTTCGGTCGGTATCAGATGTCTGATATGGTGAGTTGAATTGGAGAGCAATAATGTTCATAGTTCCTGCTTGGGCGTGGAGTTAAAAGGAGGATTCCTTTTTTTTTCTTGAGTTTGAAGTTTTTCAGAGAATTCCTGGAATGGTGAGAGCGTCTCAGAGTCAGGAGTTGAAGATGAAATGGATCTGCTTGTCTTTCCTAGATCAGCTGGTGTGTTGATTGGATGTTACGTCTCAGGGAGCATCATCTGTACAGTAGAATCAACACATAGAGATACTGGAACTCTGTGTTTCTTTAGAGGGTCATCTGATGGTGTTGTTGCACAGTCAGCTGGCATGACTGTGGCAGGCTTATCATTAGTTCGAGGACAGAGCGGTTTGTTTGCATTGTTTACATTAGATAACAAGTTCCAGAGATAGAGCTTCTGACCTTTTTTGTTGATATGACGTCCATCTTTTGAGAATAGATGCTTTCGTTCACAGAAGATCTTAAAATTATTCAGGAATGGAATAGACCTTTTTGCACAGACAGTTTTAACAAATCTGCTAAAACCTTTGATCCGGCTCCATTCTTCATCAGAAGGCGTTGCTGGAATTGGTCCAGATATGTGAAGTTCTATCTTGTTGGTGTTAAAGTTCTGGAGTAGATCCATGAAGTCTTTCTTTAAAATTTCCGATTTCTTGTGAGCGATGTCGACTGATCCAGCATGGACAACAATTTTTTCTAGTTCTGGATTGCTCTCAATAATTGATGGAATTATCTCAGAAAGTTGTTTAACTGTCATTTGTGGGCAATTAATGACTTTTGTATTGATGCATAGAAGTTCAATACCTTGGATCGATCCGTCATGAATAATAGCAAGCGTTTTCCTTTTCTTGCTGTGTTCTGTTTTCTTTGGTTTTTTGTGTTCTTGCTGCTGTTTCTTCTTATCAGGAGGAGAGGAGAGGAAAACTCTGTGTGGGTCCGTTGATTCCAGGGAACTGTTTGCATTTTGTTGGCTTTGCTGTGCGTCTGTTAGACTCAAAGAGCTGGGAGATGCCAGCGCTGTGAATCTGTTTTTTAAAGGAATAAAAGAAGTTGTTGGTTGTTGGGGTTTCTTTTTACGTTCCTTATTTTTCTTGTTGGGTGTCTGTCGTCTGAGTGCTGGCCACTCTTCTAATGAGTGGGGGGTCCTTCCGGATAGACGCCGTCTGTTTGGAGGGGAACTCTGTGTTGTTGTTGGCATCGACCTGCCAGGTTGTTGAAAATCGCATGCCATACTCAGAGTGGTCTTGTTTCTGGCGTTTTCTTCCAGGCGTTGGATTTTTAATTCCATGTCCTTCATTCTTTCCAGAATGTTTTGGAGAGTGACATCAGCGTTGAGAGCCATTGTAGTCTTCGTTTCTTTGTCCACAGTGGAAAAGTAGAAAAAAGAATAAAAGTTGTCCCAGGGAGGTCGTCTAGTGTCCTTAGGGTGAGTAAATAAAAAATAAAAGAAAAGAAAAAGAAAGATAGGTAGCGGGGGGAAGAGAGCAGGAGTAGAGGAGAGGAAAACACGTCCTGCTCCTTCGGCAGTCAGAGGAAGCAGATGCCAAGATCCCAATGTTTACAGAGAAACTAATAATGAAACCTTTACATTTGGGGAGACAAGTTGAGACAAGAGATTAGCCATTTTCTTCGGGAACCAAAGGATATCATCTTAACTCTTTCTTGGTCATGTGGTTGTGGACCTCCATGGCATGACCTTCAGTGTGCACTGAAGCAGAGGCAATTCAGCTCTTCATGGTTCACAGAAAAAGGTTGAATGTTTGTAAGATGTTCACATAGTATGTTTACATGGAAATCTGCATGTATACGTCTAAATGTTTTAAAATTTAATTTTTAACTTTGAAATTGTGTATGATTTTTAGTTTGTCTTTAAAATCAGTTACTACTCTTTATTAATGTAACCTGCAGCCAGAATTGAAAAGCTGTAAATGGAAAAAAAAACATGTCCCTCCAACCATCCATAGACTTTAGCTACAGTTAATATATGTAGTTTACTGGATGAAATTATTAAGCTCTCATATTTTTATGAAGGATTTTTTTCTCTAACCCTAACCTTGGTTTAGTACAAAGAGGTGTGCAAATGTTGGTTATTGCACAGCTTTCGGGATCTTGCAAAGATCAGTCAGGTAAGGTCTGTCTGCCCCTTACCTTGCGTTTTGTTGGTGTTGCCACCTGCAATGCCAGTAAACTGCTGCCTTAAGAGAGGTGGTCACACTGTGGATGGTTCAACTAGCTACTACTATATTTTTTCAGTAATCACAGCCCCACTGTGAAATTTTTAAAATAAAAGTAGCTCAATAATCGCTTATTTGCTATTGAAGTTTTAAGATTCAGGAGAGCAAGGGCAGGAGGTCTTCTAGAGAAAGCATGGTGGAAGAAAACAAGAAGAGAAGACTAGGTTTTAAAAATGTTATACGAGCAGTGCTAAATAAGTTAATGAAGCCGATTACTTCTGAGAATGTATTGACACAAAGTGTGGAATTAAACGGCTTTCTTCCCACTATTTACATTTACACAAGAAAAACGCAGACGCATCCGAGGTTTATTAGAGCAACAGTTGCAGCCTCTGCCATGCTTATTTCATCCACTGATTGGATTTCCTACATTGGTTTTATTGCATCTTGTTCCTTCCCACATTTTGTCAACCTGTCAAAAGCAATCGTACAAGTCGGTTAAAATGCAATGACTGTTCAGCCTGAGGTTTCTTTGAAAAAAACATCTTGCATGTATCCAACTTAGCACCAGACTTTGGTCTGATTTGAAATAATAAGCAGAGTGTCACTTTGGTGAAAATGGTTTATAAATCACCTATCAATTAAACACTTGATACATCTTTAACAAGTGGAACAAGTGCGATTCACTACACCTTTTTTATGTACCTCCATTTCCTCTCCATGAGGAAGGAAATCCTTAAAAGGTAATTTCAAAAGCATTTGGATGTTCCCAAAGTGCTGTTTTAAAGCACAGTAATATAAAGTCATGTGGAAAGGAAAATTGTGGAAGAAAACGGTGCACAAGCAGCTCATATGACAACAGCCTGGAGAGGATTGTCAGGAAAGAAAGCTATTCAAAAGATTTGGGGACATTCCCAAGAAGTGGGCTGGGGCTGAAATTAGTGAATCAAGAGTCACCACACACAGACATGGGCTTCAAATGTCATATTCCACTTGTCTCCTAGATAAAACACAATTTCAGAAGCATCTTACCTGAGCTAAGAAAAAAAGAAACGCAAATGTTGTTTCTTATTTGGAAATCAAGGTCCCAGAACATGGAGACCACACTATCCACAATGCTTAAAGTCCTGTGTGGAGCTTTCACAGTCTGTGTTGATTTGGCAGCCATGCCATCATGTGGTGTTGGTCCCCTGGGCTTTACTAAGTCCAGAGTCAAAGCAGCCAACTACCAGGAAATTATGGAGCACTTTATGCTTCCTTTTACAGATGAGCTTTATGGAGATGTCATTTTCCACCATCATTTGGCACCTGCACACACTGCTGAAAGTACTAACACCTGGTTCAAAAACCCTGGGATTATTGTAAGCTTGTATATAGTAAGCTTGCCTGACCTGAGACACAAAGAGAATGACGTGAGTCTGAAAAATGCAGAAGGGCTGAAGGTCGTTACTGAAGCACCCTGGTCTTCCATAACATCTCAGTAGAGCCACGGGTTGATAGCATTCACACCAAGCCGCATTGAGACAGGAATTGATGCAAAAGGGGCCAAAACCAAGTACTGAGTACATATGCGCTCCGAGACAATGGTCTTAACCCAAAAAAGGGTGGAGTGCCTTCCCTAGGTCAGGGATGAAGTCTTGCCCCACGTTTAGGAGTTCAAGTATCTGGGGGTCGTATTCTCGAATGAGGGAAAAATGGAACAGGAGAGCAACAGGTAAAGTGGTGCAGTATCTGCAGTAATGCAGGCACTGTATGGTCTGTCGTGGTGAAGAGGGAGCTGAGCTGATAGGGGGAGGCTCTTGATTTACTGGTCAATCTACGTCCTTCAGATCCAGTGGACAGTTGGGTTGTTCTTGGGTTTTTAACATGATAATGATTTAAAACCTTTAGCAATATGAAACACCAATTGTTCACCAGTCCAAAAAGTTAAACATTTTCCATGATCATTTCAGTCCCTGGACCTAATACCGACATAAAACTTGTTGGTGAACTAGAGTAAAGAGCATATAAGAGAGGTCCAAAGATTGTGGAACCTCTGAGATCGTGCAATTAGAAAGAGTGAAATATCCTTTCTGCTGTGTGTTCCATATATGAGGAAAATGTGCAGTCCAACTGGCAAAAGGAAATATAAGGTATTAAATAAAGTGGTGGTAATAATTTTAGTCACATTTTATAAAAAAATAAATCAAATAAAAAAAAGACAAAAAACAACAATTTCCTATTATTTTCATATTATAAAGAGTTCTGATTCACATGCATAATAATAATAATAATAATAATAATAATAATAATAATAATAATAATAATAATAATAGTAATAATAATAACTTTATTTATAAAGCACTTTCAACAAATCCCTGAACATTAAGTACATAAAATTTAAACAATAAAATCAACTGTCTAAAAACAATTAAAAAATACTTTCAAAACTTCTAAGATATAAGCAACAATCAGATGGCAATTTACACATTATTAATAAGAACAATAAATAAACATAGTTCAAGATGCAAAAGATTGCATGAATAAGTGAGTCTTCAGTTTGGTTTTGAACACTTAAACAGAACCTGCCTGCCTAATATCATTTGGTAGTTTGTTTCAGAGAAATGGAGCACAAAAGGAAAACCCACTACTAAGAGTCCGGAACCCTGACACCGCAAAAGACAAGGTGGATGATAAAAAGTTTAAAGTTCATGAGAGATAGGCAGGAGCTAGCCCATTTAAAGCCTTATAATTAAGTAGTAAAATGTTAAAATCTGCACAAAAGTGACAGTGGAGCCAGTGTAGAGCCTTCAACACTGGTGTAATATGGTCAAACTTTCCACAGCCCATCAAAATACGAGCAGCCATGTTTTGAACCATTTGGAGCCATCTAAAGCTTTTCCTATGTAGCCCAGAGAATAAAGTGTTAAAGTAATCAATGTGAGGACACAAATGCATGAACACCAAAAATGCAGAACACCACTAGCGAGATGAGTAAAATTAAATAAAACATTTATTGAAAATTGTTGATTATTGCTGGAACCAGAAACATTGCATGGAGGAAGGGAGGTTGGAAGGAACTGCAGGAAGGGAAGTCCACTGGTGAGTATAGATCTTAGAATACTTTGGACAGTCTAATAGTTCTCAGGTGAGTCTTTGCAGGTGGCAGAGAGGATGAGTGAGGAGGAGAGCTAGGAGTCCAGGATGTCTGTATAAGACATGTGAGGTTTTCTAGGAGACACGAAGGAGAGGCATCCTGACAGCGAGGACAGAGCACAGAGGCGGACAGGCAGAGCTTGGTTTGTCACAGAGGAGCGAGGAGTTTGACCTTGGGGTTGGAGCTTGATCATGAAGAAGCAGGGAGCTTGTCAGCTGTCAGACATTGGAACTTGAATCCAGGGCTTTCAGAGAGGCTGGTAAGCAGATCACAAGGAGGTAGTTGCTAGGAAACCATGAAAGGAGCATAGCTAAGTTAAAGGCAGGTAAGTCTCCCATCATCAAAACACTTAAAAAAACTCTATTAAACATTACATCCTTATCAAACAAGAGGCTCCTTATCAATGACTTTATCTTCCAGAGGCCTCTCCACCTAATTTTAACTTTTCTTATAAGTTCATCAACTCTTTCCACCAAGCCGGTTTTATTTGATAATTTTAACACCTTTGAATACACTGACTGCCTCTGTTTTTAGCACTCCTCAGATTTTTTGTGTCACAGTTTATAGGCCACCGAAAAGGAATGCACTTTTTATTCAAGAATTTTCAGTTTTTATCAATTTTACACAACTTCTATGAAAGGATAATTTTAGCTGGTGATTTTAATCTACATATAGATAATCCTTTATATCCTTTATCAACAAATTTTTTAAAATATTTTAAGTTATATGGATTTTAGCCAGCATGTCCGGCAGCCAACTCACATCAGAGGACACACCCTGGACTTGGTCATCACGTATGGCCTGTCCACCAGTGTGTCCTCTGTTGTTGAATTGACTGTCTCTGACCACTACTGTGTGTTTTTTAATATCACCAGTTTTATCCAATTAGAAACCTCTGTGAGAACTGTCAGGAAGCGTCATCTAACCCCTGAAGTGGCTGCAGGTTTTCTTGAAGCTTTTAAAAAGTTCCCTCCTGTACCTTTACCTGCCCTCTGTGATTTTATTTTGAATGGTTTTAACAGTAGGCTTAAATTTGCTCTCGACTTGCTGGCTCCACTTAAAGTTGTAAACATACATTCAAAACGTACAATACCATTGAAAAACGAAGCTCTTAAAAAATTAAAAAGTAGCTGCAGGGTGGTAGAAACAAAATGGAGGAAAAATCCAATCACAATAAATCATCAGATATGCATAGAACATCTCAAATCATACAATAGCGCTTTAAGAAATACCAGAAATACAGTATATACTTTTCCAGAGGAAACACTGGACAGTTTTGTCCCGGTGGATGCTGGAACCCTTGATAAAGTTTTCTCTTCAGTGAGGCCAACTTACCATTTTTAAGCAAAGTTTTAGAAAAACTTGTTTTTATTCAACTTAAAGATTTTTTAACGCTTATAATGTCCTATAGAAATTTCAGTCTAGTTTTAGGATGAACCACAACACTGAGACAGCTCCTTTAAAGATTTTAAATTATTTTAGAATAATCTATGATACTAAGAAGGTGACAGTGTCTGTTCTACTGGATCTAAGCGCTGCCTTTGAGCTGTCTTTTATTCCACACATTAAAAATGTTACTAGAATAGGTTTTTATCACCTAAAGAACATTGCCAGAGTCTCGGGCCAATACGGAGACGCTAATGCAGGCTTTTATCACCAGTAGAATCGATTACTGTAATGCCCTGCTTTCTGGTCTTTTGAAAAAGACTACCTACAGTTAACAGCTTTTACAAAATTGAGCAGCACGTGTCCTGATGAAGACCAGGACGCGGGACCACATTACACCGGTCTTAAAATCACTGCATTGGCTCATCAAAGCCGAAGTCAGACCTGATTACAGATTACTTGACAATGCCTGTGTAAACCTCATGCTGAATGCATCTTCAGATCTACGATCTCAATCCGAGAGCATCACAACTACTGATGAACTTACTAAACAAATACTGGACTTTCGGGAGAGACTAATAACTGGCTGCGTATGGTACAAATATAGCTGACACTTTGTTTTATTCTCTCATCCGAGGCCTCTCAGACATCCAGTGCTGAAGCTTGGAGGGTTCTCAGCAGGAGGCTATCCATGTACGTAAAATAAACTATGTACGAATATACCTGACACTTTGTCTTATTCTCTCATCCGAGGCCTCTCAGACACCGTGTATTGAAGCTTGGAGGGTTCTCAGCAGGAGGCCCTCCGTGCACGTAAAATAAACTATGTACGAATATAGCTGACACTTTGTTTTATTCTCTCACCCGCACTCATATTTCTACCACACCACAGTTTACTGTGCAGACCGGCTATTTTAGCCAACCGTGTTATGGTTTTTTTTGTACATGATTTTAACAAGCGCACTCAGGCGTTTGTGGTCGTTCCTTTGTTTTCTGGCAGTCAGGCTAGCTCTTTTGGCTACATAGGCTAGCTCTTATAGCTAATTCATGGCCATTATTTACTATGCATATAATCTAGTTCATAGCTGTGCGTGTTATATTTTTTGTTTTCTGCATGATTTAAACTTTTTTTTTTTTATTCAAGACATCAGAGAGCATTGAGCCATCCCCTTTCACCCAAACGTTGGAGATGACGGAAGTGGAGGAAATGCTGGTCTTCAAGGTGCCCAGCCGTTGCTCGATGACATCCAGAAATAAATCTGCGCCCCCAGGCTCTCAGTGTCAGGCAGGCCCTGGTGAGTTTTACGTATTAACAGTGACCTAGTAGACCTGGCAACAGTTTTTAAGCACATACGGGAAGCCGAGGAACGCTTCGCCGCTGTGTCAGAGGGCAACGTTGGGCGCATGGTGGAGGTGATGCAGTTCACTAGAGAGACTAAAGCCGAGCTCAGAACACGGGAAGCTAGACTCAGAAGGCAAGAGATGGCGGACCAAAAAAGACTTTAAACAGTAATTTGTGGCTGTATTACGTGACCTGGTTCAGGGGATGGTGAGCAACTAATTGTTCTGCATAGGTGTTGTAGATATGTAAACGTATTTGTCGTTTTTCAATAAAAGTGTGCAGTGCTACAAAACCTTGTCATCAAACCATATCAGGGATTAGACTTCTGGGATCATTTTGGAAAAGCCAATTTAAAAAAGCAGTGTTTTGCATGTGTACTGGGGTTGTCACAAGAAATATGCGGGGGGGAATCTTCTAATTAAAAAATACATGTTATGGACTTCAAATGGGTGGGTGTCAGCCATATGAGCAAATCCCTTTTGAACCTAGCTGCTACTGTTAAACGATAGCTGGATAAAACATTTCTGGCAGTATTTTTGAAAAACTAGGCACAGTTTAAACAAGTCAACGGCATAATTTGGTGATTCTGTGCCCTTATATGTCCTATAGGTCTATTAGAACAGAAAATTTTACTTTACACTTGACGTTAACAATTTTATGGGTTTCTAATGAGTAGAGGTCAACCCCTCTTCCACTGCATAATGTGTTGTTGAAGCAACAGACTCGGGAGCAGTCTCTGGGTCATTCCATGCATTTTCATATGTTTTGCATGGAGTTGTTTCTTCAGAAAGAGCCACAGTCCGAGGACAAAGTACAACAATACCTCAATGTCCTCCATTGTTCTTTCCCCTTTCTAATGTGCATGTTCTCGTTCGTTTACCTTTTAGGTGGCGATTACTACTTACGTCACAGACCTTTTGCGTCAAATCTAAGATGAGCATGGCCATGCGCTCAGCTACATGCACATTTACTAGATAGTAATGGAAACACAACCTTACCGTTCTGACCCGTACCGACACGTCCCGTCCTGTACTTTAGTGACCCAAGTGGAAAAGCGGCAATAGACTGACCGGTAAATCGATTACCATAATTTATGTTTTGCTGTTTTTACTTTTTATGTTTTTATCATGTTTGGTTTCTTTACTGCCGAATCACGTAAAGCACCTTAAATTGTCTTGTGTTGAAAGCATGCTATACAAATAAAATCGCCTTGCCTTGCTCCAGGGGAGAAGTCTCGCCCTTTTCTCTTTTGCCTCCAAGGATATCAAGTCAAGGATCTGATTGTCTGTGAAGCCCGCAAGAGAGGAAACCTTTCCTACAAGGGTCACTCGATTACCAAGTTTCTTTGCTTTTCCCAGCCAAGCTGCGTATTACGCTGCCAAATGTACAAAATAAATGGCTGTCATCTGCCTATTAGCACTGCACCGTGTTGCAGTGGTATGAAGCCTTTGAATAGTATATTTTTTTGTTTCAATAAAAGTTATTTTCATATATATGTATATGATGTAATATGAGAATAATGTGAAAATGTTTATGTGTGTATGCAATTAATTTAAACTCTCTTTGAGACAATTGGAAATTGGTCTTGAAAACTGATTATAATTCAAAGAAACAGCATTAAATCATTGTAAGAAACAAGAACAGAGCTGAAAAAAACAGCAGATACCACGTGCATGTCTCAGCGAATGTGAATTGAGTAGCCCTATTTGTTTACATTATGTGCTCTGAATGGATGCTGTATTCCCTGGACCAGTGATCTGAGTTGACGTCAAACAGCTGACTGTGATCCTCCGGATAGTAATATTGGCTACGTTAACATGGGTAATCGGATTAAAAGCCTGCTCAGAATACAAATGCTTAATGTAAACACGCCAGTCAGATTACTCTATGACTATGACTCTGAATGATCAAACTCATTCGGATCAAACTTTCATTCCGATTGAGAGGGGTGGATTATTCCGATACTCAATCCGATCGTGTCACATGTAAACTGCTATTCCGAATGTAAATCCTTCCTGCACATGTCTGTAAAGTCATGCGTAGATGTCTAATATGTTGGCCAATAAAGGGATTTGGTTTTTAAATCTATTATGTACATAAGAATGAAGGCTTGTGGATGTAAAACCATGACCAGAAAGAATAAATAAAAGGACACTGAACAAGAAAATAGTCCTCCATTTCAAATGGGTGCAGTCATGTTTGTTTAACACTGAAGTCTATTCCTTCTTATACGGCCATTTCCAGCGTTTTAGATAGTTCTGCCAATGTCAAAATGATTTATTCCATTCAGACATGTAGCTCATGCAAACGCTTTTTATAATCCGATAGATGAAGGTGAAATTCTAGTCGGAACTATGATCAGGTTAAACATATTTTGCACATGTAAACGTAGCTTATGTTTGAGTGTTGTTTTGCCTCATTAAAGCATAGTAAGTTTAGTCAGGTGTCTTTCATTTGCTTAAAGATTATCTGTATTCAAAAGTTAGGATGCTGCATCATTTAAAGCAACCATTTTTTTGCCCATCAGTCATCTGGACTAAACCCCTGGTCTTCTTCAATCCTAAATCCGCCCCTGCTCGGCGGCGAACAAATTTGTTAAGGACTTGGATGGGACCAACTAATCCATTGCGGTAAACATACAATGCAAATTCAAAAATACTTTATTGATCCCAGAGGGAAATTAAGTTTTGTTGTAGCTCATCACTAATTCGTTTTTCAAGGAGTTATTGTAGAACATGATGGTTGTAGCGGTCTGTATTGCATCGAAATTGAAGAATTCTTCGACTGAAGATACTCTGCTGCTGTAGGATTGTCTCATGAAGATAATGCTCAGGGTTGTCCATATTCTTTTTAGGTTTATAAATAATAATAATATTATAATATATATTATTAATATATAATAATACGTTTAAATACACAATCCATCCAAACATGGATCCTGCTCCTTCCTGTTTACTGACCAAAGTATAGGAATTGGACCAAGAAGGGCAGCCCTCTTCATTTGCATAATGAAGCAGAAATGCATGAGATAAAGTAAAAAGAGGAGACGAGGGAATGTAAAAACAAGGAATGCACGTATAAGGAAAAGGAAAAACAAAATATATATTTTTCTTTGCAAAAATGCACAAATAAGGAGAAGTAAAAACACACTATATATTGTTATGGCATGCCTTCAGGAAAAATATGATATATTTATATTGATATGTTTGAATATATGGAATGAACCTTGAATATATGGAATAAAAGTCTGAATATATGGAATGAAAAGTCTGAACATATGGAATGAACCTTGAATATATGGATTGAAAATCTGAATATATTCAATGAACCTTGAATATATGGAATGAAAGTCTGAATATATGGAACGAACCTTGACTATATGGAATGAAAAGTCTGAATATATGGAATGAACCTTGAATTTATTGAATGAACCTTAAATATATGGAATAAAAGTCTGAATACATTGAATGAACCTTGAATATATGGAATGAAAATTTGGCCTCAAGGATTATGGGTAATGTAGTAGAATTAGAACAGCTGTCTGAATGCTAAAGTTGGCTTCAATTTCTAATTCTGGAAATGGCTAAAAGGTTACTCCAACTGATTTTTCACCCTTTAGACCCCAGCATCCCCCAATTGGGGGACACAGAAATCAGTAGTGATAGAAATGGTAATAGAAATAAAAGTAATAATAGTAGTACTATATACAGATAATATGCATAACGACACATCTATTAATTCTACTGAATGTTACCTTTAAAATTATGTCAAAATGATTAAAATACTCCTTTTGGTTGCTGAAATATAATCATTTTTCCATCGGTAAGCATTTTCCGAGAAACAGGCTTCAGAAAAGGCCTAGGGTTTAAAGGGTTAAAGTGTCTGCGTTTTGCAGTTTTTAGACTAGAGTAGATTAAAGATGCTTGGATCAGTGAGAAATTGGGTGGAAACGCCCTTTGACCGTTTCCCGAATCAGATGCTAGAATCAGAAGCCAACTTCAGCTTCTTGCTGGAAGAGCCATGTAATCACGAGGCACAACAGCTGAAAGAAGAAGCTCTGGATCTGAAATGGGTGAGTTTAGATATTTATATAATGACCAATGTAGATTTAGTATCCCCTTATATGTGACACATTAAGACATGTAAACTGCAGTTAACAGCAGGTCGCAGTTAGCCGATGCTTTGCGACCCACAGTAGTTTGGTGTGCTAACATCTCTGTGTGTGCTCTATATTCATGTAAATTCAGTGTAATTAGGTTTATTCCAAATAACTGATGTGGTGTTTGTTTTTTATTCAAATGCTGTCGATTCAGACGCTAACACAAAAATCAAGGGAAGAACCTTATGCTGGGCGTACACCAAAGGATTTTCAGTCTCCGACTGGCAGTCTTTAGAAATCTATTAGAGTCTCTGGGCGCTCCCGTCGTCTTGATCGTTAAATGTAATGTGGTAATCTGCAGTTGCCGACCTGTTTTATGCCAGTCTTTCTGTTTGATATTATCGCAAGTCCTAGTGTAGTCGTAGTGACTTAACACAACCAACAACAAATAAAGCCATTCTCAAACAGGCGGAGCACGAAGCTACAGTGCAGGTGCAGAACTAATTTTTGAGGGGTAGGAATCAATTTCCCACGGTTTATTAAACCGTGCGCACGGCGTTGTAATCTGTAACCCCCGTTTATTAAACTGTGTGACCGTGTTAGGGGTTGACCCACTTCATAATCATTGATAAGTGGGGGGCCTTCTGGGGAAAACCTGGACTGTTACGTAGAGACGGCATCCATCCCACCGAGGACGGAGCTTCGCTTCTTTCCAGGAACATTGATAGGGTTATCTCTAGTTCCCCAAAGCCGTGACAACCCAGAGTCCAGCTCAGGGAACCAAGAGTCCAGGTCAAGGAACAGGGACTGCCACCCACCCACTACCCTATAGAGATAGTTTCCCGTCCACTACCCAAAACTAATGAATTAAAAGTTAATGCTACTAGAGCAAAGTATAAAAATCTCATAAAGATAAATAAAACTCGGACTGAACATAAAAACAAATCAATTAAATGTGGTTTACTAAACATAAGATCTCTCCCCTCAAAAACACTCTTAGTAAATGACTTAATTTGTGAAAATAATATTGATTTGTTTTGTCTTGCAGAGACATGGTTGCAGGAAGAGGACCATGTCACAATAAATTAGTCAACTCCCCCTAGCTACTTAAACTTTAGTGTCCCTCGAAGTACTGGTCGAGGAGGTGGAGTAGCAACTATCTTTCATTCCGATTTACTAATTAATCTCCAAAAAAATAATAGTTACAGTTCCTTTGAGCATCTAGTTTTTAGCTTTCCTCATACACATAACAAAGCAGTAAAGCCACTTTTGTTTGTGGTCTTATATCGTCCACCAGGACCTTATTCTCAATTTTTAGATCAGATTTCAGATTTTCTATCTGACTTAGCTTTAAACACTGATAAAGTCATTATAGTCGGAGACTTCAATATTCATGTTGATAATGAAAGTGATAGTCTAAATACAGCTTTCAACACTATCCTAGACTCAATAGGCTTTACTCAAAATGTGCAGGGACCAACACATTCTTGTCACCACACTTTAGATCTTGTGCTGACTTATGGCATTGACTGTGAAGAAATAACAGTCTTTCCACATAACCCTATCCTGTCTGATCATTTCCTTATCACTTTTAAACTTACTCTAATGGATCATATCAAACCTGAAAGAAAACTTCATTATACCAGAACGTTATCAGACAACGCTGTAGCAAATTTTAAAGAAGCTCTTCCAACTTTAATTTCCTCAGTTTATAAATGCAGAACAGAAAACAGTGATTTAACTCGTGACCCCTCACAACTTGACATTTTAGTTCATAGCGTTAATTCCTCCCTGCGTCGGGCAATAGACAAAGTTGCCCCCTTGAAAAGGAAGGTGGCTAGCCATAGAAGATTAACTCCCTGGTTTAATTTAGAGCTACGTACCCTAAAGCAGAATGTTAGAAAACTAGAGAGAAAATGGCGCTCCACGCATTTACATGATTCCTTTTTAATATGGAAAAATAGTTTATTGCTATATAAAAAGAGCCTTCACACAGCTAGAACAGCATATTATTCATCTTTAATCGAGGAGAATAAAAATAATCCTAGGTTTCTTTTTAATACAGTTGCCAAACTCACACAGGATCATAGCTCTATCGAGCCAACCATTCCCCAAGCTCTAAGCAGTGACGACTTCATGCAATTCTTTATAAATAAAATAGACTCCATAAAGAATAAGATAATTGGGAACCTTCCCAATATGCTTGCTTCCTCCTTAGTTAATGAGGCAGCCTCAAAAATGGTGGAACCTAATATATGCTTAAACTGCTTTAATGCAGCCGAACTTTGTGATGTACTAAAATTATTAGCTTCATCTAAACCTTCAACTTGCGTTTTAGACCCAATCCCAACTAAACTCTTAAAAGAAGTTTTCCCTCTGATCGCTGCTCCAATTTTAAATATAATGAATCTATCCTTAGTCAATGGATATGTACCACAGGAGTTTAAGATTTCTGTAATTAAACCTCTACTTAAGAAACCCTCTCTTGATCAAAACGACTTAATTAACTATAGACCGATATCTAATCTTCCCTTCTTATCTAAAATTCTTGAGAAAATAGTTGCACACCAGATATGTGAGCATTTAAACCATAATGAGCTGTTTGAGAAGTTTCAGTCAGGCTTTAGAGCTCATCACAGCACTGAAACAGCTCTGGTGAAGGTTACTAATGATATTCTCATAGCCTCAGACAATGGACTGGTGACCATTCTGGTCCTGTTAGATCTCAGTGCTGCCTTTGACACTGTTGACCACAATATTCTCATAGAAAAGGGCTCAAAGTGTCGGTATAATAGGAACAGCACTAGGTTGGTTTAAATCTTATTTGTCTAACAGATTTCAGTTTGTTCAGGTAAACAATAGATCTTCCTCAACCTCAATAGTTACTTGCGGAGTACCACAGGGTTCAGTGCTTGGGCCGATTCTCTTTACTATATATATGCTTCCTATTGGTAAAATAATTAGGCAGCATGGGATAAAATTCCATAGTTACGCAGATGATACACAGCTATATCTATCCATAAATCCTGATGAATCCAATCAGTTAGGTAGACTACAGGCATGTCTGGAAGACATAAAAACTTGGATGACTCTAAACTTCTTGCTTCTAAATTCTGATAAAACAGAAGTTGTCGTCTTTGGACCAGAAGCTCTGAAAAAGAAACTACTTAGTCAGCCCCTTCACCTGGACGGCATTAAATTAGCCTCCAGTAATAAAGCAAAAAATGTCATTTTTGACCAAGATATGTCATTTAGAACTCACATTAAAGAAGTCTGTAGGATTTCCTTTTTTCACCTTAGGAATATTGCAAAAATTAGAACCATCCTGTCCAGGAATGATGCTGAAAAACTAGTCCATGCCTTTGTTACTTCAAGGCTGGATTACTGTAACTGTCTATTATCAGGTAGTCCACAGAATACAATTAAAAGTCTTCAGTTAGTTCAAAATGCTGCTGCTAGAATTCTGATGAATATTAAAAGAAGAGATCACATTTCCCCTGTTTTAGCTTCTCTTCACTGGCTCCCAGTAAAATCTAGAATAGAATTCAAGATCCTCCTTCTGACATATAAAGCCCTTAATAATCTAGCTCCATCATACATAAGAGACCTGATTGTTCCATATGTTCCTAACAGAGACCTTCGCTCTCAGACTGCAGGATTACTGGTAGTTCCAAGGATTTCTAAAAGTAGAATGGGTGGCAGATCTTTCAGCTATCAGGCTCCCCTCCTATGGAACCGGCTCCCAGGGTTGGTTCGTGAAGCAGACAATTTGTCTATCTTTAAAACTAGGCTAAAAACTTTCCTCTTTGACAAAGCTTACAGTTAGAGATATGTTTATATGTAGTTAGAGTCAGGTCAGACAGGTAGATAGGAAGAGACAGGTTAATGTTAGTAGTCAGGCAGAGTGTCAAAAGTTAGGAAGAGATAGGAAGAGGTAGAGTAGCTAGGTAGAGATAGATTAATGTAAGCCAGGTAAAGATCCGGAGCCGGTCGCGGCTTACCGCCGCGGAAGAAATGTGCCCCACAGGGGCCAGCCAGCGCCGGAGAGAGAGTCCCTCAAGGGGATCCTCCCGCACTGTGCGGACCGCACCCGTTTATCTCTTAAACGTTTCTCGCCCTCTTCTGTCCTCTCAGTTCTGTCTATTTTTCCTTAAGATAGTTGTCGACTATCGGTCTCGTGCCGGTATTTAGCCTTAGATGGAGTTTACCACCCACTTTGGGCTGCATTCTCAAACAACCCGACTCCGAGAAGACCCCGGTATGACGGGGGCCGTTACCGGCCCTACACCGTCCACGGGTCAGGAGGACTCAGACAGAGTGTTGGTAGCCAGGTCTCCTAGTAGCTAGGAGACAGGTTAATGTTAGTAGCTATGCTGCTTTAGGCTAGGCTGTTGGAGGACATTATTAGGGTCTGTTCCTACTTTCTCTCCTACTTCTCCCCAACTGCATGATGTGCTGTCAATTCAAGCACTAACCTGTTTTCTATTATAGTAGGTGCTCCGGATTAGCCCTGCTTGACGACCCTGACTAAGATGGCATTGCAGTGACGGAAAATTCTCCACGTCCTGCAACAAACTTGTGCATCAGTTCTATTGCTCTTTCTGTGTCTCTGTTATGTATTCTCCAAGCCACAGACGGTCGCGGCAGATAACCGCTTGTGCTGAGCCTGGTTCTGCCGGAGGTTTCTTCCTGTTAAAAGGGAGTTTTCCTTCCCACTGTCGCTGCATGCTTGCTCAGCAGTTGAGGGATTGCTGAGAATTCCACGACGCAATCTTCTGTGGTTCTGTAATTTCTACACTAAACATTGTATTGTAATAACTCTTTTTGTAAAGTGCCTTGAGATGACATCTGTTGTGAAATGGCGCTATATAAATAAACTGAATTGAATTGAATTGAATTGAGTTCAAATCCTGTTTATGACATTGTTTTACAACTTGCCACACATCAATTTTTTTTTGGTCCTGCGGGAAGGTGTCATATTTTTAAAATAACAATTTTGTAGCCACCTATAGAGCCTGTCAGAGTCCATACACAACAAATGCAATATTTGTGTTGCTGGCTGAAAAACGGCCTAGAAATGGGCCATAAATTGCAAAGTGTATGCCAACCTTGCCCCCTGCAATACAGGCACCAACCAGCACATTCTGGGCATCTGCATGGAGCAAGTGGTACTGCATAAAAATCTTGCATTAAAAACATATGAGTTAACAAGTTACTTGTCAAAACAGTACCCACTTTGAATGCAAGTCTTTATTGGATGTATCAATCTTGGCAAAGAATGCTACAACATTCGCACATTAAGAAACTGTATAATGCTGAGCGTAATGGGAGGAATTTGGCAGAAAGCTAAAATAGTCTAGGTGTAGTCTTGTAAATAGTGTCACTAGAAGATTCAGTGTTTATAAAATATTTAGTCTGAAACTAAAAAACTGTTAACCCAAATCTTTAGATGTGAGCTGATAATCTTTTAGAGTCTTTTCTAAATCTTTTCTAAGTCTTTAGGTGTACAGAAAGCAACTTTGTTGACAGACATGTCTGCTGTAATATTTTGAACACTAAAATGCTTAAAATAAATAAAACTTGTGAAATGGATAGCAACATAATAATGTGACAATTACATTGTAAAAAATACCTTAATTCATATAACTTTTTTTAGCTCATTAGTAAGAAATGTTTGTCATTTTTGTTTGAAAAAATGTATCCATATATTACATTAATCAAGTGTAATTTTTCCCTAAAAATATATTTGAAATTTTAGCCATTTTTTATTCAATACCATCGGTTTTTATTCCAAACCATCTATTTCACAAAGACAGCCTGTATTTCAAAATTCCCCAGTGGTTTAATTATTTTTAAAAATACAATTTTCAACCAAATGTGTTAATCTGTTAGTCAGAGTCAGTGGGTTAGACCCGAATACTCATTGCCTCGTACCTAAACTTTGATTACCCTGGATAGTTTTCATTCACTAGCCTCTTTCAAAAGACAATCCTGCCATCAGTGCTGGCATTAATACTGCCCACCAATGAACCCTCTCAATTACATCAACTATACAGTACTACTTTGTAAGTATAGTGCATGATGTAAATATTTTTCTTCTGCAAAAATTGTGTGTTCTGCTCTGTGTATTGTTATGTTTGTCAATCAGTTTTTTGCTGCTGTTACAACCAAATTTCCCCATGTAGGAGAATCAAAGGAATATTCTATCTATTCTATTCTGGTCACTCATAAGAGCTCAGTCTGTGGCAACAATTTGCCCAATCAGGTGTTTTCACAATATTTTACGTGGGGGTACAGTGGTGGTGTCCGGGCTGTTCATGTGCAGGGTGGCTGTCCTTCACAGTCCCCATGAAGAACTAATCTGCTTCTCAGCTCTAAAGGCCTGAAGCTCCCAGACTTCAGCATCACCCCAGTTTACCATCTCAGATGATACAGTTTACAAATGCTGAAGGAACCGCCCATGTTTCCTTGCATTTTACATACTGTTGCCCACTAGGGCTCAGCCCACATTCATCACATCATCATGACATCACTCTCTATAACTATCAAGCTTGCCAACACGAATGCTGCAATATTCTCACAATGCCATGCTACCATTGAGAATTCATAAGACGCACTGTGCCAGGAATATTACCCGAATATGCGGATGATTAATGTTTAAGTAACGGCCAGTGAGCGTTCAGGTTCAACCTTCAGACGCTCACTGGCAGATAAACTCATTTGACTGAAAATTTTTCTTTTTGAAATAATTAAACGTCTGGGAAAACATCATTTTTAATTAAAGGCTGACTTTGTGAAACAGATGTTTTGGAATAAATTATTTGAATAAAACTGGCTAATAAATAAAATATATTTCTAGGGAAAATTTACAATTCAGTAATGTGTTTTATAAATAAATCCATGAAAATTTAAAAGAAAAAGAAAAATATTTCAATACTAATGAAACTAATATTGTAGGATTAATACAGGCATTTACTGTTTCTGTTTTCTTGGATTTTTTAACGACTGGATTTTTTCTTTACAAAATGCATCGTTGATCATTTTTCTATTTGTTTTTAGGTGGAGTTGATGGGATCTTGGAGATCATCCAGGCACTAAAGGAACTGATGCTTTTTCTTTAGCTCTCTAACTGTAACAGAACATTGCATCATCATTGCTTCTGGTATAAGTTTCCAACTTTTATTCTTGGAAATCAAGAATAATTTTTTATGACCACACTGACTTCTCTTTGAAATGTGACCCTTTTCAGAGTATTTTAAAGATTTTGTAAAGTACCTACAGATTTTCTTTTGTGTGAATAACCCTTACATACATAAACTGAATTAAATTAAATACTTAGGTTCTGTAATTGTCATGATTTTAATTGTCAGCCAGAAGTTAAATTAAAGGTAGTTTTTCAGTTAAGAACAAGCATAACTTCCTGCGACTTGATTTCTTTATTAACTGAATTCAAAACTAATCATATTTAGTCAGCAACTCAATAAAAGTGCATAACACTTTTCTGTCTTTTGTTTCTCAGTATGACAAGTGTGTCTGGGCCAACCTTCCCCTTCGTGTATCCACTACTTTTTCATCTGGGTTGGCACCTAACCGGGAAGCATCAAGGTGGATGAAGAGCCACAAGGAAAATCTTTGACTTCAAAGATGTTCTCGTACCAAGAATAAAACATTCATCTAAGTTTTACAGCTTCCACTATGTATTTTTTTCCTGTATAATAATCTATGCCTAAACTATTTTAGCAGTTAACTCTGATTTTACTTTAACAACAAGGAAAAGTATTTATGAGGTCACAGGTGTTCATTGTTACCCAAAAAATTTTTTGTTTTGTTTTAGTTCTGTGTTGTATTGTATCTGAACACACTTTTGACTCTGCACATGCATGAATTCAACACATTAACCACAAAGAGTGGGATATCATTCTGTATTTTAGAACTGGAAATGCAGGGATTTTGAGGCACCTAAATCTTTTCCCAGTTGATTTAAAAGCACAACTGGACACTGTTAACAAAGTTGTTGCATTTAAAAAAATTTTTATAACACTTACTGCAGCAGACATTCTTTCAATTATCATTGCTAGTTGGCATGAAAAGGAGAAGGAGGAACCCTGTGCTCTGACATTAGGTAGATGAGTTCCTTGGGTTCCTCCTAATGTCAGACAATGCTAGACCTCATGTGGCTGGAGTGTGTCAGCAGTTCTTGCATGATGGAGACATTGATACTGGACTGGCCCGTCCATTTCCCAGAATGGAATCCAGTTGAGCTCATCTGGGACATGTTCGTATTCCATCCACCAACCCCATGTTACACCACAGGCTGTCGAGGAGTTGGTGGATGTTTCAAAGTTGGATCAGCCTGTGTTTTTACCAAGGGGCAAACTCCGCCCGCAGAATGTGAAGCCAACGCGGAAGTGACAAAAATTGCAGTTCAGCCCTCATCCGCTGGGGGCTGGCTCCAAAAAGGAGCAACTTCCCATTGACTCCCCATGTTAAAAAGACCAACTTTACAGCAAAAATAAACATGTTTACAGCCTGGTTCAAAAAACAATTTTAGGTTAGATAGTTCAGGTTTACCATCATGAGAACTCTGAGGGGGGGTGAATTTTTTTCTAACTCCTCCTTGATTGACAGGTCCGTCTAGGCTAACGCTGGTGGCTAATGGTGGCTAACTGTAGCTAATAGCTTGCTCCGTAGTCTGCTTGCGGAGCTCTTCACAGCCTGGAACTAACGTAAAGACTTCAGTCATTTGGTGTTTCTGAACTCCACTATCAGTTGCCTCTGCAGTTTTTATTCGGTTTTGGATGTTAATCTGCAATTATTGGGCAAAACTGGCTTGCTGTGGTTCGGATTACAGTAACAGACAGTCCAAGAAGTTTATGCTTTCGGGGGAGGCTTCATACTGGCTGAAGATTAACGAGCTTGGGGGGTCTCTGTCAGGTGGCAGAGAGGAATGCTGTTCTGGTCAGAGCTTTTATCTCTTTCTACACACGAGTTGGAGCAGGCGATCGGTCGGGTAGCAGCAGAGCAGCAAAGTCGGCAGGACCGGGACGCCGCGGCAGATCCGGTCAGGTAGAGCACCTCGAGACTCAAGAGCGGGAGACGGTTACATCAGGCTGGAAGACTACAGAGTTGGACTCTGGACAGACTGGATGATCGCTGGTTAGATCAGTACTGGGTGAGGAACACAGCTGGAGGCATGAACTAATGGATGTCTGATGTGAGGTGAGTCAGAAGCCTTTTATTTTTTTTAGGGGATCTGAATTTTCATGATGACTTTGTGACTACTTTTAGCTGGATGTGTTGTTAAGATAAGCTGACTAAGTCCTCACCCTCCACCGATGGTAATGGAAATAACAGAATATCAGGCCGTATTGATCCGACCCATTTGGGTCTTATTATATTGATCTGTTTTCTGTACTCGAGATGTTTCTGTGTCTAGAGGGATCGTTGTTGAAAAACGGGGTAAAAGTCTCTCAACCGCGGTCTTCTGGCTGAAACTTGCTGCAGCCTACGTTAGTTTCAGTTAGCTCCCGACTAGCTTCTGAATAGCTTGTAGCTACGTCGGCTCGGAGCGTTAACCCTCCATCCCCAGCCTCACAGCGCCACTCTCAGCTCCACCTCTTTGCCCATTTTTTGAGTTTCTGAGAGTGATGAGGCGAGTGACACGGACAAGATGGCGGCGGTGGGAACCGCCCAACTGGCCTCATTTTTGCTATTCAGAAACCTATGGGGGACGTACCGGAAGGTTATTCCATTGTTTTATACAGTCTATGGTTTTTACACTTAAATTTGGAGTGTGACTCCAAATCCAGACCTCTGTGGGTTGATCAATTTGATTCCCATTGATAATTGAGCATTCTATTTGTATAATACTGTTGTCAACTATGTAAAGAACAATGTGTTTAATAAGAATAGAAAAGAACAATCCCCTAAGGGGAAATTTGGTTGTAACAGCAGCAAAAAAACACATATACAAACTGAATAGGAAACAGAACAGAAAGACAATTTTTACAGAAGAAAAAAAATATTTATATCATGTACAATAGTTTCAAAAAGAGGTCAAGTACAAATAAAGTGTTAAATCCAGGTTGAGTGCAAACAGCAGAATACTTAAAGATTTTTTAATAATTAGAATTTTAGAAAAGTAAGTGTGTAACTTCAAATAAGTTAGTATATATAGTCTGTGAAAAAGAATGTGCATGTTATAACAGTAGTAGTGTTCGGTTGATTAGTGCAATTTACACCGGTAATGAAAACATCTATGTTTCGATTGTACAATCTGACATCTGCATAAAGTAAGGACCTGCAGAAATACTCCTTCATGCATCTAGGATGCAGCAGTCTGTCAATGAAGGAGCTCTGAAGTTCAGCAACATTTATTTCAATCGTTATGGTCCAGGATGTGCTATTTTAGTGTTTATGTTTTGAGCTGTGTATATAAATATGGGTTTATGCAATCATTTATAGTGGATGGATTTCAGAATTTACCATTTATTTATCAATTAAATAATGTTTCTCTTACAATCAGTATATTTAATCACAAAAAGAGAGGATGCAGAAAGTTTAGGCCATTTGTCAGACTATCATCTTCACTTAAGTAAAGCAATATAGTTTGTAAATCCCGAGAGGAAAACTATTAAATTATCTTACAAATTATAAGATCATTTTGTGATCATCCATATTGCCGATGAGTATCATGGCTCGTCAGCAAGAAACGCATGGATGCTTTATGTCAGAGATTACCGATGGGGAAGAAAAAATCCCTCCAATATATTTTACCCTTCCTTTTTCTATGCATATACAGTATAACAACTGGAGATAATGATGCAAAGAAGGATTCTTCATAAAATTAAAACAAATTATTGACAACCCTGATAATCCTCTTCATGAGACTATCCACAGCCACATGCTCTTTATAGGAAGGATCAGAGCAGACTATCTGCTGAGGCAGCTGAGGTCATTTGGAGTCCAGGGAGCGCTGCTAAGGGCCTTCTATGACCCTGTGGTGGCTTCTGTCATTTTTTACAGTGTTGTATGTTGGAGCAGTAGCTTGTTCTAATCAACAGAACAACACCACTACTGCTATAACTTGCACATTATTTTTCTCAATCTATATATGCTATATGGTTGGATGTTGAATGTTGGTGGACAGCCATTTTCAGGTCTCTCTAGAGATGCTCAATTGGGTTTGGGTCAAGGATCTGACTGGGCTAGTCAAGAACGGCCACAGAGTTGTTCCAAAGCCAGTCCTTTTTTATTTTAGGTGTGTGCTTAGGTCATTGTTAAACATGATGATGATGATAATAATAGTAGTAATAATATGATATAATAATAAACATAGGAATACTAATGTTGTTTTGAAAGTTAATATAAAAAATGTATTCAGCTATTTTCATATTTCAGGATTGAGGCATAGCTATGAATTTTGTGTAGGTAGCAGCATATTTATTTTTTCAATTACAGTGAAGAATATGTTTTTATTTAGTAGTATAATAGTAGTAGTAATAATATACTAAAATATTGTAACCAATTACACAGAAAAATGCCATTAGCCTATCATTAAATCTTATTTTCAATTCACTATAAGCTACCTGGATAGTGTTGCCCATGCTGAAACGCCTCTGCAAGGGACCGTTGTCTCGGTGCTGGGGAGCTGTGTTCCCTCTCTTCTTCCTTCTTTTGGCTCAGCTGCAGCTCAGAGTTTTTGTTGGGGTGTGTTTTGATGTGCTTGTACAGGTTTTTGGTGTTGCTACAGTACCGTATTTGTTTGCTGCAAACATTACAGGTTGCAGTGGTTTGGTCTAGGACTATAAAATAGCTCCAAACGGTGCTCCTCTTTCACTCTGCGTTTGCTCGCTCGCCTCGACTCGCCTCGACTCGCCTTGCACTTTAGTAGAGTTGTGTGTTGCAGTGGAATGGGGAGTATGGAATTAATATCCTGCCATGATTCAAAACTGAAAATAAAGTTCTTAAAGGTTGAAAGTGTTCGAAAACTCAAAATCTTACAAAAAAAGTTTTGCAAGATCGAAAAATAAGAAGATATTAGAAGGTATGACAGTATTGATAAACACCCGTACAATATGTATATAAGCTTGGTTTGTTAAGGTCAGGATGAAGTATCTTCTTAATATAACCTTCAGGAAATTCTAGCAGATGACAAAAAAAAGCATTATCTGCAACCTGCGGTGATCTGATCCCTCTGTCCCCGGTTTAAACTATGCTTATGTTTATATCATACTTCCCTGCAGGCACCCCAAAAAATTAATGCATAGTGCAAATTTTCTCCAGTAGCTTGGCTCGAACTACTATCTTGTGGCATGCCAATCCAATGTGTAAACCACTCTGCCAAAACACCAACTTAGGTATGTTAAGCAACCAGTGAAGACAAAATTTCACGTGTAAATTCTTTTCCTGGCTTTCCGTGCATCCTGTTTGCGTATAACTAAAGTTTCGTCATTGGCGGAGCAGTCGGTCAATCCCACCTTTCCAGTAAATATGACTTGTAATTGGACTGTACGTCAGCAGACAGCAAAGCATTGG
Source organism: Apricaphanius iberus (assembly GCA_028564705.1). Taxonomy (NCBI): domain Eukaryota; kingdom Metazoa; phylum Chordata; class Actinopteri; order Cyprinodontiformes; family Aphaniidae; genus Apricaphanius; species Apricaphanius iberus. The sequence goes on along the minus strand of JAPXFQ010001693.1, from coordinate 160,522 downwards.
CCAAGAGCAGAAGTCCCTCACTCCAGGCTTTTTTTTAAGTTGCAAAGCTTAATTTTCGTTCAGTCAGAGTTTCAGAGTTTCAGAGCAGATCTGCGTGACAACGCTAACACAAATCACGTGAGTCGCAAGCTAGCAACTGTGTGGGCGTATCTCCGCAAAGTGGGTCTTGTAAACTAGTCTCTGAAAAAAAGTCTGCAATAGGAGTGCAAATGTAATGTAATATAGTAAGTTTCGCCCTTTCGAACCTCAGTTTTCAGAGTTTCAAAACTTTTTTTCTCCTATTCACACACCAGTTTCCACATCACCATTTAAAAGGTTTCAAATCTGGAAAACAAACTATACACTGGGAGAACAGTGACAAATTCGAAACTCTGAAAAAATTATTGCACAACACCGTAAAAAAAGAGTGTTGTACTTCTGAAGAAGGAAAACTAAAAAATAAAATTATTTTTGCTGAGATTTTTTTTTACCCCTTTGCAACCCTGCAAACCTCTGTTTTCAGAGTTTTACAACTTTTTTTCACACATTCGCACAACAGTTTTCAGATCACCATTTACAAGGTTTCAAACCTGGAAAACAAAGTAATATAGAGGGAGAACACTGACAAATTTGAAACTCTGAAAAATTGTTTGCGCAACATCGTAATTTTTCAGTTCTGAAAAAGGAAATTTCAAAAACAACATAATGTTTGCAGAGATATTAAATTTTTTTTACATTTTGCAAGCTTGCAAATCTTATTTTTCAATCTTGCAAAACTTTTTTTTTTTACATTTTGAGTTTTCGAACACTTAGTTTCAACCTTTCAGAACTTTGTTTTCAGTTTTGAATCATGGCAGGATATTAATCCCATAGGGGAGGGGCTTAGCGGCACTGCAAGAATGGTGGCTGAGTGAGGTGAGATCTGAGCAGCAGGCAGCATGAGTGAAGGGAGAGAGGAGCGCTGGAGCGGCCGCTTGGAGTTGTACTGAGGAAAAACTGAAACTTAAGGATCGATCTCATCACACAGCTACGTTAGCTCGATACTATCAATATTTTAGATCGATCCGCCCAGCCCTATTCCGCATTAGTTATGCTAAGATGTTTATTTTTGGCTTGTGTAAAAACATAACATTCCACATTGGTTGTACTCAACATATTTAGTTTTAGCTCGTGTAAAAAGTTAACATTCTGTATTAGTTTTGCTCAACATATTTAGTTTTAGCTTGTGTAAAAACTAAAGTGGCATAAGACGGGTTTCCTCGCGATTCGCGAGTAAAGTCAACAAACAGTAAGTAAGTAAGAGTGTAAGTTTACCGCAGTCTTTAACGTGCAATGGCTCCACCACAGCACGTCCTGTGCCGCTCAACTATTATATTATACACCTTTACTAAGTGCAGACAGATGGACAGATGCTCAGCGTAGTAGTTGGTGTCTTAGTGGACAATGCTTGGACCTACACGGGACAACAGCTCGTCAAAGTGGGCCTGTCAACGCGAAGAGGGTTTATGGATCCCTCCGCTGCCACTTGACTGGTTCTTTAGCTCTCCTATCCTCCGCTGGAGCAATCCCAGCTTCGCCAGAGGCCAAGCCGAACACGTAATGTGGTCAGCTCGCAGACTAGAGTCCACCGGCAGCTGCACTCCACATGCTGGGCTCAATGAAGATGGCGCCCTGCTCCCAGCTTGTGGATGCCTCCGCCGCCGCTCGACTGGGTCTCTACCACTCTATTCCCCGCTGGCACGGTTCCAGCCCGCCCGAGGCCAGGCTGAACATGTAAAGCAATCAGTTCCTGTAGTTTATTCAGTAAGCCAGAAATGTCCTGTTTCAATATCTCTGACAGCTTTTTGCTTGTCTCTGTAGATCCTGTGTGTAAAACAAGCTTTTGGTTTTTGGGTCCTGGTCTATGATCGTCAAAATCTTTTCATCGATTTCTTTTACTGTCTTTAGTTGTGCCTACAGAAATTTTCAATGCAATGTATTGCACCATCATGAAATAATCAAAACTTTTGGTAAGGGGTTCCTCCCTTTGTTTTGTGGTTTATTGTGGCTGGATTCCTCCTTGTAGCCTTAGCTCACTGCAGGGGCTTTGTAGCCAGACAGGGAGCTGAGAGATGCAAATCTGTTATTCAGGGGAATTTTCGGTGATTCTGATGTTTTGAAAGAGAAGTGGGTGTCAGTGATACACCATGTTACCAACAGACACGACTGGCCAGGGAACAGTTACTCACGAGCACCTTGATGAGACAAGCCAGAGAAGCAAGCTATGGTTACTGCCAGGATCTGAAGGCCACCAAGCACTTGTGAAGACGGTTAAAGACAAGCAGCTTTTAAAAGATCTGGGGCACTAACAAAGTGCATTCACACAACATCATTAGAGGTATGTTCAAGTACAGAAATCTTGCAATAGGTTTCACATTAATAAAATGTGGAAGTATTTTTAATGCAGAATGTGACTTTTATCATTTTTTTTTTGTTTCAGGTATACCACTCCATGTACCTCAAATACCTTCCGAAGAGAACACATTTTGGATATGATGTGATGATCCATGCCTCCATGTTTTCAGTAGGGATACACCGATACTCGTATCGGAGCTGATACCGTTCTTAGTACTGTATTGGTATTGGACGAAGCTAAATAAATAAAGCTGAAAATACTGGAATGTTTCTTATTTTGAGAAAGATTGTTCTTCTAAATAGAATCTGAAAACTATTTTTGCTTGGAATGAATGTAAAATAGTTAAATTTTAGATATACAGACTAAATACAAAAGAAAAGTAACATTTACTTGAAACAAGCATTATCATCTAAAACATGAAACTGGAAGCTATCTTGTGATGCTCAAAACAAGATGGCGATGATCATTTGGCTAGATAAATCTTAAATCCAAGCAATTTGCAGTGTATTAAACCATACAACTAAAACCAAGATCAAGGGCAAAATGCCACAACAAATGTCATAATTCCCCTGTATATACATTTTTAACCAATTTCCATGTTTCTGTTTTTGAACAGGCTGTTTACCAAGATGGTCAGAGTGTTGGTGAACCCAAGTTCAAAATCTCCTGGAGCAAAGTCCACAAGAGATTCAGGGCAAGACCAGTGGCTGTTCAGAAGGACTATGGATACATGAAGGCTATGGTGGCAGATCTTCTCTCCTCTGCGTCAGATTCCAACCAGGACATGGACACAAGAGAGACTCAAACTCATGTCATGGCTCCACAAGACAGACTGCCCAGATCACAGATCATTTTTCAAAGGCAGCAGTTCTCACGTTTTCAGTAGTTTAAGCATCATTAAAAAAATGTATGATGTTCACACCAGCCTTTTTTACCTCCAATTTGAGTTTAATTTTACATGCTATACAATTGGTCTGTACGTAATTACATATTTCAAACAGCATAAAACAGATTTACTGTATAAAAAAATCACTGTAGTGTAGGACACATTTTGTCAACAAATTTTCTTTGAAAGCATTAACAATTTTCTTTACCCATATTTGTTTAACCATGCATAACTGAAAGACATCAAAGTGCTCCTGATTAAATGCATTGAGATGTTCAACTGTTTAAAGGTTATTAAAATCTCTCCATGACTCATCTACTTCTGTGTCATCAATATCTACATCCTTCAAACCTGTATAGATTCCACTTGGTTTTGGGTAGAAATGTCTTATTTTGTTAACTGCACATGCAGGAATGACTCGGATTCTTCTTCCCAGTCTGCCATGCATCCACCATGTAAACTGACAATATGAGGCATATCTGTAAGACCTGCAACCATAGCATTAATTTAAAAAAAGTTAATTTATGAAATCCTACATGCTCTTTGCCTTAAACTACAAAAGTGTAATTGTGTGTATCAGGACTTGTGTTACTGATAGATAGATAGATAGATAGATAGATAGATAGATAGATAGATAGATAGATAGATAGAAAACTAACATGGTCCTTCTATAGATATGTAAATCAAAAGAAAATAAGGGTGTTATTTGGTCTAATTTCATATATTATAATCTGTTGGGCCGAAAAGGATAGAAATGGTCAGCAATCAGACTGTGTTTAATTAAGGATACTCTTTATTCAACACTTCTTTAATATAAGGCGGGACCACTAGCTTCCTGCCAGAGTCAGAGTGCTTGCCTCTGACTGCCGAAGGAGCAGGACGTGTTTTCCTCTCCTCTACTCCTGCTCTCTTCCCCCCGCTACCTATCTTTCTTTTTCTTTTCTTTTATTTTTTATTTACTCACCCTAAGGACACTAGACGACCTGCCTGGGACAACTTTTATTCCTTTTTCTACTTTTCCACTGTGGACAAAGAAACGAAGACTACAATGGCTCTCAACGCTGATGTCACTCTCCAAAACATTCTGGAAAGAATGAAGGACATGGAATTAAAAATCCAACGCCTGGAAGAAAACGCCAGAAACAAGACTACTCTGAGTATGGCATGCAATTTTCAACAACCTGGCAGGTCGATGCCAACAACAACACAGAGTTCCCCTCCAAACAGACGGCGTCTATCCGGAAGGACCCCCCACTCATTAGAAGAGTGGCCAGCACTCAGACGACAGACACCCAACAAGAAAAATAAGGAACGTAAAAAGAAACCCCAACAACCAACAACTTCTTTTATTCCTTTAAAAAACAGATTCACAGCGCTGGCATCTCCCAGCTCTTTGAGTCCAACAGACGCACAGCAAAGCCAACAAAATGCAAACAGTTCCCTGGAATCAACGGACCCACACAGAGTTTTCCTCTCCTCTCCTCCTGATAAGAAGAAACAGCAGCAAGAACACAGAAAACCAAAGAAAACAGAACACAGCAAGAAAAGGAAAATGCTTGCTATTATTCATGACGGATCGATCCAAGGTATTGAACTTCTATGCATCAATACAAAAGTCATTAATTGCCCACAAATGACAGTTAAACAACTTTCTGAGATAATTCCATCAATTATTGAGAGCAATCCAGAACTAGAAAAAATTGTTGTCCATGCTGGAGCAGTCGACATCGCTCACAAGAAATCGGAAATTTTAAAGAAGGACTTCTACTATTCTCAAAAGATGGACGTCATATCAACAAAAAAGGTCAGAAGCTCTATCTCTGGAACTTGTTATCTAATGTAAACAATGCAAACAAACCGCTCTGTCCTCGAACTAATGATAAGCCTGCCACAGTCATGCCAGCTGACTGTGCAACAACACCATCAGATGACCCTCTAAAGAAACACAGAGTTCCAGTATCTCTATGTGTTGATTCTACTGTACAGATGATGCTCCCTGAGACGGCACATCCAATCAACACACCAGCTGATCTAGGAAAGACAAGCAGATCCATTTAATCTTCAACTCCTGACTCTGAGACGCTCTCACCATTCCAGGAATTCTCTGAAAAACTTCAAACTCAAGAAAAAAAAGGAATCCTCCTTTTAACTCCACGCCCAAGCAGGAACTATGAACATTATTGCTCTCCAATTCAACTCACTATATCAGACATCTGATACCGACCGAACACAGCCAGAAAAACTTCTTTCCAGAAAGTGGTGTTTGGTCAAGATTACTCACATTCTCACCTTGAAAGTAAAATCCCAGTTATTATAAAAAAGAGGTATTCACACACTAAAACTAAAAATAACCGAGCAGTACAGAATTTAAAAATAATACCTAGCAAACGGAATCTTTTTTTCTCGAGAAGAAATATTAATGCAGCTATACAAAACATAAGATCACTATCAGAAAAATCACTGCTAATCAATGACTACATCATCACACATGATATACATGCACTATTTCTCTCAGAAACTTGGTTAGATGAAAATACAGAACAAAATGTATTAATAGAGACTTGTCCAACTAATTATCACTTCATTAGTGAGACCAGGAAAAATAAAAGGGGGGTGGTTTGGCCACAGTTTTTCATGATTCCTTAAACTTTAAAAAAGTATCACTAGGAGAATTCAACACTTTTGAATATTTAGCTACTGAAACAAATGAAACAAACAAAGTCATATTTGTAAACGTATACAGACCACCAAAACCAAAACTTAACACAAACTTTTATAACGACTTCAATGACCTGTGCTCTGCAATATGTCTAGACTATGACCACATAGCAATTGTGGGAGACTTCAACATTCATACTGACAAACCCCAAGATAGCGGAACAAAAGCACTATATGACGCCCTTCATAACTTTGACCTAAGCCAACACATTAACGAGCCAACACACAACCGAGGACACACTCTGGACCTACTTATTAGCAAAGACTTAAATATCTCTAACATTGCTGTAACGGATATAGCATTATCTGACCATTTCTGCATCTCATTTCAAAGCACCATCCAAGAAAACATACCTAATCAGAGTAAATCCAATGTTAAAAAACGCTTCCTTAAAGAAAATTCATCTGAAAACTTTAAACTGATGTACACTCCAACCTTGTCTGAATCGCCAACATCCACTAGCACACACTCAGTAAATAAACTGACAGATGATTTTATATCCAAAGTCTCAGACGTGATGGATACGATTGCGCCACTTAAGGTTAAAACTGTCTCTAGCAAAAAGAAGTCTCAGTGGAGAATCAATCCACTGGTATGTAATGAAAAAAGAGAGTGCCGGCGCGCCGAGAGAAAATGGCGGAAAACTCGACTACAGGTTCATTATGAGATTTATAAAGAGAGACTGAACAAGTATCAAGTAACCTTAAAGGGTGCAAGGGATTCATTCTTTTCTGAGATTATTCACAGAAACAGCAATAACGCTAGGACATTATTTGCTACAGTGGAGAGACTAACTAACCCTCCAGTGACAATACCCCCTGAACTAAACTCCACCAGGGCCTGTAATGATTTTAGTACCTTCTTCACTCAAAAGATCTTGAACATCAGAAGATCAATCAGTACATCAGTTCAAACCCCAGTACCAACTATGAGCCCAACTAACACTCACCCAGAGAAAATGACTCACTTCCAAACAATAAATCACTCAAGCTTTGATGAAATTATTGACAAACTAAGCTCTGCCACCTGCTGCTTAGATATCTTACCAACAAATTTTCTAAAAAAGGTCCTCCCATCCATCAGAATGGATCTTATCAAAATAGTTAACTCATCGCTCCTATCAGGTGTTTTCCCCAAAGCCCTAAAAACAGCAGTTATCAAACCAATACTAAAGAAGAAGAACCTAGACAGCACTTTGATGCAAAGTGCTGTCGTTTTAATTTCTATATTTTATTCTATCTTTTAGCTTTATTTTTAAGTGATTGTGTATTAATTACGTGGATTTGTTCCTTACAATATCTTTTCTTACTGATTGATTACTGTTAAACTTATATGCTTTGTAATCATGTGGTTTCATTATCACTGAATCATGTAAAGCACCTTGAATTACCTTGTGTTGAAAGTGTGCTATAGAAATAAAATTGCCTTGCCTTGCCTTGCCTTCCTAGCTGCTCCTACATGACCGGCAGGAGGATCATCAAGCAGGACAGCCCCGACATTACATTACAATGATTAGTTTAGAGGCTACCTATTGGTGACCCGGTTCCTTTTGGGTAGTGCAAACTCTCCCGGTCATGGAGGCTGACGAGGGCAGCCCATAAAACGTCTCGGTTGAGGCAAACTGCATCAAAGTTTTCATGTGCTGTGATGCATGGGATATCTGCAGAAATTATTAAAGTTGTTTCACCGTATGTCCTAATTCAACTCATTGTCTATTAAAAAATTGCAGGGTTTCAGCCTATCAATGCACACAGTCTCTTTACGGCCCCCCAAATCCAAAAGAAAGTGCTTGGAGCCAGGTTCAAGGACCCTGAACGGTCCATCATATAGTGGCCGTAACGGTGTCCTGTGTGCATCGTGTCTGACAAAAACAAACTTAGACGACTCCAAGCTCTTTGGAACGAAGGACTGGGGCAAACAATGATGCACAGGGCCAGGAATGTAAGAAGGGCCCTCATGAGGTAGTAACTGGGGTAAAGGGGCCTCCAAAAAAAATACGCCCAGAACCCATACGGGCTGGCCTGAAACTAGTTCAGCTGGAGAGGCACCAAGGTCCTCTTTAGCTGCGGAACGCAACCCCAGCATAACCCACAGGAGACGGTTGACCCAGTTTCCATCAGAACCGCACGGAGCGCAGCTTTTAATGATCTGTGAAACCGCTCGCATAACCTGTTAGCTTGTGGATTGTAGGCGGTGGTGCGGGGGATCCTGACCCCCAGCCAAAGGACTGTTGAGCGCCGAACGATACCTAAGCGCTCCATGTTGGCGAACTCCTCCCGAGCGATAGTCAGCTTAGCGGGATCGAGGCGGCGCACCCGCACGAACACCGGAGGCCCGGTAGTGGGGATATAATGCTCTATCCCGTGCTTAGTGTCAGCGGTTGAAAAGTAGGGAACCGTCAGCGAAGGAAACTCTGATAACAAGTGCTGAAAAACATCTCCTGAAGCTAAAAGATTCGCATGTACAGACAGCCCAGCTCCCCGCGTCAGACAAGGCTGAGATGAAAAAGACACCGGATCAATTAACCGTCTTTTAGCGACATCAACCAGAAGTCCATGCGCACAGAGGAAATAAGCCCCTATGATGGGAACTGAACTGGTGGCTACGACAAAGTTCCACCGGAAGTCTCTACCGTGAAAGCAAACAGTCACCGACCTTTCGCCAAAAGTCCTGATGGGGGAACCGTTAGCAGCAGTCAGCGATGGACCGCGGCCATCAGCCAGCCTGTTGGTGCAAGCCGGGGTAACCAGGCTCTTTTGAGAACTTGGAGTCCACCAGAAAACGTCTCCCCGACCGGGAGTCCTCGATGAAGAGCGGCCTCTCCCTGTCGCCAACGGCCGCGGCTGCTACCGAGCGTTGCCGGTCTCGTTTCCCGGTGGCTGGAAACTGCAGGGTGGGAGGCAACGCCAGGCTTTGGCGCTGAACCGCTGGTGGTAGAAACAGACGACTGCTCCCCGGCGCCTCTGCGCAACAACCCCAGCAACCACCAATGGCTCGCCAGGAGCTGATGATAGCGCCGGTTGGTCAGCAGGCAGCGCTGGGGATGTGGGAGCCACCGCTTGGACTGTGAAGCTCCTAGTAGCGTGGAGGATGCGGTCGGCTTCTTCCGCCAGTGAGCGGAATCATCTTAAAAACACTGCAGAGGTCCAAAGATAAAGGAGGTCTAGACCTATCAAACTTTCGTCATTATGTATTTCGATGAGTCCTGGGTGGATGTTGAACAGACACTATGCAATAAGATAAAACTTTCAGATCTACCATGTATTAGCTCAAATATAAAACAAAATGAATGTTTTAAAAGTATTAGTATCAGCTCATCTCTGACAGCTTGGTGGGAATTTCTTAAAATGACAGAGACCTTACTAGTCCCATGCAGACGTACACCCATCTGGAATAACCTGGACATCTTACAAAAAAAATGTATGATCAATTTTCCAAACTGCAGTTGTAAAGGAATTGAATACCTGGAGCATATATTTGATGGAACAGACTTTATCCAATTTAATACATTGGTTACACAATATTCTTAGAATATCAACAAATTAAATCAATTATAAAAAATAAATTTAGGCTCAATACAGTTGATTTACAAATTCCAGGAAAAGTTTTAGACTTTCTTCATCTTAACCCTCCCAAACTGCTATCTAAAATATACAAAACATTAAATAGAATAGATGAATCAATAGCCCTTCCTATTACAAAATGGGAGATGGACTTGTCCATGTCAATTGACCAAAACCTCTGGTCTCAGATTTCCTAAAGAACCTTTAAATTTCTTTAAAATCCTAATCTACGATTAATACAATATAAAATCTTTCATGTAGTACATTATACAGGCCAAATGCTGTTCAAGGTGGGTTTTACGCCGTCTAATACCTGTTAACAATGTACAAGCAATCTAGTAGACAATTATATTCATGCTCTTTGGTTCTGCCCACCTGTCAAGAAATATGTGTACCAGATATGTGAAGACCTATCAAAGTGTCTGAAATGTAATATCACACCTTCACCCACAGTTTGCTTGCTGGGGTGGGTCTGGGCTGGGCCTGGGGCTCTGGGGCGCTCTGGGGTTGCAAGGTAGGTTGGTGCAGTTCGGTGGGTCGGTGGGGACTGTGCCTGGCGCCCGGGCCTCCTGCCAGTTCTGTGAGTTCTGCTGCCTGGTCGGTTCATTTGGGGGGGCTGTCCGGCATTGGCCCTGATTTCTGCGCTCTGCGTAGGGCGATCCCCGTCGTAGCCCTTGGGCTCGTCCCTGTGATCTCTCGGGCCCCAGCATTGCGGTTGGTGGGTGTTCCCCTGGGGCTTCCATCTGTTCCTCTCTTGGTGGGACTCTGGACGCATGCGTCTCCTACCTCCTTCATGTTTGAGTCGATTCCTGTAGGATGGATTGGCGGTTCCTTACACCAGCTATCAATCACTTGCATGGGGAAACTTTATTCACACCTGCATGCTCGCACACACACATAGATGTGGGGACATTGGTGAGTACGGACATATCTTGAGCTGAGGTTATTGTCATTAGTTAGTTTTTTACCAGGAGCTTACCAGAAACATTAGTATTGTGTTCATTAACCCATGCTTGTGTGTAATGAATGTGTAATTCTTAGATTATATTACTAGATCTGACCCATTGGTGGTGCTCTGTTAAGTTTGTTGTTTTTGTTTGTTTTGTTTTACTGCTTCTCTGCCTTCCGGCAGGGGTGGAGGACAGGGATGATTTCTTGTGTTCTTTGTTGGCCCCCTGTCTTGTGTCGTCGGTTCACGCTTCTGCTGGTCCAGTTTCTCTTCTTCACCTTCTTCCTTCTTCTCTCGGTTTCGTGTCCATGACTTCAGGAAATTGAACCCACAGTAATCACTAATAAAGATTTTTCATACATATACATCAAGTGGAGTATTACAGCAAAGCTGTGTTACAGCAAAGCTCTGTTTGGGGAAGTAAATCTGTTGGACTTGTACTGGTAATCAGACACCAATGCTGAGTAGCAAACTGCCAGACAGGACACGTAAAAAAAACCCTAAATAAAATAAAATAAAGCCTGTGGTTTTTTCATCGCACACCAGACATCCCTAATATTGTTTCTCTGTAGTTAACTCTCCAGCTTCTTCCTGTAAGTCTCTTTACTGTCTCTGATCTTTAATTTTTGTTACTTCTGTATCTTTAATAACTCCCTATCTCCCTCCCTGAAGGCACTTTTTTTCTTGTTCAGCAATTCCTTCTATTGGTGATCCAAGGTTTGTTATTATGGATGCATCTCACTTTTCTGGAGGGGATTATGTTGTCCACACATAAGTTTATTTATTTGTGTCAGGGGGCACAACGGGTTTCAATCCTACGACTGCTGAGTGAGTGTCAAACTGGTTAACCAACCCTTTGGCTGACTGGTTATCGCATATGAGTCATGTGGGAGTTGTGGAATCAAATCCCACCTGGGCTCTTGCTGTGTACCTTGCCACATTTGGTGTTGCTGGCAGGTTTTAAAATTGGTGGCACTCTGTACAGAGCATGAGGACATGTTTTTGAGAAGAGTGGGAGAGATGTGACAGGTCCTGTCACTATGGCTCTGATTGATCATGTGTCCCCGGCTGCTTAACCACAGGGATGTTTCTTTGGCTAACTGGTTAACGCACATGTCTCTCACCTGGGAGTCGGGGAATCAAATCCCACCCAGGCCCTTGCCTGCTGTGCAAAGAGTCAACCCGTTTGTGGACTCAAAACAACCCTGCAAGGCTTCATGTGACAATTTTCTAACTCTTTGTCGGAGGTTGCCTCTGAACAATTGTTTTATATTCTGAGCAGAGAAAGACAAGATTGTGATTGATTGTCCCAGAGGAGGTCTTGGTTTGGCATATAATTCAATTCACTTTTATTTATATAGCGTTCCAATTCACAACAAATGTCATCTCAAGGCACATTACAACAAAAGTAATTTCGATACAATTATACAAACATTCCAATCAATTTTCTATGTAAGAAATCCCGGGATATTGCACTGAGTCATCGACGTGAGGTTGTGCCTGGATCAATCAGACTCCAAGAACAGCAATTCGTCTGGGGGTCTGAGAAGACAGAGAAGAGACAGCATGGAGGATGCTCGGTCACTTTGAGGATCCACTGAGAGAAAAAACTGGGTTAAAAATGGCAATAACAGCATCTGGAGAGAAGTGGAAGACAAAAGTAGAAGAGTGAAGTAAAGTGGTAAGTCTGTCCTCCAACAGTCTAAGCCTATAGCAGCATAACTATAAAAATAGCTCAGGATAACCTAAGCCCTTCTAACTATAAGATTTAGAAAAAAGGAAGGTTTTAGGCCTAGTCTTGAAAATCGACAGAGTATCTGCTTCACAGACTTACACTGGGAGCTGGTTCCACAGGAGAGGAGCCTGATAACAAAAGATCTGCCTCCAATTCTACTTTTAGAAATCCTAGGAACTACCAGTAGACCTGAATTCTGAGAACAAAGTGCTCTGTTAGGAACATATGGAACAATCAGATCTCTGATGTACGATGGAGCTTGATTATTAAGGGCTTTATACATAAGTAGGAGGATCTTAAACTCTATTCTAGATTTAACGCTGAGCCAATGGAGAGAAGTCAAAACAGGATAAATGTGATCTCTCTTTTCAATATTCATCAGATCTCGTGCTGCAGCATTTTGGATCAACGGAAGGCTTTTAATTGCATTTTGTGAACTTCCTGATAATAAGGAATTACAGTAGTCCAGCCTGCAGCAGTAGTACAGCCTGTAGCATTGCTGCAGCATTTTGGATCAACTGAAGGCTTTTAATTGCATTTGGTGGACTTCCTGATAATAAGGAATTACAATAGTCCAGCCTATAAGCAACCTTTAAATTTGCATTTAAAAAATTCCAGGGTCTTGTTTTCTGTTGAAATGTTGGAAGTGTAGAAGACAATGACGTATGAATAAAGTCACCAGATATTGCCACCAATGCATTTGGGTGCTGGTACTGTAGCTTAGCGACCACAGAACTGTTATCACATGCATTGTTGGCAACAGTTTAAGGTGGAATGTAAACAACTGCCAAAATAACACTGGTGAACTCTCTTGGTAAATAATATAGAGGTTAACTAACTGCAGAAACGACATTTCACATTAACATGTACTGGAGGACACTATCTGTTGTTGACAAGCACTGCTACTCCACCTCCTTTTCTTTTCCCGCTCCTCTTCAGATCTCTGTCTGCTCATACAGTCAAAAAGCCTGGCAGAGAGACATTGGAGTCGGGGATATAATCCTGTAGCCACTTCTCAGTGAAGCACATAACACTGCATTCCCAATACTCAGGCTGAAAAGTGCAGACAAGTACTTTTTTTTTTATTCAGACATTTTTATTAGAAATAAAGTACAGTGCAACAGAACTTCATCTTCTACAAGTGGACATGACCAAATAGCTCTCATCTTCTTAGCTAGTGATCTCACGTTTCCCATTATGATTGATGGAAGAGATTAGTGATGCACCATACTGATACTGGTATTGGGTATTGGTGCCGATACTTTTCTTATGTACAGTATCAGTATCGGTTAAAGTTAACCGTTACCATGAACCGATACTTAAAATCTGGAAACTTTGCAATAATTTAAGAGAAAATATTTATTTTTCACTTTAAATTTTAGTTTTGTGATCATTTTTATTAATAATTTATTTTTATTTAATTTACCACCATTTGTTGTAAGAAGCAAAGATTTCATTGGATTTTTTTTGTGTGTGGTAGAAGTAATTGCATTGGTACCAAGTACTTAAAGTACTTAAATCCAAGTATCTTATTGGTTTGAAAAAAGTGGTATCGTTGCATCCCTAGAAGAGATGGTTTGAATATCCTCCTCTGTCTCCTTTTGCTCTTACTCTACATTAATGCCGCCTCCTTCTCAACTCATCAGGGATTTGGGGCTTCAGTTGAGGTATTATTTCAACTTTTGCATTGTTAATCAGTTGCTACTGGCTATAAACCACCTTGTTGCCATGGTTATGCATCATAACAAATTATGAAAAAGTGAAAAATTTATAGCAAAAATTCTTCCAACTTCACAGCACAAAACCTATTATGTATACAGGTCCAAAAATTGCAATTTCTCCTCAAGGAAAATAAAAAGGGGAAGCAATTTCCATAAAAACAAAACTGAAAATGTAGCTAACAGAGCCAAGCCAAAATGCAGCCACCCAGAGCAGCATAAGAACCCAGCATGCCCTATTTAAAAATAAAGCATGCCTACATTCAAGGCACCATGTACAATAGGCATTTTACTGGCACGAGTAACATTTAGAGTACTAATGTATATAAAGACTATTGGACTCTTATAGTCCACACTAATGGTGCTTAAATTATATTTGAAATATCACAAATTAGAATTAGATTTGAAATACAAGCAAGTACGAGGGGTATGTGGACTATATTTGTGATATATATTCACATTTGCACACTTTATAAGACAACAAACTCATATTTGATCAATTTATACAATTTCCCATGACCCTTTGCTGTCATACCAGGCTGGATCAATCTACCCACTACAGGGTGACACAGGAATCAATTGTCGCTCCCGTCCCGTCCCGATCCCAAGAAATTACTCCCGTCACGTCTCGATCACGTGACTCGATCCTCATGCACAAGTGTAACTCAGGTCCTAATAAATATACTATATCTTAACAATATCACATTGTTGGCATTTCCACAAAAAATAAACATTGCTGTTAAAATTGAATGAGAAACATTTTTAATTGGAAAGCTGCATTGGTTATGTTCGGGTATAAAAGAGAAAAATCCCATCAAATAAATTATAATACTATAAAGACACATTTGACGTGTACTGAATTCTGTACAGCAGAGGCAGCAGGAGCATTGCCATCCACGTTAAGGCATACTACCAAGCTCAAGCTTTGCTTAAAGTCCCATGCTTCCAAGTTAGAAAAATGTCCTCTTCCTGAACACTGAAGACAACCACAGGGGAAGTGAACTGTCTCATGCTGTCCTAGATGGACTCATTATCCATGTAATGAATCTCTCCCCCATGTAAGTCTCTTTTACACACTCATTCTTGGTTGTGTCTCTCATGAGCACATCAAACAAAAGCCGTGTGATAAAAAAAGAACTCCAAGACGAAAGAGAGGAGAGTTTTCCTTGACATTATTTCTCCTGCTGATTAAAGATGATAGGGATTTTCTCCAGCAGGATAATCAGTTTGCTCCCTTTGAACACCACAACCTTTGTCAACTTTCATAGATGCCTGTGAGCAGAATCAGTTAAAGGCTTGGATTTAAAATTCAGTCAGGGCCAGCTTCTCTTTCTTTATGCAAATTAGACAAATGCATAATTGGAAGTTTAGCTTTTCTCTTGTGGAAAGATTTGTTAACTGTCTACACCAGGGTTTGGTCAGTGTCACACTGTTGACTGGTGGCTTTCACTGGCAAGATATGCTGTGTTCAGAAAATTCAGAAAGCACACTCAAACATTTTTTTAAAGAGACACTGCAGAAATTATTTGTGCCCGTGGAACTAGTCCACATAATGCCATCAACAAAATGTTACTGTTATCATTCACCGTGAGTTACTATTATTGTGCATAGGTAACATACGAGAGTACCTAGAGTCCCTGTAATAGCCCCTGCAAACACAGGGGACTAAGGGCATAATTAAAACAATTATTATTATTATTTAATTATTAGCCCATTCTCCTCCTTCACATTTTCCTCTTTAAGGATTCCTCCTCTCTTCAATTGTTTTTTAAACAGAGATAAAGCCTGGCCTGGAAGACCTAACAAGTTTCCCAGTTAGAAACACTTTATCTGTTTAAATGGAGGGAAGGGACAACACCATTAAACATAAAATTTAATCAAGCTAGAAATAATGTGTTTTTTCAAGCAACAACCTATTGCTCAGAGGTTAACATACAGTCCCTATCAACATGTCATATCTATTTTGACTTTTAACACCTTAATCAATAGATTCAAACTTTTCAACAGGGTTGTGGTTAAGGTGTGTATTCCGGGTGCTCCGGCTTCCACCCACAGTTAAAAACATGACTGTCAGGTCTCTCTAAATTATCCTTAGGTGTGTGTGTGTGCGTTCCTGTTTTTTTTTCCTGTCTGTCTCTATGTTGCCCTGCAATGGACTGACGACCTGTTCTTTAAACATGCATTTTGACAAGAAATATTTATATACAACATATTGCTTTTTCCTATTCCTTTTACATGTATTTCTGTCAAGAAAAATATATATTTTGTTTTTAAATTTTCCCATATCTTTTTTAAAA
Organism: Apricaphanius iberus; assembly: GCA_028564705.1. Lineage (NCBI taxonomy): Eukaryota > Metazoa > Chordata > Actinopteri > Cyprinodontiformes > Aphaniidae > Apricaphanius > Apricaphanius iberus. Next base: position 144,281 of record JAPXFQ010001693.1, on the reverse strand, counting down.
AAAATGTGTTTTTTTCCCTTTTCCTTATACATGCATTCCCATCGCAAAAAATAATACCCTTGTTTTTCCTTTTCCTTTTACATGAATTTCTGTTAAAAAATATAAATATATATTGCTTTTAATTTTCCTTATTACGTGCATTAGTCTCTCTCTCTATATATATATATACTCTATATATACTGTATATATATATATATATATATATATATATATTTTTTTTTTCCTTTTGCATGCATTTCTCTCAAGAAAAAACATATATTTTGGTTTTTCCTTGTCCTTATACGTTCATTCCTTGTTTTTAAATGTGTTTTATGTGTTGTTGTTTTTCACATGTGTTTTATGTGGCTTTCTGCAATAACAATATTTCTAAATGAAAACAATATGTGTAGCTTCCAACAGTTCAGGATGTGTTGAAAATAAAGATGCCACATAAGCCATATAGGAAGGTAGTATAGCCCAAGGGTCTTCAAGATGAAAGAATTGGAGGCAAAGTGCAGGATGGTGAGGTTTTTCCCTTGGGAGCCAGCATGCTACCTAGGCTTTTATTCCATTGCTCTTTACAAGTCAGAAAAGAATCTTGCCCACAAAGCCTCCATATGGCTTCTTTCAAATAGCAGGAAAAAAAACATCTCACCTGGGAGCAATCAGCTCCAATTAGCAGTGCTCCAACAATCAAACACAAAAGGAAATAAATCTCCAAATAAATATACCTAGGTTTTAACAAATGACAAAACTATTTCTAAAGTAGAAGAAACATTTTAAAACTAATACTAAACAAACAAATCCCACTTCATTTGGCTGGTCCAAGCGACGTAACCAATCAGAAGATGCTCCAGACAGGTAGTGCCCTCAACCTACTCTGAATACAAAGAAAAAACATTAAATTAAAAGAGGAAATTACAATATTATACAATGACACCCATTAAATCAAAACCAGTGCAATAGCTACATTTTAATCTAGTTAAAATATCAAATAGAAAATTACCTTTAGGCTATAGAAAAATATATTAAAGGGACGAATGGGAAATCATTCACTCCACTTTGTCACATAAGCTCGTTACTCCTCAAAGGAACGAGAAAGAAAGTCTGCAATAATATTTTTCTTTCCTGCCTTGTATTGAATCTTAAAACAGTATGGCTGTAATGATAAATACCATCTGGTGATTCTTGCATTAGACTCCCTCATTTTATTAATCCATTGCAAGGCTCTGTGATCCATTTCAAGCATAAACTCCCCCCTATCAGGTAGTACCTTAAGGAGTCCAAGGTCCATGTAATGGCCAATGCCTCTTTTTCGATAGTAGAATACTTCACTTCCCTGGGAAACAGCTTTCGGCTAATGTACTGCACAGGTCTCTGGTCTTCCCCAGCACCTTGTAGCAATACAGCTCCCAGTCCTACTCCTGAAGCATTGGTCTGTACAGTAAATGGGTGAGAAAAATCTGGACATTGCAGCACAGGTTCATGACACAAACTGTTTTTCAGATCATTGAATGCATGCTCACTCTCACTAGTCCAAATCACTTTGTTAGGACATGACTTGCGAGTCAGATCACTCAAAACAGCGTATCTTGTTGAAAAGTTAGGTATAAACCGACAATACCATCCTTCTAAACCTAGAAAAGATCTCAGCATCTTCTTGCTTGTAGGCAGTGGACAGGAAGCAAGCCTTTCAACCTTACTCACCTGAGGGCGAATGATCCCACCCCCAATTACATCCGAGATTCTCCACTTCTGTTTTGGCGATATGACATTTCTTATGGTTGATCACCAGTCCTGCTTTCTGAATCCTCTGAAAAACATCACTCAGATGTCTCACGTGTTCTTCTCAGGTCTCGCTGAACACCACGATGTCATCGATGTAAGCGGCTGCATAGGTATCCACTCCTTTCAGGACTACATCAACCAGTCTTGAAATGTTGCTGGAGCTCCATGGAGTCCAAATGGCATCGTCCTAAAACGATAGAGACTGCTGGGCACCCTAAAGGTGGTCAAATCCCTTGAGGACTCAGTCAGTGGAACCTGGCAATAACCTTTACATAGATCAAGTGTTGAGAGATACTTAGCCCTGCCGAGGCGTTCTATGAGTTCATCAGCCCTAGGCATGGGGTAAGCATCAAAGACAAACCGCATTCAATTTAGAAAAGTCCACACAGAACCTTTGTCATGTGTCGTTTTTCTTTGGAACTAATACCACAGGGCTACACCATTCCCCTCTAGAGTGCTCTATGATACCTGTGTCCAGCATGTATTCAACCTCCTGCTTCAGTACAGAAATAAACTTTTCAGGAGCTTTAGAAGTAGTGTCTCTGATCGGCATCTGGTTTGGAGACCGAAGCCTGATCTTGTGCTGAATCAGCTGCGTATAGCCAGGTTTAGTGCTAAACAGTTTCTTTGGCATGACAGTTAAAAACTCACATTGACATTCTGCAGATAAATGGCTCAGATCTGGAAAAACATCTTCCTCCACCTTGGAAGGAAAAAAATTGTTCCTGAAGCTCCTCTTCCTCTGTTACAACTTAATAATGTGATCTTTTCTAGATATGCTGCTTGAAGGTCAGAGTACTCCTATTAATGACAATACATAACCACATATTCAGTACTGCTATAGCTGTAAGCACTTTTGCCTTGCAGCAAAAACATGGTGGATAATTATTTGTTTAAACATTTAGTCTCAGAAAACTGACAAAACATATAAATGTCATTTACGATGAAGAAAAAAAACACTTTTTACAAATAATTTGAGAAAAAAAATACTGTTTGTGTGTGGTTTAAATTTGCTCAGAGGGAGGATGTTCCAAATCTAGGGTGGAAGGCCTTCAGCTCTGTCGATCTCATGCTGTTTAGTAGAGGCTTATCTCAGACACCAGCTTTGCTATAACACAGACACACATCCACACCAATACTGTGAGTTCCCACTGTGTCTTTAGAAAGACAGCGAAGGAAGCAGACAGTGGAATGAGGGCAGGGCACCGATGCATAGACAAGGCCAGGCAGAGATGTCATGAAAGAAATGAAGTGAGATTCCAGACATAAGGCTTTGAAAAAAAGCATCAAAACAGGAACCATAGAAGTGAAGAGCAGCCCTCCCCATGGAGGAGCCCTGACTTTCTGCTCTCACCCGCTGACTCTGTTCTCCCCTTTTTTCATGGCTCTCCCTCTCTTTGACAAGTTACTGGCCTAGCCTCACCCAGCTTAACCTTGTCTTCTTCCTCTTCAGCTCTCTCAGCCACCACGATCCTCCTCCATCATCCACTCCACGATCTATCCCTCACCCCAGCTATTTTTCCTTTACCTTCCTTCTCATACTGTCAAAAGCATGCATGTCTTCACATTCAGATCGTAGGATTCAGTGGATAAAGAGATAATTTGTTGACTATGCCATAAACGATTTACATGCCTCTTGATCAAAAAGTGGAGCTAATTCCTGACTGCACAGGCATAAAAACAGAAATGCTACAACTCTTAATCTTGAAATACTTGTAAAAGTATACATACAGACATCAGAAATTTGCATTCTATACACAATTATTAGGTAAATTAAACAACTGTAGCGCTCTCAGTAAATACAAAATATTCCCAAACCTCAGACTTGAATGCCTATGGAGATGACCCCATCACTACTGTCTCTGTATTGTTTTTTTTTGTTTCATTTTTTTCAGATTAGAATCCGCCATTAGCAGCATTAGATGCACCTCAGCCTGGTGTGCTCCTGCTCCTTCAAAAGGATGCTCCTGCCTTCTTACTGTAGTGGCTTCTTTGCTCAATTAGTAAGTTTCGTGCAGTAACAGAACTCAACTCAACTTTATTTATAAAGCACTTTAAAACAACAACGACAGAACAAAGTGCTGTACACACAAGACAACAAAGAAACCATAAAACAGTTAAAAAGAAACAAAATAATGTAAAAAAACATAAATAAAAACAAATAAAGTAAAACAAATATAAACAAAATATAAAACACCCAAACAGAAGCAGAGTCTCATGCTGTGTTGAAAGCCTAGGAATACAAATGCCATTAAAATAAAAACACCATTACCTCAGTTTTCCCCTCATTAAGGTGTAGGAAATTTAGAGCCAACCAGGCTTTAATGTCTTCAAGACAACACAGAAGTGGTGCTAGAGAGAGAGCATCTTTCTTTTTTAAAGGCATATATATTTGCCTGTCATCAGCATAAAAACGGAAAGAGATGCCATGTCTCTTCAGGATTGATCCCAGGGGCATCAAATACAATGAAAAAAGCAGGGGCCCCAAAACAGACAACTGTGGAACCCCATAACAAAGTGGAACAGAGCCAGACACAAAATTACCAAGGCTCACAGTTATGCTCCTGTCAGATAGATACGACTTTAACCACTCCAGTGCAGTACCACAGATGCCTATTAGGTGGCGTAGCCGAGCCACTAGAACGTTGTGGTCCACGGTGTCAAAGGCTGCTGATCCAATACAACAAGAACAACATGTTCACCAGAGTCATTTGCCAAGAGGATGTCGTTAAACACTCGTAGCAAAGCAGACTCAGTGCTGTGCAAAGTTTTAAAACCTGACTAAAACACCTCCAGGACATTGTGGTCATCTAAAAACAACATGAGTTGAGCATAAACAACTTTCTCTAGAAAAATTTAAATAAAAGGCAGTTTAGAGATGGGGCTGAAGTTGGCTAGCACGCTACTATCGAGGCCATGTTTTTTAAGTAAGGGCTTGTTTAAAACTCAGTGGAACAACTCCAGAAAAAAAACTGCTGTTGATAATAGCCAGAACCGACTGCCCTATACAAGGGAAGATTTTTTTAAAGAAGCCAGGAGGGACAACGTTGTGGGGAGAACCCGATGGCTATATATGGCCAATCAGTTCTTCTAAAAACAATAACGACACTGTCTCAAACTCCTCAAAAACTGCAGAACATGTAGCAAGTACTGAGGGGTCAGATGCAGGAGCAGAGATGAGAGTCCTTGCAGTTGCAACCTGATCAATAAAAAATTGTAGGAAGCCATTACAAGGCTGAGAAGATGCATCCAGGCTAGCAGGAAGAGAAAAGAGAAAAAGAATTTCAAGTTATGACCTCAGTCCGACTGAAATCAGACTTTTGAAATGCATGTATACACCTTAGTCCGGCTTGAATCAAACCAAACTGGACTTTCAGGAGCTCGACTAAGCTATTCAGATAATGCGTTTGGGAATCAGACTTCTGTGTAATCCAAGCCCCCAACCCTTACTCGCGCACCCCCTTGGGGACGTACACATAGGAGATGTGGAAGTGCAACTCAGCAACAACATAGTAGTATTATAAGAAAAATATGTGGGCTAAGACAAATGTAAGTGGCCGATCAGTGCATGTTTGGACTGATGAAGTGACAGAGCATAGTGATTGTACTGCATCTGTTTACTGCCTAACTGCAGCTCGAAGCTAACCTCTATAAGGTGAACACGTAAGGGCGCATGTCGCCATCTATTTTCAGGGAGTCGAACGTACCTCATTTAATAATTAGATTTTTTCTGACTGACATAAAAACTGGGACTCAGCTCTCATCAGGGGGCAAGCCCTTAGTCTGATTACGCCACAAAGCTCAACTGAAATGTGCATGTAAACGTACTGAGTGACAAGTATAACCAATCCAAGTTTGTGTTTTGTGTCTGCATTTTATCACAGTTTCACTAATCCTGGTACTCAGTTATTACTGATAAGTCATTAAACAGGGTATTTTGAATTAAGTTAAATAAATTACTTTTTCATTAGACTACCACATTGTGTTGTCTCCCACTGATTTTTTACAGACCTTCAGCCAGTCAGTAACAAGTGGCGGCTCATTCACTAGTGCTCTCCCTAACTGGTCGGTTCAGGTGAGTTTATAGATTTGTTTATTGTACTTTTGAAAGAAATGTAAGTTAATATGTTAACTTAGGTTCGTGAGCTGGACCACGCCTCATATTCAGTATTCTCTCACTAATCTACTCGGATCCGACTCACCTGGCATCTCACACCTGAATTCCATTCCTAATTACTCTGTGATCTATTTAAACCCGAGCACCTAGCCATCAGCGTCGCTCAGACTGTGGTCTCGTAAACCCCCCCCCCCCCCCCCCTGATCCTTTATCTCGTCCGCTCCCTCATCCTTTCATCCCCTCCCTCATCCCTTCATCCCCTCCCTCATCCCTTCATCCTTTTCATCCCATCGTCCCTTCATCTCCTCTGTCATTCCCTCTCTCATCCCCTCATCCCTTCATCCCCTCCCTCATCCCCTCATCCCTTCATCCCCTCCCTCATCCCTTCATCCCTTCTCCCCCTCATTCCTTTCATCCCATCATCCCTTCATCTCCTCCGTCATTCCCTCTCTCATCCCTTCATCCCCTCCCTCATCCCCTCATCCCTTCATCCCCTCATCCCTTCATCCCCTCCCTCATCCCTTCATCCCTTCATCCCCTCCCTCATCCCTCATCCCTTCATCCCCTCATCCTTTCATCCCCTCCCTCATCCCTTCATCCCCTCATCCTTTCATCCCCTCCCTCATCCCTTCATCCCCTCATCCCTTCATCTTCTTATCTGCTCTTTCAAACTCCAGCTCTAATATCCGTTTCTTTCAGGTTCTTTGTCTGGGGGGGTCCTGAGCAGGCTCGAGAAGAAGACCGACTTCCGAAGACTGCACCCCCACACAGAGTCAACAAGCCTACATCAGTGCATCCTTCCAGACACATCATCTCTCTAACCTTTGTCAATAAATGAACTAATCAAAACTAATCTAATCTCCGTAGGCGTGGTCCATGCTAATGAAATGCATTTGTGATGGTATTTTCTTTGTTTAACACTACAGTATATAGGTGTTAGGGGTGTGAAAAGCAGCTAGTATTTGTATCTGTATTTGTTGAGGGGGGAAATACAATTCGTATTTGTATTAAAGTAAAATTAAAAATGGGCATAAAAACATTTACGTATTGTATTTTACATTTATGTTGTATTTAATTTTCCCTTGTAATTATGGATATGCAATTTTGGTTGATGTTTTTCCAGAGCTTCAGCAATGAACATGTAACAGGAACGTCATTGAAAAGAAGAGGATGTGAGGATGATTTGGTGTTTGTGGAGGCATTGGTAGACCATGGTGTTGATTATTTTGGTGTTAGTGGGTTGCTGTATGTCGTATGTTGGTGTATGTTGTGGGGAGGTGGCAGACAGTACCTGGAGAGGATGCTTTAAGAAAGATACCTCTGCTTCTGCTGAACTGACTGTAAACTGTTTGAACCAACCTCAAGTCTAGTTTTCTTTCCTTTTGGCTGTGATGGTAACTTCAGCAGTGGATCAAGGCTTTTTCTTCCAGCTTTTTGAGCCAGATCATGTTTGTATTTCTGCAGAAAACAAAGTTACAGCAAAATCAACAAACTCAAAATCTATCTATCTATCTATCTATCTATCTATCTATCTATCTATCTATCTATCTATCTATCTATCTATCTATCTATCTATCTATCTATCTATCTATCTATCTATCTATCTATCTATCTAGAAAATGATCAGAAGTTGGAGAGACTCTTTACGCATCTTTCAATCAGGGAAGATTCTAGACCTAGAGCTTTGCTGGGGCCCCCAAATCCCAATGCATAAAAAAAATAATAATAATGTGTTCGCAATATAAAATAAATGGCTAGCCTATGGATAAAAGCTTCAAAATCATTATTGTCACTGTCATGCTGTAGGCTATTTTAACAACTGGTACAAATACAAGGATATATTCATGGGTACGATATAATGCCATTTACTTGCACATACAAATCTCAAAGATTTACAAACATCCTCTTACTTCAACCATTAATGATTAGAAAGAGTCAGATTCATTACTACCTAAACATCAGTCCAAGTTTTAAACAAGTAGTTCAGGAAAGCAAAGTAACAAAGTAATCCACAAAGACAAAAAGTATCTTTCTATTTTAGGCTACATTATAGGCAAATTATAATTTATGGCCTGCTCTGACTCTGTGTAGATTATTATAGTCTACTGTATAGGCAAATTATCACCTATAGCCTACTCTGATCCTGTGTAGATTATTATAGGCTACTTTATAGGCAGATTATCACTTATAGGCTACTCTGACGGTGTAGATTATTATAGGCTACATTTTAGGCAAATTATCACTTATAGGCTACTCTGACTCTGTGTATATTATTATAGGCTACATTATAGGCAAATTATCAACTATACGCTACTCTGACTCTGTGTAGATTATTATGGGCTACATTATAGAAAAATTATCATTGATAAGATACTCTGACTCTGTGTAGATTACAATAGGCTACTCTGACTTTGTGTAGATTATTATAGTCTACATTATAGGCAAATAATCACTTATAGGCTACTCTGACTGTGTAGATTATTATAGGCTACATTATAAGGAAATTATCACGTATAGGCTACTCTGACTGTGTCGATTATTATAGGCTACATTTTAGGCAAATTATCACCTATAGGCTACTCTGACTGTGTAGATTATTATAGGCTACATTATAAGGAAATTATCACGTATAGGCTACTCTGACTCAGTAGATTATTATAGGCTACATTATAAGGAAATTATCACGTATAGGCTATTCTGACTCAGTAGATTATTATAGGCTACATTTTAGGCAAATTATCATCTATTGGCTACTCTGACTCTGTGTAAATTATTATAGGCTACATCACAGAAAAAATATAATCGATAAGATACTCTGACTCTTTGTAGATTTTTATAGGCTACATTATAGGCAAATTATCACCTATAGGCTACTCTGACTCTGTGTAGATTATTTAAGGCTACATTATAGGCAAATTATAATCTATATGCTACTCTGACTCTGTGTAGTTTTTATATAGGCTACATTTTAGGCAAATTATCATATATAGACTGCTATGACCTTGTGTAGAGTATTATAGGCTACATTATTGTCAAATGATCACCTATAGGCTACTCTGACCCTCTGTAGATTATTATAGGATACATTTTAGGCAAATTATCACCTATAAACGACTATGACTCTTTGTGGATTATTATAGGCTACATTATAAGAAAATTAACATCTATAGGTTGCTCTGACTCTGTGAAGATTATTATATGCTACATTATAGGCAAATGATCACCTAGAGACTTCTTTAACTCTGTGTAGATTACTATAGGCTACATTATAGGCAAATTATCACCTATAGGCGACTTTGACCCTGTCTAGATTATTATAGGCTACATTTTAGGCAAATTATCATCTATAGGCTACTCTGACTCTGTGTAGATTATTATATGCTACATTATAGGCAAATGATCACCTATAGGCTACTCTGACTCTGAGTAGATCATCATAGGCTACATTTTAGGTAAATTATCACATATAGGCTAATCTGACTCTGTGTAGATTATTATAGGCTACATTTGCAAATGTATCAAACTTATTTAGGTTTGCCATTAAACCATTAATCAAATCAGAACACTGGCGATTACCAGCAATAAATGTTTATATTACTGTTAATGTGAAAGACTGCATACCTCCCTCCTCATCTCTCCTTTCTGTTCCTCTCCCTCTGCTTCTGTTCAGGAAGAATTTTCTGATCTCCATCTGTGAATAGTTTATCAGAAGGCTATGTTTAATTTTACAGCAGGACAGCTTCATAAACAGTGTAACATACTTTTACAGGACGCTCTCTACAGTATACGTATAAATCATTATTAATTGTCCAGATTTGTGCATGCAGCCTATTCATGGTGTGACTGTGTGTGTGTGAGGGAGACAGCACAGGCTGGTAAACTTAAATAAACTGCTAAGTTTGGGCCACAATGACGGTAAGCATTATAAAACAGATTTGGGCAACATTATCTAACAGCAATCAACTTGTCATTTTGTCTGTCAAACAAGTTGTGAATTTGTTGTAACAATAAAATAGGGGACAACTTACTCAGTGCTCAAAGTGATGTTACGAGCTCCAGCGGGTTTCCACTGTATACTGTGTGGGTAAAATGAAACTTTCGCAAGAATCATGTGAATGATTTTCATTGGTTGTTGCGTTCAATCTTACCCAGCTACAGAGGTGCTATTTCCTGATTGTGTATTGTGACCGCTTTCTTTTTTCCTTTTTGGCTGGTAAGTGACAGGCTTGAGTTATGCAGGCACAGACATGTGCTCAAGAATGCCGTTTCCAGTGAGAGCAGCGCTATAATTTTACAGGGACACTAGAGACTTTTACTAAGGCACGTGCCCCAGTGAATAAGGTCTAGAAACGCCCCCGCTTTCTATGTTTCTACAGTGGAAAATGCCATGGCATGATGCGCTCCTTTTGTTAAGGTGGTTGGCACCAGCGAGTCTTTAACCAGCCGCACTGCCGACAGTTGAGTTCCGAAGCCTCCTGGTCTAAGATTATACTCAGATGCCTTCATAGGAGTCTATTTATTATTAATTTATTTAATCAGTTACATGTACTCCTGCGCATGAAGATAAAAATGTCTGCACCAAATGTAATTGTAATTTTTTAAAATTGACAAGCAACCTTCAGATTTTTACCTCAGTGTTATAAGAAAAAGACAGATACAGAAATATTCGGTTAACGTGACCCTTGTGTGTGGACTGTACGATGGATGCAGGGTGTCAAAATGATAGAAATTTAAAATGATCAAACCTCAGTCAAATTCTATCCAGGTAGTGCAATTTTTGGATGCTTTTTATTTGTGTTTCTTTTTTAAAAAACAAGACTAAATGAAATAGGTGAAACAAGGTTATTTTTCAAATGTAAGGAGTAGAATGTAAAGAAAATTCACTGAAAATGTTTAGAGTAGAAGTAAAAAGTAGGCCAATCTGTAATTACTCCAATAAAGTATAAATACCAGAAATTTCTACTAAAGTAAGGTGACAAAGTTTTTGTTCTTTGTTACTTGACACATTTGCCTGAAGCATATCAAGGTTTAAAGGGAGGAGGCATGTAGAATACACCTTTTAAAGCTTTTCTTCACATTTTTATGTCATTCCCTCCTTGAAAACATGCCCAAAGTGTTTCTTAGGTTAATTGATGTATGTTTGTGTAATCTTTTTTAACTCTTGCGGCTGCCATGTTGAGTGCTGAATGCCAGTTTTCCCCTAGCTACGCCCGTACATTTTCATTACCGGCCACGTGTCTCCACAGCCCTCCCTCCCCCGCTCCCCAAGTACAAAGGCAGAATGCCGTCAACAGCAATCAGCTATTACCTGTGGAAATTAGTATATACCTAGTTATTTTTCCCAATTGCGCAATGCCTTTTTGGAGAAAAAAAAAGTAAAGTACATCAAAGATGCTACAGTACTGTAATGTCAGTGACTGAACCGAAGTCACAGCATCAGCATGACGGAGGAAATACTGATAAACACCATGGCTGATCACCCCAAGCTACAAGAAACCAGCTGTTTTCTATACAGAGACAGGAATAAAAAAAAAACATTATAAAGAGGTTAAACTATTTAGACAGGAAAGCTCTTAAAAGGTTTGTTGGTGGCTCTGAAAATAGCCGTTTTGGCTGCAAAAGGCCCTACTCCCTCCCCCAAGAAGTGAGCCATGAACAGCTTCCTCACCCGGACAGCCTCTCTGGAGGAGTCATGCTTGCTAACCCTCACGATTTTTCCGGGAGACTCCCAAATTTCATTGCCCCTCCCGAAAATCTCCCGAGGCCACCATTCTCCCGAATTTCTCCCGATATTTGACGGTGTCGCTTTTCATGTACACTCCCTGTTTCTAATGTGAGAGAGATCCAGAAACGTGTTAAATTTTAAATACCTGAACAGTTTCTTCATTCTGGACATGAAAATCCATCATGTTTGGCAAAAGTTGCTGTTTTGATTCAAAAATAGGTCACCCACGTGATTCTTATGTCTATGAGGAAAACAATCAGTGACGCACGGCGCAGCAGCGAGCCGCAAGTTTTCAGAAGTCTTTGCATTTGGTCTAGCAAAAACCTACGTTAGTTTTAAAATCAACAGACTCAATGCTGCGACCAAACTAAGAAAAAAAACAGTTTCTCACTCTCTCAGAGACTCCTACGAGTTTTTGGACTGATTAATAGTGACCATTCTTAACCCTCCTAAACTCCTCAGCGCTGCTGAGTACGGGCGTATCCAGGAGGTTAATAAAGAGGGGCTAAAAGGGCCCAGGATGGGACTGTAGCACCAAAATAAAAGCAGAGGTGTTCTTGTAGTGGAGACCAAATCTAAGCAGTCGTCATCTTGAAATTACAATTTAAGGTCATTTTATTTTGCTAAAGTTTATGTGACAATGTGAAATGAGAGAATATAAAAAGACATTTCAAACTTTTTACACAAAAGGTTTTTCACCAAAAAGTGGAGGAACTGTTTAATTTCTTAACTTACATTATTGCTGTGGACTGTTATTTTGTCAAATAAATAAATACTCTAAGATTCAAGTATTCTTAATAATTATATTTATCCATCCATCCATTTTCTGAACCTCTTATTCCTGCAGGGGTCGCGGGGGGCTGGTGCCTATCTCCAGCTGTCAACGGGCGAGAGACGGGGTAAATCCTGGACAGGTCGCCAGTCCATCACAGTAATTATAATTATACGGCTATATATATATATATATATGGATGGTAAATGGTCTGAACTTATATAGCGCTTTTCTAGTCTTACTGACCACTCAAAGCGCTTTACATTGAAGCCACATTCACCCATTCACACTCGCATTCATACACCGACACGGCTCGGTAGGACAATGTAGAATTTGGGGGTTAAGTGCCTTGCCCAGGGGCACATCGACATGTGACTGGAGGAAGCTGGAATTGAACCTACGACCCTCCGATTGCAAGCCACAGTCGCCCACCCTATATATATATAATTTTCTATTTTTTAACACCCCCCCCTCCCGCTTTTGAAAGTCTCCCTTATTATGAGGTCTCAAGGTTGGCAGGTATGGGAGGAGTAAACATGACTCAGGCATGTCTCCACCACAGCACGTCCCTGCTCTGCCTGACGCCAGGCCGAACATATAATGCGTTCAGCTTGGAGATCAGAGCCCACCTACAGCCACGCTCCACATGCTGGGCTTGAGACGGCGCTCCGAGAATGTTGTGATGACGTTAAAGACAGTGTATCAAAGAGGGGGATGTCGGAATCTCTTAAAGGGACATGAAGCCAATTTCAAGGCATTTAGTTCAGACATGTTGTGAATGCAGTATTTCAAATAGGTAGTATATATAATTTATTGAACTTACAGATCGATTGTCAGTTATATTATAGCTTTACTGTACCACAACATTTCTCTGTCTGCCTGAGAAGACTGTGCCACCTTCCCTTTAAAACCTGGGAGAAGTCTAGTAGACAAACACATAGAATTTGCCAGAGATTTGGCCACTCGTTTTAATTGCTTGTGTTCTTGACTAGAGAATAAAACATTTGAATCTCTGTGTCACCTGAACGTTTTAGAGCAATATAAGAACTGAATTCCCACCAAATTTCCAATTTGTGTGAAAAATCATAAAATGAAGGCAGGTACTGAGGCTGCTGCTTTGGCAGTGGAATGTCTTGTTGTATCTTTTTGACTTCAGGTCCAGAAATTATTTCTTGGAGTCCAGCATTGGTCCTTTTATCAACAGATGGACTGAAAAGTCTGGTGCACTTCTTAGTAGGTTAGAGAAAAGCTATGTATCTTTCAACCTAACTAAAATATGCAATTACTGTAAGAAAAAAGGTCATTAGAAAGCTGAGTGTTCAGTAAAAAAAAGTAGCTTTACAAATGCTCATTTTAATCATGTTGCTATGTCTGCTCTTGCTAGACGTGTTCAGTCTTGCTGTTTTTTCTCTCCCTTTGAAAAAATGCAACCTAAAACAGAGTACAACTTGGAGAAATCAGATTTTGCAGCTTTTGTTTATTGGACCAAGTGTCATTGGTGGGCAGAAAAGCTAAAGAACTAGTAAAAATACTAAGACACTGGCTTTTCCGATTCATTCATTTTGAGCTCTGCCTTGCCATTTTCAGACAGTACCTGTACTGGAGATTACATCCTGTTAAGAGGCGTTGATATGGCTATATTACCGGTTCATAAATTGCAGTTGGATTGTTTAAAGAAGAAGTTCTAATGGGCACGCTTCCTGCTCTTTCAGTTAATGGGGTTGATGTTATTTTCGGAAATTGCCATGGTGTGACTTCCCCTTGTCTCTGTCACTCCTTGCCTCCCTATGATTGTCTAATTGTCATCAGCAGTTTCCTTTCAACCCTGATTACCCTCCCATTGTTGTCTCAGCCCTTTTAAACCCCAGCGTTTTTCCTGTTCCCTCATCTAGTCTCGTCTTCATCCAGTCCAGTCTTCCAGCGCATTGTTATTAATAAAATGAGTAGTATATACATTTCTCTGCATCTCAGTCATCACTACCAAACCTGACAGTACGACCTGACCTAATGGAGCCAGCAGAGACCAAGAGGGCTGAGGAGAAATGGCTTGCTCTGTGGGAGTAGAGCAACACCCAAGCTATGGTAGACTAACCTTTTGCAGGGACCTGCTTGGCAGAGGTGTAGCATACAGTCAGGCAAATCAAGCAATTTCTTGGGGTCCCTACACAAGAAAAGGACCTTCAGAGTGACAAACTAAGTTGGGACTATCAGTCACTGCTGCTGTGGTGTATGATAGGTAACGCAATGAATTTGACTGAATTTGACTACGGGAATGTTCATTGTTCCAAAATCACTGATAACGAGGAGAAAATGGATTAAAATATCAGCAATGAAGCAGCTTTTAAATATATTTGTTATATTACCATGTTTCTCTTGCATGTAAATGAAAATGTAACGCATTATCGGAGATGAATATAAAAAATGACGTCTTTTATCTGAATAAGTTTGGCTTTACTGTTTTAACATCTGTGTCTCAGAAACTAGCGGTTAAAGGCTGATATGTGCGCAAACATGTAATAATGTAAGTAAGAAAGCATTATCTGCTGTTAATGGCACAGTGCACAATTTTCGTATTGTGATACGTGCAATACTGAAACAACCAAATAACCACCAATTAATAACCACTGCTATGCACAAGTAGGAAATACATCATGTTTATCACTTTTGCAAGACCACTATAAAATATATATGTTATGTTCGTATTCAGTTGTGCTGCACCACCAAATACTTGCTGTTGCAGTACCAGGTTAAACGAGAGTTTGAGGGATGGGGAAGATTCGCCTCGGGCAGACCATCAAACCTATAACGTTTTCTGCCACGTCAGTTTTTTGCTAGTTGCAAATCGTTGGGTGAGGTTACATGACAATAATATATTATTATTATATCTAATATTTGGTTTAAGGTCGATTTTCCAGTTTGTATAAAGAACTGGGGGACAGGGTAACTCTTGTTTGCTTTTTTTGTTATTAATATATATGAACTGTGCAGCATACATGTGTTTACTTGCAAATTACGTTTACTGTGTTTTGAAATTTGTGAAACTAAAGAGAATTTTTATTTGCATCAAAGGCTCTGGTTTTAAAAGTTTAATAACTGATGGTATGTTGTAAAAAAAAATGTATGTCTTTTTTAACTGAATGATTTTTTTATTATTGATACTCCTTTGAATTATTATCTTTTGATATATGTCTGTCTTATCTTCCAACTCAGCCTAACGTAACTACTTGAACTATACTTTTTATCCTGAACCTAGTTCAATGTATCATCTTGTGTAAGAATGCTAATCAGGCTCTGATTTTTATTGGCCTTGTTACACGGCAGAGAATTGGTTCGACAAAACAGGAGTTTTGCAAGAAGTAAAAGGGCGGCAGTTTAATATCTGCCCTTTGACAGTAAGCCAGCAGGCACCAAGCACCGGTACCAAGCCACTGACTGATACAGAAATGTATGGGGGGAAACACATCAGTAGCCTAATCCGAATTTGGCATGGGTACATGTGGGAGGATGTGTGTGAGTCTATTACTGTGTGTGTGATTTGTTATTTTCTCTCTGTTTTATGTCCCCACTTTTTTTCCAAAGCTGAAATTTCATGCTTGGGGACTAACAGGGGTGATTCTGAGTTTAAAGCTGCATTATCTCTTTTTATGTCTGAAATAGGAGCCTTGGGATATGTGTGTGTGTGTGTGTGTGTGTGTGTGTGTGTGTGAGGGGGGATGCATGTGTGTGCGTTTGTGTTCCTCTATTTTTGCAGTCTCTACTGAAACATTCTGTCAGGCGTTTGTTCTCATTCCAGTGTATCAGCAAACATGGATTGTACACTGTGAAAGAGAACCAACGCTTTCTCTGTATGTTGATCTAAAGAGCTGTCTGCTTCCATGCCACGCTTCAATCTAACATGTGCAATCAGCATCTAACTGCAAGGAGCTATCTTTTGTATTCTTGACAGGGACTCTCAAAAGATATATCCATTTGAATAAATGGATCATGTTGAATCTAAGGTGAACTAAGGTAAATGGTTTTAAAAGCAC
Organism: Apricaphanius iberus; assembly: GCA_028564705.1. NCBI lineage: Eukaryota > Metazoa > Chordata > Actinopteri > Cyprinodontiformes > Aphaniidae > Apricaphanius > Apricaphanius iberus. Next base: position 127,872 of record JAPXFQ010001693.1, on the reverse strand, counting down.
CATTGATGACACAAATATGTCCAAGTTATATCTAACAATCCCCTTCAGGGATAAAACAATGTTCTTTTTGTCTTGATATGGGAGTTACAAAAGGATACTACACCCTTGGGTATCCCTGGCTAACTACTGGTCTCAACAGAGAGTGAAAAATCAATAATTTATTCTAATTCTGAGTTCAAAGTGAACTTTACTCCCAAGGCTTAGGTTGTGTCGGGGTTGAAAGCTTTTACTCTTTACTACTTTTGCTGGATAAACTCCTTCTTCAATCAGGAACTGTTATCTGTATGTTTTAGAGGACCCGACGCTCCTCAGCGGAACCTTTTCAGAGTAAGACTCAGGGACAGAGAGAAACAACACAATCACACAACAGAATTCTGTTTTCAATGCACACCTGAATTCAGCTGGAGCCAGACCAAAGTTTGACTGAATTCTTGACAGTGGAGCACTCTTTTATTGAAGAACAACATAAAAGGATTCATAGTTGGACACACCCAGTATTTTCACAGTTTAGACTTAGTGACCGACCGTCAATAATTCTTGTATCCCCCCCAAGGAGCGTTTTCTCCAAAATGATTTACAAACACCCGCTTTTATGGGGGCAATAACCTAAACTATCTTTTCTTCCTGTTTGAGCACAGTCTGCTGCAATTTATCAGTTCCTGATCTAAACAAAACCTTGTATTTATCACCGTTGTAAAAACCTGGAACAAATTTAACATTGTTTTTACTTCAAACCCTGTACTGGTACGATACTTCTCTATAAGAACAAGTTTTCCTTCACTGTGAAACCAGCTTTGTTCCTTTCTGAAATAATAAGGCATGAAGCTACTGTCAGGCTGTGTGCATGGAGGTATGGACCCAGACGCAGAACAAAGGTGCAGAGTTGTTTATTGGTGGAAGATGGCGAGAACGAAGACAGCAGGAGAAACACACAGTGGTAGTGTCTGTATTGATGCCCTCCGGCCGGACGGGAGTAGGGCGGACAGCCCGAATGGCGTCCTCTGGCTGGACGAAGTACCGGCGGACGTCCCCTTGCGGGACGTGAGTCGGGCGGACGGCCCGAATGCCATCCTCTGGCGGGACGAAGGACTGGCGGACGTCCCCTTGCAGGACGTGAGTCAGGCAAACGGCCCGACTGGCGTCCTATGGCCGGATTAAGGACCAACGGACGTTCCCACCTAGGATGCGGGACGGGCAGACTGCCAGGAGATCCTCTCTTGGGGACCTGGAGATCCAGCGGACGGCTGGATGGATATCCCTCTGCGGGACGTGAGACTGGCGGACGTCCCCTCCTGGGACGCGGGACGGGCGGACAGGCCAGCGGTCCTCTCTTGCGGACGAGGCAGTGGCGTAGAAGCTTGGCTGGTTGGCGGCGGAGAGAGAGGGACCTGGTCGGTTCCCACTGACGGGAATGAAGGGACCTGGCTAGTGAAGCTGGGTCTGAGACCGGGTGCTCCGTGGTCGGCGTCAGGTCCCTCCTTGACATCCCAGGAGACTCCGGCGGCCTAGGAGGAGACAGCGGGTGCTGAAAGGCTGCTGCTGTGATGCCCAGGAAGACAGCAGCCGCCATAGACTCTGGCAGCAGTTGTGCTGACGGCAGAGATAGGTTCCTTTCAACCTCCTCCGGGAGCTCTAATATGGGGACCCCAAAGTCCAGGAAAGGTACCAGCAGCTCAGGCGGAGGCAGCGGCCAATCCGGCAGCTCAGGCAGAGAAAGGTCCAGCAGCTCTGGCGGAGAAAGGTCCAGCAGCTCTGGCGGAGAAAGGACTAGCAGCTCTGGCGGAGAAAGGTCCAGACGCTCTGGTGGCTCTGGGAACAGCAGCCCACTGCTGCACTGAAGGGGGAAAACCGAGTAGGCTAAACTAGACGCATACTTTGCGTCCGAGCAGGCTGAGGCAGATGCCAACTTCGCGGCCGAGCCGGCTGTAGCAGACGGGAACTTCGCGGCCGAGCCGGCCGAAGCAGACGCCAACTTCACCGACCCGGAAACCGCTCTTCTTCGTTGGCGCCGCCGTCTGCGGCGAGGTGGTGGAGGAGCCTCTTGCCTTCGGCTGTGTGGCTGAGATGCCCGCTCATGCCTACGTGGACCAGTTCCGGGTACGTAGTACGAGAGCCGATGAGCGAGGACCGCTGCTCCACATACCGCTCCTCACCGTCCTCCCAGTCCGATGGAGGATACTCCGGCGCAGCTCCGTGGCGTCCGTGTCTCCGATCGCGGCGAGGAGCTGGATCTGCTCTGGAGCAGAGGTAGTCGAACTTGTCCCCGTGAAAGAACTCCAACAGCTCGTCTTCGCTGACATAGGGGGGACCCAGCTTTGGGCTGGCAGACGCCAATGTTGCAGCCACAGCTGGGCAGTGGTTCCCTGCGAAGCAGCCGGACGAGGGGCGAAGACGGCCGGAGAGAGGATCGGATGCGCGTGAAGCCAGGAGACTGAGCCGACGTAGGAGACAGCTCATCCTCCGCTGCAAGGAGGGCGTCATCGGCTGCCTCCTCCAACTCCTCCGCATCGAGCGGGTTGAGGCTGGAACGGAACCGAGGAAGGAGGTCCAGGATGTAATCCTCTAGAGCAGTGAGGCATGCAGAGGGACTGGCGAAGTCGGAGACCTTGTCCAGCCTACACCAAAGCGGGATATCCAGGATATCTGGATCGGAGGCTTCTGCTGGGTCCATCTTTCTGGGCCGGATCATTCTGTCAGGCTATGTGCGTGGAGGTATGGACCCAGAAGCAGAAGCAAGGTGCAGAGTTCTTTATTGGTGGAGGATGGCGAGAACGAAGACAACAGGAGAAACACACAATGGTAGATCTGGAGTGAAGTCCTGTAATGATCCGGCGCTGACTGAAGGGAGGTGACGGGTTATAAGGACGTGAGGTGAGTGGCAGAAGATTGAGGACAGGTGCGTGTGATGACGAGGGAGTGAGAGGAGCTGAGTGTGGAATCATGACAGCTACATATACATTTTTTACCCACATATACGTAATACAGGTTATACAAAAATGCATATAAAAGTGTTCACAAAGATATGGTATTCCTCAATTCCCTCTTTTTATCCGTGTTAATCACGGATTAACTACTTTCTCTGAATGTCTTCTCCAGCGTTATCTCACATTTAAAATTAAAAACATAAATTCTGTAACTCATTTGAGAATGTAGAAAAAGTAACCTTCAAAAACACTAAATTTAGTCACTTTAAAACATGAACTCTTACATTTGACACACTTAAAAATGTAACTAGAAAAGTCGAACTTTAGGTTAAAAATTCAAAATGTAAATAGCAAATACACTTGTAACCTTAAAATTATAATAAGAAAAAATGTAAATAGTAAGAATGTCTAAATATGAAGACATAACTAAGTCTAACTTTTAATGTATGTTAATACTGTGGAGGAGGCCCCAGAGAAATACAATACAAATTAATACCCACAAGATAATGAGAAAACACAATTGACTATCTGTTAACATTCTGAAACGAATCAAACTTAGAGTGTTAAGAAACCTGTGAAATAGAAGTTATTAAGAAACCTTTAAGAAACCTTTAAAAATGTAATCCTTGAGTCTATCTAGTCTTTCCTTTCCCTAGTTCTGGCTAGTAATCTTTGTACTGGGGGTCAATGAGTCAGCCCAGACCACCAGGGAAACTTTTGACCTTGAACTACAGCTCAGCTATTCTATCTTTCTATCTAGTAGATTCTCTTTGTTTATTAGTGTAAACCTTAATACAACCTTAAAAACAACTGGATGTTAAGAATTAACTTAAAATTAACTGATTAAAAATTATTTAAGAAACCCTCTTAGGCAGTATTAATAATCTACACCTGTGAATACAAAATGGTTAAGTAAATGGTTAAAAAGTCTATTCAGTCTTTTTAATATATTTTATCTTCTGTTCTTCTTTCTTCACTCTCGTTGAGCAATGTACAGAGCTGATCAGTATGGAGTGCTCCTGAAATGCCAATTTCTTCATTAATTGAGCATTTCCCCCAATAAACACAATTGCTTCAGGTGCACAGCTTCCAATAGCTTACCCCACAGATGTGGAGTGGCCAAAACCTGCTGTGAAGCTGGTTGATGAGTTGTGATCCTCTTTGAGATGGCAATTTCCATTGGCCATCTCCCCCATTGGCACATAGATCACACTGGATCATTAATAGCAACACCCAAACCAATATTCTGGGTGAGTTAGGCCCCACCTCCTTAGGCTTCAGCTGCGGTTTCAGGTTGGTCAAAACCTTCCTCACCCTCTTTAGGTAGATTCCTGCTGAGTGTGCTGGAGGGTGCGGCCAGCCTCCGTCGCTGCCGTGGAGCTGCACTGTGTGTGTGTTCCCAGCTGTCATCTGGAACTGGCTGAACCACGTGGGCTCCTCACGCTTTCTATTGTAGACGTAGCCACACCCCTTCGTCCCAAAGGGTTGTGGAGCTGGACCGTGGACCCCTTCAGCAGCTGTAGTCAGGGACCTGACCCGAGCTGTCAGCTGCCGCACCTCTGAGACCAGAGGAGACTGTGTGCTCCCCACCTGTTGCTGAACCTGGGGGCAAAAGCTTTTGAACATCTAAAAAAAAAAGAGTTTTTGGTCCGGTATTCTAATGAGTCTTGATGGGCATCAAAGCAATTTGGAGGGCCTGTCGCCAATCAGCCCTGTCTGCGCAGTTATGTTAGCCTATTTATTACCTTAGAGTAAGATCCATACGTATAATTGAATACCAAAAGGAATCTGCAACCCCTGACCAAAGTTATTACGTTGTATGTAATCAATCACCACCTATAAACTTAACCCAGTGAGATCTTTTTTAAAAAAAAGTCCCCATCACAGTTCTGACAGTAGATAAAAAGTGTCCCCAAACCGGGTCTCATAAAATTTTATTCGAAATGCAATTTATTAAAAATTGTTAAACCTACTTATTATTTTGCTTAATCCCGTTAAATCCCAAAATATGCTTAAATCCTGCAACTATACATTACCAATTTGCAAAAAATTAAGTCCTATATTATGTAATGCCCTGAACCAATCTGCTAGACAGACTTTGTTTGCCTGCCACAGTCATCCCCAATAAATAAGTCACATTTATTTTTGATTAAAAGATTTTGTTTTATTTCCGGTGGGTCATTGAGTTAAAAAGAGTCATAATCTGAAAAAGAATTAACCCAGAATGTTGGTAACTGAGGCTGCACGGTGGCGCAGTGGTTAGCGCTGTTGCCTTGCAGCAAGAAGGTCGTGGGTTCGTATCCTGGTCCAGGGTCTTTCTGCATGGAGTTTGCATGTTCTCCCCGTGCATGCGTGGGTTCTCTCCGGGTACTCCGGATTCCTCCCACAGTCCAAAAACATGCATGATAGGTGAATTGATCATTCTAATTTGTCCGTAGAAATGAATCTGAGTGTGAATGGTTGTCTGTCTCTCTGTGTTGGCCCTGCAACAGACTGGCGTCCTGTTCAGGGTGTACCCTGCCTAACGCCTGATAATTGCTGGGATAGGCTCCAGCTGCCCCGTGACCCTGAATTGGATAAGCGGTTAAGAAGATGGATGGATGGATGTTGGTAACTGTATTAAGTCTTTGCTATATAATTTCCCCCTATTAATAATACCTTGCTATGATAATATAATGTTTGTTTTTCTCTTTTCTGATTCCTGAATAACCCTGCAGAATATTTTGTCCAATTAGAGATTAGTTTCTGCCAGTTACCTCAGCCTTCTTTCTCATTTAGTATCCATGGTGATAGGAGGAGTATATACCAAAATGACCAATAATGCAATTTTAATACAAGAATACAAATGCACCCTCTAAAATGCAACAACTAAAGGTAAAAGTTACTTCCTGACTCATTGTTCTTTTATTTTACATCCACTCATTTTCAATCTAATCCAACTGTATTGTGTTGAGAAATTATTTTACCCATCTAATTGAAAAAATCCCTGGGGAAAGAGCAAATCCTTGTTATTTTGGTGCGTCACCGTTGTTGTTCCTGAGAACTAAACCAAAACACCTCCCTAATTGATGGATGTAAAAGTAAGATGAAAAAGTATTCTGTCAAGTCAGTATCTGTAAATTATTATTATTCTTTATTTTCCCCGTACCGTGTTGCTTTAGATATAGTAGTAATGTTATAACTACAATTTGCAGTTCTAACCGCCTATTTGTTCTAAGCGTCAATAATGTCAGCCATTAATTATTAATTAACTTATATTTTACTATTTTACTATATCCCTTTTTTTAAATGTTATCAATCATTTTATTATCCATTTCAGCTTTAGTCATCTTAATTCGTTAAGCACTTTGATTTATTCTTCCTGCTGTAAAGGTGCCATATAAATAAAATGTATTAATAAGGAATATATCCTTTGGATTCCTTAGGTGTTGAATTTGCTATTAAAACAATATTTCTCCCAACTCACCAGCCAGGAACCTCATGCTATAGGTCCAGTTCTTCCATCCACCCAACTTTCAAATTTTTCCTGGTAAATGGTGGGGTTTTACTTGGAGATAATTCTTGGGAAGGCAAGGGGGGGTCAGAGTTCAAGCAACCAGGGCCACCTTCGATCAGAAAAACAGAAACCCTTGTGGTTAGTTCAGCAACAGTGGTATTGTATCAGCAGCCTTTGATCGTCATTTCTCAGCAGAAACTGTCCATATTTCACCACCCAAGGGGGTTCACACATTTTTCTTTGAAAGTTCAGTTCAGTATGAGGAAATGTGCTTTTTTTAGGGTGCCCCTGCTTCACCCCTGAGAGGAGTCTGTACCCATCAATTATTCACTGATTCTCCCCCCTGTGTTGGGGGCAGAGCACAAGGTGGATGGACTCCTGCACTGGTTGTGTCGTTTTTTCTTTCTTTGGCAGTGTGGCGGGCACCTGGCGCTATCTGTCATCAGCCCACGAAACCCCTCCCATCTCATCTCTCCAGGAACACAAACTACATTTCAACAATTTTATCTGAATGGCCCTGTTGGCGGGTTGGGAGACAGACAGACAGACAGACAGAGAGAGAGAGAGAGAGAGAGAGAGAGAGAGAGAGAGAGAGAGAGAGAGAGAGAGAACCGCTCCTCTCAGCTTCTAAATTCTGAGGATCAATTCTATTTAAACTTTTTCTTTTCCTCTTCATGAATCTCCTTGGTCAAATGCTGAATTAAATTTCTCTACTTTTATTTAATTAGTTTTTTTTTATAAATCCTGCACCCGAATTTCTTTAGTATCAGTTATGGTAAGAATATGCTAATTTATAGGTTTGCTCTTTCAGACAGGGATATGTCTGCTTAAATTGTTGTTCTAATTATTCCCTTACTTATTCAAAGTATGCTTCCTGCATTTTTTCATCTAATTTCTATTTTGTCTCTGCTTTTTTCTCCTGCTTACCTTTGTCAAACCTCTGTTGCACTTTTCTAAACACTTACTCATCCTTCATCCTTGAAGGCCCCCCTTTTTTTTCTTTCAATATGTTTTTTTTTAAACACATCTGAGTCATTATCATTCTATTCTTTATCAATGTAATGCCTTTCTCTATTTTGTCAATTTGATAAATGTCTCTTTCATCTCATGTGTAAATTAAATATTTATAAAGATTGACCATCACAATACTTTATCAACACACTGAGTTCTTTTTTTTGTGATTTAACCATTTTATATTTATTTCAATTAAAAATCTTTGCTTTTCAATCTGTCATTTATAAATGTTGCTTGTATTTTTATTTTTATCTACCCAGACTTAATCCTGTTTTAGAAACCCACTATATACATATTCCTAAACTATTCAGATTTATGCACCAGCCTCCATTTTGCGACTTGGTTGATCTTGTCACAGGCTTCAGCTACATGTAGTTCTCTCGAGCTTCGGAATTCTTCTACCCTATTTTTGATAAGATCGCAGATCTGATCATTGGTGAGAATTTTCGGTTTCTTTTCAGCGAGTTCAGACGCATTGTCGTTCTGATCAGCTTCCTTTAAAGTTACTTTAGTATCCATTGAAAAGTCCTTATTTTACTTAAAACAATAAAAACAGCATTAAATCTATATAGTTAAAGATGCAAAGAATGCACAAACTTCAATTTAACCATAAAAGCTCTCTTCTTCTTAATTTAAAATTCTTCTTTTAAATCTAAAACTAAAAATGACCTATTTAGACTCGCTTATGAGTAACTGTTTTTACTTGTTTGTTTTTAATTATCACACGAATTATTGTCTGAATTACTGTAAATGCTTTCTTGTGTTAAAAACTGAGCTTTCTTCAGCAAGATCAGTTATTGAACTATACCTGTGTTTTTACTCATTTGTCCCTACATTGTTGTATTTTTCTTGATTATTTTCTTATTGTAACTGCTCATCTGTATTTTACTCATATGTAAAGCACCTTGAATTGCCCTGTGTTGAATGTGTGCTATACAAATAAAATTGCCTTGCCTTATTTTTAATTGAGACTGATTTAAATGTTATCAAGTATTTATCTGAATAGTATTTCTTAATCCCTTCTTTATCAAACTTTTATTTGTTTTTATAAAATATAAAATCCGAATTAAACAAGAAAAATCTACATCAAAATTCAAATTTGTTTAAATTTAACAAGTTAGTTGTTTGTGTAATTATTTAATCTCTTTTTTTATGAGTTAACTCCTGGTTGTTTTTATGACGTCCAACTTTTCCGTTTAAGTCGCTCCTCCGAGCTGTTTTTTTTTCTTCTATTTTTTCATTCACCATTGATCTTTAAGAGACTGTATAGAGCTGCAAAATTTCTTCCTCATACATAATCCAGCAATGTCCTGGTCAGTAAAAAGAGCCCTGGGCTTTTCACCATGGCTGCTTCTATATGCCTGTAAAATAACTTTATTAATTATTTTTTGTTACTGTTCGGGTCGAAAAAGTAGCGCTCCCTCTGCGCCTCCTAATGTGTGACGACGTCATGCACGTTCACGTTCTATCGCTTCCTGCAGCTAAAACTCTAGCAGGGATAGCGTTGGAAGCATGGATTCTGCGCTATGATTCTGCCGAGAAAAAGAAGAGAGCTGCTTCAAGCACCACCAATACTCCAGTCCAAGATAACCAAGAGTTTATTCCAGCGCTACAAAGAGGGAGAAACACGACTCGGATCGATGTAGGCAAAGAGCCAGAGTAAACATCGGTGCAGGCGGCGTTTGAGAGAGTTTGAAGAGAACGCTGTATCTCTCGGTATGAGAAAAGACCTGCAGCTGGCGTCATGTTTGCTTGAAAGGTAAGAAATCTTTACTAAATACGTGGGGGGGAAAGAGTAGACGCGCTCAAAGCGGGGGTTTGTGAACTTCGTCCGCAGTAGGAGCATGTTTTAGGCTGCCTGTCTGTTTTGCTCACAGCTGTACATAGTTTAGCTTAAAGTTCTAACTTTACCGGAGTATCTAAACCTGGTAGAACTATGTCGCTAACATGAAAAAATGTATATATGTTATTGACTGTCATTTGTAAACGTGTGCACATTACGATTGGAGCGGTAAAAGTGTCTCTGTTGTTTTAGTTTCAGGAAGGTCAGTTCATCAAGGCTCCACAGCCATGTACAGCAGCGTTTGGAGGGACCTATACCACAGTTCAGTCACTGCAGGGGAGTCTGATAGATAATTATAAAGTAAACAAAATGCAACTCCTGTTCCTGGTTATTGTTCTCCTCATCACAAAAAAAAAAGGTTCCTGTTTGATGAACAGTTACCCTGTTTTTGTAATTTAGGTAGGCTATAGGCTTTTTTTTCTGTGTAGCATCAACTCAATGGATCAACAGCATGAAGCTTTAGATGATCCAATAGTTTTTGAAAACAAGTGTATAAGTAACAAATTATTCTCCCTGAAATTCTATGTGTATATGTCATTATGTATTGTCATATTTTGCTCCTATATTATTATATTCTGCTGTTTTTAGGACCAGAATTGAGTTTGATGGAAAAGGAGCTTTAGACCTACATGATTTAAGATTATTTATCTCTAATCTCATATGTTTTATAATTAAGATTTTTTTTTTCTTGTAATTTTTCCAAAATAATTTACTGGATACTTCTACAAAAAAAAAAAAAAAGAGAATGAACACCAAGACAGTTTGTAGTTTTTGCTCAGGCTGAAATTAGAACAATGTCGCCCCAATACTAGCATCTGTATCGTTGCATGATCCCTTTATATATATATATCACTATGGATTTTATTTGCTCTACAGACATTGCAGTTTTTATTTTGTTTGTCTATTTACAGGACCACTTCTACGTTTTCCCAGCGGGGAAACGCTTTGTATTCTCATATCGCATCTATAAAGCCAGGACATTCCTTGCTGCATTGGACTACAAACACCATAACCACCTTCCAGTGCATGTGAACAGCTCTCAGCTCTGCCGGGGGACTCCCAAAAAGAAGCATTCAGCCAGATGACCCCAGGGCCCTGGGTCCTGTCTCCAGGATCATCCCTCCACCTACAGCTGAATTGGTGCTGACACCGCAATGCAGAGGAGAGATAATGATGATAACCAAATGTCTTCTCCATTTTGGTGGAAGAAAATGACATAATTCTAATTTCTTTATTTTATCATTTTCCAGGACTTGATAAGTGATCCCCTAGCAAAAGCTGATAACATTCTAAGCTGAACACAGCACATTTATGTAATTATGACAAATACAAATATGCAAGAATATTTTGCTACAATAAAAGTAAATAGTATTTCTGAGTTGGTCATGAGTTTCATGTTGGTTTCTGTGGAACGGGACTCCTTTAAAACCAACGTAAACCACAAATGGGTCGGGGGTTTTGTCCCTGATCCTCCATACACAGAATGAAGTAAATCACATGCTTTTTTATATAAACTTAACTGAAACAATGCATAAAGTGTTTTGGTCAGGGTTTTGCGTTTACAATGAAAAAAACAATGTTGCTAATACTTTACCTTGATGCAAAATACAGAACAAATGTGGGTAGAGTACACAAAAGTTGTACTCAAGTAATAATAGCAGTACCTTTACTTGAGTAAAAGTAGCTTTCAAAAATGCTACTCAGTGAAAAAGGTTTTGGTAGAAAAGTTGCTTGCGTACTGTGTAACATTTGCTTTTAAAATATCAGACACCTAAGCACGAAATTCTTGGTAAATTCAGGTATTTCATATAGAGCAAAATAAAACAAAATAAAATGATTACAAAAAAAATAGTTTTGAGCAGAGGAAACCCTTCTCGAAGTAATTTGTTGAAATATAAAACTAATACAGTAGGTATTACTATGTCGTACAAGTTAAAATGTACTTCCAGAGACCATCATCATTCAGATTACATTTAAAATTATATGTAGAAACAGGAGCTTTCCTGTAACAGAGTGTAGCTTCGTCTGGTTTATTTTGGGTTAAAATGTGTTTGCTTTTCATTCTGTGAAGCATCTAAAATTTTACTCAAGTGGGATTAGCAATGCTTCATTATATTACACAATATATAAATAAAAAAAGAATAAAAAAATACAGTAACATTTGTTTTTTATTTGTATTTTTTTCTTCAAAAAATTAACTCAGGTGATTTATTAATCAACATGATTTATTAATTTATCTTTATTATTTGGCTTCGTACTTGATTCATTTGCTACAAATTTTCCCACGTATCATATCCTAGAAATACACTAAAATTGATTCGGTCTAAATATCTTCCATCACATTTATTACCTCAGTCGAAGTTATTCGTGCAAAGCTGTAAATTGTCGAGTATAGAGCTGACTAAGTTGTTTATGATTGCTTGCGAGTGCACGTACAACATGCACGCCTCATGCACGAGCTTACCGTTAAGACTGCAGTTACGCGTTTGGCCTTATGGGGCAATCGCGAGCACAAAATCTCAAACTTCCTTAGAGTCCCTTTAAGAGCGAATGCCCCAAGCCAAAGCTAGGTAAAGTTAAAGAGGTTTATAAACTGATGTTTAGATTCTCATTAAGTTATTCTTATTCAGAGATTCATACCGTTCTGTCAAAAAACCAAGAATCTCGAACAGAGTCTGTATAAAATCCCGAATACTCGATAATCAGTGGCCACAGAAAACCTTTTGTTTATATATCTAAATCTGGTTTTGTTTCAAACTTGTTTTTCAGCTCAATATTGTAAATACATTGGTCAGAGTACCGCAGTTTCTCGCACACCAAGCAGGGTCAAAAATGTGAATACCCCCGTTACACCAGACTGTGCTATTCCAAAGCAGCTTCTCCTCTGCCAACCGACTTTTCTCCGTGGATTAGAATGAACGAACACCGTCCGTATGCCGACCCAACTACAAGCAAACAATAGCAAGTCCCTCCAACATGACCGCAATTTTCACCCGACACTCGACTCTCTTCTTGACTGAACTCAAAAAACACAGTTCATGGGTGTATACAGAATCCACCAGCCGCAAGCCGACAGCAGAGAATCCTCCCACAGCAACGGACCTTCTCACACAGCGCTTCTGCTCCGTCGCAACTGAAACAAAAATGTTTATATCTACAATTTCTAGTGTGTTTTCATTCCGCTTATCCCGCTACACACTTATATATACGCATTTATTTTGTAAATAGTAGTTTATACAAGAGTTTTTTACTTGTAATAGTCCTGTTTTAACACAAAGCTGAAATCTCACACACACACACGCACACTTCTACCCAGTACTGAGAGCTCTCTCTCACACAGTCTCTCACAATCACTCGTCAACTATATAAATCTCTTTATCTTTGTCATCCACTTCACATGATCTGGGAATCCTGATATTTAATCAATCTTTTTTGGGTCCGAAGATAAGTACTTAAGTTTTGCTTTTGTTCAGTTGGAGGAAATTATGGGACATCCAATTTGCTCAATGCATATATTGAGGATTTGGACGGGTTCAACATCACCTGGTGATATTGAGATATAGAATTGAGTGTTGTCAGCATAATTGTGGTAGTTGATATTATTTGTTGTTATAATCTGTCTGAATTGGAGCATGTGAATGCTAAATAGGAGTGGCCCTAGGATGGAGCCCTGGGGGACCCCGCATGTGATTTATCTGTCTTGTGATGTGAATTGGCTAATTGACACAAATAACTTCCTGTTCTTGAGGTAGGATTTGAACCAGCCGAGTGCCGTACCCAGCTCTCTAGACGTTCCAGTAATATATCATGATCAACAGTGTCAAACGTCGCACTGAGGTCTGAACCAGTCGAGTGCCATACCAGAGAGTCAAGGTTTGCAGCTAGATGTTGCAGATCTTCTTCACTCTATTGTGGAGTGTAATCTCTTCAGATATCAACTGATTTATCTGTCTTGTGATGAGAATTGGCTAATTGACACAAATAACTTCCTGTTCTTGAGGTAGGATTTGAACCAGTCGAGTGCCGTACCAGACAGTCCGACCCAGCTCTCTAGACGTTCCAGTAATATATCATGATCAACAGTGTCAAACGTTGCACTGAGGTCTAATAGTACCAATACTATGGTTTTACCAGAGTCAGTATTTGTACGGATGTCATTGAAGGCTTTGACAAGGGCTGTCTCGGTGCTGTGGTGCCTACTAAAGCCAGATTTATATATATCAAAGCGGTTGTTCATTGTTAGGAAGCTTTTTAACTGGTGGAAGACAGCTTTTTCAAAAAAAAAATCAATAAATGTGAGATTAGAGTTTGGTCTGTAGTTTTGCATTAACCTTCTGTCTAGGTTCTTCTTTTTTAGTATTGGCTTGATAACTGCTGTTTTTAGAGCTTGTGGGATAACACCTGACAGGAGGGATGAGTAAGCTATTTTGATCATATCCACCTGATGACTGGGAAGACTTTTTTAACAAAACCTGTTGGTAAGATATCCAAGCAGCAGGTGGCAGAGCTTAATTTCTCGATAATTTCCTCAAAGCTCGATTGATTTATTGTTTGGAAATTAGTCTTTTTCTCTGCGTGGGTGTTAATTGGGCTCAAAGTTGGTATTGAGGTTGAAACTGATGTACTGATTGACTTTCTGGTGTTTAAAATCTTTTCAGTGAAGAATCTGGAAAATCCAATACAGGCCCTTGTGGAGCTTAGTTCAGGGGATACTGTCACAGGAGGGGTAGTTAATCTCTCCACCATGGGTTAGCTGACATGGATTTCATACTTACACTATGGAATGCATACAGGAACGCTATAACCGATGGTGAGTACGTCCCTATGCAGTTGCAGTGTTACTGTAAATATGTTTTCTAATTGAGTCCTTTGGAATCTGTTTGGAATGTGTTAGATTGCCCAGATTGGTAAAAAATAACTCTCAAAAGATCACAAATGTTTATTTTCATAAAGGTAATAGTTCATCGTAATAGTTTACACAGGTTCTCACTTAAGAACGACGAGTGTTAATAATAAACTGAACAGAAGGATCTGCACATGATTGTTTCATTCATTACACTGCAGTAATTAACGTGAGGAGAACCAAGGACCTGAAAGTGCATTTCCACTTGTGGAGCTGCAGACCACACTGACTACCTCTAAATGTCTGTTTTAACTTGGACAACACTCTGGGCTGGAGACTCAGCAGAAGGGACAGAGCAGAGCTTTTCAAGGTTTGCAACTAGATGTTGCAGATCTTCCTCACTCTACTGTGGAGTGTAATCTCTTCAGATATCAACTGCTGGCGTAGCAGCATCAGAACCAGGGTCTTAAAAAGGCTCAACAACCGGATAAAGACGGTTGGCTCTGTTCTATGGAACACACACATTTTCACTTCAGTTCAAATCCATAAAAATATGTGTGTGAAAATAACATTTCATGGTATCATTGTACCTATGCATAGATCTTAAGGACTTCAGTGGTGGACTGGCCGTCTGGACTTTCTGGAGAATACCAGATTGGTTGGTGAAGCAGGACGGCTGCCGGCCTTGGCGCAGCCGTCATACATTTTTTAATTTTCTTTTTTCTTATCTTGCTTATAATCGACTGTTCAATATCCAGACCAATGGGTGGCAACAAAGCGCCTGCAGGCCCATAGATGCGCAAAACTCACTCTTAAATGCTCGTCACTCAACCATGTCAGACAGCTGTGCAGGAGGCTGTGGCCGCAGCACAGGGAAAGAGATTAGAGATTAAACCTAGTATATGCTTGAACTGCTTTAATGCCACCGAACTTTCAGATCTTCTAAAATTGTTAGCTTCATCAATACCTTCAACTTGGTTGGACCCAGTCCCAAATAAACTTTTAAAAGAGATTTTCCCTTTGATTGGATTGCTGCACCAATTTTAGATATAATGAATCTATCCTCAATCAATGGATATGTACCACAGGAGTTTAAGATTGCTGTAATTAACCCTCTACTTAAGAAACCATCTCTTGATCAAAACGACTTAATTATCTATAGACCGATATCTAATCTTCCCTTCTTATCAAAAATGATTGAGAAAATAGTTGCACATCTGGGGCCGTATTCACAAAGACTCTTATCTTACCACTATGTGTTAATCCTAACTCGCGCTAAAAGGTCTTACGTAGGAGTTGTCGTCTAAAACCTATTCACAAACGCACTAAGAGCTACTTTTACGTAGGACAAATCCCTAAAAGTAAGCTAAGAGTGACGTCCCGTTGCTATGGAAAATCTCATTTCCTATATACGAGTAAATAGAAGGACAGCAATGTGATCGGTTGTTGAATGACACATGTGAAACCAGGAAATGGAAAACTTCAATGTCGATAAAAGCGTAACTATGAACAGCGCAAATAGCAGAAATAATGCATGACGACATCTTTGTGTCGGCCAGGAGACTGATACTTAACACAACTTTGAATAAGAAGAAAACGGAGACATGGGTGGAAATTAGCAGAAACATAAATGCATTTTATCCAGCGGTGTCTCGAACGGCAGAAGACTGTGAGAAGAGATGGTATTCTCTACAGTCCCAGTTTCGGCTCGAGATCGCCGCTTATAAAAATGATGCTGCTGCAACTTGTAGGCAATGTCCGTCATATAGGCATCACTACATATGTTGCATAAATTGGAACACATGCACATTTTTTTCTTTGTGCACCCCCGGCATACCTGAAATCGCCATGAAATTGGCTTTAATTCGATGCAGATGCTGGATGTCTAATGGGAAATGGATGAATTGTTGGATAATGTTGGGTCGACAGAGTGCTTTAAGAGTTTGGTGAATTGATCGGCTGATAGAGGGTTGTGATATACCCAAGTCATCCACGTTGCAAAGTTGCATTTTCCCTGTGGCTAAATATCTTAGTTACGCTAAACATTTAATTTCTGTACTGATCGGGTTGTTACGTTTAGTTGGAGACGTGATAGCATCCCGCACCACATCGCCAATAAACGATTTAGTCGGTATCCTTTGGTCAATTCAGAATCATCCAGAGTGTCCAACACATTGCGTCTGGCTGCAGCCATTTTGGGAGTCTTTGTGAATAGGTCTTAGGGAGTTAGGAGTCTTGACTTCTTTTAAGGACTCCCAGACTTAGGAGCTACGTTTAGGCCTAAAAGTGGTTGTGAATTACTTTTATCTTAAGAAACTAGGAGTCCTAAATTTAAGAGTGATATGCCCACATTTTTTAGGAATCACTCCAAAATTCGGCAGTTAGGACCTACTTTTAGCCCTAAGATTCTTTGTGAATACGGCCCCAGATGTATTGCTCCACCATTTTGTGTGTCTGTTGACCCGGATGTTAATGTTCCGTTAACCTATGGTCCTGCCATCCATTAGCGTGTTTCTTTTTGTCTGGTATAACTTAACTTAAATGTTTAATCAGCTGTCAAAAACAATCACAGTAATCAGTAACATTGCTACATGTACATTTATACGCCGAAATTGCGGCAGTGTCAATGGTTGATAGTTAGTCTGTAGCCAATTTTAGCTAGGTTGCTCTTCTACGATTTCGGGGCTTCCGCTGCATTGTGGGATAGCGTAGCGTCGCGTCCACCGGCTGATTTTTGTGGCGTTACTAAACATCCAGGAACTGTATGCCTACTAGTCAGATCCATACTGGAGATTCGGATGTAATACATCGCTCGCATACTGCTTTTCGCCTGCTACGTTGTCGACGTATTCGGATGCAGCCATTGTGAGTGCTGAGTGTTGCGTAGGTGTGAATTTTATTTGGGCAGCTTAATTAAGCTTTAGCCGTGCGTTAGCCCCTGGTGGTTGGCTGACTATTGGTTGAGGCAGTGTATGATAAAGAGGCAAGCAGTGAAGCTTGCATTTTAAATCTAAATATCGTTGACGATTAGGTTCATTTAATTGTGGCCACCAAAATCATGATCACGATCAAAATCTGATTAATTGTGAAGCCCTAATATATATATATATATTAGGGATGGGAAGATTAACCGATATGTATCGATATGCGGTCATGCGTGTGCACGATGTGAGTGCATCGGTAGAGCAGCAGAGAATGAATGACATTTTGGAGGCAAATCGAGATGCATCGGTTTTTCCCAGATACAGTTTGTCCTTTTAATATGTGATGTATTCCTTTATTTATTAACAAGTATTGTCAACCTGTTTTTGGCGCATAATCTAATCGACCTACACAAAGTAGGCCTAATCAACGTAGGCTACTTGCGGATGTGTACACTACAACTCAATGTATCAGCTGCGCGGATGAAGCTCGTGATAAGGCCAAAGGTAGTTGTCAGAAAGCGCGCAGAGAAAAACAAACATGTCGGACCGCGAGATAATTTATCCCCCGCTGAGTTTTAAATCTAAAGTGTGGCAACACTACGGATTTTACAAGAAAGACGGACGACTTGACAAGACAGATGCAATTTGTAAAATGTGCCGCGCATCTGTAAAATACACGGGCAGTACGACTAATCTGATATCTCACTTAAAGCGGCGCCACGGTATTGTTGTGGATGCATCTTCTAGTACCCCTGCATCCCCTGCCTCCTGCTGTGATTTACCTGTAGCTACCATCTCCAAAACTGGTGAGAAAAGTATTCAAAGTTTTTTCCATGCCCCGCTTGCAAACAGTTCCGCGCGCTCTATGGCAATAACAGATGCTATTACATTGTTCATCTGCAAAGATATTCAGCCTTATAGTGTCACGGAGAATGAAGGTTTTAAACACCTCCTCCATGTCTTGGAGCCTCGTTATAAGATACCAAACCGAAAGCTATTCTCCGATAAACACATTCCTGCTCTGTACGACAAAGTCATGAGAGAGATAGAGGAGTCTCTGCACAAAGCCCAAAGAGTTGCTGTAACAGTGGATGGCTGGACATCGTGCGCTACAGCATCATATGTAACGGTCACAGCACACTACATAGATGACGGGTGGTTTCTCAAAAACCACGTTCTGCAGACCAGAGTGTTCAACGAGGCTCACACAGGGAATAATCTAGCCGTTTTACTTCAGGATGTTTGCCGCGAGTGGAAGATCGAAGAGAAGTGCCCCGCGTTAGTCACAGACAACGCCAGAAACATGATCCTGGCTGGTGCTGGCGCCAAGATGGACCCACACGTGAGATGCATCGCACACACATTGAACTTGGCATCTCAAAAAGCCTTTAAGGTGGACAGAGTCTCTGAGGTGGTGGTGAAAGTTAGGAAGCTTGTCTCCTTTTTCCACAAAAGCCCCAAGGCAACTGAAGTTCTGCGTGAAATGCAGACACAGTTACACCTGCCCAACCATAAACTCATCCATGACGTTTCCACCAGATGGAACAGTACCCTCGACATGTTGGAGCGTTTCTGGGAGCAGCAGCCTGCTGTGTTGAACACCCTGCTGTCCAGGAATATAAAGAGACGTGAGGCTATGATGAGTTTGACAGAAGATGACATGACACTGATCCCAGAGATCATCAAACTAATGTCCCCTCTGAAAGTGGCAACCACACTCCTCAGTGAGGAAAAAAATCCCACCATCTCCATTATCTCTCCAATCCAAGCCAAATTGCAGAGGCAATTCCAACCAGATGAGAGTGATCTAGAGGTTATTTCCCACATGAAAGACAGATTCAGGCAGGACTTTGATGGCCGTTATACATATCTTGAAGGCACTCTCCATTGTGCCTCAGCACTTGACCCACGTTTTAAAGATCTGGCTTTTCTGGATAACAGTGATGCCAAGGATATGGTTTTCACGAAGATAACAACAGAGGTGGTACAGATGAATGGAGAGATAAGAACACTTAAAGTAAGATAATTATTGCAGTTATATATGAACTAATAATATATGAATAATGTGCATTATTTTCCATGTTTATGCATTTTTAAGGAAGAGGTCAGTGACACAGCAATGCCGGATGAAGAACAGGCAACCGGCACATGGGAAGAGGACCAGACAGCTGAAACAGAAAGGGACAAAAGCCCTCTCAGAGAGGATAAGCCAGGTTTGTTTTAATGGAGACAATGCCACAAATGTACAGAAGTGTAGTAGTAGTAGTGAAGATGCAATATAGTGAAATAATTTTCAGATTGTAAATGAAAGGAATATTTTTAGCAGAACTGATAAGACTCTCCTCTTCTGTAGATGATGGCCCTCCGAAGAAAAAAACTGCCATGGACCAGATGTTTGGAGATTTACTGAGTGCAAGACCACCAGCAAAGACCATCAGGGAGAAAGCTAAGGATGAAATCTTAAAATATATAGAGAGGGACACTTTAGGTTTGGATGGGGATGTTTTGCAGTGGTGGAGACTGCAAGTAGATCTTCCACTACTATCAGCTTTAGCAAAGGGATATCTGTCCATCCCAGCAACAAGCGTACCAGCTGAAAGAGTTTTCAGCACAGCTGGAGACATAGTTACAGTTCAGCGTAGCTTGCTTCACCCTGATCATGTTGATCAGTTGATATTTCTGAAGAAAACCCTTTAACTGAAGGTGACTGACCACTGTGCACTATTCTAAAAGGCCTCAAGGTGTCATACTGTTTGCTTTAAGGATTTTTATGTAATTTTACTTTTATTAGCCTGTTGTTTACAGTGACAGTGATGTTTCAAAGTAAAAGCAGCATTACACTGCTAGTTCACACATTAAGTTTTGAATATTCAGTGGCAAAATATATCTTTGTAAAACTTATTTTCATAATTGAAAAGTTAAATCACAATTTTTCTTGTGCAATGGTAAACCTTCTTTCTGTTGAAAGGGTGCAAATATATATATATTTTTGTTGTATATCTTGCACTTATACGTTCTGTTTATCTTGGAAATACTTGGATAAAATGTGCCATGTGTTCTAAAATAACCCTCTACTGTAAACCAACACTCGGGCTCTGAGAGAAAAGCCAGTTTGTAAAAATAAGTCTTGGTTTTACTTGGTTAATAAATAATCAAACTGATTCAACGGCACTGCATCCTCTTTCAAATCACCACATAAATGTAAACTAATTAGCTAGTGATGAATTATCGCATCGTATCATGATATGGGTGTGAATCGCATCGTATTGCATGGAAAAATGCCACAAATGTATTGTTAATAAATCGGATCAGATACTTTGTATCGAGATACGTATCGGATGGGCATTATACCTTAGATGCCCAACCCTAATATATACAGTAGTAGCAGTTTAAAAGTTCTCATTCAGAGTAAACGCCGGACGAATGGCGTGCCCTTTCCAGCCCATTAACAGCAGAGTTCCCTCCAAATCCCAGTGGCCGGAGTGGCCTCCCTCTTTCTCGTGGGAGTGTCAAAGTTTTACTGCAACTCCACCCATTAATTGAAATACAGAGTATGACCAGGAGATGGCGCTTCTCTCACAGAATCTCATCGACATGATGTTATTATCAGTATGCACGTCCACTGCAGAAAAAGCCGAGCTGGTTGCGCAAACCATTTTGGATGTAACAACACAAACTGCTCACTTTTTTGTAATTAACCTGCTTCTTCTATTGTCAAAGTTTATCATAGGCTCCATAAACTTAAGTTTACCTAACACAGGCCAAACTTCACCAAATGAGTTCTGTAAAATATTATAACAAGTAGCCTTAAACGTTATATCTGTAAACAATTTGATTTATTTCTATGAACCTAAAGTATATCTTTTTTTTAAACCTAATGTACTTTCCTTTAATTTTGTGATAAACTCGTGGTTTTTTATGTTATTGTTGTTGGATGAAAATGACAGAGTTCCACAACGCAAAACAACGTAATAGCCTATTTATAATATTTATGCAATCACATGACTATTCGGCTCACCACGGAATGTTTGCAACACCAGAATAGACCTGGTTACATACTGTAGCGATGGGGAGCAAAGCTTGGTGGGGGGATGCTTGAAGATGGTAATGATTTACACAACGCAAAAACAACGTAATAGCGTATTTATCATATTTATCAATTTATATATTTTATAATAAATTATTAATTACGTTGTTGTGTATATTATATATTAATTGTACATTACTCAAGCAATCTGTTTTAAATGTATAAGTTTGTATTATTCTGACAAATTATTGAGAAAAATTAAATGGATTTTTGTTTGTTTGTTTTTTCAGATTCATAGTGAAAATGGTGCTGTTTTGGGAATCTGTAAGGGATTAAAAATAACATTGGTAGCCTATTCATTTCGAGCATATACTAATGCAGCCATTCTCAACCTTGGGGTCGTGAGATAATTCCTGGGGTCGCCAAATCATTTTGGAAAAATATAAATGAATGTAGCTCCGACTGAACTTTAGAAGGACGACAAGTGGTTGGTCTCAAACAGGCATTTTATTACTCAAAGCCAGTTACTGTCTGCCGTAACTAGGCAACACCAAAGCAACAACTAACCTGTCCACTCGTCTCATATAACAACTCACAATAACAACAGAATAGACATGGTTACATGCTGTAGGGATGGTCACGAAAGCTTGGTGGGGGGATGCTTGGAGATGGTAATGTTCTTTAGGAGGTGTGAATGATCTGGAGTCTATGGTGTGTTGTTAAGTTGGGGGTTGCATTCAGGATGATCATCAGCGAGTACAATAGGTTAGCCAGACAGTGTTGTGTGACTATTATATGTGTGAATGTGTAAGCCCTGTTCAGAAAATGTCTGCCTTTTAGGCCCAACGTTACATTACAAGTTCCTAAAATCTTACAAAAGTATATATATATATATATATATATATATAGCGGCAAAATTATTTTTAGACTTTGATATATCCTTTCAATCCTATGAACAGTCAACGTTTCATCCAGTAAGAAAGCAGAGAATGCTCTATGAGATGCAACATGGCGGCGCTCCGCTCTCAACTAGTGTTTGTTTATGTTCAGTCCGTCCACAAAATTATTGCTTTACTCTATAGAAACATTTGACTTGTATTAACTTATAGTTTACTCCATTTAATATGTACAAGAGCTGGGGAAAGATGACAAACTGGAACGGCTCAAACGGAAAAAGTCCACTGCCTCAATTTATAAAGGAGCGGGTCCACCAACAGGTTTCAAAGCGTTTCCCTAACCTGTCTGGGGACCATTGGCAAAGAGTCAGAAACAAAATAAATGAGAGACTGAGAAGTCCCCGCAAGACTGACCCTGAGGCACAGCGCCTTGGCTATTGCCGTTAAAAAAACGTTCAAAATGTGATTTTTTTTTTTTTGGATTGCTGTGTTGTGTGAAATTTGCTAGTTTAAATAAAAATGGAAGAAAAAAAAGTTATAGCTTCACAGTTTCATTTATTATTAATGGTAGATGACCATTATTAGTCACAGGTAAATCACATCTGTGAATCACACGTTGATTCAGAGTAGAGCTGTAATCTGGCCTTAAAAGTTGGAGACTGACTGGATGAAAATTGCGCTAGTGGACAAACTGTTTAAAAAAACAAACAAAAAACTATCAGGTTTTTAAGTGGTTGGGAAAAAACTGTAATTTATATATATTACCCCGGCTACAAAGACTCATATGTCTATATAGTACTTTCCTGCAGGACTACGAATCCATGCGTTAGAAAAACTGGCACCTGTTTTCAATTTACTGGACAAATGTTTAAAACTCCGGTCAAAAGGACCTGTTACCCTAAACTTAAAATTATAAATGAATAAGAATAATTTCATGGCATGTTGATTTATAACCTTTTTTTTTTTGTCTGCAGCTATATGAAGCTTTAACCACTTGATTCTGTTGCGTAAAAGTCTGTCTCGCCTGTGTGAGTCTCTGTGTGCGCTCTCACCGCTTGCTCTAGATTTCAGGAGATTTTGTCTGACTTGTGGCCATCAGGGAGCTGCTATATAAATGCAGGAGACTTCTGCAAATTGAAACTTGGGATAATAGTGCATTTACACTTCAGTATTTTCTGTGAGAGCGCAACGCAGCAGTCGAAGCATGTTTTCTGTTTTGATCTGAGAGGAGTGGGTCTTCCACATCGTGACACATGCAGTGTGCCTGCAACATCTTAACAGGTATTGTCGGAATAATGTTAGTGGCCCACTGCAGCACTTTATTACAGTATAAATGATCAGCTGACCACTAAAGCCCTTGCTGAGACCGTGGACAATGATAGAAATTAAGCCCGAACCTGGCCAGGTTCCCTAACCCTATGAAACCCAAAAAGTAGGCTAATTGCCTACAGTACTGTCATATGTTTCACATTACAGAGCACTCTTATGCTATAAAACTACTGTATCTGGGTATAAGACTACAGTGGTAGGCTATTTGAACCCTGAGTTTCTGAGTTACATTCAAACTTAGGCTACATACAAACCAGCAAACCATAGAGGAACAGATAGGGGAACATTTTTTAATGACATTTATATAGGCTACTCTGAGTCTGATACATCAATAAATCATTAACATTAAAATCACTGCTCCTCCCCGTGGACAAAAGAGGCATTGCAGCTGGTTTTCACTCAGGCTCCTTGGGGGCGAGGCCTCACTGAAGACGTCATAGCGGGGGATTACATTACCACCACGGACCTGTCAGGGACATTTGACGGATCAGGCACGTACCAGTCAAGGGCCAGTCAAGGACCAATCATGGAAACATGAGAACTTTTAAACTGCTACTACTCTATATATATATATATATATATATATATATATATATATATATATATACATATATTTCTTATGGCCGCAGCTGTCTCCATGTCCGCACATGATATCACGTTTGTTAAACTCTGCCACCGCATTGGTCTGAAAACGGGTAGGTAGCACCTGTGTCAATACTTTCTCACTAGGTTGAAAACAAACTAGTCCCGAATTAAAACATTGATCCTAAAAAAACTGTGCTATTACAGGAGAACTTTTACTTTTAAACTCAGTCCGTACGTTTACATGCACAACTAAATCGAGACTTTTGGATTAAGGGCTTGCCCCCTGTTGTGAGCCGAGTCCCAGTTTACATGTCACTCAGAAAATCTAATTATTAAATAAAGTACGTTTGACTCCCCGACGATAGATGGCGACATGCGCCCCTACATGTTAGCGTAATAACAGTTAGCTTCCAGCTACATTCAGACTGTACACAGAGGCAGGCAGGAAGTAAGCAGAAGGAGTTAAAACTGGATATCCTCTGTCACAACGCATTGCCTCTTCGTAAGTCCAATCATGCACTGATTGGCTGCCTACGTTTGTCTTTAACATCATATGCCTCTTATAACACTACTGGTTTTATTGCTGAGTTGCTTTTCCGCCTCTCCTAACTTCCCAAGCGGGTGCGCGATTGCGGTCGGATGACGGGGGGCATGTTGCAGAGTAGTCCGATTCAAATCACATTATCCAGGTTAGGGTTAGGGTTAACTCCAGTTCAGTTTTACTTCAACCGGACAGTTTTATACATGCATTTTTAAAAATCTTGCTGCATGTAAACGTACTGATTTCGAACATATTTATTTTATGAAATAAACCGTTTGTAGATGCCAGAGGTCGGAACGAGATTCATTTTCTAAAGACATTTTCAGGGTTCACCTTATGGCCTATATATCCCTTCTTCACTGACGTGATTTTAGGGAGATGTTGAGGGCCTTGAATCCCAGACATTGTCAGGAGTCCGTAGCGGTACATTGATTCAAGCGCAGATGCTGGTAAGATTTTGGTGCAGATTTATTCAGGAAGTCAACGGACAAACAGGACACCAGACTGACATGAGGTCAAGATGGGGAGAAACTGTAGGAACCGACAAAATATGTGAGGAAGTGTGCTTAAACACAGAGGGAATTTTAAAGCTAAGCTATTGTTCCCTGAAAGGTGCAAGAACATCTCAAAATCCATAATATTCCTTGTCGAATTGAACTCTGTCTCACAAACTAGCTCCTATTTAGTGAAGTAACTATAACCTGTTGTTATAGGGTACTGATAAGCTACTGATTGGACATGTTTGTGAAACAGCCAAAATTCTCACTGTATTTTCCAAATTAGTTTTTCATTTGATTTCATTCTTTTGAATATTTTTTAACCAGTAACTGATGTAAGTGAAGGTTTATTTACAATATTTTCTGAAAGACCGCTGGAAGATTTACTATTAGGAATGGAGCTGTGTCTGATGGCTACTGCATTGCAGATGTTCAATCAGAGTTTGAAGTTAAATTATATATCTGCAGATAACCTTGATCTGCGGGGACAATTATCTTGAGCCCATGATTGGGAGCTAAAGTAACAGCTTTTACTTCCCTCTCTAGGCTTTTTGTGAATATTCTCTCCCTCTTCCTAGTCTTCAGTCACTGTTCAGTTGCAACCCCCCCCTGCTGCCTGGTCCACAGCAAATGTGGTAAAAGATGCGTGTCAAATGAAGTGTATGATGTGCAGTGAAACTCAGGTCCAGACAGAAGGTATAGATGGGGAGTGCAGTGCAGAAGGAAAAGAAGTATCCAGGTTGAATTGTGTCTGAACTCACAGCTCTTTCTGTGTATTCTATGTGTTGAGGTGGTATAATGGTTTGAAAAGTTAACGGTAACATAGCATCAGATACTCTTTCAAACAAGTTATTTTAAAGGAACCTGGCTTCATGGCTCAAATCTAATTGAATTAAGCTAACTAACTGATTTAACCTTCCAAGTACACCTTTATAATATTTTTAACCTTAGTATATCTGTCATTGTCTTTATTGGCAAGGCAATTTTATTTATATAGCACACTTTCAACACAAGGCAATTCAAGGAGCTTTACATGATTCAGTGGTAAAGAAACCAAAGACATGATAAAAATATGAAAATTAAAACAGATCACAAAAAAATTATTTAGTAATTAAAGAATAAAATAAAATGTATGTGAGAGTATGAAATGTAAAAACAAATACAAACACGAGAATCCATTAATAAAAAGAGCAAAGTGCAGGGAGCAATTTAGGTATAAGAAAAGAATATTATAGCTTCATTATGTTTTCTGGCATTGTTAAATAAAAAAAATAAAGCAGTTGGCATGTAATACATTACTGTTTTAACTGAAGTCTCTGTGCTGGAGTTTCAATGGCTGCCAGGTAGCCCATAAAATAAGATGTTGGTAACGTGATTTGGACGGGACAGGAAATAATCCACGGGATCAAGCGGGTAACCGGAAATTAGAAATTTTACTTTTTTTTTTTACATTTATCTTGTCAGATCTTGTCATGTGATTGGGACGTGATGGGAGTATTTCTTTGGGATCGGGATGGGACGGGAGCAACAATTGATTCCCGTGTCACACTCTGTGGATGACTCTCACCCGGGAGATATAATGTTATTGCAGCTGCAGTTTAATTTTGGGGACTGAATTATGCAATGTATGTTTTATCTTTTAAGATGTATTTCTAATTAGATTTTAGTTTTGCCATTTTGAAGATTACTTTATAGAATTTTTTCCTAGAAACTTTTGTTTCTAAGCCTTTTTCTTTTTGTGCCAAACATATTTGAATAGTTTCCATTTGAAGATAATTTTCTTAACAATTGGTTGGCTGATTTCAAATTCCCTCCAAATTTATAAACTGACTTCTAAGCTGTATCATGTTATGAAAAAAGTTGCACATCTGTTGGTGTAAGAAAATGCAAGCCCACTGATTTAATATATTAAAGAATGGGGACAGGTCAAAATATGATTGCACAAGGGAGCAGTTAAACAAACAAAACGTTCTTAATTCACAAAGAGAACAAGGTGCATACCAATGTATATCAACAAAATTGCAGCGGTTGACTAAGATGACATTAGTTCCCGTCTAAAATAAATACTCTACTGATGCATCACATTATCAATTAAGAAACTCTTCTGAGAAATACACAGAAAAAATTACACTTTCCGTGTGACTTTCTGTGTACTTCTGTGTGTGTGCTCACGAGTTTTTTATGCTCCAGCTGTGTGTGGTATCAGCCAAATTACCTTGCTGTTTTGCTGTCGTCTTCCTTTGCAGGCAGCTGCATAGTGAGATAGCACATATTCTCAGCATTTACGTGACCCGTACAGTTTTGCAGACAAAAGTATTCATACCCGCCTTACAGGCGTCTGGGCGCACTCCCTTTACATTACTATTTTTTCAACTTTTGGAAGGCCTCACACAGCTCCTTCAAAATGCTGAGCAACAATATTCTCATCATGTTCAGCTGATGTAATACATACTCCCGTATTTACTTTTGTGTCCTATTTACTTTCACTCAGGCCGTGCATTGTTTTGTTATATTTTACAGAAAGTAAAATTTGATATTTTATTTATATTCCTTGGAATCGTGAAAAAAATATATGCCAATGATAATCTGAAAAATGTGATTTAGCTTCTTTTACTCCAATACACCTTATTAAAATTCAGTTGAGCTAATTTTCCTGAGACAAGAGAAAAAAGAAAAAAAACATGACAATAATTAGGTTTGATCTTCACAAATCTCACCTTTAAAGACGTGGCGTAAGAAGAAAGATGTAGTTAAAAGAAAGATGCAAGATGTGCCAAAGAGAGTGTTTGTAGCTGATGGGAAGCTAGTTAGAGTTGTGAGTAAGATGGGTAAGGCTAAATACATTCTACTGCAAGGCTGTAAAAAAACAGATGAGACTAGGGAAAATGTTCACCTTCCAATCGGACAACTCCAACCTTGTGGTCACAGTTACAAGGGAATGGTTCAGATTAAATTATAGTCTTGTATTAGGATGACTCCGTTAAGGCAAGGCAAAATAACTTTATTTGTACAGCAAACTTTCAACAGCAAAGCAATTCAAGTTTCTTTGGGTGATTAGGGGATAAAATAAAGGTAGCAATAAACCAACAATATAATCATCAAACACAACATTAGAGATACAAAGATATGGCACGATTCAATTCAGTTCACTTTTAATTATATAGTGCCAATTCACAATAAATGTCATGTCAACGTACTTTACAGCAAAAGTCATTTCCATACAATTACACAAACATTCCAATCAGTTAAAAGCTTTCTATGTAAGGGCATACCAGTAGACTGCGACGTGAGATTGTGCCCGGATCATCCAGACTCCAACCACAGCTATTCCTCAGCAATCCCTCATACTGAGCAAGCATGTAGTGACAGTGGAGAGGAAAAACTCCCCTTAGAAGGAAGAAACCTCCGGCAGAACCTGGCTCAGTACAAGCGGTCATCTGCCACGACCGTCTGGGTGTCTGAGAAGACAGAGCAGAGACAGCATGGAGGATGCTCTGTGATTTTGAGCATCATCTGGATTTTCCCCATCCAGCAGGGGGCATTACAGTTGAGCAGGGTACCAGCCCATGTAGAACTTCTATGGGGAGAAAATAAAAACATATGAAATTCCAGGCATTAATCAGGTGCTCAAAGGCAGCTCCATGGGTTTTTTGCCTTGATGTAAAGAAACTCGGTCTGCAAGACTGTTTCAGATAACGGGAGCATAAAAACTGAAAGCTGCTCGGCTCTAATTCTAGAGTTGTTAATAGACTAGAGTTGGAAGGCCTGAGTGGTGTGGGGATATTAGGCAGATCTGTCAGGACACTGTTGCAGTTATCAATCTGACTAAAGATAAATGCTTGGACCTTTCCAAGGTCCTGTTGTAAGTAATAGAATGCTGGTGATTTTCTTCATGAGACCTTGGAGGTTCAGGTCTGAGTCCATTACTACACTTATACGGCTAGCCTGATCAGTAGTTTCCCCTGAAAGGGGGGTGGGGGGTGGACTGAGTTGCCTTAGCATAAGTTTTATTTTTAATTTTTTTACTTTTTGGAATTCAGACCCTGTATGTTCACCTATGTCACATAAATAGATCCTTATGTAAATCATGATAGGCAGCCGTATATAAGACCACTGTAGTAAATCTCTGGGGATACTACACTCTTGGCAGCTTAAACATCAATTGGCTTGAAAACTTGTTTTAGGATGCGGTGAGCAGACATCCATCTAGTGACAGCTCCAGGTGGAATAAGCCATGACAGAAGAGTTGTCTGTCAAAAGTTTGAAGCCTTAAAATGTAAGTTGCTTGATATTCCGCTCATACTGAGCCAGGTTCTGGTGGAGGTTTCTTCCTATTAAAGGGGAGTTTTTCCTCCCCACTGTCACTACACGCTTGCTCAGTAAAGAATGACCATTTAATCAGTAGGCCTCAAAACTATCAGCCCAACTTTACTTGAAGAGTAACTCATCCCCCTACCAGAGTACAACCCCACCCACATTCATTTTTGAAAAAACAGCCCAGGGAACGCAAAGGGGGATGAAGGGCTTGCCGTGTTATGGGCTGTGACTATGGGGCCAAATCAGAATCAGCATAAAGTGAAAGAAAACAACAGATTGTAAACTTGAAAATAGACATTGTAAATTTGAAAAAAAAAATGCAAATTTGAAAACAGTTTTGAACTTGAAAAATAGGCATTGTAAATTTGAAAAATAAATTGTAAACTTGAAAAAAACTGTAAATAAAAAAAACTGTAAATTTGAAAAAACAAAAATATATACATTTGAATAAATATTGAAAACTTGAATAAAAAATCTATATACCTATAAGTGTAACCAAATGAAAAAAAGGGTTATTTGAAAAAAATTATGTTTTGTATTTTCAATCTTTTTTGGCCAGTTTTTATGTTTCTCTTCCCCTTTTCTTTCAGTCCTCAGTTTGCAGTTTCAATTCAGACTTTTCGTTTTCGGAGTTGAGCCTAATTTTATGCCCATTGGCTTCTGGGGACATGATCGGCATTGGGTGAAAGAGTTTATGTTGACATAATTTCCGCCCCAGAAAAGCGTATGTTGTTGGCACACGAATATACAGATAAGGAAAGCTCATTTTTGATTTTGGTATTTTTGGTATTTTGAGGCGAGTGACCTGACCCGGAAGTTCTCTCCGACTTGCCTTGACTTGTGACATGATTTGTCACATAATATATTTCATAATTTTTCATTTAAGCGATAAAAAAGTTGCGATTTTGCAGAAAGCAGCGTCATCTTCACCTTCAGTCTGCCCAAATCATTTTCTGACATTTCAGGGACAAGCTCGTACCACAGAGAAGCTGGTTAAACGCCGACACCTGCTGCAATGACTTTACAGGACATTTATCTGAAAGACACACAGCATACATATAAATAAACCTTAATACATCAGCATTTACACAGTTTATTTTGGGCTTTAGCTTATTTTTAGCCAACTTTAGCATTAGCTCAC
The DNA here is from genome assembly GCA_028564705.1 of Apricaphanius iberus. Taxonomy (NCBI): domain Eukaryota; kingdom Metazoa; phylum Chordata; class Actinopteri; order Cyprinodontiformes; family Aphaniidae; genus Apricaphanius; species Apricaphanius iberus. The sequence continues at coordinate 97,495 of JAPXFQ010001693.1, read as the reverse complement.
CATATAAGTGGTCCAGCTGGTCTCCTGTCTTTGTAGGTTGGTTTTGGAGTCTGACAAAAGCCGCAGACTAAGCAGTATGTTGAACATCACCATCCTATCCTCCATTGTGAAATGCGTAGCCTAGCAACATACACCCTACTCACTAAACAGACCTCCGTGATCGTAAACTGGCTATCAGTAAAACAAAACACCTATCTCTAATGCTTCTCAATTCTTGCGTTGTCCTTAATCCACATATGAAAAGTCAGGCTGTTTATCTGTTGTGGCAGCGTGTGTGTATAAACGAACAGCTCTATACGCAAAGTGTTTGCCTTGACTTCGGAGAGAACTTCCGGGTCAGGTCACTCACCTCAAACAAAAATACCAAAATCAAAAATGAGCTCTCGTTATCCGTTTTTTTTCCTTTTTTGTTTTGTGATCCAAAACAAAAAATCAGATAAGGGTTCGTGATCATTTTGTTTCTTGCGCCAACAACATATGCTGTTCTGGGGCGAAAATTACGTCAACATAAACTCTTTCACCCGATGTCGATCATGTCCCCAGAAGCCAATGGGTTCTAAGACCCGCCCCCACGTAAAATTAGGCTCAACTCCGAAAACAAAAAGTCTGAATTGAAACTGCAAACTGAGGACTGAAAGCAAAGGGGAAGAGAAGCGTAAAAACTGGCCAAAAAAGATTTAAAATACAAAACAGGAGTTGTTTCAAATAACCTTTTTTTTTCATTTGGTTACAGTTATACGTTTATAGATTTTTTATTCAAGTTTTCAATTTTTATTCAAATTTACAGTTTTTTTTTTCAAGTTTACAATTTATTTTTCAAATTTACAATGTCTATTTTTCAAGTTCAAAACTGTTTTCAAATTTGCACACAAAAAAAAATCAAATTAACATTGTCTATTTTTCAAGTTTACAATCTGTTGTTTTCATTCACTTTATGCTGATCCTGATTTGGCCCCATTTGTGACTGACACGTTGCAGCAGTGCTGAGTCAAAGATGTCCAGAAAGATGGAGAGAGCCATAGTAACGGCGAGCTCCATTTCCTCGGTGGGAAATAGTCTGGAGTTGAATTTTTTTTCTCCACACCACAGGGAACAGAGAACAGGGGGATAGGTTCTGTGGAGGAAGCGGACGGGCCTTGGCCATTCGTTTCGAGCCGTTGTCTCTTTCTCTGCCCAGCAGCAGCAACTGCCGAGCCTGTAGCGGCATCGCGGCATAGAATGGGTGCTGTTTCTGAGTGGTTTTTGTTTCCAAATCTAATGCTAAATATAGATAAACAGATTGTTTGCATTTTTGAAACAGATTTTGTGCATAATTTTTAAAGAGATTGTGTGCATTTTTGAAACAGATATTGTGCGTTTGTGAAACAGATTGTGTGCGTTTGTGAAACAGATTGTGTGCATTTGTGAACCTCATCTTGTGCATTTGTGAATTTATAGTACAAGTGTTTCTGAAAATTTTATTTGTGAATCTCTGCTTGTGCATTTGTGAAACAGACCATTTGCATTTCCGAATAAGCATACGCATTCATGAAAAACCCTGCGTTAGTTTATTTGTTATGAGACTTTCTCGGCTCCATATAGATGTGTTAGTCATGAGATCCAGCACTGTGGCATATCAAATCAAATGTATTTCTAAAGAGCTTTTTATGCAAACAGAAGCACAAACTGCTTTACAGGATAAAAAACAGTTTAAATATTAGAATAAAACAACCCTTTACACACAGAATGTAACATAGCAGTTAAAACATGTTAGTATGATGATGATCTGAATAACAATGACTCCCCAATGTGGCTTTAAAATCAGAATTATATCTAAGAGGACTCATCATGTATTACTACTGTGTATGTGTTTACAGTAGATGCTATACGGTTGTCGAATTTATATTGTGGTTGATTCCTAAAGAATCTGATCCACCTGGAGAAAGCAGCAGGGAGAGCGGCAGTAATCAGCAGCAGCCCTACACTAAAGAGTAAAGATTAGAACCTTTCAAATTTGCCTTCTTGTCTTTCATTAGTTACTTTAACCTATAACATCTGCGTGATGTGAAATTATGATTGCTAAAGCAAAAAACTTAAACTTTCAAAAGTTCCGCCATGGAGCACAATCTCAAAATCAAACCTACTCCCTTGGGTTCACCTACAGCCACTGTACATCATGGTCTGCAACAGAAAATGTGTATTGCAGAGAGATGCCCAGAGCATGATGAGAAAATATTTTGCCAATTTACGACAACTGGCTTGCTGCAGGGAACACAAGGTAACGGTTTAAGGTCTGACGTTATAAACAAAATGTTGATTTTATATATCAGTGTAACATTAGGTTAATTCATAAATCATGTTTATGTTCAGAAACTGATGAATGTTTTGATTCTGAATATCTTGAGGGTGATGAACAAACCTACCATGTTTAGTTAAAGTTAACCAGCATTAGCAGCACCTTTGTCCAGGTTTTTTTTTTTACCAACATTGCCCACATTTTGAAGATAAGGTAATCTTTTCTAACTTTAGTTAAATATTTGACAAAAACATATAGACAAGTTTACGCGCCTAAACCTCAGATGGAGTCATTAGTATACACTTATGCCTTCAATTTCCGCCGGAAGTGGTTTACCAGCGTCTGCCGGTGTAAACAATGCGATTTTTGAAGATAGCTTGGGAACAAGATTTAAATAGAACTGGGGTAGACACAGCAATGTAAATGCTAGCTTGGGAACAGGGTTCAGCTACTCTGACTGGAGATGGCTTTACTCTCCCCCACCCGAATTCAGTGCAGAACTGGGAGGACAATATGACGACGTTGCCCAGCATAATGTACAGCAAGATTTGCTCCTACTTCGTGCAGTCAATGGCAGTAGATGGAAAAGCAATGGACAATCTGAAAGCTTCCGAGGCATATCAGTATCTGCACAGCAACAAAGTCTGTGAAACTACACTTACATTTCGGCATTTTAGTGGAACATTACAGCGTATACAGTGCAGCACAGCTCCTAGTTTTGGTTTTTAGAAGGTCTTTCACGTCAAGACAGGTATCTCAGAATAATGCTGGTCAGCAGTGGCTGTATTTAAAGTGTTGAATGACCGTCAGTGAAACAGTATGAGGTTAACCCGGACATTTTATGATATTTTACAAAATCCCCCCGGACATAATTTTATGGCCAACAAGGAGAACAGTATTGTCAGCTTCATAGCTAAAGTTGCTGAACTTACCCTCAGATTCAAGTTTGCGTTTCTTTAACGGGTTCGAGGCAGTGGTCCTCTGGATGAGTCTGCGCCTCTTGGGCTGGGGAGGGCGATTGTATCCCAAACACAACTCAGGGAAAGGATTATCCTTGGTTGGTTTGCAGTCAATAAAGTGATAAGAACAAACAAAAAGGTTTGAGGAAGGAATGGATTCGTTAGATTCAATGCCCTCAGCCAGGCTCTCGAGTCGGTATCAGGCTTGTGAAAAAATCTAAACAATGGCGAGCATGGACATTGCCTCTTTGTAGCTGGTTTGTGGTCGTAGCACTCTCGATCTAACCACTCGTTCAGGTGCTTTCTCGAGTTATTGCAACCAACTACCACACACGTTGTTCCCAAACCACTTTTCTTCATGTTGTAATTGTTATATTATATCCTTTTTGTCACCACGATATCAGTACTACAGTATCACACTACGTCGCTAGCTGGCAAGAACAGACCCAGCCCACCAGAACGGAAGTGGATTGCAAATAAGGGAGGAGTTTAGAAAGTAAAGCGGAAACGGCTCGTAAACTTGTCTATAGTGTTTAGGCAAAGCAGGGTGCTAATGTATAACGGTAGCTAACCCGAGCATGAACGTGAATGAGCTAATCCAGTGTTTTTGCCTACTTAAGACACAGGCTCGCTAGTAAACCTAACTATACAAGAGTGAATTGGGGTACGTCGTCATTTTAATGTGGAGAAAGCTTTTTTAATGCTGGGTAGTGCAAATCTGAGAATTTGGCAGCAGGAGTTTTTACTTTGCAATGTGGGCCAGCTTCAACTATAGAATTAGCCAGCATACATGGCCAGTCCCCGACTAATTTCAATTCACTTTTATGGTTTGATACGCTGACATTGTTAGGTCAATTATAGGGGGTCTTCAGCCACCTAAAATATTCCTAAACTCCCTTTAAAATTTGTGCAGATGTTACATGCTTAACACAATGACGAGACCTGTGTAGCTGTTACAGGAGTTTCTTTTTATTTTTTATGTATTTATTGTTCACTGAAACAGAAAAAATAATTAACAGAGAGTACGGCCATACTGTCGCACACCGGAAATATCAGGAACAGACTTCCTCTATTTCCTGAATCCTGGTACTAGAGAGCAATAAAACAAAACCCACAGACGTTCAGCGCCAATATAATGCTGCATTCAGACCGCAGGCTTTGTCAGCGTCAGTGACGTCAAGATTATATGTTAAGTCTATGGTTGAGGCCGTTGGATGAGCGTCACGGTATCTGTGGCACTGTGTGAGCATTGGCTCCGTCAACTTTCCAAGCTTTTCCTGCATTTCAAGCTTCAAAGCTCATAACGCTAGCAACGCATAAGTTCAGCTAGTTGAACTTTTGATGGTCTTAAAGCTCTTGATGCAGCACGGCAACCAATCAGAGCGTCTCACTGTAGTGACGTTGCCCGACGTCAACGCTACCTAGCCAACCATGATCTGCGAGTGTTTAAAACATCCAGGAGAGAAAGGCCCACCTAAGAGCTTTGTGACTTCAACTTTAAAATGTATCTTCTGTGTATATGCGTCAAACTAGTCACTTTATGAGCGTTGCCTGACGCTGACAAAGCTTGCGGTCTGAACGCAGCATTAGTCCCTCAAACATCACATTAGGGTAAGAGAGAAATAATAGCACAACGTTAACATTTCATGGATATATTTCAGAGAGGGAAAACGCTACAGCATCAACATGCTAATGCTAACTCTGCTAGCGTGTCCCCTGGCTACTAGCTACGTAGGCAGACATATGGTTCCAAGCTGTAATGTTTGGGTGGCCAGTAGGAGTTGTTGAGGAGGAGAAAATTCGCAGGGAATGATACACGAAGTTACATTGTAAATTCAGTAATTCCCACATGGAAAAAACCTATATGAGCATATATGAAACATATATGCTCATATATGCTGCCTATACACAGCACGGGAGATGGGGGGTATAGTTGTGGTGATGTTTTTATTGTGGGCTTGAGAAGAGGGTGTGTGGGGTCATTTTAATCTGTAAAGCACTTTGAGAAGATTTGTAGTTTGAGAAGCGCTTTATATAATAATTTTGAGTTTGATTTGATATATACTATGTATATATGAAAAATATATGCACATATATGCTGCCTATATACAGCATAAATGCAAATATGATGATATATATCATTTCAGCCCCACCAAAAAAAGTTATGCAACCGACCACCCCGTTCCACTCCTAAATAACTATACGAGGATATATGCGCACATATGAGACCGTGTGGGACAAGATGCTTGGTTGCATGATTTATTTTTCCTGTAATGGACTTCAGACATCTTATGATTACTATAAACAATATCAGTACAAAAATACAGTAAAAAAAGCTAAAATTAGCTAAAATGCTAACAATAGCTAGCATGCTAATGCTAGCTTGCATACTAATGCTAGCTAACATTTTGTCATTAGTATGAGTGGGATCAGTACGAAAGTATACTCATAAAGCTAAAATTAACAAAAACACATACAAGGCCTAGCATGTCTCTCAGATAGAAATAGATAAATTAACAAGGTGATGACCAGGAAGCTGCAGCGCACCACCGTCATTCCTCCTTGCAGAGCTGTGGAGGATGAAATCCCTCTCGTGGAATGAGTTCTGAGATTCTCCGAAGGATCCAACTCAGAGGAAATAAAAGTTTCCTCTGTAATGCACAAACAGACGCTGGAAGGAGCGCAGTGCAGCTTTGTGCCCCACGTAGCACGAGAGCGCATGCACGGGACAGAATAGAATAGACCGTTCTGTCACCAAAACCTTGATGACAGGAAGAAATAGCTGCAGCATAAGTTTTAACTGTAGTGAAAGCTAAATTTCTGTCCATTAGCTGCTGGAGGAACGACGACTTAGCGGATATGAAACTGGATCTGCGCCTTTCTCTGCACACCGTGGCTGGAAGGCTGCGGTGCGATTAAAATGCGTTAAAAAAATTACGCTTTATTTTAGTGTAATTAATTAATGTTAACGTGTTAAAGTCTCAGCCCTATAATAAACACAACTACACAGTAATACGCCCAACTACACAGTAATACACCCAACTACACAGTAAAACACACTTCTACTCAGTAATACGCACTACTTCACAGTAATACTTACACGTACTACACATAGATAATACACAGTAATACGCACAGTTACTACACACTAATACACACAGGTACTACACAGTAATAGTTTAGTACTGTATTGTACCATGTAGTACTGTATGTAAACATGTAGTACTGTGTAGCACTGTATTTTACCATGTAGTACTTTGTAGTACTGTATTGTACCATGTAGTAATTTGTAGTCATGAATTGTACCATGTAGTACTGTCTAGTACTGTATTGTACTATGTTGTACTCTGTAGTACTTTATAGTACTGTATTGTACCATGTAGTACAGTATTGTACAGTGCAGTACTGTATTGGACCATGTAGTACTATATTGGACCATGTAGTACTGTGTAGTAATGTACTGTACCGTGTTGTAGGGTATTGTGCCGAGTAGTACTTTGTAGTACTGCATTGTACCGTGTAGTACTGTATAGTATTGTATTCTACCACGTAGTACTGTGTAGTACTGCATTGCACCATGTGGTACTGTCTAGTACTGTATTGTACTGTGTTGTACTCTGTAGTACTGTGTAGTACTCTATTGTACCATGTAGTCCTGTATTGTACCATGTAGTACTGTGTTTAGTACCTGTGTGGTGTGTAGTACTATGCCTAGTACTATGTAGTATCTACTAAACCCACATGTACTATAAATAACTATACAGTACTATAAGCTGCTTTAATGAGGCCTAGACTGAGGGATGAACTTTGTTGACCTTTCATGAATTCTCTCTGCAGGCTGCGCTGTCGCTAGGCGACAAGCCTGTCACAGACACCTGTTGAAAAGGCATACACTTACGGTACGTACACACAGAACGTGTACAAACTGCCCGCACTTTAAAATATTGCATTTTCACGTGCGACCTGGCCTTCAGGAGAGCTGCGGCCAGCGTGTAGCTGCTGGTGGATTATGGACTATGGTCTCCGAGCTGACAAAGGACAGCATGTTCAGCCTCGGCTTCAGTGGAGCTCGAGCTAGAGTGCAGCTGTCAGTGGATTATGGACTATGGTCCTAGATACAGTCTAGCTACAGCAGAGGGATCCATAAACACCAGCGAGCACCCTCCCATAAACACCGGCTCCTCGTCGCCTGGAGAACGTGACCTGCTCGCCCAGTTTGTGCCTTGAAGGTCCAAGCTTCGCCTGCCGACACACCAACTACATTTCTGAGCAGGTGTCCATCTGTCTGTGGTTCGTAAAAGTTTATAATATTTGAGCAGCTTGGGACATGGTGCGGGAGCTACTACCAGGAAATCAGGTGAGGAGGCCATTTCAAGGCTCACTTCTAGGCCGAGAGGTGCTTTTACAGCAACGGCTCTTTCAAGAGACACCCACAAACCTCTTGCTATTCCTGTCTAAATAGTTTAACCTATTTAAAATACTTTTTTTATTCCTGTCTCTCCGTAGAAAACAACTTGTGTCATGTAGCTCGGGGTGATTAGACACGGTGTTTATCAGTCTTTTCTCCATGTCCTGCTGAGGCTGTGACTCCATGACAGTCACAGAAACACTGACACTCTTTCCCGATTGGTTGTCGCGTCGCGATTTGACGCTGTAGTTCAGATTTTTCCAACTCGAGCGGTAGGACTGATGAACGCAAATGCACAAAATGCATCACATAAAAGGAAGCGCAAATTTTCCATCGCATCTGTAGCGCGAATTGTTCGCGCAAATCAGGCAAAAAAGCTTTTCCTTGACGCAAATCTGCTTCTGAAGTGTCGCGGGACCCCAAGTAGCGCTTCATCGCTCTCCTCCATTGATTTTACATGTAAACCTGAAGCTCTAGTCAACTTACAGCCCTTAATCCACCTTTTTACCAAAAAAGTGCTCTGAGTAAATGATTCTCATTCGAAAACCGTACAAGGTATTTGAAAAATTCTTGAAGCAGGAGCGACAGTTATTTTTCATCTTCGATAATCTCACAGCACAGCTCTCTACCTTATTCAAAGCCGATAACGAACGAGAGACAGATGACTAAGAAAATGGCTCGACTTCAGAAGATTCTGAGCAGACTCCACTGTAGCAAATATGAGAAATCTTCAGAGAATGGCTTCCACTCTGAGCTCTCTGGAACTTGCTGAGAGAAAACCGTGAAACATAGAGACATTTCGAAAATATTGTAAGAAGCAGAAATGATTTTTCTATGGCATGACCTAAAATCATGTCGCTAATGTGAAAGATGTGAGTGACAATGAATTAAATGACTATCAGGAACTTCCAAAATGACATCACTCCACACTCTAACTGTGTGTCCACACCAAACGCGATAGGAGCAACTAGAGCTTCAGGTTTACATGTAAAATCAATGGAGGAGTGCGATGAAGCGCGACTTGGGGTCCCACGACACTTCAGAAACAGATTTGTACGCTGTCCTCCGTCATCTCAGTCCATAATCCATCGGCAGCTGCACTCTGGCCCCAGCTCTGCTGAAGGCCAGGTCACACGTGAAAATGGCATATTTTAAGCGCATCCAGTTTGTCCTGAATTTTTGTGGGGTTGGTAGGTTATTGTAAGGTGACACAATAAATCCTAAAAAATAGTGGATTTTTCATGATTTTTGACTTCTGGCTCCATTCATTTCCTATGGGATTTTTTGTCGGGTTTTTTGCCTAATTATGTTGCCATGGTAACTCCAATCGGCGATAAAAGTAATAACCCGGATGTTGTGATCGAGCCGCACTGTTGTTTTAGCTTTGTGACAGTATTTTCGTAGTGATCGGGTTTGTAGTAATGCCAACATGTTAGCTAGCATTAGCATGCTAGTTAGCATTAGCATGCTAGCTGTTTTTAGCATTTTAGCTATTTTGAGGTTTTTGACTATATTTTTGTAATGATGCCGTTTTTAGTTAGTGATAGCATGCTAGTTAGCATTAGCATGCTGGGGTCAGAGTTCCACGCACCACATGGCAGGCCCCTTTTAAATTTCAGTCAGTCAAATCAAATCAAACTTTATTTATAAAGCGCTATTCAAACACAGTTTCTCAAAGTGCTTTACAGATTTAAAATAACCCCACAACCCCCAACCCCGCCTTTAAAAAATAAAATCAACGGAACTACACCCCCCTCCCAACCCATCAGCCATACACACACACACACACTTAAAAGCTACAAAAACAGTGGAATGAGCATAGATGAGCAAGCAAATGCCTTCAAGGGAGCCATCTGCATCGGCAGCAGCAGATCAGCAGCAGCAGCCAAGGCACTGAACCAGGGCGCTAAGAGGAGGTACCCCCACCTCCACCCAAGCACTACCTGGGGGGCACCCAGGCAGCCACAGCCGACCACCTATTAACGGTTTTCTTTCATGAAGCTCTAGAGCGCTCAGGGTGGAAGCCATTCTGAAGGGATTTATCCTTTACTGTAACATTGAGCCTGCTCAGGTTTTTTGAAAGAGAGATGTTCTTAGTCTAGTCTCTCTCTTTCGTTCTCGGATTGTGAATCAGGTAGAGAGTTGTGCTGTGAGATTATCGAAGGTGAAAGATAACTCTTCCTCCCGCTTGAAGAATTTTTTGATAGCTTATACGGGTTTTGAACGGGAACGATTTGTTTGGAGCACTTCTTCAGTAAAAAGGTGGATTAGGAGCTGTAAATTGAGCAAGAGCCTGCCTTTTCAACAGGTGTCTGTGACATGCTTGTTGCCTAGCGACAGCGCAGCCTGCAGAGAGAATTCATGAAAGGTCAACAAAGTTCATCCCTCAGTCTAGGCTTCATTAAACCATTATAGTACTGTATAGTAATTTATAGTATATGTGGGTCTAGTAGATACTACATAGTACTAGGCATAGTACTACACACAACACAGGTACTAAACACAGTACTACAGGGTACAATACAGTACTACAGAGTACAACATTGTACAATGCAGTACTAGACAGTACTATATGGTACAATTTAGTACTACATGGTACTATACAGGACTAAAAAGTACTACATGGCACAATACAGTAGGGGAGACCGGGAATGATTGTATCACGGGGAGAGTTGTAACACTACCAATTCCACAAATCAGAGATAAGATAGGGGTCATGTGACATTTTCAGTTTCCTATCCTATTTCCAATCCGAGCGTCTCACTGTAGTTATGTCACTATGCACGAATCTTCAATGAAGCGCAGGTCCAGTGAAAACATTTTCAACAAACGCCGACTCAAAAAATCAGAAATAACACTTACCGAAGTCAGATGGACAGGTGCTCCTAAGGAGAGAGACGGAAGTAGCGCTGAAAGCAGCTCCTGGAGAAATGGTTAAACTCCCCAAACTCAGAACGCATCTGAAGAAGAGTGCTAATGCTCCCGATGTCAACGTTGTCTAGCTTTATCTAGCAAATAAAGCAAGCCACTTTCTAATTACGATCCACCATAATTCAGAACGTGCGGCAACAGAGGAAGCCCACGCGTTGTTTTTTCCTCAGAAGCAGGCTATGGAAGCCAAAAAGTACATATGTCAAACTTCATCCGTTGGATGCGTTGCCTGACGCAAACCAACTGTGCGATGTGAATGGACCATAAGAATCACATGTGGGGATTTCCCACTCAATCTTGCAATCCTTCCAGAAGCTACAACAGAAAATCAAATTCTGAGGTAAGAAAGTAAAAAAAAAGAGAATATTTTGTTTAGTACCTCTACCGTTGTAGATGATGATGTATGAGTTATATCACGTAAAACTCAAATTTCCCTTGTAAATAATGGTGTATCAAACTCCTTTTAATTTCAAAGCGCCATGCTAATACAGCTAGCTAAACTGTGGGTGACAGTGGGTTGTGACATGTGTTTTGAAAGTGTTACAACCATCTCCTTTCATGCAAACTCAATTTACTGTTTGAGAATGATGAATAAAATATTTAAAATCAAGCAGGTAAAACTAAAATAAATACCAACACATACAGTTAAACAATTTCTAAAAAAATATCTCCTTACTCAGACATTGTGTTGCAATTCCTTTTAGATCAGATAGTTGTCCTATCAACTCTCGGTTGAAAAAGACATACCCCATCCACAAACCTGGGATGCGAAAAAAATGGCGGGGCCTGCTTGGTTTACTATGTTTATGAAGCGGAACCCCAGACTTTCAGTGAGGAGTCCCCAGGCAACTAGCCTTTCAAGGGCCACCAGTTTCAATCGTGCTAATGTGGAACTCTTCTACAGTCGACTGGGGGAGGTGATTGAAAAAAACGGGTTGGGTGTTAGTGATATATGGAATGTCGATGAAACCGGCGTGACAACTGTCCAGGTACCATCCAGGGTGGTAACACGCCGGGGTGTAAAGCAAGTCGGTGCCATGACGTCAGGGAAGAGGGGCACACTTCTTTCTGTTGCATATGCTGTGCAAGCTCTGGGGAAAACCATTCCTCCATTCTTTGTGTTCCCTCGTAAGAATTTTAGACACTTTGTTCAGAGCAGGCCATTGGGGAGTGAAGGGAGTTCTAATGCATCAGGGTGGATGCAGGAAGAGGATTTCTTATCATTCCTCGTTCACTTTGTGAAACATACAAAGGTCAGTCCAGAAAGAAAGGTGTTGCTTCTGCTATACAACCACTCTTCCCACATCTCTGTGAGAGCTATGGATTTTTGCAAAGGCCAGAGAATTGTACTACTTACATTCCCACCACATTGCAGCCATAAACTCCAACCACTTGATCATAGTGTCTTTGGTCTATTTAAAAAGATGGTGAATTCGGCGTGCTATGACTGGATGAGGTGGAATCCAGGGAAAACTATGAGTATTTACGACATTCCAGGCATTGTTAGGATTGCGTTGCCTACAGCCGCAACACAGAAAAACATACAGGCGGGCTTCCAGTGTACAGGCATATGGCCTTACAATTCCAACATTTTCAGGACTGTGACTTTGCGCCTTCTCAAGTCAGAGATCGTCCTGATCCATCTGGGGCTATTCAAAAGAACTCCACTCCAGCTCACCTGGCGCCCGCTTCCTCTCCTTCTTACCTGGCGCCCGGCTCCTCTCCTCTTTGCCTGCCGTCCAGCTCTTTTCCTCCTTACCTGCCGCCCGGCTCCACTCCTCCTTAACTGCCGCCCGCCTCCTCTCCTCCTTACCTGCCGCCCGCCTCCTCTCCTCCTTACCTGCCGCCCAGCTCCACTCTAGTTCACCTGCCGCCAACCACATACAATCTATTGTAGCTCAGTTATTCAGTCCATCACTGATTAGGCCATTTCCTAAAGCACCCCAGAGGAAAGAGACAGCTATTATTGTGTAATATAGGTGTGTATGAGAATTCTACGAACCCTTAGCATGTAGGTGTGGCTCGATCAAAGTACAAACTCAAAATGCTTCACAACCCACATAATACATTCATCTCTATATATGTTGTTGCCGGATGGTGATTACGCACCACATGGCAGGCCTCTTTTAAATTTCCTAAAATGTTCTAGTTTATATATGAAAACTGTTTAACTGCATAGTCTTTGGCAGAATACCAGCTTGATAAATATTTGTTTGTTCTGTCAGATTTAAGTAGGATTTTGAATTAAGCTAGATATAATTACACTAATTAAATAAATGACCACAAGATTACGTCCCCTGTTCAAACATGGATATATAATATCGCTCTTCAATATAAACTACGGTGGCTGAGAAGTGCAAATCACATTTACATAAAAAAAAGACAAAATTGGAAAACAAAATACAATTTTAGAAAACAAATTACAAAATTTGAAAACAAAATACAATTTTCAGAAAACAAATTACCAAATTCAAAAACAAATTACAATTTCAGAAAACAAATTACCAAATTCGAAAACAAAATACAATTTCAGAAAACAAATTACGAAATAAAATGAAAAATACAATTTCAGAAAACAAATAAAATTCTAAAACAAAATACAATTTCAGAAAACAAATGACCAAATTTGAAAACAAAATACAATTTCAGAAAACAAATAATCAAATAAGTTCTAGGCGGTGTTGGGATTAATTCTCTCTTCTTATCATGTATTTCAGGATAAACCTTGCTTTCCAATCTGGACTGCTTACTGTTAATCTTTAAAGGACCCCAATTGTCCACAGCGAGATCTTTGAAGAGCCTTTACCCAGAACAGAGAGAAGAAACAACACAGAACAGAATTCTGTTTGAGGCGACACACCTGAATTAGATGGAGCCAGACCAAAGTCTGACAAAAATTTTGACAGGGGAGCACTCTTTTATTGAACAAAAGGATCCATAGTTGAACACACCCCGTATTTTTTCACAGTTTAAACTCAGTGACCTCTCTTTCCACATACACATGACTGGTCAGCAGAAGAATCACAGTTTTCCCATACCTTTTGCTTCCCCGAGACCTTGAATAGTTCATGTGTGAGTTATGTTTCTCATTATCCCAGCACAGCGTTCGTAACTCCCTTTTCACTCCTTGTTTCTGCTTAGACTCAGCTTTGTTCTCCTAGATAACCACCTGCCAGGCCAATTTACAGACACTGAGTTTTCCCACGATCACAGATGTTCTTACTTCTTCACTACACAGAAAAATGTTCACCCAAATATATGTAAAGCATATAAAAGTATGAATATTCTTCAATTCCCTCTTTTCATTCGTTCTAACATGAATGAACTACTTTCTCCGAATGTCTCCTCCAGCATATTTAATACTAAAAATATAATCTCTGTAACTCATTTGAGAATGTAGAAAAAATCCCCTTTAAAAACTTTAAATTTAGTTACCTTAAAACATGAACCCTTGCATATGACACACTTAAAAATGTAACTTTAAAAGTCAGTTAAAAATTCAAAATGTAAATAGCAAATACACTTGTAACCTTAAAATTGTAATAAGAAAAAATGTAAATCCCTCAATTGTTGATATAAACTCTTTTGACCTAATCCAAGTCCCTTATTTTAATTTAGCAATCCCCAAAAATAAACACACAGAATTAAAACCCAAAATGTAAATAATGATAATAAGAATAATACGAATTAATACCCACAAGATAATGAGAAAATACAATTGACTATCTGTTAACATTCTGAAACTAATGAAACTTAGAGTGTTAAGAAACTTTTGAGAAACCTTTAAAACAATTTTAATCCTTGAGTCTATCTGATCTTTCCTTTCCCTAGTTCTGGCTGGTGATATCTTTGTACTGGAGATCAATGTGACAGCCCACGCCCCTCAGGAGTACTTCTGACCGTTAAACTACAGCTCAGCTATTCTATCTAGTAGACCCTCCTTGTTTATTAATGCAAACCTTAATACAACCTTAAAAACAACTGGATGTTAAGAAATCCTGAAAATTAACTGATTAAAAATTATTTAAGAAACCATTTTAGGCAGTGTCAACAATCTGCACCTGTGAATAAAAATGGTTAAGTAAATCGTAAAAAACCTGTAAAATGCAAAAAATGGTTAAATTCAGTCTATTCAGTCTTTTTAATATATTTTTAACTTCTGTTCTTCTCTCTTCACTCTCGTTTAGCAACGTACAGAGCTGATCAGTGTGGAGTGCTCCTGGTTTTAGCTTTCCAGCTTTACTCCCATATATCCAGATAGCCCCTCCTTGAAATGTCAATTACTTCATTAATTGAGCATTTCCCCCAATAAACACAAGTGCTCCAGGTTCAGCAGGCCCCGCTTCCAATAGCTTACCCCACTGATGTGGAGTGGTCAAAACCTGCTGTGACGCTGGTTGATGAGTTGTGATCCTTCCTCCTCAAACTGTATAACCCTCTTTAAGATGGCAATTTCAATTGCTCATCTCCCCCATTGGCACATGGATCCCACTGGATCATTAATAGCAACCCCCAAACCAATCTTCTGGGTGAGTCAGGCCTCGCCTCCTTTGGCTTAGCTTCAGCTCAGTGTCAGTTTGGTCAAAACCTTGCTCACCCTCTTTAGGTAGATTCCTGCGGATCCTGCTGAGTGTGCTGGGCGGTGCGGCCAGCCTCCGTCGCTGCCGTGGAGCTGCACTGCGTGTGTGTTCCCAGCTGTCATCTGAAACTGGCTGAACCACTTGGACTCCTCACGCCTTCTGTTGTAGACACGTAGCCACACCCCTTCATCCCAAAGGGTTGCGGAGCTGGACCTCGGACCCCTTCATGGGCTGTAGTCAGGGACCTGACCTGAGCTGTCAGCTGCCGCACCTCTGAGACCAGAGGAGACTGTGTGCTCCTCACCTGTTGATGAACCTGGGGGCATAAGCTTGTGAACATCTAAAAAATGACAGTTTTTGGTCCGTATTCTAATGAGTCTTGATGGCCATCAAAGCAAATTTGGAGGGCCTGTCGCCAATCAGCCCTGTCTGCGCAGTTATGTTAGCCTATTTATTACCTTAGATTAAGATCCATATGTATAAGTGAATACCAAAAGGAATCTGCAACCCCTGACCAAAGTTTATCATGTTGTATGTAATCATCAATCAGCATCAGAATCAATCAGCACCTATCCACTTAACCCAGACAGATCTTTAAAAAAATTCCCCATCACAATTCTGACAGTAGGGAAAAAGTGTCCCCAAACCTGGTCTCATAAAATTTCTTTCAAACTGCAATTTATTAAAAATTGTTAAACCTACTTATTATTTTGCATAATCCCGTTAAATCCCAAAATATGTTTAAATCCTGCAACTATACATTACCAATTTGCAAAAAATTAAGTCCTATATTATGTAAAGCCCTGAACCAATCTGCTAGACAGACTTTGTTTGCCTGCCATAGTCATCCCCTTTATATAAGCCACATTTATTTTTGATTAAAAGATTTTGTTTTATGTCCGGTGGGTCATTGAGTTAAAAAGAGTCATAATCTGAAAAAAGAATTAGCCTAGAATGTTGGTAACTGTATTAAGTCTTTGCTATATCATTTTCCCCTATTAATAATACTTTGGTATTGTAATATAACGTTTGTTTTTCTCTTTTGCGAGTCCTGAGCACCCTTGCAGAATGTGTTGTCCAATTAGAGATTAGTTTCTGCCAGTTACCTAGGCCTTCTTTTTTATTCAATATATGTAATGATAGGAGGATCATATACCAAAATATCCACCTATGTTATGTTAATATATCATAGTAATGCAAGTACACCCTCTAAAATGCAACAACTAAACTATTATTTAACAGTGGAATATAAGGTAAAAATTACTTCCTGATTCAGTGTTTTTTTTTTACTGGACTCCATTTCAATATCTTGTAACTGTAATATGCTGAGGAATTGTTTAAATATCTGATTAAAGATCCCTAGGGAAAGAGCAAACCCTTGTTATTTTGGTGCATCACCTTTGTTGTGCCTGAGAACTAAACAAAAACACCTCCCTCATTGATGGATGTAAAAGTAAGCAAAGAATGTTTTGTCAAATCAATATCTGTAAGTCAGTTTGAATTAGGAGTCAAATTAGCCCATGCTGTGTAAGGGTTGGGTGTTGTGCCTAATGCAGGTTTAAGAGTCCTATTTATCGCTTTAAGATAATTTATTATTCTTTATTTTCGCCGTACCTTGTTTTGGTTAATAGATATAGTAGTATTACTATAGTAATGTTATAACTACAATTTTAGGGTTCTAACCGCCTATTTGTTTTAAGCATTTAATTACATCAGCTATAGTTTACTTATTTTGCACAAAACAAACCTCGATTGGATCAGAGGATCTTAGTGTATGGGGAGTCATCTATATTTTCCTATTTCCTTATATTCAATTATGCTGGACAGGTCTAAATGTTTTTAACAGGAGGCTCAAGAGTTTACCTTTTTTTATTTAATTTTAACTTAATTCTAAATTTAATTTAACTGATTACTATCCATTTGCTTGTTTACCTATATTGATTGTTTGATTTACTTATTGTAATTATTAAGTTTTAAGACACACATATTTTACTGTTTTACTATATCCTTTTTCCACTAAAATGTTATCAATTATTTTATTATCCATTTCAGCTTTTGTCATCTTAATCCGTTACGCACTATGATTTATTCTTTCTGCTGGAAAGGTGCCATATAAATAAAATTCTGACTTGCTTTTGATTTAACTGTTCCATTACAATTTATCCTAGCCTAAATTTATTACATCCCTGTGGATGAAAAGTAAAATAAACATATCATTTCAGTACCTGTCTGTTACAGGCGTGTTGTGGCGGTCCACTAGGGGCACTCATCGCCAGATTGGCCAGGGTATGTGTCACGGTGGGATTGGTTGCACAATCAGGAAGTCTTGTATATATGGTGGTGTTTATACTTACCTTGTGGTTATTCTGGTTGTGAAGTCTAACAATAAACTGCTGGCATCTACTCCGTTCTCTCCGCGCCTCTGTCTTGCCTTCCACAGTGTATTAATAAGGAATGTATCCTTTGGATTCCTTAGGTGTTGAATTTGTTATTAAAATAATATTTCTCCCAACTCCCTAGCCAGGAATCTCATGCTATAGGCCCTGTTCTTCCTTCCACCCAACTTTCAACTGGTTCCTGGTAAATGGTGGGGTGTTACTTGGAGATAGTCTGGGGGGGGGGGGGGGTTTAGAGTTCAAGGAACCAGGGCCACCTTCAATCAGAAAAACAGAAACCCTTGTGATTAGTTCAGCAACAGTGGTATTGTATCAGCAGCCTTTGATCGTCATTTCTCAAAAGAAATTGTCCATATTTCACCACCCAAGTGGGTTCACACATTTGTCTTCAAAAGTTCAGTTCGGGGTGAGGAAATGTGCTTTTTTTTAGGGTGCCCCTGCTTCACCCCTGAGAGGAGTCTGTACCCATCAATTATTCACTGATTCTCCCCCCTGTGTTGGGGGCAGAGCACAAGGTGGATGGACTCCTGCGCTGGTTGTGTCGTTTTTTATTTGTTTGGCAGTGTGGCGGGCATCTGGCGCTATCCGTCATCAGCCCACGCATCCCCTCCCATCTCATCTCTCCAGGAACACAAACTACATTTCAACAATGTTATCTGAATGGCCCTGTTGGCGGGTTGAGAGAGAGAGAGAGAGAGAGAGAGAGAGAGAGAGAGAGAGAAAGAGAGAGAGCTCCTCTCAGCTTCTAAATTATGTGGATCAATTTTATGTAAGTAAGTAAAACTTTATTTATATAGCACCTTTCAAGATAAAAATCACAAAGTGCTTTACAATAAAACACAACATAGGAGACAAAAAGACAAAGAAACCTATTCAAAGGCATGTTTAAAAAGATGCGTTTTTAGCTGCTTTTTAAAAGAGATCACAGAGTCCACAGATGCACAAAAAAAAAGGATCCATAGTTGAACACACCCCGTATTTTTTCACAGTTTAAACTCAGTGACCTGTCTTTCCACATACACATGAATGGTCAGCAGAAGAATCATAGTTTTCCCATACCTTTTGCTTCCCCGAGACCCTGAATAGTTCATGTGTGAGTTATGTTTCTCATTATCCCAGCACAGCATTCGTAACTTTCTTTTCACTCCTTGTTTCTGCTTAGACTCAGCTTTGTTCTCCTAGATAACCACCTGCCAGGCCAATTTACAGACACTGAGTTTTCCCACGATCACAGATTCACAAAATTCGAATTGAGTATATGACCCTTACATATGTATATGTTCTTACTTCTTCACTACATACAAAAATGTTTACCCAAGTATATGTAAAGCATATAAAAGTATTAATATTCTTCAGCGGAAAGGGATTGTCTGATATGCCGGAAGTGATTGCTTGCCTTGTAGTTCAGACATCATGATTTGTAGTTCAGCTAAATCGGGAAGTTAATGGCAGTTTTTATTTTATTTGTTAAATAACAACACATAACATTATTTATGAACTTTCTGGTACATTAACTCTGTTTTACAGAGTAAGTTTCATCAAGTTTACACCTTTGTTGGCCGAAAGTTTCCTTCCCTGACTTACGCAGCAGACAGGCAGGCGGAGCAGTTTTCAGAGAACTGCTGAGATGATCAAACGATGCTATATGTTAAGCTTATGCT
Organism: Apricaphanius iberus; assembly: GCA_028564705.1. Taxonomy (NCBI): domain Eukaryota; kingdom Metazoa; phylum Chordata; class Actinopteri; order Cyprinodontiformes; family Aphaniidae; genus Apricaphanius; species Apricaphanius iberus. The sequence goes on along the minus strand of JAPXFQ010001693.1, from coordinate 78,285 downwards.
TTAGATTTTTGAAATAGGCTACAGGTCCCGGCATAGGTATCATTTCATGTCCCCAGCAAAATTTATAAGTGAGGCTTTTGCCACACTTTTTAAACCTGTTGGAGAAATTCTTACCAAAGCAGATCAACAATTGTGCTTCCTGCATAATTTCCACATAATGTGTATCTGAATGGAATTTTATTTAAGCAAGTCAATTCCACTTTGTTATTAATTCAAGCTTTCTTTCTGCACAGATCCCGCAGTATTCTTAGCTTTAAGTAGGCTATGTCAAGTTTGTAAAAGACTTTCAGTCCGCTGCAAACAACAGAGTCCTGCTATGTTGCAGGAACGGTTCAAAGATAGCATAGGCTAAATGTCATATGGTCTGGTAGAAATCTTTTTGTGGGTGAAAAACATATTTCTGTAGCATAATTGATTAAGTGTTGTATCCCCAGGGGGATAGTTTGAAGTTTTAATTTTTCTTAAACCAACAAACAACAATCCAGATGTTAAAACTGTCAAAAGCAACTCCTAATAAATGTGTCAGGAACAAGGAATCTCTCCATAAAACACACAATGTATTAATAATGGGCTACTTAAAAATATAACTAGACAAATGAAGAAATAGTAGGTCTTGTTGGAGCATGTGCTAAACACTAAACGCATTCGGGATAAGCAAAACAGCATCATGCTAATTACTGTAATGATGCTGTATAAAACAGCGCATCGTAAACAGACCACCGGAATCCAAAGTGCGGCATCCGATGAAAGAGCGGACTAGCAAGGGTAAATGGTTTTCACTTCATATGTGAACAGGTGGCAGCCACACGCCACCATTGCCCTCAATAAGCGCAGTCGGCAAAGTTTTACAGATCTCTGCGACGGCTGAGATCGTCACTAATGCTGCTGCTCTGACAAGAATGACATTCGATCTACCCCACTGTCAGCAATCACTGTGGGGCAATACGCAACACGTAGTAGCCTATGTAAAACACTCTCTCACTGCATAATGTTTGACTTTCACAGAGAATGGTGATATTTGACATCAAATTTACAAAATAAGGAAGAAGTTTCAATACAAAATAGAAAACCTGTAAAATATTGGGCTAAAGATTTCATTAAAATACTGATAGTTGAAAGGCTTCTTTCCACCTCATTACTTTTCATGATCGTCATTATTGGGTAATGCCACATCAGATAGCCTACCTACAACATAAATAAACAAGATGTTTCTTGGAAAATATTTATTAGAATAACAAAAATCAAAGTCAAGTACAGGAAATTGAATCGACAATATGGTCATGAGCAAATGTTAATATTATTCTAAAAATTATTACAATTTTTTAATAAAAAACCCCAACTAAAATAAAAAAAATTTGAGGACAAAGAGACATGACACAGTGGTGAGATTATGGAGATTTCTCGAAGTTGTGTCCAAACCTGGATCTGTTCTCTCTCCTCCTGTATAAAACAAAGAAAAATTGGAGAGTTCAAACTTAACAAAGCCAATCTTGGGGAATGTGTACAGTGATCCTTTTTGATCATTAAGGGGTGGGCTATTGTGTTAAAATATTTTCTTACTATGAATGTCCATGCAACAACCAAATACACATATTTTATAAACTGTGTCCACACGGTTTACCATAGATTAACAAAATATTAGAAAAAAGGAGAAAATGATTTATTTCATATTGTAGTAGCCTACCTGCAGTTATGTCCCCTCATTTAGCAGATACTAACAGATAAAAGATAAAGGGATCTGATTGCAGTGAGTAGAGAAACAAGCTCAGCCTGCCTGCTGAGCCTGCTGCACCCGCAGCTTGTCAGCGCTGCTCCGAAACCACCGGAGAACATTGTAAAGTAGGCAGAAGAAATGACCATATCAATTAATTTTATTAAACTGTGTGCACAGATTCGTAATCATTTCCATCGGTTTATCAAAGTGTAAGACCATCTTGGGGGGTCCTGTCCGCTTGATAATAGTATCTGGTTGTTTTTAGGGAAGAGAGTGCTGCTTTGGCAGAGTGGTTAACATACACAACTGTGATCAGGCTTATAGTGGTTTGAATCTTGGTCAAGTCATTATTGTGCACTTTATCACACATCTTTTTTTTGGGATATGCCTGCAGGAAAGTAGGCTATGAACATAAGCGTTGTTTAAACCGGGGACATTTCCACTGCAATATTTACAAATTATAGTTTTGTCCCCACCTCATAAAAAACAGATGTGGAATTTTTTTAACAATGCAAGTCTAACATCCACTTATGCTCCCATTGCTATTCTTCATATAATCAGTTTCCCAACTGATATTCCGCTATCTTCAACAGTTTCTTTATCTCAAGGAAATTTCAATCAAACGCAACTGGACTTGGTAATTTGTCTTGGAAGACGTTTCACCTCTTATCCAAGAGGCTTCATCAGTTCATGCTCTTGGGATCCCAAGGACAGAACACCACACACACATAAAAGCAACCTGGTGTATGCAATCCAATGCAATGAAGAATGCAAGGACCTCTACATTGGTGAAACCAAACAACCACTGTACAAACGCATGGCCCAACACAGGAGAGCTAACTCCTCAGGCATGGACTCTGCTGTTCATTTACATCTCAAGGAGAAAGCTCACTCCTTTGAGGACAGCAATGTCCAGATATTAGACAGAGAGGACAGATGGTTTGAAAGAGGAGTAAAAGAAGCCATCTATGTAAAAGTAGAGAAACCATCGCTAAACAGAGGAGGAGGCCTGAGACATCACCTATCTCCAATTTACAATGCTGCCCTTTCATCCCTCCCTAGAAGACTCAAACAAATTAGCCTCTAATAACAGAAACAACTGTGACTCCAACGACTGTCGTTATAACACAATAGGGCACTAATGAAGCCGAAACCTAACCTCCACCAATAGGCGGCACGCCAACGACCGTCGTTAAGACATGGAGCACAAAGGATCCAATGACATAATGATTCTTGTTCAAGAGGTTAAATAGCTGAGTCTCCACACCAGTTAGTTGGACCAGTCCCAGCCTGGTCAGCGGCGAGCATGAACTGATGAAGCCTCTTGGATAAGAGGTGAAACGTCTTCCAAGACAAATTACCAAGTCCAGTTGCGTTTGATTGAAATTTCCTTGAGATAACCATGACCTGGATGAATGAGAATATTCACAGGCTTATCACAGTTTCTTTATGTGCAGTTTTTATAGCATTCTTTGCTGATATTAGCCTACTCGATCTTTTACAGTATGACTATCAGCTGAGCAATCAACTATTGGCTATCTGCCTTTTTAAGACAGATTGGCAAACTCACTATCAGTTGTTCACTACTATTGGCCAAGTAATTAACTATTGCCTCGTAATCAGCTATCAACCTTTTTTGAGACTAATTACTATTGTCCCTACTGGCTATCGGCCAAACCTACTATCGGTTATTCTGAAATGTCACTGTTGTAAAATGCAGCTATATAAAGGAACACATCTGAACTGAAATTAATTAGGGATTTAAAATATTTTTAATTACAAAATATGACTTGTAACATTCAGTATTGTTTAGGCTTCCCCTTGTTTAATGCACACAGTCTTAAAGCACAAATATGCTTCGGTGTTTGCTGACAGTTACAATCTGGTGGAGCTCAGGGGAGCCAGCTTTTTGCACAATGTAACCTTTCAAACTTCTCATCAGGCAACCTGGGTGTTTCTGGCAAAACATCTGGTACTATTATTTCTAAGCCACAAAAAGACACTAGCGCTACATTTCTCAAAGAAAACTGCTGCGTCCTGCATAACACATACTGGCAATCACTTCAAGATGGATGGTTTTGGCAAAAATGCCTGGCAATTAAAAAAATAGCACTGGACGATGGCCATTACGTTTAAGGCTAAGGTCTACATCCAAAAGAACACAGCAAATTTGCTTACAGTGTAAGATCATGATTAAAGATCATAGGCTTGTCTGAGAACCTTTCAAGCCAACATTTTGTTCCAGGCAAAATAACAAAAAGATAGTATGGTCAGCTCTTTCAAAAGCTGCTGCAGAATCTAAAAGAATAAGAAAAACTGCTTTATTTAAGTCAGTCATAAGCAAAATGTCATCAAATAGTTTCAGAAGTAATAACTGTGTACCTTAACAGGGTTTAAAGATAGCGTGAAAGACCTAAAAAATATGAATTTGACGATGCTTTTTCATGGAGGTTGGAAAATAAAATGCAGAGATTACAGAATGTAAATATAGCTCAATAACAAAAGGTCCCCTCTCTCTCCATCATAATCCAATTTGAAAGGGAGGAGGCTCAGTTAGAATCTCCTATATAATAGAACTGAGTAATATGTTGACTACGCACATAAAAAATATATTTTAAATGAAAGTGTACAATTAAAAATGTTGCTTTATTAATAGCAAACAGGAAAGTAACAATGGGAGTAACAGAAAATGTTACCTTTTCTTGAAGTGGAAAAACAAAGTGCTGTTTGAGGTACACAGGAGCTATGCATGGACCTTTTGAATTCCACCAGATCTACAACCTTGAAGAATTAAATAGTATTAGCTACGAAACACTGAATTTCTCCAGGATCTAGATATTTTTGAATTGAATCCCTAAGACAGAGCCAAGTAAGCAGAGAAAGAGCTGTGTGTGAAAAAGCATAGAGTTGAGTGAGCACAGAGCACACCTTATTGTTCATTCTAGGGCTGGACAACATGGACCAAGTTATATTGCAATATTTTTCAGATGGATCCCGATTTTTTATTTATATATAGATATTCTTCTTCCCAAAATGTATTGACAAAAAAAGTAATAAAAAATCTAAGCTACATCTTTAAAATTTCTCATGGGCACTTTTATTGACATAGAGGTGTAAATGTACATTAGAAACAGTGTCAAGAACAAAGTATTGACATATATTATTATTATTTCTTTAATAAAATAATGTTCTATTTTTATTTTTTATATATATATTTATTGTTTTTTATCTTATCATACACATATGCAAATATACAAATATGTATATGCACAGATATGCAGCTGTATATACACATACTGCTGACTGCACAATATAGGATCCACAATGGATGTATTATTCCTGTCCCCCCCCCCCAACCGTACATCCCACCCACTCACCCACCCACACATAGGTTTACAAGGTTTTATGCACACTCAGGAAGTAAATAAACGTAAAAAAGTTAAAGGAAAAAAAAGAGGGGTTGTTCATTGATGCCATCAACGTATTCCGAAAATGAAAGCTCCAGTTATACCTAATCTGCTTTATTTGTGATTGGTTTATCTTAAATCCAATTAATTCGTTTCTGGATGTTACATGCCAATAATAAAACATAACATTTGGTAAAGCAAATTCTCCAGAGCACTTTGGTCTTTGAAGGTGGGCTTTGCTAATAAGGCTAGGTTTGTTGGCCCTTATAAAGGAGACAATGGTTTTATCAAGTGTTTTAAAGAAAGTCTTTTTATTAGAATTGGGATATTTTGAAAAAGGTATAAAAAATTAGGTAGTACTATCATTTTAATAAGATTAACACGTCCTGCTACTGATAATGGTAATGAGGAGCATCGGCTCATATCCTGTTTGCATTTATGAAAAGTGCCTTAAAAATTTTCTTAAAGGTACTTGAGAAATAGTAACCTCGATTCCCAAATATCTAAACCCATTTTGGGCTTTTGTAAAGGGGAACAGGTTTTTAATCTGCCTTAGAGTTAAAGGAAAACAGTTTGTTTTTCTGTAAATCCAGCTTGAATCCGGAGATTTTCCCAAATTGATTCAAAATATCTAGAATACAAAGAATTGATGACACTGGGTTGGAAAAACATCTAAAAAAGTATCATCTACAAAAAGGGATGTTTTAAACTCTAATTTCTCCCGCTGTATTCCTTCAAAGTTTGTAGAGTGTTGCAGTGCAATTGCCAAGGGCTCTATGACCAGTGCAAATAAAAGAGGGGACAGAGGACACCCCTGTCTTGTCCCCCATCTTTGGGGAAAGTAGTAAGATTGGGTAGTATTGGAGGTCACAGATGCCAGAAGGGATGAATAGAGAAGTCTGCAATAAAGCCTTCTTTAAAGCCGAACTTTTGAAAGGTGAAAAATAAATGTGTCCACTCGACCCGGTCAAATGCCTTTTCCCCATCGAGTGAGATTACTACCTCAGAGCAAGTTGGTCGGGCCGAGTGGATAATGTTAAAAACGTTTTCTCAAATTTGAATAAGAATGTCGATTCTGAATAAATCCTGTTTGGTCAGGTGAAATACTGTCAGGAATCACATTCTCTAAGCGTTTTGCAAGTATTTTTGACAATATTTTAAAGTCTACATTTAGCAGAGAAATGGGACGGTATGATGCACATAAAAGTGGGTCTTTATCTTTCTTTATCAGTAGTGAGATTGAGGCCTCTGTAACTGTCATAAGGAGTATACCCAGAGATAGTGTGGGATTTGTTGCTTTGCATAGACGTGTAGTAATTTCAGAAATTGATAGTCCGGTTTTCAAAGAAATTATGTGGGAGATCAGGGTCATTGCTATCTTCCGAGGCATAAAGATTGGAGTATAATTTTAAAAAAAGCTTTACAGACGTGGACAAAATTGTTGGTACCCTTCATGAAATAAAAGAAAAACTCATAATGGTCACAGAAATAACTTTAATCTGACAAAAGTAATAATAAATAAAAATTATATAAATGTTGACCAATCCAAGTCAGACATTGCTTTTCATCCATGCTTCAACGGAATTATTTAAAAAAGAAATGCATGAAACAGGCCTGGACAAAAATGATGGTACCCCTAGAAAAGAATGAAAATAATGTGACCAAAGGGACATGTTAATCCAAGGTATGTCCACTAATGAGCATCCCAGGTGTCTACAATCCTGTAATCACTTAGTGGGCTTATATATAGGACTCCAGGTAGTCACTGTGTTGTTTGGTGACGTGGTGTGTACCACACTCAATATAAACCAGAGGAAGCAAAGGAAAGAGTTGTCTCAGGAGATGAGAAAGAGAATCATAGACAAGCATGTTAACTGTAAAGGCTCTAAGACCATCTCCAAGCAGCTAGATGTTTCTGTGACTACAGCTGCACATGTCATTCAGTAATGTACGATCCATGGGACTGTAGCCAACCTCCCTGGACGTCGCGGCAGGAGGAAAATTGATGACAGATCAAAGAGACGGATAATCCAAATGGTAACAAAAGAGCCTAGAAAGACTTCAAAATAGATCCAGGCTGAACTTTATGCTCAAGGAACATCAGTGTCAGATTGGAACATCCTTCGCTCTTTGAGCCAGAGGACAAATCATTAAAAAAAACGACCAAAATGACCCAAAACACACAGCTAAAAACACCCAAGAAGGGCTAAGAGGAAAACACTGGCCTTCTATGAGCCCTGATCTCAATCCTATTGAGCATCTTTGGAAGGAGCTGAAACATGCTGTCTGGAAAAGGCGCCCTTCAAACCGGAAACAACTAGAACAGTTTGCTCATGAGGAGTGGGCCAAAATACCTGCTGAGAGGTGCAGAAGTCTCATTGACAGTTACAGGAATCATTTGATTGCAGTGATTGCCTCAAAAGGTTGTGCAACCAAATATTAAGTTGTGGGTACCATCATTTTTGTCCAGGCCTGTTTCATGCATTTATTTTTTAAATAATTCCGTTGAAGCATGGATGAAAAGCAATGTCTGACTTTCATTGGTCAACATTTATATATTTTTTATTTATTATTACTTTTGTCAGATTAAAGTTATTTCTGTGACCATTATGAGTTTTTCTTTGATTTAATGAAGGGTACCAACAATTTTGTCCACATCTGTATTTATGTCCTCATGATCTGTTAAATCTCTCCTGTATGGGATTGGATCTTTGTGATGGAGCAAGCAGCTGGAGCCTGACGGGCTTGTAAGGCCTGTAGATTACACGCTTTCTCTCCAATCTCATAAACCTTATGCTTGATTTTCATAATAAGGCGAGTTTCCTCCTCAGTAGTTATAAGATCAAATTCGGTTTGTAATCTCAAACGGGTCTTGTATAGATCTGACGTTCAGTTTTGAGAATATTTCAAGTCAAACTGTTTTGCAATTCAATTTTTTTTTCTCTTTTAAGTGCAGAGAAATAAGCAATGATTTGTCCTCAGATGTATACTTTGAGAGTTTCCCATAGTGTAGCAAATGAAATCTCAGGGGACGTGTTTGTTTCTACACAAATTTGATTTGGGATTAAACAAACTATAAATTTCTCATCCAATAGCAGAAGAAGGTTGAGTCTTCAAATTCTGTTGGGAAAAGGATAATTTGGGAGGTCTAGATCAAGTTGTATGGCACTGTGATCAGATATAACAATACTGGTATATGAGCAAGTCTTAAAGTGACAGTGTGTAGTTTTTGCAGTACATCTTTGAAAATAGCCACTAAAATATTATGTAATAATAATTATGTAATGAACATTAATTGCAAAATATTGGCGATATTGTAAAATATGACTTTAAAAATCAGTTTTAAAATACATAGGCACGGGTCCTCTTTTCAGGGGAAAGCCACATTAGATGACGTCTTTACTTCTACAAGAGCCTGGATGGACAAAGCGTATGGAGCACGCCTGCTATTAAAACATTGATTTCCCCTCAAAATGCAAAAAAGTTTCGCCATAAATACATTTTTACCTCTTCGCTAGTTCCAAGCGATGAAAGAGAGACTGATGTGCTCGTCATGATGCTGCAAATAGATAATTCTCAGGAAATTGAGCATTTGAAGACAAGACTCGTTGGACCTCCGTTATTGAGTTTCTTACTCGAAGACACAGATACCGCATGCTTGTGATAATTTGGGTATGCACTCCCCCCTACTGGCGGAAAATTACACACTGTGCCTTTAACCTTTGGTAAAAGCCTGTTATCAAGAAGAAAATAGTCTATACAAGTATAGGTATGATGTACATTTGAAAAAAAAAGAATAACTGCTAGTGTGAAGAAACTGAAATCTCCAAACATCTGAAAGACCACATTGAAACATAAACTCCCTCACAATACCTGCTGATCTTGAAAGATTCTGAGGGTTGGTTGACGACCTGTCCTTAACGACATCCAAAACAAGATTGAAGTCTCTTTTTATGAGATATCCATCAATTTTGGTAATCATCAGGAATCGTTTTAAAAAAAAAGACTATCATCACAGTGAGGGGCATACACATTCACTAAAATGAGAAGGTTGGCAAAAAGTAATCCGACAACAATTACATATCGACTGTTTGGATCACTAATTACTTCTAGGGGTTGAAAAGAAATATTTTTGTTTATTAGTATGGCTATCCTTCTTGCTTTTGCATTAAATTTGGAGTGATAAATCTGACCAAGCCAGCTTCGCTTGAACCCAGCAATACTGGCATTGCATAAGTGAGTTTCTTGTAAAAATACTACATCTGCCTTCAGTTGTTGCAAATGAGAAATGACTTTTTGTTTTTTAACTCGTTATTGACCCGTTTGACATTCCAGGATATAAACTTGGTAGAATAATAAGTTATCTTATTGTGGTGATTACACATACAGGTTTAGAAAAGTAAATAGATGGTAAAGCAGAATATCTTAATGGTGATAAAAGTTATATCTTGTCTAAGAAGCGAGTTGTAGCAAGGAACACCTGGAGAGGGTGTTAATACCAAGAAGAGAAAAAAAAAAGAAAGAAGAAAAATAAATAAATAAAAAGAATACATAAATAAATTTAAAAAAAGAGACAAACCAATCATGTGTACATAGACCTATAAAACCTCTCTTGGCTTTTGCAGCTGCATGTTGTGTGCTAGTTTTCATTACTCTTTGAGCTCTGTCAAATGAATCTACCTTTTTTTAGATAAAAAAGGAGATTTTTTTTAACATGATGAACCTTTACTTCACAAGTGTATAAGACAACAGTACATTAGTAGGCTACAGTGCCCTAACTGGGAATCTCACTGGACAACCATTTTAAGTTAGCAACCTCAAAAAGAGGGAAGAATAGCCATTGGTAAGCAATAATGATACTGTACATCAACAAAAAACCGTTAGGACAAAATAGCCATAACAGCTTTTTGCATTGTTTTTGATAATTTAAATTGTTTTTCCAGACTTCAAACAGCAGATTTTGCCAATACTATTTCCAACGCATTGGTATAGTGTTAGATATAGGTATAAATTGAATATAGGTATAAATAAATGTAGATAAAGAAATCAAATAAAATGGTAAAAAACATATATACATAAACAAACGAATCCAGATCAGAATCACGGCATTATATCTTCGAACAGAAATAAACCTGGTTATGTCTAACATACAATAACAAAAGATAAAGGGTTTTAAACCATCTAGTTATAATATTTGAAATGTGTACATATATTTTTACTAATCAAATATTGATCATTAGTGATTCGATGAGGAATATTTTCTTAATCATATTGTAGTTAGTGAATAATGGAGTAGATCATTAAATAGTCCGTTGTCTGACATCTAAGTTGAGTCTGTAGTTTTATTCATTCACCAGACAGATCAGCAAAGCTGAGTAAATGTGCAGTTTTCATGCCGGACAAGGTTACGTTTGTTCCTGGGAATCATTCAGCGATTTCTCTGGCCTCCAAAAAAGTGGTGACTTCAGCCGTGGTGTTGAATTCGTATCTGGATCCATCAGCAACCACACAAAGCTTGGCGGGGAAGTGTATGCTGAACTAGTATCCCACCGCCCTTAACCGCGACTTGACCAGGCAAACACCTTTTTATACTGCAGTTTGATGAGTCACAGCAACTGTCACCATTCAGCCAGCATAACCCTCAAGAGGACACTATTTATACTGTAACTTCACATGTCAGCCATACTAACAACCCAAAGAGAACAACACATTATGGCATAATAAAGCAATTTCCTAGCGAACTGACAGCTGACACTGTGCAGGCTGTGTTGGGTTGTGTGTTAACACTCTGTGCAGAGAACAGCTAGCTAATGAAATCACCATCAGGCTGAGCGCAGCACCTTGGCTTTAGACAGGCGCCCATAAAGAAATAAAATAATAAACGTACAGCCAATATGTAATCAGGCAGCTGTTTGTACAACCAGTAACATGTAAGAAAGCAGAGATAGCTAGGAGCTAACCACAGAGTTGGCTTCCAGACCGTTTCAAATAGCTTACAAGCTACAGGATGAAAGTCCTGAGATATCACTGCAGCCAGTGATGTTTACAGATATCTATATTTGTTCATCATGCCTCAACTTTACACAGCAGAAGCAAAGAAGGAACACATACATATTAACATCAACATATATCCAGTGTTGGAGAGAGAGCAGATTCATCAAGAGACTGGATGGATGGATGGATGGATGGATGGATAATCTACTCTAACTCAGCCATAGACTCTGACACACTGCAGCCTATTTTAAATATGTATTTCATTAAAAATAATTAACCCAAGCATATTTAAATTTTCTCTTATATCCTGACTTTTATAATGTCTTTGGATTTTCCTTAAAGGCTTAAAACGAGTAAGTTTCAAAAACAAAAAATTTAAATGGATAAGTTACGCATTAAACTTTTATTATCTCTATATTCTATATATTGAGTTGAAAACCCCCCCAAAAAACTCTCAGGCTCCAGGGACCACAGCCATCACAGTTCGCGTTTAACGACAGGCAGTCAAGGTGGAAAAGACAATCCACTAAAGAAAGGAGGGCACATCTGGGTAGAGTAGCTGTTGTCCTTATGTGTTTTGGTTACAATAGAAAACATTTTATGCAAGGCAGGTCAAGGCATTTTTATTTATATAGCACACTTTCAACACGAAGGCAATTCAAGGTGCTTTACATGATTCAGCGGTAAAGAAACCAAATATATGATGAAAATAAGAAAATTAAAACAGATCATTACTAAAAGAAATGCATTTAGTAACTGAAGCATGACAAATAAAATTTATGTGAGAGTATGAAATGTAAAAACAAATAAAACTTAATAAAAAGCAAAGGTGTAAAGAACAAATTTAAGCAAAAGAATATAGATTAAAAACAGATAAAACACAATCAATTAATCCATCAACAAAGAATACATTTATGCAAAATAATATAGATTAAAAACAGATAAAACACAATCGGTTAAAAAATAAGAATAAAAATTACGTCACGAGAATCAAAGAGTGGTCAAAAACGTTATAAGGACTCAAAGGCAGCTCTGAATAGTAGAGTTTTAATTTTTGATTTAAAAGAGCCAAACAATTCAGAATTTTTGCATTCTTCTGGAAGTTTGTTTGAGATTTGTGGAGCATAGAAGCTGAAAGCTGCCTCTCCCTGTTTAGTTCTAATTCTAGGAATGTTTAGTAAGCTTGATTTGGAGGACCAGAGTGGTCTGCTGGGTTGGTATAGTGACAACATATCTCCAACCAACGCACCCTCACTCCCAACTTGTCACATATGGATGCAGGATCAGACTCCTGACCATGCGTCCATATGTGACGAGTTGGGTATCCCCCTCGCGTCATTTTTTTAAGCGCTCAGAACAGGTTGTATGGTTGTTGTCCTTTATTTTAAACATCTGAAGTTTATTTCGTTTCTGAGCCGTTCGATCTAGCAGAATAACATACCCTACGTTGAGTTGTCTAACCAATTTTAACCAACCCAACCCCAAGTTTTATGTTCTAACCTTAAAGTGATAGTCTGGATTTCTAAATGAATTACAATTTTTAAGAATTGTATTAAATTGACCTCCTGACCTTAAATGTTGATATAAAATATGTCATTTTAAGAATTATAACGTTACGGGTAAGTCCTGCCTACCGTATCTCAGCTATGACTCAAAAGCTACAGTGCTGTCCACTTGAACCAATCAAGTGATGCCAAGGGCTGTCAATCATCACGAACGCTGTGTGTTTGTGCTCGTAACTGCGTGCATGCTCAGTTTTCTGTTTTCACGGAGCCTCCGAATCAAGCCTCCGTCATTAGACCCGAGCGCAGCCATGGATCAACACTCAGCTCAAGAGCAGAAGATACCGATTTCAAACCAAACTAGCATCCTCACCTCCGATAACTCCATTGTTTTCTCTCTCTCCTCCGCACGTCTTGGCCCATTCACCTGGTGTGTGCATGGAGCAGACGCGGCTTCAAAACCAATCAGAAAGGGACGGGGAGGGGAGGGTGCTTGACTCGTTTTTTTTTCAAATCATGTCCCTCTCTCTCCTTTTTCTTACAAAGTCCAGACTATCACTTTAAGGTCACAGAAGGACAGAAATAAATTCTTATCTAACCAATTTTAACCAACCCACAAGTTTTATTTTCTAACCTTAAGCTCGCAGAAGGACAAAAACACATTCTTTTAAACAACCAAGAAAGTAAACGTATTCCTTGTCCTCCCCGTGTCATCAATTACTGATGTCTAGGGATCTGCTTAACATTCAACGGGAGCACCCAGCACGTCCAAAAATTACGTGAGGGGGTTACCCAACTCGTCACATATGGACGCATGGTCAGGAGTCTGATCTTGCGTCCATATGTGACGAGTTAGGAGTGAGGATGTGTTGCTCCAACATACTTTGGTGCTAAACCATTCAGTGATTTATAAACTAGTAGGAGTATTTTAAAGTCTGTTCTCTGAGCTACAGGGAGCCAGTGTAAGGAGTTAAGAACTGGGGTGATGTGTTCTACTTTCCTGGTTCTAGTGAGGACATGGGCAATTGCATTCCGGATCAGCTGCAGCTGTCTGATTGACTTTTTACGTAGACCTGTGAGGAAGATGTTGCAGTAATCAATTCGACTAAAGATGAACGCATGGATCAGTTTTTCAAGGTCCTTCTGTGACATTAGTCCTTTAATCCTAGAGATGTTCTTCAGGTGATAGAAGGCTGACCTTGTTATTGCCTTTATGTGACCCTGGAGGTTCAGGTCTGAGTCCATTATTACACCTAGATTACGGGCCTAATGAGTCGTTTTTAGTTGTATTAGCTGAAACTGTGTGCTGACTCTGGATCGTCCAGTCATTGTTTTTGTTCAATGCATTCATTTAAGGTCTGGGTAGAGTCAAAGTCACCTGGTGACAATGTAATGTTTAGATGAGTGTCTGCATAGTTATGGTGAATAATCTTATTGGCTGCTATAATCTTGGTTAGTGGGAGCATATACATATTGAATAGGATGGGACCCAGGATGGAGCCCTGGGGGACCCCACATGTGATTTCTGTTTTTTTCTGATGAGAAATTCCGATGGACACAAAGAACTTCCTACTCTTGAGGTAAGACTCAAATCATTGAAGTGCTGTACCAGTGAGACCGACCCAGCTCTCCAGTCGTTCTAGTATTATTTTATGCTCAACAGTGGTAAATGCTGCACTGAGGTCTAACACAACCAGAACTGTGGTTCTGCCGCCGTCTGTATTTATGCGGATGTCATTGAAAAGTTTGATGAGGGCAGTCTCAGTGCTGTGATGGGCATGGAAACCAGACTGAAAATTATCCAAGCAGTTTTTTATTGTCAGGAATGTAGTTAACTGTTGAGATACAGTACAGCTTTTTCAATAATCTTACTGATGAATGGTAGTTTTATAGTTCTGCATCAGTGTATTATCTAGGTTTTTCTTATTTAATAGGGGTTTGATAACTGCTGCTTTGAGGGCCTGGGGGAAAACACCTGACTGAAAGGATGAGTTAACTATTAGCATCAGATCGGCCTTAATGACAGGGATAACGTTCTTTAAAAAAGGTGTTGGTAAGATATCGATGCAGCAGGAGGAGGAGCTTAGCTGTTTAATAATTTCATCAAGATGTGATTGATTTAGTTTTTTGAAATCAGACATTTTATCTGCATTATTTTTACTTTGGAGTGAAAATGGTGGTGGGTTGGGTGCTGCTTTACAGATTGATCTTCTAATTTCCAGAATCTTTTCAGTGAAGAAGTTGGCAAAGTCACTACAGGCCCCAGTGGAGTCTAGCCCAGGAGCTGCTGTCACTGGAGGATTAGTTAGTCTTTCAACTGTTGCGAATAGAGTCCAAGCGTTATTAATGTTTCTGTTAATGACTTCAGAGAAGAATGTTTCTCTTACAGTTTCCAAAGTTATGTTATATTTGTTCAGCCTGTTTTTGTAGATCTCATAGTGAACCTGAAGTTGAGTTTTCCTCAATGTTCTTTCAGCCTGGCGGGACTCCCGTTTTTCACTACGTACTTGTTTCTACCTGAGGCTACTTTAACTTTAGTTGGAGCAATGCTATCACTGATATCTGAGACTTTAGAGATAAAGTCATCAACCAGCTTGTTAACAGAGTGTGTGTTGGGGTGTGTGTGTGTGTGGGGGGGGGGGGTTGTTTGGGGGGTTAGAGCAGTAAATTTGTTTAAGGATTTCAGCTGAACTGTCAATGAAGAAGCATTTTTTTTTACTATTGTCTTATTTTGATTAGATAGTTTAGTCAGGATCATGTTTTCAAAGAAGATGCAGAAATGGTCAGATAATACAACATCCACTACGGAGATGTTAGAGATTTTCAGTCCTTTGCTAATGTTTAAGTCTAAAGTCATTGTTTGTGTGTTGGCTGATTGACATGTTTTGTTAGACTAAAGTTATGGAGAGTATTACTTAGTGTTTTAGTCCGTCTATACTGGGGGTTGTCAGTATGATGTTCAAATCTCCGACAATAATTTGTTGGTCATATTCAATACATATTTTTGGAGGACATTATTAGGGTCTGTTCCTACTTTCTCTCCTACTTCTCCCCAACTGCATGATGTGCTGTCACTTCAAGCGCTAACTTGCTTTCTCTTAGTCTCTTCCTACAGTCGGTGCTCCTGACCCGCCCTGCTTGACGACCCTGACTAAGATGGCATTGCAGTGACGGAAAGTTCTCCACGTCCTGCAACAACCTTCTGCATCAGCTCTGTTGCTCTTTCTGTGTCTCTGTTCTGTATCTCTGTTCTGTTTCTCTGTTCTGTATTCTCCAAACCACAGACGGTCTCGGCAGATGACCGCTTGTGCTGAGCCTGGTTCTGCCGGATGTTTCTTCCTGTTAAAAGGGAGTTTTTCCTTTCCACTGTCGCTTCATGCTTGCTCAGTGTGAGGGATTGCTGAGAATTACACAACGCAATCTTCTGTGGTTCTCTAATTTCTACATTAAACATTGTATTGTAATAACTCTTCTTGTAAAGTGCCTTGAGATGACATCTGTTGTGAAAAGGCGCTATATAAATAAACTGAATTGAATTGAATTAAAATATTAAAGATAGATTTTAGGAACGTTTTAACATTCAGTCCTCTACTGACCTTTATTTATAGTTTTTTTTTTTTTATTTGAATAAAGTTTCCCTCCTTGGAAAAGATACAGTAAAACTTGAAACGATGGAGATAAATCATATTTTCATGACTGAGTAGACTTGACAAAAAGGTCACCAGACCTTGTAATGTTAGAATACCCTCTGGCAGAGTTCCCTGTCCTTTTAGGCGCGCTTTCAGCCTCCTGATCACGGAATCTCTACCCAAATCATGTAGCGGATACTGGTGACAGCACAGGAGCACCTCCTCTGTACCCCTCACCATTCTGTGAACATGCATTAATCCTGCAGTATAGCTTTTGCTGTTTTTGTTTTTCCCAGGAATTTAATTTCTGTTTTCATGAAAGTACACATTCCATTAATGTGTGTGTGCTGTAGTGGTAGCGTGAGCAGAAGTGTATGTTTTCAGGGCTTTCGTGACTTGCCAGGAAGCCCCCTGCTGTGCTGCTGAGTGCCTCCCCTCAGACGCATTAATATAAGATGAGTGTGTGTCAATGTGTTGGTGTGTGTGTAGAGTCAAGTAGAGATAGAGGTAGAGAAAGGACATAAAGAGTTAAAGAAAAGATGAAAAGATTTGAAATATATGCACACACACACACACAAGGCAGAGGTTTACGTGCACAATCACACAGAATACATGCAAACATGCCTGTGTGTATGTATGTGTGAGAGTCCCTGTGGGCCATTATACTAAGATGAGTGCCATGTTGGATAGCAGAGAGGGAGCGATAGCGGGAAGAAGAGGGAGGAGTAGGAGATGTGTACATGGTGGGTAATTGGCTCTTAAGTGCAGGCTACGTCTTTCCCCAAGAGCCTCTCCACTGCGCTCCTCTCATGGTTGTTAGTGTGGCTGCAAACTCTGTCCACTTTATCTCCACTGCCAGCCATCACCACAACCTTTAAGCAAACAACCTCTTCATCACTCTCATGTATATTCTCTTCAGCTCCTCTACATGTTTTCTTTACTTCCTCTGTTCTCTCTGGTTCTTCATTTGTATTCCGTGCTGATATAGTGCTAATAGATTCACAAAAGACATCAAAGGAGCAAATGTCACATCAAAAAATTAAATACTGATTAAAATGCAAAAATACTTTATTTTCAGTGAAATTTTATCAAGGACCAAAGCTGTCCATGCTAAGATACAGACACTAATAGGAAAGGGATACAGAAAGACCCCAAATTAACAATTCTGAACATATGAGGCAACAAAAAATCACGTAAACTCTAAAGGTTGTTTTTGTGAAAAATGTTGTCTATTTGGTTGGACCAAGGGAAAAAGCAGGCAGGAAGGTTTCCGTCTAAAGATTTGTTTTAACGCTTTGTAGCACAAGTAAGGCAGCACCATATTTTCATAACCATCATGGATCATATAATATCTGTATCGGTCCATCTTCCTTACTCTTCCGGTTTGCTGAATGCTACAACTGTTATTGAGGTCTTTTTTTTACCATGCAAGTCAGACTTTTAACATTTTTACTGCTGAGATTCAGCCCAAGAGGCTTGTTTCTCCTCCTCATTGGTTGCAAAATTTCCATCTTCAACCCCTGTTAAAATGAGCATGGATATAGGACACAGGAAGAAACGGGTATCAAAATTTATCTCCATGCATTACATGCCTAAATTCCAATTAGTGATGTTTCTCCTTCTTCATGTGGTTGACCGATTTGCTTCAGTTGCATTAAGATGTTTATAAATATCTGTCACGTGATATCAAAACACCCCACAAAAATTCTTAAAATGTCTACTCGTTAATTCTGTCTGTTGTAGGACGCTATTTGTCACAATAATAGAAATTAGTCATGAAGACTAGAAAAGCTTTTAACTGTTGTAGAGGGTAATTTAGGGTAAAATAGGTCTAAAACAATAATGTTTCTAACTATACTCCTGTCCAACTAGCTGCAGGCCTGTGTGTGTGTGCAGCTGTGTTTCTATGGGTGCAGCCGAAACCACTAAATTGGTAAGAGGTCTTACGCCAAACCGGATGTGCATCAGCATCCGCCATGATAAGATGCATCCGAATTGGGCTTCCAGTTAGGAAGGAGTTAGGGAAAGTGGCCTGTATGCTAACTATCATAGCCACTTTAGCATAGGGACCTCTGATGCTAACTAAGTGGCGATTAGGAGCTATGTGCCATCCCACAATCCCTTGCGCCACAAGACGCCATCAATACAAGTTGCCCGGCCCACCTCACGTAAAATAACGAAAATGGCCGAAAGGGAAAGAACGCTTTTTTTTTTAAGGGAAAAGACGCGCACATGTGAGTCATAGACTGTAAAAAAGAGTACAATAACCTCTTCCGAAGGTTTATTTTTATATGCCTCATTCATGTGCGTTTACGTCGCGTAATGATGTCGGGTAGAAAGGCTGTTCGATATGGGCACATTTGCAACGGCTCCCTAGACTACTAGCCATAGTGTTCTCACTGTTGACCCCATGAAAGGTTAAGGATTAGTTGGTAGTGTAAGTGCTTAGAGGCTAACATTCAGTAGTTTCGGATGCAGGGTATGTGTGTTTGACTAGTAAACTCCCTGACCTTGACTGAAGCAGGACTGCAGGTGTCAAAGAGCTTGAAGGGCCAAGAAGGAACAAAAGTAGGGTGAAGAACAGAGAGCAGAGATTACAGTGTGTTATTAAGAGTAAAAGTGAGAAGCAAGGGACAGCTTACCGCTCAAAATGTGCAGGGTGAGAGGAAAGGAGAGGAGAACTTGTACAAGAATAGTTAACTGGGTGACCATTTGAACCAGCTGGAGAGGAGTTATTGATTGTGTGTTATCTTGTTTCATATTAAATGTTTATTTGTCTTACTTGAGGCAGAGTTACCACCAATGTACTTTTTAAAATGTAATTATGGGTATATAATGACAACATCCAAGCAAAGTCCGTATGTCTTCTCGTGTCCAGCTGTGTATCTGTGTGTGCCTAATAAAGATCAAGATCCTCAGAGATTTCAACAGCCTTTGAGTAGTTTGTGATTCCCGTGTGAATTATTGCTTGTCAGATAGCTTATACTTTAGATACTTAGAACTTAGATTAAACATGCAGAAGATAATGGCCATCACTTTCAACGACACTATGAAACAATGGGTTTTAACTATAAACTGAACAAAAATGATTATCCTAAAACTGTGATTTAATTAGTATTTATTTATTACATGTTTTCAGCTTTCCTGTTCCTACTCTTGATGGCCCTACCATTGTGTTTCTGCAGTTAGTTTTTTTTTTTTTTGTATTTGTTTTTTTTTTTACCACCACACATAGAAAGCAATATAGAAAATTCTGGATTAGCATAGAAAGTACTCTTAGTTCTTTTTGTTCTTTCTGTGTCTCTGCTCTGCTTTCTCAAATCCCAAGATGGTCGTTGAAGATGACCGCTTGTACTGAGCCAGGTTTTGCTGGAGGTCAACACTCCTGTTTAAGGGGAGTTTTTCCTCTCCACTCTGGCTACATCCTTTCTTAGTCGGAGTGATTGCTGAGTTAGATGTTAGATGTTGAGATAAAGTGAAAAAAGCCAGATTGAAATGATTTGAACGTGTTCATAAGAAAAAATACATGTATCTTGTAAATATTACATATTTAGAAGAAAATGTAAAGATGTTCTTTAGACTATTTTTGGTTTTCTATTATCCTTCTGATTAAGCTTTCTCAGGAAACAAAACTTGAAATGGGAGTTTCCTCTGTAAAGTAATACCTTTTTCTTGTTTTTAGTAGTTTGCATTAGAGGGTGACAATTTTTCGGGATTCCCACGGATCACGAGATTTCTGCAGGATTCCCACGGGACGGGAGTCAATTTCACTGTTGGTTACTAAAAATTCATGTATCTTAATAGTTTGGTAGTCAGAAAAAAATCGAGTCCTTTCATGACGGTTAAAGATGGCAGATAAAGCTAAATAGATGATCTTTGATACTGTGCTAGGCTATGGTTTAAAGGGGGGCAGGGGGAGCGAGCGCTATAGGAGGTAAATTACTAATCTACGGGATTTGTGTCGGGACGGAAGTCTTTCTCTCTGGATTTTTTCAGGACAAGTTTTTTTTTTGGGTGGGGGGGCTGTCACGTGATCGGAACGTGACGGAAGTATTTTTTTGGGATCGGGATGGGACCGGAGCGACAATTGATTCCCGTGTCACCCTCTAGTTTGCATCAAATCAATACAGCATGTGAAAACAGTATAAAAAAAAGTATGATTCTAACAGCACCTTAAGGGATGAGTCTTTGCTATATATTACCATCCCTCTATCATCTTCAAATACTCTCCAATTTGCATTATTTGTTGTTATGTCAACTGTTTACTATGTTTTCTATCAGCGCTTTCTCTCCATGACAGCTACATCTGATTTGATGTTCTCTTTTTTGGAGAGGATAATTGGGTAACACCAATCCAAACAACTAAACAGCCTCCCTTTCCTGATATTTTATATACTTTCTTTAAGATAGAATGCACTTCTACATCTGTTATTTCAATTCTTTTTGTACATCTCTTCTGTCTTCTCAAGCCACAGTCAGTCGTGGCTTGAGGAGAAAGATAGCTGCTTGTACTAAGCCATGTTCTGGTTCTGCTGTAGGTATATTCCTGTTAAAGAGGGGTGTTTCTTCTCCACTGATATTACATGCATGATCAGTTAAACTATAAAGTCAACAACACAATGCAGGTATATGTTAACTATGGCTACATGCTCAACCCCCACACCACACACGCACGCACACACTCCTGTAATCATAACCTGCCCTATCACAATCTGGCACAGTGCACCAAAAGGGCCAAAGCTAGCTCTGAGCACCAAAAATGATGTTCTGATGTTTCATCTGATATTAAAAGTTAAATGCAAAATCAGTGTACTGTATGGTTAGAACAGAATTAATGATGATCTGCAAATAATCTGAAGATCTAAACTGGAAAATGACCCTAGCAGTTGCTGCAAGAAGAGCTGGCTATGTCTTATGCTGCCTGGAAAAA
This sequence comes from Apricaphanius iberus, assembly GCA_028564705.1. Classification (NCBI taxonomy): domain Eukaryota; kingdom Metazoa; phylum Chordata; class Actinopteri; order Cyprinodontiformes; family Aphaniidae; genus Apricaphanius; species Apricaphanius iberus. The sequence goes on along the minus strand of JAPXFQ010001693.1, from coordinate 57,109 downwards.
TGGCAGTATTGTGGATTAATGGATTTGAATTTGGTCCATGGCCTTCTTCACAAGTAATCCCCCCTGGTCCCCTTTCTTTCCCCTATTTCAAAGGTAGTAAACATGAACAAAAGTTTTAAAAACAAATGTTTTAGAGGACATTTTGATAAGGTTTACCTTGCGTCTTTGGCAGGTGAAGATGCGCTGAGCTTGCAGGGATTTATGATTCCTCTTTGGGGAAAAAACAGGTAAATAATTAAATAACTCAGGTTTTGGCCATTACAATGTTAATTACTATTAGGCTTTATTGTGTGTAAATTAAATTTTTCGTTTGACAATAATAAACTTATGTTGAATGTGGTGGCGCAAAGTTAAGATATGCCTTTCAGAAGTGAAAGAAATATGTGCTAAAACAGCAGACTCACACATTTTATGCTTTGTAAATCACACTGCGCCTGGAACGCCTACTTGTTTGGCTGTTCTCCCAATGTTTTGCATCTTCTCACAGAATTCTTATTGCATATTCAGATTAGGGAAAAATGCTAAATTTTTTATGTGCATCTTGCCCTGGGTTTAACAGGAGCAATGCTCTCTGCATCATGTAAGTAAATCGGATATCACCTGTTTTTGCGACACTGTGCTGTTAGCGCCAGTTTTAACAAGAGCAAACCATAAATAAATCAGTCCCTAAGACATTCAATTGAAATACGATGACTGTGGAGGCGATCAGGTGATAGTGAACTGATTTGAGTGGAATCACAGCTGCAATTGGGCAGCGAGACTCAACTATAACATTCTCATTCTGTTATTGCCCAATTCTCTTAGGCCATGTGACCTGTAGCCAAACTGTATTATTCATTGCTGACAGGAGTATAGGAGTACTTGGTGAGTATTTCAAGTGCTAGGTACTGTTAGCTAATGTAATATACGCAACTTCTGATTTGTAGGTATTTTAATTATGAATTATTTCAAGTAAATAAATCACAAATCCCATGACAAATAATTAAAAAAGCACATCATTCATTATCATTAGGTTGTGGTACTGTTAGGAGTGTGGTGTGTTTGCGTTGATCTCCAAGGGTCCCTTGGATTGCCTCAATTGCCTCGTCGAGGGTCTCCAGCGTCTCTTTGAGGGCCGCCTGACGTCTTTAAGATTCCAAATCGCAGGCTGGCCGACGCCCTCTAGGTTCTGTGTCGCTGGCCGCCCGATGCCTTCAAGGTTCCACTTCGCCAGCCGCCCCTCAGTTGTCAACATTCTACGTCGCCGGCTCGCCGATGCCCTCTAGATTCCATGTCACTTGCTGGCCAATGCCCTCAAAGTTCCATGTCGCCAGATGTCAGATCACAATTTCACCAACTCCATATATCCAGTTTCCCAGCAGGAAGCTCAAACAAACATCCCAGACTCTTAGCTTTCCCTTCCGGACGTGCAATCAACCATCCTCCAAGTAAGCCTAACCTGAGTTCATGAAAGCAATTACACTCAGGATTCTGCGACATATTGCAACATATCTTTTTCCATTCTTCAAGAATAACCTCTTTTAGAGCCTGGATCTGTGGGCACCATGCCTTTTTTCTTTGAAATCCTCACCTTTATGACGCCATACATTTTTAAACCATTATTTCCAAAAACATTGATCTTTGTCTCATCACTCCAGAGTATATAGTCCAAGTAGTTTTCATAGTTTTTTCAGCATAGGCTTTCTATATGCTAAATGGTTAAGGATCAAGATTGGTAATCCGATTAAGGGTCCGATTCCACTAGTCTTTAAAATTGTGTAGGCTCTTCAATCAGCTGCTGGTCTGCACAAAATGTTGCCTTTACGAACTTTGTCAGCAGTGTCTTAAACCTTGTGCATACGTGTTCTTTACTTAGTATAACATTATAGCCTACTAACTTATACTAAGTGTGCTCTACTTAGTATAATAACATTATATTAACTAGTACTAACTGCGCTTTACATTAAGTAGGGCCTAAAGCAGACCTATGTACAAGGTTTAAGATACTGCTGACAGAGCTCATAAGAGCCGCAGGTGCTTACTTTCAGCTAAAAGTTTTGTGCTGCAGACCATCGGCCGACTGAAGGATCAGGACACTTGATCAAAGAAGAATGATTCAAAAACGTAAGGAAAATTGCAGTCTAGTGGAATTGAACCCTAAGGCTTAGTAATCTTGATCTGTAACCACTAGACCACCATAGAAATTATGTTTCACTCCACCTGTGGCGCAATTTAAACCAAATGAAAGGACGCAAACGGCGATAGATTTAAAGGTTATATCAAAATGAACATTACAGAAGCTATTGCAGTGGATGTTGTTGTAATATGTGGACATTTTGTGACGTAAAAATATATATAAAAGAACTACAAGTGACTTTTACTGGGTTTAATGGGTATAAAATGGCCTGACTCACTGATAGTGATAACTGATTCTGATTCTGATAGCTGATAGCAGGCACCTGCTGCTTTTAAGCCCCACCCCCCTGAGCGTGTACACGACGTGAAATGAGTATCAGCAGAATGAAACTGAAAAGCAGCAGAACTGAAAAAAGATTGGCATTGAAAAAAAAGATTGGCATTGAAATAAAAATTGGCATTGAAAAAAAATATGAAAGTGTAAACATTTAATTGAGTTTCAGTTTTGAGTTTCATTTCCATTTTTTTCACTTTCAATTTTTATTTCACTTTTAATACAGACATTTTCACATTCAAAATTAAGATTTTCAGTTACAATTATATTTTTCAATGCCAAATTTTATTTTCAAAGCTAATATTTCTTTTCAGTTTCATCTCAAGCTGGTATCGTTATAACCCCATAATTCTAGGCATGTTTTTTGTGCATGGGCTTTAGAAGAGACTTCCTTCGTGGACGATACCCAGCATGCCATTCCTCTGCAGTGTGCGCCGTATGGTGTCACGGCTTTCTACTGCTTTAGCTAACTGCAGTGCACTTGCATGGCAATACCCCTAAACAAATACAGATAAAAATACCGGCTGCACACCCCTTCTACCAAGCTTGCTGGCAGGAAATGCGCACTATCCCCGCATTCTTATGCCGTAAGGGAGTATTAATAAGATTTACCACAATATTCCAGCATTGTGTGTTTTGGAAACAAGGTTGTAGGCTCCCTATAAGTCTGAAACAGCCTTTGAAAGAGAATATATCGAATTGTCTCAAACTCTAAAAGGATTTGCAAAGAGTGCAGAAAATAAAGCATGTATTCTGTTCCTAAAATAAAGAAGTAAATATATATTTCTAAATTTATAGGACAGCTGAGTACAGTCTGTTACAAAGTTTGTTTGCTGCCTTAAACTTTCCTCTCCATTCAGCAAATACATTGTGTATGCAGATACTTTAAAGTTTGCTCCCCTGATAGCCTTAAATAACATCTGTTTATCCCTGTTAACATTTGTTCCTAGGCTCAAGAGACACCATGAGTAAAAAAAAAAAAAAAAAATCTCACTTAAACCTTTCTGTCTTGCCACAAAAAGAATCTGGTGGACAAAACTAACCAATTAGAATTAAGAGATGTGTTCCCACTTCCCAATTTCGCCTGCAGAATAGGATGGATGAATGCACATTTGTGTGTTTTCGTGTTCAGCTTTTTGTTTTATGTGGTTGACTTTTACAGTCCAAGAATAATGACACAACATAGATGTTACTGTATGAAGAGAAAACAAAAATGGCACACACAATGTCAATCCGATCCATCATAAAGTCCTATCAAACTTCTGTTCCTCCCTGTTTTCCTGCCGTTAACAAAAGCTCCAGACTCCAGACTTAAAAAGTATTCACAGTGGAGAGATAAACCCTTCTGCTCACCCAGAAAAAATAACTCCTTAAATGATAAACAGCTGCTGGGGGAGAAAAAAATATTATTCAACAGACTGAGAGAAAAGGGTTGAGCTTATGATTTCTCAAAATAACTTTATTCCTGACCTCTCTGTAATCCCCGGAAAGTCTTTCAATTAGAGAATGGCTGAGATTCCACCGGATTTTTTAGCACCATGCTCCTAGACAGACTGAGGAAGAGGGAGATAATTGGCCAATAAAAATGTAAATAGGATGGTGGTGCAAACCAGCATGTGATGTGGAGACGTGTGTGTGTTTGTGTCTGTGTGTGGTTGTGGGGAGGACTCAATTGGGATAAGCCAGTGTGACAGGTTGTGTTAGTTTTTTTGGATGCTAATTGGATGCTCATAGAGTTCTTTTTCGAAAATCCCATAATACAGCACAGGCGTGATAACTGATGGGAGTTAAATGAGATGACAGAGGTGTAAAGAGACAGCTGCCTGGATGGAGCTATTTTTTTCTTGCTCCTGCGTGCGACCTTACACAGATGGTAGCACTGAGTAAACAGGTCAAACTCTGTGGAGTAGCATGATTAGAGTTGTTTTGCTAACAGTTTGAAATGGGGGTTTGCACCTGTAATTGGATTTGACAATGAAACTTTAAACAGTGGAATCATTTAATCAGGTTTGGCTTCATTGCTCATACATGACATATTCATTGTAGGATTTTATTCCAATTTACAACAAGATGCCATTTCAGTGAAGTTCCTGCAGTGCCCCATGGCCTTGGTAGTCTGAGCAGGAATGTGCTACACGTCGGTCTTCGTCCGCTTGGTCATTTTGTTTGTACAATTTGAAAACACACAAGTGTCATGGTGGACTACTGAAATGTAATTGAGATCGTGTGTTGGTGTACTTCGATTAAAAGCCTGCAAAACACCTCTGCAGACAACAAAGAAGAACTTCTGAGATGCTACAAACTCCAAGAGGAATTGTACTAGCCATTAATAACAAAAGGAGTTGTGGCAGATAATTTCTCAATTAGAAGTGGCAATCAACGTGCCCCCATGCAGTGTTGGACAAGTTCCAAATTTTTTATATATATATTACTAGTCACAGCCTCAAAAATGTAAGATGTTTGCATTATGTATTACTGTCTGAATAAATGTAATAGTTACACTACTTTAGGTTACATTTGGCAAAATATCTTAATGTGTAACACGATTTTTAAATACTGTAAATTATCCATTTAAATTCTACACAAGTGTGACACCACAAATAACTTATTTTTCTCCCTATTTAATTAAAATCTCAGTCTCAAGTGCCTTTGCCTGCCTTCTACCTCATGGTATTGATTGGTAAATCACATCAAAATGAGGCACTTAAAGCACTCATCACGAAGACTGTTGCATTTAGGTGTTAGAAAGAGACTCCTTAGAGTGGAAGTCAACAGGTGGTTAGGGTAATATTTTGAAAAATGCCACTGTGTAAATGTACAGTCGATCTCTTCCTCAGCTATCGAATATTATCTTATGTTTTCATTTTGAGCAACAGGAAATGCCCCATGGATCTTCTTCTGTGGTATCCAACTTGATTTGGTCTGCTGCTTTAGTTGGGCAGAAAAACAATGTAAAAGTAAGTTGAGTTACTCAAATGGTAAGTAATATATTGCTGTACATTTTATAAATAATGCATTACATTACTCTGTTACTAAAAAAAGTTGCACGTTCTTGTAACTCATTACTTTTGTATTGCGTTACTCCCAGTACTGCCCCCATGACTCCCGTTATTATTATACATTGGTCGCGACTGGATATAAACTTCTCCTGAATCAAATCAAATCAAACTTTATTTATAAAGCGTTTTTCAAACCAGAGCTTCTCAAAGTCCTTTACAAATTAAAATGCCCTCCCCCTTCCCTTCCCAAACCCAAAATAAAAACATCATCACAACTACACCCCCCTCCCAACCCAACCCAACCCAACCCATCTGCTATACACAAACACACACATACACACTTAAAAGCAAAAGTAAACAAAAACAACAATGGGCATAGTACAGATGTGCCAGGAGATGCCATCAAGGGAGCCATCTGCATCAGCAGCAGCAGATCAGCAACAACAGCCAAGGCACCGACCAAGAGCACCCAGAGGCGGGAGGGCTGGTACCCCCACCTCCACCCAAGCACTACCTGGAGAGCACCCAGGCAGCTTCAGCCGACCACTGCTCCGATGCAGAGGGCTCCCATAGAGGAAAAACTGGAAGGAAGATTATAATAAGAAGTTAAAATATAAAATAAATAGTAGATAATGAGATTAAGTAGTAAAATACTGATAAAAATGTTGAGACTGATAATGTTTTAGATTATCAAGTGTAAAACAATGATAAGATATGAACAAAATTAAAATGCAAAGCAGATTAACAATAATTTATAAATAATAGTCAGTTAAAAGCTCAACTAAAAATTCAATCAGGTAAAACTTGTGGAGCAATTAAGCAAATATTAATAAATAATAATCAATTAAAAGCTCAGATAAAAAGGTGAGTCATGAGCCTGCTCTTAAAAATGTGAATGTTCTCTTCAGCCCTGAGGTCTTCCGGTGGCCTGTTCCAGAGGTGAGGGGCATAATGATAAAAAAGACGCCTCACCATGAGTGCGTGTCCTGACTTTGGGGTTGACAAGAAGATGGCTGCCAGACGAGCGCAGAGACGGCAAGGGTTCATATGGTAAAAGCATTTCAGAAAGATAAGAAGGCCCAAGACCATTAAGACACGTAAAAACCATTAAAATAACCTTCAAATCGATGCTAAAACATACGGGGAGCAAATGCAGTGATTCTAAGACCGGTGTAATGTCCTCCTGCCTCTGTAAACTTGAGGTAGTCTTTTTGGGACGACCAAAAAGCAGGACATTACAGTAATTGATTCTGTGTTGTTCTAATGTGCACTTAAAACAGAGGGGTGGGATATGCCAGGCACCCCCATCTCCCACCCCAGGCCCTCAGTGTCTAGATGCAGTTAAGCAGTGGGCACTGGCACCAGAGGCGAGGCTCTTTAAAGGGCTCCGCCTCCAGCGCTGAGGTGTATCCACCGCCAGATCCCTACATGTGTGTGTCTCATGTAAATGTTGCGAGTGAAAGTATCTAGGTTGTACAATTAAAATTGGGACCCAGGCCACCACCGGGCAGCGAAGATGGAAACTCCTCCCCGCACCAAGGTGACGTACCTATGCCCCAAGGCCCTATGTGAATGGTATAATGAAAGAGCAGGTGGACAGAGGTGTCTGGGGATGGGAAGGAAACGACTGGGTTGACGCAATGCCATCCCCAGGGAGCCAGCTCCCCTGCTGACTCCAATAGGCACCCCCGTTCAGGACAACCCACAGGGGGTAGGAGACACCAGCATGTCAAAGTCAGGGCCCACGGCCACGGCACCACCAAGCCCCATAGGGACCAAGGCCATCAACCCATCCCAGGGGAAGATCTAAATCCATCCCAGCATTCAGACTACTATCAAAACATAGGACACTAGACACCCAGGTTGAGTTTAGCCAGGCCCAGGCAGCTGACCCACCAGTCCAACATCCACCACCCTTGCATTTGCCGTCCGATGGCCGGGAAGCAACCGAATCCAGCGCCCCCACGACCTGGCCAGCCCACCGCAGAGGCCGACTGACAATGGACCTGACCCCAGCACTCCGCAGAATACTTGGGCCAAAACCCAGGAGCCACAGCGACAAGAACCAGCCCAGGGAGATGGAAAAAGCAGCAGCTCCCGGCGGCCACCAGCCAACCACAGACCACCCAGCTGGCACCGTTGGCAGACATCTCCCCACTGGCCAAGCCCCTGTCAGAACCCCAGCTAGGGGGGGCACAGCGCCCCAGAGCCCTAGGCCCAGCCCAGACCCAGCCAAGAGCAGCACAGCACTAAGCCAGTAACCCGTATCCACCAGCGCAAACACCCTAAGGCCACTAGGCAGCCACTAGGAGTCCCCACCCAAAGCCCCACCCCAGGTGAGGGTCATGGCACCTAGCGCCCCAACGGCAAGCGGACCCACCCCCAAGAACCCCCATAGACGCCCCCTACCCTGAAGCTGCACATCAGCGACCGCATCACACAGCACAAGATCAGGGAACCCGTTCCGACTAGGTGATGGAGCTTATTAAGGGAGACAAGATTGATCAGATGTGGAGGCAGAAGCCGTTTCTAGACCAATGTAATCCAGAAGGAGATCTCTATACTGATTAATATTAAGAGCATTTTTATTTTTCCAGTTCAAGAGGATATTTTTCTAAGTGATGCATAAGGCCATGTGAACTAATTGCATCGACTTTGCATCTATGGTAACTTCATCTAAATTTCACAGCAAGCAAAGTGGGGGAGAAGGTGTGATATTACATTTCAGAAACTTTGATAGGTCTTCACAAATTTGGTGACAACATTTCTTCACAGGTGGGCAGAACCAAAAAGCATGAATATAATTGTCTGGTATATTGCTTGTACATTGTAAACAGGTATTAGACAACGTAAAACCCATCTTGAACATCCGCTGGCTTGTACAATGTACTCTATGAAGGATTTTATATTGTATTAATCGTAGATCAGGATTTGTAAGTCATTTAAATTCTTTGGAGGGTCCAACTCCTACACCGAGTGTTACCTAGCAAAGATGGACGACCTGGCCGTGGACAGCGACAACTGGCAAAGGCATACATTTTTCCCTGCCTGGTACCTCTCTGAAGGAAAAATCTTGATGATGTTTGATTATTAGTCCTAATATATGCTGTTGGAGAGCTGTATAATATTTTAACCAGTTTATTAAAGAATTTCCGAATCCGAATTTATGTAAGGTTGCAAATAAAAATGTTCAGTTAACTCTATTAAATCCTTTTTCCACATCTAAAGATAATATATTGGTTTGGATGTTTTTACAGTAGGAATAATCTATTAAATCTATTAATCTATGTGAATTTGTGGAAGAAAGCGTCCCTTTTATAAAACCTGTATGATCAGGATGGATTATACGAGGTGTTATTTTTCTCTATTATTCTTGCCAGAGTTTTGCAGATGATTTTAAGGTCAACATCTTTCCCTGGTTTTAATAGAAGATTTATGTAGGCAGAGTACAGGTTTGCCGGTAGTTTAACATTTTCCTTTGTTTCCTGTAACATTTTGTAGAATGTGCCAGAATATTCCAGAATTCTTCATAGAACTCTGCAGGAAATCCATCTGGAAATCCATCTGGGGTCTGGAGCTTTATTATTGGGCATACTTTGGAGGGCCTCCAGGAGTTCAGCCACTGTTAGCAGTGAATCCAGGGCCATTGCTATTTTATAGAGAAATAGTTCTATTTCATTATTCGATGGATTTATCTCTGGTGAGTATAAAGTCTCATAAAATTCTTTGAAAGTGTTGTTTATTCTTTCAGGATCATATACTATATTCCCAATTTGGTCTTTGATTGCAGATAAAGTTGTTTTTTCTTTATTTAATTTTAGCTGGTTAGCTTAGAAGCTACCTGATTTATTTCTATGTTCAAAGTTTTCTATTCAAAGTCTTTGAATTAAGAACTGCGTCCGTTTATTAATAATTTCATTAATTTTGTTTTATGTATTTTGCTTAAGCTCTTCTCATCCAGGGAAGATTCTAATGATTTGATAGTTTCTTCTAATTCCAGAACATATTTATTTTCTGTTCCCTTTTTATTTGATGAATATGAAATTATTTTACCTCTAATCAAGCTTTCCCTGCCTCCCAGAGAGATGATGGCGACATACCAGATAGGTTATTAAGTTCCAAGTATGAAGCCCATTCGTTTTCAATATATTTAATAAATTCTCGATCGTTAAGTAATGATGTATTAAATCTCCAATTTTGTATTGACGGGTTGCTTTCCTATTTATTGGATTTAAAGAAACAGGAGCGTGATTGCTGAAAATTACAGGATGTATCTCAGTGTCTGAAATGTCATTCAACGGTGAGCTGCTAAGAAATAGTGAAATCTAGAATAAGAATGGTGGACAATTGAGAAAAAAATGTATTTTTTGTTGTTGGCATGAAGAGATCGCCATGCATCACAAAGTCCAGAGTAACCTGAGGGTCCCTAAAGAGCTGACCGTTAACATACAGTTTATTTACAGTAACTGTAGCCTTACAGCCCTCATTAATATATTTCTTCCTAATTGGAAATAACACGTGTCTCCTGTCCAGGATTTATTTCGGAAATTTATCATTAACACTGTAATTCGTCCCCCGTATCTCTCTCCCACGTCCATTGACGTGTTCTTCCTGTTTAAAGTGTTCAAATTTAGCAACAATTGGTCACGGGCGGGTGTTGTTGGGTTTCTTACCTCTGAGCTGATGGACCCGATGAAAAGTTTTTTTTTTTAACTGTGTCGCTTGGCAGTTTCAGCTGATGTATGATAAACTGCCGTGAAATTCTTTGGGTAAAACTTCAACAAGCGCAAGACGGGCGTCTAGGCTGGTTAGGTTCTTATCTATTGAGTCCAGAACGTCGTAGTTTCTATTTGGCGAGTTGGTGGAAGAGCTGGCCTCAGAACGAGTGGGCTTGTGGGATGGAGTGCTTGTTGGCGTGTCAGATGCGAGTTTCTGTGGCTTACCCATGACAATGTTTTCAAAGCACTCGTCTAGGTAGCACTCCACGCTATTCAAGGTTTACCTGTCCAGGTTGTTTAGAAGAAATATACAATTTGGTGGTTAATTTCAATGTAAAGCGCTTTGAGTGGTCAGTAGTGACTATAAAAGCGCTATATAAGTTCAGTCCATTTATATATAAGTTCAGTCCATTTAGTTTAAAGGGACAGAAACATTCACTACGTTTGGTTCAAACTTATTGGCTTGTTTTACCAGTATACCGCCATGTTTACTTATGCACAGCTCTTGCGAGACCTCAGCTGCTCACCTCCTCATCTCCTATTTTAACTATTCGTGGGTATCAAATATTGGGGGATCACTGTACTTTAGGTACTCAATTATCTAAAGCCGTTTTCAGATAGAAGTTCCATAAAATACGCAGATAAATCCATCCAGTGCACGGCTCCACGCAGCCAAATTACGTCATTTCAGCAACCACGCCTCTCTGCGCGGCCTCCTCCCGCCCCGCACCGCGCACCTAGGAAAATTTGTAACTACGCGGTTATGGTTATGGTCCCGCGCGGAAAAACATGGCGGACTGGCAAGAGCTCATATTGCCGGAGGTTCGTAAATAGACATCTTTATGATTCGGCCGATAAAGAGCACTATGATGTTTTAATGGACTTTTTCGTCTTTTTTCCTAAGTAAACAGCATAAAAGTTCAGCTTTGTTTAAGCTCACGGGTGTCACCATCTTGTAAACAACAGTGATTACTACTTCTACTATGGTGTAGTGTTGTATGCATGCCGTAGAGCCCCACGCCGCCCCCTACAGTCATCAAGAATATTGGCTGTCAGCAGGGACAAGCTGCAAAAAGTATAAACGCTGTCTCAGCCGGTTCCGCACGTCTCGTTTCCGCGCGGAATGTTTGTGCGGCAAGCATAAACCAAGCTTAAGCGGTCATCTGCCGAGACCGTCTAGGGTTTGGAGAAGGCAGCAGAGACATAGAAAGAGCAACAGAACTGATGCCAGAGCAGAAGTTGGTAGCAGGACGTGGAGAACGTTCCCCCACTGGAATGCCATCTTAGTCAGGGTCGTCAAGCAGGGCGGGTCAGGAGCACCTACTGTAGGAAGAGACTAAGAGAAAAACAGGTTAGCACTTGAATTGACAACACATCATGCAGTTGGGGAGAAGTAGGAGAGAAAGTAGGAACTGACTCTAATAATGTCCTCCAACAGCCTAAAGCAGCATAGCTACTAACATTAACCTGTCTCCTAGCTACTAGGAGACTTAGCTACTAACACTCTCTACCCGGCTTACATTAATCTACAGTAGTAGCAGTTTAAAAGTTCTCATTCAGAGTAAACGGCGGACGAATGGCGTGCCCTTTCCAGCCCATTAACAGCAGAGTTCCCTCCAAATCCCAGTGGCCGGAGTGGCCTCCCTCTTTCTCGTGGGAGTGTCAAAGTTTTACTGCAACTCCACCCATTAATTGAAATACAGAGTATGACCAGGAGATGGCGCTTCTCTCACAGAATTCTCATCGACATTATGTTATTATCAGTATGCACGTCCACTGCAGAAAAAGCCGAGCTGGTTGCGCAAACCATTTTGGATGTAACGACACAAACTGCTCACTTTTTTGTAATTAACCTGCTTCTTCTATTGTCAAAGTTTATCATAGGCTCCATAAACTTAAGTTCTCCTAACACAGGCCAAACTTCACCAAATGAGTTCTGTAAAATATTATAACAAGTAGCCTTAAAACGTTATATCTGTAAACAATTTGATTTATTTCTATGGACCTAAAGTATATCTTTTTTTTAAACCTAATGTACTTTCCTTTAATTTTGTGATAAACTCGTGGTTTTTTATGTTATTGTTGTTGGATGAAAATGACAGAGTTCCACAACGCAAAACAACGTAATAGCCTATTTATAATATTTATGCAATCACATGACTATTCGGCTCACCACGGAATGTTTGCAACACCAGAATAGACCTGGTTACATGCTGTAGCGATGGGGAGCAAAGCTTGGTGGGGGGATGCTTGAAGATGGTAATGATTTACACAACGCAAAAACAACGTAATAGTGTATTTATCATATTTATCAATTTATATATTTCATAATAAATTCTTAATTACGTTGTTGTGTATATTATATATTAATATAATCATATAACAACTCACAATAACAACAGAATAGACATGGTTACATACTGTAGGGATGGTCACGAAAGCTTGGTGGGGGGATGCTTGGAGATGGTAATTCTTTAGGAGGTGTGAATGATCTGGAGTCTACGGTGTGTCGTTAAGTTGGGGGATGCATTCAGGATGATCATCAGCGAGTGCAATAGGTTAGCCAGACAGTGTTGTGTGAATATTAAATGTGTGAATGTGTAAGCCCTGTTCAGAAAATTTCTGCCTTTTAGGCCCAACGTTACATTACAAGTTCCTAAAATCTTACAAAAGTTTATATATATATAGCGGCAAAATTATTTTTAGACTTTGATATATCCTTTCAATCCTATGAACAGTCAACGTTTCATCTAGTAAGAAAGCAGAGGCTGTGTCCGAATCCAGCGGCTGGATCCTTCGAAGGACCCGGTCTACTCGGTCTACATGGGTTGGGTCCTTCGTGGACACGGTAGACCGGATGTTAACGGCTGTGAATTTGGACGGTCTAGCCTTCAGTTGAATTCCCGCTCTCACTTTGCCGAACGTCCTGTCTCCTAGCAACCGCGATCACGTTAAACCAGCTGGTAAAGCAAGACATATTTCGCAGTATTTTACTCACCTTTTTTACTCTAGAGGAACAACAAGTTTTTACTGTCTGCGCAAATGTTTTATATTTCTGGCTGAGAGGTGATCATATCAAGATAATTTTATTTAATCCAGGTTAATACTTAAGACATCTACTCTCATGATAATTTCTGTAATTGAATGACTAGTGATCAAATGTACAAATTTGTAATATTACATGTTTTATATTCATTTTATCTGTAGAAAATCTTTGTGAGCTTAAAATATATGCCTTTTAGATCAAAACAGCATTTTCTAATTTGATTTTATATATCTATGATTTTTTTTACCAAGCATATTCCAAATTGGCTCTTCCTAAATAAACTGAATTGTTTTTTGTAAACAACCACTGCAACAACAACTAACATTGTGTTTTAACAAAACTGCAGGTCATAACACTTTTCTCCACAGCTGCCTCTTGGGATGAGCTTGAAGATGAAGCTGCTGGAGGTCTGTGGGGCTCTCTGGTTGGAAAAACTTGTCTTTTGTGCACGTCGACTTAAGCAGACTGTAAACCCTGATGATGGATGCAGTGGACAGCATGACGAAGCTGCTCTGAACTCTCTCTACAGACCAACCTGTATGATGTTCCCCTCGTCAACCAGAAAATATTAAAAAATATCTGTATTCAACTGATCCAGCAACACTGCCCGTTTGTTCTAATTAAGCTTAAATAGGTCATAAATATAGATATAAATAACTGCAAAAAAACTTATCCTAATGCCAATATGTTGTTATTTTAAACTGTTCAACGTAAGCTTCTTTAAAAACATTAATACAACTTTTAATGAAATGACTTCATGATATTTAACATTTTTAGAAATTCATTTATTCACAACCATCGAACACCTAAATAAAAAATGTGACAAAAACATGAATGAAAAGAAAAACAGTCCATCCATTCAGTCCCTGCTCTCCTCTCCAGGCCCCCTTTTCTGCTTCATATCCTAAACAAGAAGACATAAACATAGTTTACAAAAAGAGCAACACAACAACATTTATGAAATGTATATTTGTTAAAGTGATCAGTCATAAATTATGTTATTTGCGCTGTTGCAAATATACAAACAGTAGGTTTATTTTTTTCTCTCAGTTTTTTTTTCCGGCAAGGGATTAATTTCTCCTGCAGATACATCTCCTCCTGAATTTTCCTCATTAGATAGAAAATAAATACCAGAGGAACGTGACAACTGTATTGATTTAAGAAAGCAGAACTATAGTTTTCACAGCAGATCACAGGTTCTGTGTTGTATGAGGCTCAATAAGAGTCCTCTAGCATAAGCTGTGTAACTGGATTTAATCTTCAACCTCCAAGCCACCGTGCCCCGATTTTTACTCGGTAAAGAGGTAATAATTTCTCCTAAGAGGAGTTTACTTTTTACTTAATTTACCAAAGCAGAAAGTGGCTGCGTAAAGATGAAGAAACTTTTACACTACCATACAAGCTCGTTTACGAGCGATGCTTTACAAAAAAATATTAAAATACATGTCTAAGCCAAGAATAAAAGGCAAACAACACAACCGCTTTAAGATTTTCATTTTTGAACCGCCAGATTTTAATATACTTACATCTAAAACTGTGCTCCTCTGCCGTGTTGCTCGAAATAAATTCTCCCGTTCAGCCCGCAATGAATCTTGGGATATGTGGACCAGCGAAGGATACTTATAGTTTACTCCATTTAATATGTACAAGAGCTGGGGAAAGATGACAAACTGGAGCGGCTCAAACGGAAAAAGTCCACTGCCTCAAATTATAAAGGAGCGGGTCCACCAACAGGTTTTAAAGCGCTTCCCTAACCTGTCTGGGGACCATTGGCAAAGAGTCAGAAACAAAATAAATGAGAGACTGAGAAGTCCCCGCAAGACTGACCCTGAGGCACAGCGCCTTGGCTATTGCCGTTAAAAAAAACGTTCAAAATGTGATTTTTTTTTTTTTTTTGGTTTGCTGTGTTGTGTGAAATATGCTAGTTTAAATAAAAATGGAAGAAAAAAAAGTTATAGCTTCACAGTTTCATTTATTATTAATGGCAGATGACCATTATTAGTCACAGGTAAATCACATCTGTAGTAGAGTAGAGCTGTAATCTGGCCTTAAAAGTTGGAGACTGACTGGATGAAAATTGCGCTAGTGGACAAACTGTTTAAAAAAACAAACAAAAAACTATCAGGTTTTTAAGTGGTTGGGAAAAAACTGTAATTTATAAATATTACCCCGGCTACAAAGACTCATATGTCTATATAGTACTTTCCTGCAGGACTACGAATCCATGCGTTAGAAAAACTGACACCTGTTTTCAATTTACTGGACAAATGTTTGAAACACCGGTCAAAAGGATCTGTTACCTGAAACTTAAAATTATAAATGAATAAGAATAATTTCAAGGCATGTTGATTTATAACGTGTTTTTTTTTTGTCTGCAGCTATATGAAGCTTTAACCACTTGATTCTGTTGCGTAAAAGTCTGTCTCGCCTGTATGAGTCTCTGTGTGCGCTCTCACCGCTTGCTCTAGATTTCAGGAGATTTTGTCTGACTTGTGGCCATCAGGGAGCTGCTATATAAATGCAGGAGACTTCTGCAACTTGAAACTTGGGATAATAGTGCATTTACACTTCAGTATTTTCTGTGAGAGCGCAACGCAGCAGTCGAAGCATGTTTTCTGTTTTGATCTGAGAGGAGTGGGTCTTCCACATCGTGACACATGCAGTGTGCCTGCAACATCTTAACAGGTATTGTCGGAATAATGTTAGTAGCCCACTGCAGCACTTTATTACAGTATAAATGATCGCGCTGAGATGATCAGCTGACCACTAAAGCCCGTCCTGAGACCGTGGACAATGATAGAAATTAAGCCCGAACCTGGCCAGGTTCCCTAACCCTATTAAACCCAAAAAGTAGGCTAATTGCCTACAGTACTGTCATACGTTTCACATTACAGAGCACTCTTATGCTATAAAACTACTGTATCTGGGTATAAGACTACAGTGGTAGGCTATTTGAACCCTGAGTTTCTGAGTTACATTCCAACTTAGGCTACATACAAACCAGCAAACCATTGAGGAACAGATAGGGGAACATTTTTAATGACATTTATATAGGCTACCCTGAGTCTGATACATCAATAAATCATTAACATTAAAATCACTGCTCCTCCCCGTGGACAAAAGAGGCATTGCAGCTGGTTTTCACTCAGGCTCCTTGGGGGCGAGGCCTCACTGAAGACGTCATAGCGGGGGATTACATTACCACCACGGACCTGTCAGGGACCTTTGACGGATCAGGCACGTACCAGTCAAGGGCCAGTCAAGGACCAATCATGGAAACATTAGAACTTTTAAACTGCTACTACTGTATCTCTACCTAGCTACTCTACCTGACTACTAACATTAACCTTTCTCTTCCTAGCTTTTGACACTCTATCTGACTACTAACAGTAACCTGTCTCTTCCTAGCTACCTGTCTAACCTGTCTCTAACTACCCGTTAACCTGTCTCTAACTGTAAGCTTTGTCAAAGAGGAAAGTTTTAAGCCTAATTTTAAAGACAGACAAGTTGTCTGCTTCACGAACCAACCCTGGGAGCTGGTTCCATAGGAGGGGAGCCTGGTAACTGAAAGATCTGCCACCCATTCTACATTTAGAAATCCTAGGAACTACCAGTAAACCTGCAGTCTGAGAGCAAAGGGCTCTGTCAGGAACATATGGAACAATCAGGTCTCTTATGTATGATGGCGCTTGATTATTAAGAGTGTAGTCGGATTTTAGACTCTTAATAAAATGAGAGAGATTCCTTTAAACGTTTTGGAGGTTTTAATATGATTTGAATTGATCATACAAGAGGACAGTATCACATCACAGTAAAATGGAAAATACTGACCTGTCTCGGTCTTACAACAATAAGCTTATATTATTTTGTAGCAACCTTGGTCTATCTATTCTACTCGATAAAGTACAACTCTCAAGGTTAAAATCAGATACTTTGTGGCGTCTTTCTCTTTGATTAGGAAGCTGTGAACTTTGTAGACCTTTAAGGATGCCCGGTTGAAGAGCCATCTCCATGGCTTTATATGTCAGAAGGAGGTTCTTGAATTCTATTCTAGATTTTACTGGGAGCCAGTGAAAAGAAGCTAAAACAGGGGAAATGTGATCTCTTCTTCTTTTATTCATTACTAATAAAGTATTTGAGGAGAGCAATCTTATGTTCAGTTAACCACATCTAATTACCCTATTTCCTTGTTTGGTCAGAGTCATATTTATTTTAATGAGATTTTCAAAAGTATATTTGATTTTGGCTGTGGGCAAGACACTGTCTCACTGGGCTATTGAGTGGGTAACAGAAGCTGCAGAGAGGTGCTTCCTGGTCTGGACCCTGGTTTGTCAGTGTTTTGAAGGACTAATAAATCTGCCAGATTCCTAGAAAGAAAAGCTGCTCCATCTAAAGTGGGATGGATGCCGTCTCTCCAGATCAGACCGGGTTTTCCCCAAAAAGTTTTCCAATTATCAATGTAGCCCACGTTGTTTGCTGGACACCACTCAAACAATCAGTGATGAAATGACAGCATGCGGCTAAACATGTCGTCAGTGGATCGGGCAGGAGACCATAAAAGATACACAGTTTGACATTTTTTTAGCAAACTTACACACCGAAGGAACACTAATTTTAGTGACCTCCGATTGGCGTAACCGGGTGTCATTTCCGCTAGCGTGAATAATGATTTTACTGTACTTATCCTTAGCCAGCAGTTTCAGGTGAGATTTTATGTCACCTGTTCTGGCCCTTGGAAAACATTTAACTATGGTCTATGCTGTCTCTAATGCCACGTTTCGGACAATGGAATTGCCAATTACCAGAGTCTGTTTCTCAATGGGTGCGTCACTCAGTGGGGAAAATCTGTTAGAAACGCGGACAGATTGGTGGTGCCCTTTGGGCTGGGAACTATGGTTTCTACATACTGTCAACCAGTGGGCCTGAGATCCCAGCTGCGTGGGTTCTATTGGAGGACCGTTAGGTGGTTCTATCCTTGTTGGCTCCACGCTGGGTAACGGGCCTCGACTTTTTACTTGATTCTCAACAGTGCGGAGCTGGGCCTCTTACTCTGCAAACCTCGCCTCCAAAGCTACCAAAATGCTACATTTATTACACTTACCATTATCACTAAAGGAGGTGGGGGAGTAACTAAACATCTGTAACAGACAATAGGAGAGAGGAGCCACAGAGGGAGAAGAAGGAGAGATAGCCGGAAGAAAGGTAGCCATAGTTGCTACGAAGCTAAGCTAATGAGCTAGTGAGCTCTTAGCACACCAAGAACAACCATGTGAAACACAATAGGTTTCCAAAACATAAAGTACACTAACTGGAAATAAGTGTAGTTTTGTGCTTGTGTGTTAAAATAACTTAGAAAAGACCTCAACACAGAGGAAAATATATCAATCAAAGAGAATCTGAGCACCAAACACCAAGCAGTTCCACAGAGCTCAGCAGAGACAATGAGAATTGATGCAACAAACCCACTGGATCTCTGGATCACTGACTCTGGATTACGATGGAGCAGAGAGCAGCGCATATACACCGCACGCATTAAGTTTCTTACTGACAAAAGAGAAACGTAAATCACAATATTGTAGCCTAATAATTAATTGTGTAACAGCCATAGAATTGATACGTATGTCGCTTCCCCCCATTATTTTGCCGAAGACGCATCATGAATCCATGAATTCTCTCTAGCCGTGGCGCAAGTCATAGTGGCCGCAAACTCCTCATTTTAAAACTGCTTGCTATCATGTTATAAGAATCTTATTGTCCTTAAGAAAAAAAGCAGTACTACCCATAACTTTGTTGCTTACTCTGAAAAGAGACCTGCAACGAGACATTCAGTGGAAAGAAATGCAAGAGGACTGGGTTTACTCCAAGCATGAGCTAACTAGCAAGAAATGTAACAAAAGTAACATTGGTATTCATAACTACCTTAAAAATATATATTTGCATCTGTTAACTTGCAGTCATTTAGTTAATATTACCTTCATGCAACAGCAAAACTGAACTTACACCTTGTTTGGAAAAATCTCTGCAACGTTTGTTGCCTTAAGCTGCGTTTGTACGGTTTGCTTAAAAAGCTGCTCTGCAGCACCTGTTTGTTATCAAACAATGCCTGCATTAGCGTGTGTGCACATAAACTGCATCTTTAATGTTCTTTTAATTGGCTGAATTAAAATGTTTTGAGGTTATAGTGAGACTTTGGTTATCCTCTCAAGTTTCTAAATAAGTGTTTTAGAGTACCAAATCAAGGGAAGAAGCTCAGCTTCCAAAAAAACGTGCAGTTTGGAGTCACTTGACATGAGACATACACATAGGAGGTCAAATTCAATGGCACTAATTCATTCCAGAGGAAAAACTAACTCAAAAAGCTTAAATATGGTAAATATTTGTGTAAATGGGGGTTGTTCAAACTCAAGTTTTTTTGGACATCGTGTCTTTCTATGTCCAGCACAGAAAAATTCAGCTTTCCATGTTTGGGTGATATTTTTCCAGATGAAACGGCAGGATTACACTAACAGCAGTGTGTCAACTATCTCCGTGATTAAAAGTGCACACTTCCGTTAGGAGGATTACATCGAGGGTGTTGGGTTTGTACCATGAATATGATATCAAAAAGCTCTGCAAACGCCCCCTCCCTCTCGGTCACTCCATTCTAACAAATTGGGGAACTGTCCGCTTTTCTTCCGTTTAAACCAGCTGAGCGCTGGAGGATCTGTAACGCTGGTTTGCTGGAGTGGAAATCCCTCAAGACCACTGCCGCTGCCTGCAGCCTGATTGGAGACCGATACAGGGAAAGGGGTGTGAAGCGCATAAGCATAAGGTGCTGGAAACCATTTGTTCTATCTCTTCCAGTTAACTTCTACATGTGAGCAAGTTCTCTCAGAACTTCAAGGAGAGGCCTCTTTTCCTAACACGTGTTTTTGGATTTTTCCCCTTTCTGCAACCAATTGTTTGGCTGGCCCCCAAACTATTTCCGCAGTCCGCTAAACCTCTCTCTCTCTTTTTATTTTTTTTCATTCCCTTTATGCGCTCCGTTCCCCCTTCGTGTTTTTCCGTCACAATCTGTCGTATCTTTTTCTTCTACGCCTGGAAGCTTCCCCTTTAAAGTATTTTTATTTACCAACCTGGGTGGAATGAATTATATAAGTCTCTTTGTAATTTAATGCATGCATGATTCTTAACTTCAAGAGTGTCTGTGTCACTCGAGCACTCCGTGTTGAAATTTCTGTGCTGTGTTTGTGTTTTTTATTTACGGGTAAACTGTGAGCTTTTTGTACAATTGTGTTGGAATAGTTATTGTTTAATAGACAAGCAGTTTCTGGGTTGATTGCATGTTACTGTCTCCCGACTGTGGGTTTTAACAGCTTCACGGGGTTCCTCCTGAATGGCAGGTAGACATCGAGAGTCGTTTCCGTCCTCCTTTACTGAACCTATTCAAGTTTCTTTGTAGCCGAAGGTTAGTCCGGTAGATAATCGCCATGTGGTCTCATTGTCCGAAGAAACCACCAGGCTTCTTGCTCAGGTCATAAAGATCAGCCATAAAACATCCCACTACTTTGGGTGTTTGCCTGTCTGTAGACGTACCTCGCATCTACGCATGCGTGCGTGATCCGACGTACGTACCTACGAAGTGCCCGTAACTTGCCTAAGCGACGTTATCGCTGGTCGCCATATTGCTCAGATATACCGTTAGCCTTGACAGAACCGTTCTGATATAAGTAGTGTTTTCATTTTAGTTGTGTTTTTAGAATAAATTAGTTATATTGAATCAAATATCTGGTTTCATTTAGTGTGTCTGAATTATTGCAAATAATTAATTTCCTTCAGATAAGGTCTGTCTGGTAATCACTAATTATATCCTATTAATAAGATATGTATGTTTTTGCCAGATTATTTATGAAAAATGGGATGGTGCCTCATTAATAATTTAAAGAGATAATTAAATTATTAATTTATGAGTTATTGATTTAATATCCTTAGACTAACCAGATAGACCATAACTTAATTTGATCAATTTTAATTGATAAATACCCCGCAAGGGGGACCTGATTGAACATGAAATCGGCTGTAAAAAAAAAGGACAAAATCAGGCTGAAAGGCACTGCAGTAACATTGATACATGGCAGGGGCATTGAGGATAAAGAACAAGATGAATGGGAGTCACTTGGTGAGAAGCTGAGGAATGGCTGCGCTGTAGAAGAGCTCTGAGCTCCCGTCGCATTTCTTTAAAGAAAACTAATTCTGAAACATCTCCTGCTCATATTTTGCTTGACGCTGGTGAAAATCTCCACTATTTTTGGGAAGATTCAAGTAAGAATCGTGAAAAAATATGGCAACCACTCAAAGAAAACGAAGTGTGCAAACGTGTTTGCTAACGGTTGCTACTGAAGGAGCTAACCCTGCTAGTCCTGCTAGCCAAGAAGAGGGCCAGAGAAATGACATAAATGGTCTATTTGCTGAGATTGCTAAGGTCAGCGCAATTCTAAAGGGGGTGGCAAGTGATGTGACATTGATCAAGACCGACATAACAGATCTTAAGAACTCAGTAAATGGAATTCAAACAAGGCTAGCAGAGGCAGAAAATCGTATATCCGACGTGGAGACCAAGTAGCTAATCTGGCTAATGACAATGGCAAGCTAACTAAAAAAGTTGAGCAACTCTGGACCCGAATTGACGACAAGGAAAACAGGGCTCGTCGAAAGAACGTCAGACTGGTGGGACCAAAAGAGGGGAAAGAAACGGGATGTGCTCTTTCTGATTATGTGCAGAAGATACTTTCAGATGGTCTGGGACTGACTTTGAAGTGACTATGAGATCGAGCTGTGTCATAGAAGTTTCGGACCACGGCCAAATCCTAACCAGCCTCCACACAACATACTGGTGAGATTTCTCAGATATACAGCTCGAGAAAAAGTGCTGACAGCTGTCAAAAAGAAGAAGGGGCTACAATGGGAGGGCTGCAACTTATCGTTTTACGAGGACATGACGAAGGAGCGCTCGGCACAGCGAAAATTATTCTCTCCAGTGATGAAGGCACTGTGGCAGCACCAGGTGAAGCACACGCTCGCACACCCAGCAATGCTTCGGTTCACGTGGAGGGGAAAACGGCTGAGCTTTACTGATGTTCAGGAGGCTGAACGGTTTGTTCGAGATAACATTGAAAACACTGAGGCCATGGAGGCTGTCGAGAACGGCACATGACCATCGGGATAATTTGCATAAGTGGAAGAGCAGAGAAATCACTACATTCGACGGGTAAGGGATGACTCTATGGCGCTGTCAGGACCGGACTGAGAGGAGGAGCTGAAGGACCATCTTTGGAACCTACACGGACTAGATAAGACTTCATTACCAGAGAGGCTTTTACACTGCTATGTTCCTTTTTAAAATCTTAAGTCTCATGACACCGATGTAGCGTTTATATAAGAAACACATTTTCAAAATGAAACAGAAGCCTTAAAAATGAAAAGGGAATGGGTTGGGTTCATAATTCTGTTTCCAGCAAAAGCCGTGGAGTTATGATATTTATAAATAAGAAACTTAATTTAGTTTTACTACAAGAGTCTAAAGATATGGAGGAACGTGTACTGTGTCTTCAAGCACTTATAAATGGTGTAAAGGTTGTGTTATGCAACTTTTATGTCTCCAAGTAGGGAAGAACCCACTTTTGTCCCTGATATTATTAAGATGCTTGGTAACTTTGAATGCCAGATTGTACTAGGAGGAGACTTTAATCAGGTTTCAGATTAATATATAGATAGGAGTGGAACAAATATAACTTCTAATATTAGGAGAAAAGAAGAATTTGGGCTGGTTGACATTTGGAGACTTATACACCCTTTGGAAAGGGAATATTTATTTTATTCACATTCCCACAAAAGCTATTCCAGAATTGATTATTTTTTAATTTCTAATAGGAGTGTTGATTTGGTTGTAAAATGTGAAATAGGTGTAATTGCTCTAACATACCACACCCCAGTGGAGTTATATATAGATTTACAAGTTGATAAAAACAGGCGGGGCAGATGGAGTTTGAATTCAAGTATATTGCAGGATGAACAATTTGTGGTGGCACTGAAAGAAGATATACATTTTTTCCTAGATACAAACATTGGAACAACAGATAGGCTGGCTACAGTGTGGGATGCCTCACAGGCCTTTGTTAGGGGTAAATGCTTGAGTTATACCTCTATGAAAGTGAAAGAAAGCAGAGAAAAAATACAAACCCTGGAAAAGCAGATCAGTGAATTGGAAAAGCAACTGTTAAAAATTATGATGAGTGCAGATTTAGGAAATTATGGCAACTAAAATTGAACCTACATTAAATTTATAACAAAAAGGCAGAATATGCACTGTTTAGGCTAAAAATTTTTTTTATGAGAATGGGGAAAAAACAGGACGGTTATTGGCTAGACAACTTAAGCGATTAAATAATCAAAATGTGATAACGGCAATTAAATAGGACGACAAGTTGATTACATCATCCTCGAAAATAAATACTGTTTTCAAAATGTTTTATGAGGAACTGTATACATCTGAATATTCCGCCAGCACTGAAGAATTGGAGTCCTTTTTTGATAAAATAACAATACCAAAAGTCTCCCAGGAAGGAAAGGAGAAACTATAGGTACCTATAACAGAGAATGAAGTTAAGAAAGCTATTGCTGGAATGAAAACTGGAAAATCACATGGCATAGATGGCTTTACAGCTGAATACTGTCATGCATTTTCAGACATACTGGCTCCAATTTTAACTGAAGTATATCGAGAAGCTTTTCAACATGGTACTCTCCCTGAGAGTTTTAATTAAGCTATAATAACACTCCTGCCAAAAGATGACGAAGATTTAACTGACCCAGTCAACTACAGACCTATAAGTTTAATTAATGTGGATTGTAAAATATTATCAAAAGTCTTAGCATCAAGCTTAGAAACCGTGTTGCCACAGATTATTCACAAAGACAAGGTGGGGTTTATCAAGTATCGGTCATCAGCTGATAACATGAGGAGGCTATTGCATCTCTTCTGGGCAAATAGAAACAGCTCAGATCCCTTAGTAGCAATGTAACTTGATGCCCAGAAAGCTTTTGACAGGGTTGAGTGGAGTTTTTTATTTACTGCTTTGTCTAAATTTGGATTGGGTGACAATTTCTGTGGGTGGGTTAAGAGATTATACTCGGGGCCAAAAGCTGCCGTTTTCACTAATGGAGTGCTATACCCCTTCTTTGATATATCCAGATCTACCCGTCAGGGTTTTAGTCTTAGTCCTCTTTTGTTCACTATTTTTTTTGAACCGCTGGCTATTAAAATTAGGGAAAATTCTAATATCTGGGGTGTGAACGGAGGGGGGAGGGAACACCAAATATTTCTGTATGCGGATGATGTTTTGGTGTTATGTCAGGACCCTACAAGCTCTATTACAACACTACTAGAAGTTATCAATGGTTTCTCTAGATTGTCAGGTTATAAAGTTAATTGGCATAAGTCAGAGGCAATGCCAGTATCACAAACGGGCAATGCTAATATATTATCTGCGTTGAATTTTAAATAGCATCAAAAAGGGATGAAATATTTAGGGATAATGCTTAATCCAAGTGTCGATGAAATTATGACTGATAATATGGAAAGGCTTCTCACTAAGATTAAGGCTAATTTGGATAGTTGGAGTAAGTTACGTTTGACTTTATGGGGCAAGGTGAATACAATAAAGATGGTTGTAGCTCCCTCGATCAATTATTATACAGGAATGATACCAATCTGTATCCCACCGCAAATTCTTTTAAGATACAATAATATGATAAAACATTTTCTGTGGGAAGACCGTAAACCTCGGATTAATCTTGGTAGGGTGTGTCAACCTAAAAAAGAAGGTGGTTTGTCCTTACCCAATATATAACATTATAGTATCTTGTTTGAAATGTCCAAGCTGTGTAAACACTGGAAGGGAACTGAATCAGATTTAAATTTGGGTTTTAATTGAACAAGAACTCACCTCTCCGTTCACTCCTATTCAGGTGTTAACCCAAAAGCCAGAAAATGAAGGGAACAACACAAATAACCATATTTTAAAGTTCTCAAAGATGGAATGGCTGGAGGTTCCCAAAAAATGCAACATTTCACCATATTTCCAAATATGCGCATCCTTGTGGCATAACCCAAAAATCAAGATAGGCAAACAGACAATTTAATGGCCACAGTGGCTGAGAAAAGGAATAAGGACAATAGGTGATCTTTATGAAGAGGACACGTTTATATCATATAATGGACTTAAAGAAAAAAATTATTTGGAGGTACGGAACCACGGACTCCAACCCTCAAAATGTAGAGGGAGAGAATGACTGAGAATGCAGGTTGTGAAAAAATGCTGGGAAGACTAAGTGGCAAAAAGGAAGTGATAATGGAAAAATGGGAAAGTCTTTGCTCTTATGTGTCTACAACACCTTGATAGCTAGAATAATAGTCTAGACCAAAATGACCTGTATGTGCATTTGTCCATAATTCTTTTTTTTTTTCCTATACCTCACTGTTTTTATTTTTTATGTTCATGTTTGTTACCTTAAATGTTTCAAAATACACTAAAAATTGAAATTGTAAAAAAAAAAAAAAAAAAAAGAACCAGATGAATGAGCACCAGCTCAGAGCATCAGCTTGAGCGGATGGGTACCAATACGCCGAGCAATCCCGAGAGAAACGGAGAACGATGAAGTCCGAATACTGCACCGTAGAGGACCACAAAGGCAAAGCAGTTCAAGCCGAAAAACTTGGATGTAGTTAGAGCAAAGAGAGACTGCTTTTACATCAGCCTACTGACCGGACAGCTATGGGAGGGAAAGAAGCCTTCCACAGCCGCTGCAACTGTGCTGGAGTCGACAATTGATGATGGTGAATTTTTTTGTGTGTGTGACTTTAACCATAAGTAACTTGTCCTATATGTTTTAAACACATCGTGCACAAAGAAGACAAGGCAAAGAAAGGTGCAATGTGAAATTTAAAACATAGAATCACTAAAAGTAAGCATACATGGACATTTATGAAAGAAACAATAAACACAACATTTATCATTTGATTCAATTTAGGATAAAAGCATTTAATAATAATATTGGCAATAATAATGTGAATTACTCATAAGCAAGTTTAAGTGCAAAAGTTTATTTTATTTTAGACTTAAAAGAGTTCAGTGTCTCTGCAGTTTTGCATTCGTCTCGCAGTTTTCTCCATAATAGGGGAACATAGAAACTGAAAGCTGTTTCCCCATGTCTAGTTCTGAATGTAGGGACGATCAGTAGACTAGAGCTAGAGGACCTGAGTAATCTGGATGGTTTTTATCGCGATAGCACATCTCTAATGTACTATGGTGCTAACCCATTAAATGATTTATTGACTAATAAAAGCACTTTGAAGTCTTTTCTCTGAGCTACAGGGAGCCAGTGTAAAGACTTGAGAACTGGAGTGAGGTGTTCTACTTTCCATTTTTTTGTGAGAAAACGAGCAGCAGCGTTCTGGATCAGGTGCAACTGTCAGATTTTTTAGGCAAACCAGTGAAGATAACGTTACAGTAATCAAGGCGGCAGGAGATTAATGCATGGATGAGTTTTTCTAGGTCTCCTTGTGTCATCAGTCCTTTAATCTTAGAACTGTTCCTAGGGTGATAAAAAGCTGGCCTTGTTTTTGCCTTTATGTGACCTTGGAGGTCCAGGTCTGAGTCCATTATTCAACCTAGATTTCTGGCCTGGTCAGTGGTTTTTAGTTGGACCATATGAAGTTTGGTACTGATATTTAATTGATCTTTTTTGGTTCCAAAGATAAATACTTCTGTTTTGTTTTTGTTCAGCTGGACGAAATTACGGACATCCAGCTGTTAATTTGCTCAATGCATTTATTGAGAATTCGGACAGGTTCAACATCACCTAATAACATTGAGGTATAAATTCGAGTGTCAAGTGTCAAGCATAATTGTGTAATAATCTATAAGCTAATTAGGATCGATACTAACGCTATGCTCTGTGTCTTGTTTTGTTTCTTTGTTTTTAATGTGTCCTGTCTTCAAGGGCCTCAGTTTGTTTTTAAAATTGCCAGGAACAATATTTATAAACTTGGATACGTTCGAGGATTGCTGGGTACAATGATTAAATATTTATTTAGCCTCTAATTATTCATCCATTTTAATGTTTCATTACAATGTTCACTGCAGTCTACAAAAGTGGTGAAAATCGCATCTTTATTAAATCAACCGCTTTCTCTGGGACGGTTTGCAGCAGGGAATAGAATTAGCTCCTTCAAGTCAGAGACCATGGTGTTGATGGTTAAATCAATACAAGTTAAAAGCCATAGGTTTAACGGTTTTCCCTTTTAAACCTCACCAATAGGCTGTTGGTTGGGAATAGTTAATAAAATTCACACCGTAGCACAAAGAACAATGTTGGATATAATATGAACTCCCACCAGCAGAATGTGCAACAATAAAATGTGCTCCTTTTGCAAACCTAACACCGTTCCGTATGGAGAAACTTCAGATTTAAGTTACAGCTGACAGTCCTGCAATAGGGCAGCTACCTTTGGATGATCTGCATAAAGTTGCTTCAGGTGGAAAAAAACAAAACAAATTAAGTTTCACCGGTCTGGGGGAAGCTTATTTAATGCGAACAGACTCGATGGTGAGATATTATTATTCTTGTGTTCATATGTTGTTTTGATGGAGGGAGAAGGAGAGAAGTTGTGCTAATGACGCAATGCTATCGCTATCTCTCCATCCAGCGCTTCCAGAGATAAAGGAATGAGAAATCTGGACTGTGGTGAGTGACTGCTTTCTGCACAATATAAATTTCAGCTGCAGTATCCAAAAAATGAAATACTAATCATTCACAGCACTAAGGTTTACTTTCAATATTGGATCAAGTTATTTTCCTTTATATTTTGTTTTTTCAACTTTGATCGAAATGTTGTCCACTCCCTGGTTTTCTGTTCCTGTGTCGCAGAAGGGTCTCTCTCTGGCAGCTGGATGCCGAGATAGCGAGAATTTTTCGCCTTCAGCGCAAAGTAAACACAGCATGTAAACATATTAACTTCTTGAACGAGCAAAACTATTACATTAATTTTTTCTGGCAACCCACCCGTAGTAAAGAAACTAGGCCCGTTAAATTTCATTTCCAATGGTCCCTCATTCATCATTAAAATAACCCGCAACAGACACATTTTGCAAAGTAGTCATCTTTATCTTTTACAATCATTATGTTTTAAGGCTTTAAACCCCCTCGCCACACACTCTTTTACGCTTTTGTAGAACATGCATTAGTATTTACTCACGTTTCTCACTAGTTTTAATACTCAAACCTTTGTAGATATAAAACGTAAAAGTATCAATACGCAATACGGTCTCTCCGCTCGGGTGCGTGTTTCCTCACTGAAGGTCTGAGCAGGTGTCATTTCAGAGTGAGGAACATAATTACGGGCCGTGTTTGTAGCTATTGCTTTTTCCTCTGGATGAGATTTTTAGAGATTTTTTAGAGATTTTTATAACCAGACATGATAAATTTGGCAAGCATGGGAGACATGACAGGAAGCGATTGACAACTGCCTCCAATCATTTAGGACGCAAAACACAATGCCTGTTAGTACGCTGTAAATAAAGCATTTAAATCATGCTTTTTTTTAAATCCACCAAACAGCGAAGCAGTGAAGGATGGACACGTTATAGCAAGGGAACTGTATAGCTCTGTATTTTTTCCATCTTGAAACGGGTACCAGTGATATTACAGGACTCCGCCCTGTAGCTTGTTACCAGTCTTTTAAAACATGACATAGCTGCAAAGAATGCTGTAGTACATGAGCAGAAAGAAACATGACTGCATGAGTAAGTGGAGTGATTTAAATAACATTCGGTTCAGATACTGATGTGGAAACTCTCTGGGAGCAGAAGTGGCTGTTAGATCAGTCCTGGTAAAGAATTTACGCATCATGTTTGGTGGGGACAAACCCATCAATCATAAATACTGTTAGGGACATGTCCCCGACGTCCCCGGTTAAAGTGAAGCTTATGCCTGTCTGACAGTTTGGCTCTCAGAATCGGTGTCTGAGGACCAAGTACAAGCCCAACAGATTTACTTTCTCAA
This sequence comes from Apricaphanius iberus, assembly GCA_028564705.1. NCBI lineage: Eukaryota > Metazoa > Chordata > Actinopteri > Cyprinodontiformes > Aphaniidae > Apricaphanius > Apricaphanius iberus. The sequence goes on along the minus strand of JAPXFQ010001693.1, from coordinate 27,796 downwards.
GCAGAGCATTACAGCTTTTGCTGTAGTACTCCACTTGATATATATATATATGTGTCTATATATATATATATATATATATATATATATATATATATATATATATATATATATATATATATATATATATATATTGATTTATTTTTCTGTTCAGTCGGAGTTGTATTTATCTTTATGAGATTTTTATACTTTGCTCTAGTAGCATTAACTTTTAATTCATTAGTTTTGGGCAGTGGACGGGAAACTGTCTCTATTGGGTAGTGGGTGGGTGGCAGTCCCTGTTCCCTGAGCTGGACTCTGGGTTGTCACAGCTTTGGGGAACTAGAGATAACCCTATCAATGTTCCTGGAAAGAAGCGAAGCTCCGTCCGCGGTGGGATGGATGCCGTCTCTACGTAACAGTCAAGGTTTTCCCCAGGAGGCCCCCCAGTTATCAATGCAGCCCACATCGTTTTCTGGACACCTCCTTAACAACCAAAGGTGAAACGACAACATACGGCTGTACATGTCATCGCTAGTACGATCAGGCAGGGGACCAGAAAAAATTACAGAGTCAGACATCTTTTTGGCAGCCCTACACACTGAAGCTACGCTAATTTTAGTGACCTCCGATTGCCGTAACCGGGTGTCAATGCCACCAGCATGGATAACGATCCTGCTATACCGTCGTTTGTCCTTGGCCAAAAGGTTCAGATGGGACCTAATGTCCACAGCTCTGGCCCCTGGAAGGCATTTGACGGTGGTCTTTCGTGTCTCTGGAGCCACGTTCCTACCTATAGAGCTGCCAATTACAAGAATTGGCCTCCCTGCTCGGTGGGTGTGTCGCTGAGCGGGGCAAACCTATTGTTCAGAGAAAGGGGCTGGAGGTTGCCGCGGGCTGGGGTCTGGCGCTAGGCTTCCTACGAACCGTCACCCAGATCGCCTTAGATCCCGGCTGCATGGGAGCTGTTGGAGGACGGCTAACGGGCTCCTGTCCTAATTGACTCCGCGCTAGCTACTGCTGGGCCTGGCTGTTCTACAGCGCGGAGCCGGGCCTCTAGCTCAGAAACCCTCGCCTCCAAGGCTACAAAAATGCTGCACTTATTACACCTACCAACTTCACCAAATGAGACGGAGGAGTAGCTAAACATCTGACAGAGAGAGCAGGAAAGGGGAGGAGGTTCAGAGAGAGACAGAGGAACAGGAGACAAAGCTGCCGAAGCCATGCTAGCCGTGAAGCTAAGCTAACCTAGCGGCACCTTACCGAGCCCAGAAAACCAGTGTAACGCTTAACGAGTCCCAAAACGTAAAGAAAACCAACAGAAAATAAATGTTTTAATGTGTTTGTGTGTTAAAGTAACTCAGAAAAACTTCTGGACGGAGAAAATTAGATCAGTTCAAGATAATTGTTATTGTTTGTTTCATTTGTCACAGAAACCATAAACAAAGACCTATGTAATGGACTTGCTACAATACAGGGTCGACATATTGGACGCTGTGTTTCCCTATCTCCTGGTTGTTATTAGAAGTTTAATTAAATAGCTCTATGAATAGACTTTTTTAAACCCTGACCGATCGACCAACCCAAACCAAGATGCACTCAACCCATGCCACTGTAACCGCTCGGGGGGAGGTGTGCAATCAGCTGTTGTGACCAAGCCGTTGTCCGCGTGTCGTGAGACAAGGACCCGGCTCAGCCAAGAGATGATCGACACAGCCAGAAAAGTAAACATTGACATTGCATTCTGTCAAAGGTCTCCTTCACCAAAAATCTTGAAAAACTGAGATGTGTTCTAAAAGCACATTGCATATGAAAGTTTTATACAAACTCCAATCACTGAATAAGTTACATGAAGAAAAGAGACCAGAAAACGCCAGAGTTTGAAAAAGCCTATCAACCATACATCATAATGCTAACGAAGCATTCATGGCCTCACCTACCTAGCTTTGGACCGCTCACAGCAATGTTGTTTTTGGAAAGGTAAAAGCAGAGCGTCTTGCAGCTGCTAGAGGCTATGGACCTTATAGTGCAGGCTTTGCCTTGAAGTTGAACTTAAAAGATGGATCACAACGGTGGAACACCAGCTCCCAGGCTGTAGATAGTGTTTTACTTTTCACCCAGTGTTTTACTTTTTAAATGTTTGTTAAAACGCGCCATGACAATGAAACATACTACCTCGGCTAATAAGCTAAGTGGTAAACTCCGTCTAAGCCTAAATATCGATACGATTTTTGTCTCATGTTACTGATTTTAGTAAACACAGACAGTGTAAAAGCAGTGTTGCAGTTAGCCAATCAGAGGACAGAAACTTGCATGTCATTAAGGAACTCATCATCGATTTTAGGAAAAAAGGGACAAATACCTCAGCTGAAAGAAACATTGTGAGGATGTGGAGATCGTAAATTCTTACAAATATCTGGGTATAGTTTTTGATTTGCAACTAAATTTTGAAATTAACTCTTAATCAGTGGTCAAATGTGCCCAGCAGAGAGTCCATTTACTGTGCAGGATTAATTCCTTCAGGGTCTCCTGATCTATATTGTGCACTGTGTATTTGTCTTATATGGAGAACCTTCTTACTTTTTTTAAATTTGTTGGTTTGGTAACATTACAGTGAAGGACCGAAAAGGCTTAAATAATATTGGGAAAGTCAGCTCCAAAATTATTGGAATCCGAATGTGCGACTTGAATTCTCTTTGGGAGAAACATGTCCTCCAAAAAGGAAAAAAGTCTGAACCGACATCATATTCTGGGACATGAATTTGTTGTTATGCCTTCAGGTCGAAGTTACTTGCAACCCACCAGAAAGACAAACCGTTACGCAAGATCATTTATTCCTTCAGCAATTATGTTGTTAAATACTAAGCTGAGGAAATAATTATTGATTGATCTGTTCTTGGCACAATGCACTTTAGGAGCTATGGATATTGACAATTCATATTCCATTTATTAATCTATTAAATTATTAATTGTGTTTTTTATCACTTTTTTGTCATCTTTAACTGTGTTTTAAAAACTGTTTTAATAAGAATACATTATCTTTTATTCTGGGATGCTATTCTTATTCTGTTTTACTTCTATCTTACTTTTATTTCTGTTTATCAGGACAAGCAGTTACTTGAATTCTTTTATCATTATTATTCTGCTCCTGATATTTTTATATTATAACTTGTACCTGGACTCAGACCTTATCATTTTACTCCTGTTATATACTATTGCTGTGTAAAAGGTTGTATGTCTAGATGGTGAACTGTAGAAACTAAATTGCCCTTTAGGGATTAATAAAGCTTTCTGTATTATGTATTCTGTATTAATCTTAACGAGCAAGCCCCCAAATCTTGTTGAGTCTCCATGCCCACTCCCACACTGAACTGGCATAAAATGAAATAGACTGGGATTTTCTTTTTTGGCAGAAACCGACTCAGACAGCATTCTTTCATGTAAGAGAATACTGAAAAAATTTATAAAAACACCAGTGAAAGAGACCTTTAATGGAAAAACCTGAAGGACCAGCAAAATTTGAAGGAAACATGATGAGGTTTCATGCTTTATGCTAGACCGGTAACAACTTTCACAGTTTTTTTGTTTTTTTTCCAAACTCGTCATGGTGAAAGTGCAAATGTGTCATTTTTCTCTTGAGGGCACTCCATCTTTATACATTACAATTTCTTCATTTACAAAATTATCTGAATAATATCACTAATCTAGAAATGTTGAAAGCTTTTGCCTTTCACAAATGTTGTTTTACACCTCTTCGCTGCCTGTGAAGAATGAGAGTGATGTGCTTATCAATTTGCTGGATATATTTCTCTGGAGGCTGAACTACCTGCATTGTCGGAGTAAAAACTTTTATAGTTGTGCTTTTTGGCCTGTATGGCCCTCCGTTGTTACTCGAACACAAAAATACTGCTTGCTTGCAATGATTTACGTATGTACTGCCCTATGCCAGATGTTGCCTTACCATTTCATTTCTATCGTGTATTTGCCTTGCCTTGCAAAAATATGGAAAGAGAAGATGCTACAATCTTCTTGAGCCCTGGCTTCTGTGAACACTATGCAAACAATATATTTAATGCTACTTCAGCATTTCTGAGAACAAATAAGATGAAAGTGATCAAATGGATACATACATTTGTGTGCTTTTTGGAGTACAACAAAATCTATTGGATTCAATGCTGTTTGGTGAAGCAGTTGTTAGCGCTGTTGTATTGCATCAAAAAGATCCTTGGTTCAAATCCTGGCTTGCGATTTTTATGTATGGAATCACAGGTTTAGACCAGGCGTGTGTGGGTTCTCTTCATGTATTCTGGCTTCCTCCCACTGTCCAAAACATGTCTGCTGTTATTCTAAATTTCCCTTTGTTATGACTGGAAAGACAATAAGAAAAGTCAAAGGTGGAAAAGTTTGAATGGTAAGTGGACCACAGGTGGGGATTTCACCAAGGAACACAGTTGTACATGTAGGGCTCTTCAAAGAACAGTATCGTATTGCTTTCAAAACATGGCAACATCGATGCATCAAGGATTGATGGGTGACAGAAAAGTATCCAGTAAGAAATAAAAGCAGTCTTCATTCCAAACCTTGACATCCACACGGGATGTACTGCTATAAACTAACTGAGGTAGCAAAAGACAAAGGCTAATAAGCAGGGAAAAGGGCAAACTGATGATGAAATTATATGATGTTGGAGTTATTGAATTGCCTCATGTCATTCTATTGAGTGTTTGCAAAGATACTAAAAAATAATATTGAAAACAAAGTTTTACACAGTTAATTCCAATAAACTAATCTAAATCAACTATATTACAGAGTGGGGGACATTTGCTTACTGAGCATTAGTCTGCTGAAATCAACCTCATGCCAGAAACACAAACATTACCAGCAAGTGACTCAGTGAGTCGATTTGTCTTGTACTCTGTCTGTGATTGCGCTTCTTAGTAAGTATAATACATTATTCTGTCTCTTGTGAGTAAACAATTATTTATTTCTTTTCTCTGTTGAAAAATTGCAGTTTTCTGTTCCTTCTGAAATGCCTAAAAAGCCAGGGATTATAGTTGTGCCACGTGTCAACAAATCAACATTTATTGCCTCACCTTTCAAAAATGTTTTCTCTTTACAGCTGCCTTAACACCAGATTAAGACTGACTCAATGTCTATAGGACCAACGAGGATTTAAAGAACTGGATTTCCGTCATGATGCTGCTGCACTCGAGTACGTGTTATATCGTTTTTTCCCCCTGCGTGCCTCTTTATCATACACTGCCTCAACCAATAGTCTGCCAACCACCAGGGGGCAAACGCATGGCTAAAGCTTCATTAAACTGCCCAACTAAAAACCACACCTACGCCACTCAGCTCAACACTCACAATGACTGCATCCAAATACGTTGACAACGTAGTAGGCGGAAAGCAGTATGCGAGTGATGTATTAGATCCGAATCTGCAGTATGAATCTGACTAATAGGCATAAAGTTCCTGGATGTGTAGTACCCCCACAGTAAGCAGCCGGTGGATACTACGCTATCTAACAATGCAGCGGAAGCCCTGAAATTGTAGAGGAGCAACCTAGCTAAAATTGGCTACAGACGAACTATCAACCATTGACACTGCCGCAATTTCGGCGTATAAATGTACATGTAGCGATGTTACTGATTACTGTGATTGTTTTTGACAGCTGATTAAACATTTTAGTTAAGTTATACCTAACAAAATAACCGCTAGTGGATGGCAGGACCACAGGTGAATGTAACATAAACATCTGGGTCAACAGACACGCAAAATGGTGGAGAAATACGGCCTGTCCCAATTCCCACACTGCACCCTACAGTCCTCCATGAAGTACACTTGTCAGAAGTGCAGACAAGGGTTCAAGTGCGTAGTGAACAAGTGTGTGAATAACTGCACGATTGGGACATCAATAATTACGTCGTCAGCCTGTGCCATGGCGTCATATCTCTATGACAACCAAAATGGGGTTGCTGCTCTCAGTTTCTGTTATTTTCTGCTTGATATGATAAAACTGAAACAAAATCAACAACAAAATCTAGCTAATTTTATAGCATAAAGTCCAAAGTTATAGAACATATTGGATTTTAATCAAAGGCCCTAATTGTAAATATTTATTTTATTTATTTACAGAAAATATTGGCTATAAAGAAAGCCTTTTGATAATTTAAAAGAATGTGTTTATTGTAAGTCTATTATTTATATTTGTCAAACCTGCTGTGTTAAATGAACAGACACTGGAATGCCGGGAGATTCTCTTTTCACCAGAAATAGGTAACCAAACGCTGCTTTATTTAAAAATGTAGAGAAATAGGTTCTTTAATTATTTAGAACTTTTTTATGACTTGTTAAAAAAACTGTGAATTTTTTTTGCCTATTATGTCCGTAAATACACACAACATTATTAGTAAACAATATGTATCAACAGACATATGCAACAGCTAATTAGTGTAATTACTAGGAGTTGAAAGACATGGATGTTGCGGACATGTCCCCATCAATATTTACAGATGATAGTTTTGAAATGCAGGAAGCTCCGCTATAGACACATATTTAAATATTTGGCCTAATATTTTCACCCACAACCCGACCACGTTAATGACACTTCAGTCTGAGCCTGGGAAATTTAAATTATGCATTTTTTTTCAAGCGTAGAGCTGATCTGCCACGTTACAGGATCATCATCATCCATCCATTCATCTTCTAAACCGCTTATCATCAAGGGGTCACAACAGAGGGCTGGTGCCTATTTGCAGGTGTCAACAGGCGACGTACACCCTGGAAGGATCGCCAGTCCATCGTTGTTTGTGTGATGATTTAGATTTTAATGATTGTTCCATGCCAGCACCCTGATGATTGATATAAGAGTCATTTGAAAAACAATACAAAACATGTAGCCTACGGCTTTCAACTTTTACTAATTGAAAGAAGATGCGATTTTCAAAATCTGTTAACACACTGCAGTGGATGTTGTAAAGAAACATCCATCAGATGAAAACATAGCTAATATATTAATTAATATTTCATCCCTACCAATATTCAAAATAGACTGGTTTAAGGTTATTGTCCCAGTCAATTTTAAGAAAAAAACTGACAACCATACATTTGAAAATAGATTTGTCAGAGAAGCAGCTGGAACCATTTCTTTGCCTTCGGTGCGGACTTCAGCGAAGTGCAGAGCGAGGGTGCAGAAGATACGGGACCGGATTCTCCGCTCTGGAGAATATGGACACCCTACGCACTTGCGCCCCTCAAAAGGAACGCGCAATTGAAGTACACAAGGGTGCCAGTGCAAGTATTGGGACAGGGCCTACGTCTCATTTCTTTTTTTTTCTCAAAAAAAAACTTTATTACAATATGTCTGATTTTATACCTACTACTCGCTCATTTGCCACGCAGTATTTGCTACTTCTACGGGCGAGTAGTATTTGCTACATAGCATGTATGTCAGAACCTCCAGGGCTCTGCCCCTGATCACCCATTGTTTGCAACTGTGTTCCCTGATTGTCTGCACCTGTTCCTCCTTGTCCTCCCTTATTTGAAGCGAGAGCTTCAGTCCTTGCTGGATCATTATATTGTCTACATTGCTGCACCATTAAATCTGTGTCTGGGTCCTTCATTCAGTCTGCAGCAAATCCCTGACAGAATGATCCACCCCGATCTGGCCCCAGCGGACGAACCGGTGGATCGTCTGGCTGCGCTCATTTGGGACCAGCTGGATATTATCTCCACGCTCCCGTCACCCTGGATAACCTTGGAGGAGGTTGAGGCGCTTCGTCAGCTCCTTCCCCGGCTGCGCCCACTCCTCGACAACTGGGATTACTCCGATTTACAGGTGGAAGTGGAGGCTGCGGACCAGGCTGCCAGGGAGCAACTAACCTGTGCGGAGAGACAGGCTGGCAGCCTGTTCACCAGCAGATCTCCTTTTAGAACTGGTCTGGGATCGGCTGCGTGCAACCTCTGCTATCTCTTCTACCCAGACGCGTAGAAGAGATAGCAGATATAACAAATTTAGTTTGTACTTATAAAAGTCTTGGAGTTTGTTTTCAGGTTGGGTTTCCTTTTTGCATTATTTTATTTTTTGCAATAAAAAATAGATATTTTAGAAGACTGGATGAGTAATCGTGATTAATAATCATGATTACAATATTGACCAAAATAATGGTGATTATTATTTTGGTTATAATCGTGCAGCCCTAGTGAACAGCACACAAAATATAGATTTCTTTATTATTTGCTGTATGTATTTGATCAAATATTTTAGGTATCTAATTTCCAGATGCTTCTCAAATAGAGTAGTCATCTCTTTTACTGAGAGACAAATGACCAATTTTGTACTTTCACAGCAATCATATTTTCTTTCTTCATATATAACAAATAAAATTAGCTTCAGATACATGTATATATTGCTCCTTAATCATATTTTTATTTCCCCCTAAATTTTAATATTTATACATTATATCTGCATGTTGTGAGCACTTGAAAACCAAAGTCAAATTTCTTGTTTGTGTATAATATCTTGGCCATTTAGCCTAATTCTGGGGCCGTATTCACATAGAATCTTAGGACTAAAAGTAGGTCGTAACTGGCGAATTTAGGAGTAACTCCTAAAAAATGTGGGCGTGTCACTCCTAAATTTAGGACTCCTAGTTTCTTACAGTTTTTGCCTATTGCTTCCACACGTTTTGGTAAATTTGGCTCATTGAGTCAAAACTCTACACACAAGCAAATAAGGCAAAACACTGGGAAATAAACCATTAACATCTATGTCAAATTGAAACTCTGCTATCAAAACCTAACAATCCTTTGTCAAAATGTCACTCTGATGACAAAATGATATCCACTTGCATCATATGAATACACTTTCAGATTAGCAGCAACACAGTAGTCTACTTTATATAAAAAAAACTGCATTCTTTTGTTTTCAGTGTTTTTATTCAGTCCCACAGAGGGCATGTTTTCACAACCATAAAAATAAATACTGTTTTCAAAATCATTACATTAGTATATTTTACAGTACAGTAAATTCAGTTAAATCTAAAATAAAAACAAACAATACACTACTGTAAACACAAAAACATGGCCACAGGATCTCATCAACATCACAAGCAATGTCTTCTCTCGCTAAGCATCGGGGAAAATATCCCCTTGTGTGTCGAATCCATCCCTGGATTGACCTCACCTCAATGTCTCCGCAGGCCTGTTCCGTTGCCTGCAGAAGAGGCATACGGGCGTGTGGTTGGCGGTCATATACGCGCTATCTCCAAGCAGAAAAACATTTGTCTATAGGATTTAGAAATGGCGAGTAAGGGGGCAAGTACAGAACTTCAAACTGATCATGGTTGGTGAACCAGTTCTGGACCAGAGCAGCGCGATGGAAACTAACATTATCCCAGACAACAACAAACCTGGGCTGCTCTGGTCCATCCTGTACAACTGCATCATGAAGTGTATATAGAAATGTGATAATGTGTTGCGCATTATAGGGACCCAGTTTGGCATGATGGTGCAGTAACCCTCGAAGACTTATGGCAGCACACAGTGGGATGTTTCCCCGGCACTGCCCCGGGACGTGCAAAATAGCCCTTTGGCCAATTATATTACGTCCCCGTCGTCTGTTTTTGCTAAGGTTGACTCCAGCCTCGTCAATGTAAATACATTCATGCGGCTTTGCCGCTCCAACCAATGTCCAACATTTTCTGTAAAAGAAAAATACATATTGTGGATTGCTTTACTCAAAGCACACGCATACACTACACAGAACCGACCCATCCCACCACACAGGTACCTTTCTGAATGCATCTATATGGTTCTAATCCAGTGGTACATATTCATCTGTTACTGGATTGCACCCATTCTTTATTGTAAATGTAAAGGACTGAAACACTTACCTGTACATATTCATGTCGAAGTTCTTTGACCCTGACACTGTTCCTCTCAAATGGGACCCTGTAAAGTTGCTTCATGGTAATGTTTTGCTTTACCAAGATCCGTCTGATAGTTGTGATGCTTACTCGATTTATGTTGTTGAATACTTGCCTCTCTGCAAGTATTTGTTGCTGTAGCTGGTGGAGACGGATTGCATTGTTTGCTCTGACTAGGTTCACTATGGCAAGTTCCTGCTGTTGGGTACTGTATTTACCATACACAGTACTGAAACATCTCAACAATGTATCTGTCACTGTATCTAGGTATGTTTCACAAAACTACCACTTTTGTTGAAAAAGGAGCGTTAGCCACCCTGGAATACAATACATGTGATACAGTAATGTGATATGGTACAGTACTGTAAATACTCTATACAGTCTGAGTAGAGAGTTGAAGACATACCTGTTTTCCGGCCGGAATGTCCTTATTATGGATGCAACTGTGAAGCGGCTTAGATAAGGATGGACTCTCTGCCCAGCTTCCCTCATAGTCAGGCCATGGTTTATGACATGGTCCACCAAAGTTGCCCTTATGTCATCCGAAAGAATGGTCCTTGCGTGGCCTCTTCGACCACGTCCTCCTCTCTCTCTGTACTCCTCTCTCTCTCTGTCCCCCTTTTCCTCTTCCTCTGCCTCTGCCTCTAGCTCTCCCTGCTTCGATGCTTGCAAAGTTCTCAAAATTGCTTAACTGGGGCCTTTTTATAGCTGGCTGATTGGTGTTCAATTTTGTAAGTAAGTGTTTTCAGGTGTTTGTCTATGCCTTTTCAATTAACCAATGTGTGTTGTATTTTGAATTGATGTGTTTTCCCAATGGTACCCTGAGATTTCATTTTTGAACTAAGTGTCTTATGTATGAAATAGTGTGTAGTGTCTAGGAGCAAGTGTGTTGCAGAACGGATCAAGTGTCTTACAGAATTGCAACTAAAGTGCAAAGCAGCGCTTTTGTTTAAGGTATGGTTACACTTTTGTTTAAGGTATAGTAACAACAACTTCAAGTTATGTTACTTTAGTTTAAGCATGTGTCTATAGTGTTCAAGCAATAGGCAAAAACTGTAAGATAAAAGTAATTCACAACCACTTTTAGGCCTAAAGGTAGCTCCTAAGTCTGGGAGCCCTTAAAAGAAGTCAAGAGGACTCGTAACTCCCTAAAACCTATTCACAAAGACTCCCAAAATGGGTGCAGCCTGAGGTAATGTTTGGAAACTAGATTATTCTGAATTGACCAAACAATACCGACAATGTCCACACGTAGCCGGGTTTTTTTTTAAACGAAGACTTTCCTCCGCTCGTTGAAAAAAAAATCTCCATCCACACGTAACCAGATAAATGCGTTTTTCAGCACATTCATAGACTTGACAAAGCAGTACGGGGCAGTAGTTCTCCCAAATCCTATCCGCTAAGAATAACTTTCTTTCCTCTATCTTCAGTACGCAACAGTCATGCAGCTTATACATGCACCTTATAAAAGCAAACAAACAAAGCGTGCTTTAAGAATGGATGATACCAACACAGCTCTGAGGAAATAAATGCTTTTTTTTTTTTAGAGTAAACACAGGTCGCACAAGTGCTGCCGAGCATTTTTTGTTGTGGATAGTGACGTTACGGTTAAAAAACTCAATTTTCAACCATCCACACGTAGATTTACTGAAAACAGTTTTTGAAAAGATTCGTTTTTTTGTGCCGAAAATCTCTGGTTTACGTGTGGATGACATGCCAAACCGTAGAAAAATATCTCTGTTTTCTTTTAGATACCCGGCTACGTCGTGTCCTTTATATATCGTTCCCCCTGCACAAAGAAGAAAACGTGCACGTCTTCCAATTCATACAACATATGTAGGGATGCCTATATGACAGACATTGCCTACATGTTGCAGCAGCATCCTTTTTATAAGCGGGGATCTCGAGCCGCCACTGGGACTGTAGAGAATACCATCTCTTCTCACAGTCTTCTGCCGTTCGAGACACCGCTGGATAAGATGCATTTATGTTTCTGCTAATTTCCACCCATGCCTCCCTTTTCTTCTTATTCGTAATCCCAGCCTACTTGCAATCACTCCCTTAATATAATGCATCCATCCATCCATTATTTATACCGCTTTCATCCAATTCAAGGTCGCATGGAGTGGGGGGTTGGAGCTTATCCCAGTTATCAGCAGGTGTTAGGCAGGGTACACCCTGGATAAGAAGCCAGTCTGTCGCATAATATGATGCATTTCACGTTTTTTCATTTTTAAACTTCACCCTCTCAGTAAGTAGGCTATTGTGTGTAAGTTGTATAAAGTGTGAGTCTCGTGGCCGAAACAAATATGTCATCATGCATTATTTGTGCTATTTGCGCTGTTCATAATTACGCTTTTAATGACATTGAAGTTTTCCATTTCCTGGTTTCACACGTGTCATTCAACAACCAATCAGACTGCAGTTCGTCTATTTACTCATACGTCACTCTTATCTTACGTTTAGGAATTTGTCCTACATAAAAGTAGCTCTTAGTGCATTTGTGAATAGGTTTTAGACGACAACTCCTATGTAAGACCTTTTAGAGCGAGTTAGGAGTAACACCTAGCGGTAAGATAAGAGTCTATGTGAACACGGCCCCTGGTTTTCGTAAGCTTCTCAAATAGTTTACCGCATATTCAAAACTCAGTAAAGGCGCTTTGTCCACATAGGCTAACGTAGAAGGAAATACAGTGTCCAATATGTCCGCCCCTTACACTAGGACCTGCACCAATATATTCTAGAACCGCTTTTTATGGTTATATGTTGTGAAGTCGCCAATACTTTTCAATAATCACATCATTTTATTCATTTTCAACAATATTTCAATGAATAGTTCCAGAGGTTATTGGTAAAAACTACACACTGCCACTTTAAGAAAACTAAATTAGTTTCAATGCCTGACCAGTCATGAACCTTATCACACATCACTGGTGGGAACATCAGAGGTATCCTCCAAAGATGCTTGTTATACAATTGATCAACTGTATTTTAATTTGTAGGTTTGAATGTAAATATCTGGTTTCTACTGTAGCTACACGACACTGAATTTAATAAAGTATCAGACTATGACTTTGCAAATGCTTGTTATTAAATAGACTCAGAGGAACCAAGGGGGGAAAAGATCTTGTTATTTAGAGCAAATTGTTATTAGAAAAATATGAAACCATAAAATATTATAATTGTAATTTAATTTGGTTATTAGTAGCTTTAAGCTAAGATGATGCATGTTAAATTTGACATTGTTATGGTTTCTGTCATTATTTTTACTCTAAAATTAATCTGTTTCCATTGCACCACCACTGCCTTTTCTAATTACATGCTACTGTATCCAAAAACATGGGTCCACATATAAAGTTGGAGGGAAGAAGACAAAAGCACAGTTGCTGCTCTCTAATTATGTTGCCCGGGAAAACAAAATACACAAGCTGGTTTTTAAGGACTTTAAGCAATTAGTGCAGAGGACAGAGCCAGCTGAGCCATTGATTACTGCTATTTATAAATCTGACAGCCCCATGTCGAGTGGACAAAAAACAGCTTAATCCTTTTTCTCTAGTCTTCCTTCTTCCTCTCTACACCCGACTGCTTCGTCCACCTGAGTTTACCTTCTCTCACTCCTTCCTTCCTCCTTACACCTTTTTCCTAGACTTTCCCTACCTCTAGCAAGATGTCAGTGGTTCATAATAATTACTTTCCTCTCTCTCTCTTTCTTCTCCACCTGTCTGCCAGATCACTCATGCATTTCTTAGCAATTTTGAAAGGCAAAAATCTGAGAGGTAACCTTATCAGAAAGAAAAATATATTTATGTCCTCTGTTTTACAAACCAATACTCCCTCAGGTCTGGTGGGCATTTCTCAGAAATGTGGGAAAGGTATGAGACAGAGCAGCAAACAATAACAGCTCCTCAGAAAGGCAGGGACATTCTTAGGAGATTGTCTTGCATGCAGGTATGCCTGGGTGAAAGTCACTGAGTGGGAATGGTAAATGAAGGAGGCATATATTCCCCTTCGTAGGCTCAGTGGGGAGAAGGCCGGTAACAACAGAGGCATTATAGTCGGGCCCTGGGTTCTCTTTGTGCAGTCCAGATGGTCTAACGCTCTGAGGTGGGGAACAAAGTGCCGGTGTGTTGAGAGGTGTAGGTGGAGTTTGGGAAGCGAATGTAGACGTTAGTTGCCACACTGAGGGCTGAATACAAAAGATGGATCAAAGAAAGCATGTCCAGAATTTTAAGCCCCCCCCCCCCCCATTTAGCTATTGATTGTTGTATGTTTTATTCTATTTAGATTTTTTTCTTTTAGAGCACATCATCCCAGTTCTAAAGTCATTACACTGGCTCCCTGTAGCTCAAAGAATATTTTTCAAAGTGCTTTTATTAGTCTCTGTATCACTGAATGGGTTAGCACCATTTGACTATCCCTAGAACCAGAACCAAACATGGAGAAGCAGCTTTTAGTTTCTATGCCCCCCATATCTGGAACAAAATACTGGGAGAATGCAAAGCTGCAGAGACACTGAACTCTTTTAAAGGAGCAGGGGGCCGGACTGAAGAATTAAACTCGCGATTGCCACGCCCGGCGCTGCGAGTTACTGCAATCACCACGCGAGCGCGCAAAAAATGTGAATCAGCGACGTAACATAATTTCAGCCAACCGCACATCGCCAGCTGTACAAGCAACATGTCCAAACATAGATTTCATGGCGGTAACACAGACATTACAATCAGAGAACCGAATCAGATGTAGCATAGCGACTGTTGGACTAGAGCTAACTTTGCGCTAGCTTTGATGTTTCAGAAATCCAGCCCCCTGCTCCTTTAAGTCTAAAATTAAAACGTACCTATTTAGACTGGCTTATGAGTAACTGATCCTATAATTGCTTTTTGCTTGCTTGTTGATTTTCAGACAAATTATTGTCTTGATTATTGTTTTATTGTAAATGCTTTCTTATATGTTAATCTTCAGATCCTATTGCTAAGTGATTTATGCTCTCTTTTAGTGATTCTGTGTTCTAATTTTAATCATGCAAAGCACCTTGAATTGCCTTGTGTTAAAAATGTGCTATACGAATAAAATTGCCTTGCCTTTTACAGATATTAGATACGTTACTATTTTAATTGTTTAGAGCTTTTACGACCCATATTTATTATAAATCCAAAATTCCAGAACAGGATGCGAACAGGACTTGGACAGGACTCAGATGAGACGTACGTTGGCAACATACAATAACAACGAACCAAAAGAGACATGAGGGAAGAGGGGAACATATATACTGTGAAGGTTAATTAGGATACGAAGAACAGATGGGGACAGAGACAAGGAACAGCTGACTTTAATTAGACAAACAGGGAGACTGGGACTGATATAGACGAGGAGACTTAGGGTGACACGAACAGGGAGGGAGGAGTGACACAGACGAAGACAGAGTAATATAACACTTAAAGGGAAATATTTTAACATGCTTTTGAAATATTTATACCATTTTAGTTACGGTACAGTATTATAAATTATATAGTATTACATGTAAAGAAAAACGTAAGAATTCAGATGGTACACAATCATTTTATGTTATTTTGATAACTCATAAACGAAGCAAGAAGGTTACTGAAAAAGAAGGATGTGGTAATCTGTAATTTGAAACCACTACGTCTTCATTTGTTTTATTCAAATGTGTGCTTCAGTCTGACATTAGTTGAAAAGTATTTAAGAGGAAACTAATCGTTTTACGTCTTCAGTCCCATATAATGAAATTACTCTTGAGGTTTTAAGATTTTAGATTATAAAGAGTCTTGAAAGAAAAGAGATCCTTAAAATTCTCATCAACTGTTGGTGACACTGTTAGCTGTTAAATTTAACATAACTCAGTCACTCCATGCATAGGACCTATAAGATAATTTCAATAGAGGAGTAGTAAGAGACCTATACTGAGCACAATCAAACATTACTGATACTCATCTTAAAAGTACTGCAGTATAAATAGTTGATGAGAACATTGGCACCTGTTTCTTCAACTCTGGAGCAGCAGCTACGATGGAAGGATTAAAGCCGCCCGCACGGTAGAGTGTGAATTCAGCAAACATGTCTAAAGTCTGGAAAACATGGATAGAAGAGTTTACACTCTACAGAACTAGCTCTGCCAGACACTGAGAAAAAGCAGAGAGTAAAGGTGTTTTCTTATTGGGGAATGTGGCAGGGAGCTCTGTGGAACGCTGATCGGATCTGAAACATGAGTAACAGTAAATGACCTGATGAGAAATATAGATTAACACTGTAATGCCCAAATTGCAATCAGGCTTCTGGAGAAACATTTGATAAATATGTTACGGACCTGAGAATGCTGGCAAGCACCTGGAACTCTGGACTATTAAAAGTCTCACTGATCAGAGACATTGTCGTCTTTGGCATAAACAGCTCCAGTTGGAGGGAAAGGTTGCTCATACATGACAACCTCGTATTAGACAGATGTCTAGATATTTGTAGAGCGATGAAGATCTCAAGAGGATTCAACAAAACCATAGCAGGACAGGATTTAGAAGAACTGCATGCATTAAAACAAAAATAAAGAAAAGGACAGGATAAAGGGATATCCTGCAGATATTGTGGAAGAGCACAATACCTCATCGTCCGGCTATCCTCAGAGCAACAACAAAGCAGATTCTGCTGTTAAAACTGCCAAACGACTCATGGGAATGGCAAAACTTACTGGACAAGATCTATATCTGGCCTAATTAGACCACAGAAACACTCCAACACAAGGTTTAGACACCAGCCCTTCACAGGGGAAGACAAGGACACTTCTTCCAATAGGAAACAGACTGTTGCAACTCAATGTGATTGATAACAAGGCAGGACTGATGAAAAACAGACACAATCAAAGTACTACAACTGGACCGCAAAAGACATGGACACATTGAACCCAGGGGACTTGGTGCGAATCCAACATTTTGAAATACACACCTTGTGGAGCAAGGCTAGGGTGTAAGACTCTTGGAAACCGATCCAATGAGGGTGAGCAAGACAACTACAGAGTAATAAGACAGAATCGTTGACGTTTTTGTTTGAATATGCTGGTGAAAAAAAATACTGTTTACACGACAGGATGAGCGATCTGATCTCATTAAAAACAATGTAGTACGTATGCTGGGCCTTTAGATGGCAGTACGCCCCGTTCTTTGGTTTCCTCCTCCTTACCCAGAAAGAGGGGCAGAGTGTGCAAGTCCAAGTCTACATTCACACTGCTGGTCTTAATAGGGCTGGACGGTATATAAAAAGAGCATATTGATAAAGGAATACTCATATTGATCGATATCGATTATTATCAATAAATATCAGAAAATGTAAAATATATATTTTAAGTGCCTCCCCCGGTCATTGTTATTCTTCAATGAACTAATTTTAAGTACGAATTAAATTGATATATTTTTCAAACACTTCTTTTAATCATAACTAAGTTTGTAAGAGACAGAAACAAATCAAGAGACCTGATTAACATCAGTAAATAAAAACAAATATTGTTATTAACCATTATATATATATATAATTTTGTTAGTAATTTAAATTAAAGGATTAACTTAATGCTCTTTAATCTTTTAAACATTATCATTCCAATATTAATTGCTGTCAATTGTCAATAAAGGTTATTAATTTCAGCTCTGGTTCAGCTGTTGTCTAAAACTAACCAGATACTCACCATAGTGTAGACAGAGAACAGAAAACTGTAACCGAGTCACTGAGAGCTGAAGCGGGTTGTGTTTTTAAACCGTTTTTCACTTGTGATGACCGGGAGCAGAATCGAGGGAACATTTTAAAAGCTACAGATGTTGTCAGCAGCGCAACCTGGGTGAGTTTCCTGTGTCTCTCTGTAACAGATTTTCAGCGAGTGAGGCACAGTGTGTAATTTTCGGCCAGTAGGGGGCAGTGCATACCTAAATTATCACAAGTATGCAATATCTGAGTCTTTGAGTAAGAAACTCAACAATGGAGGTCCAACTAGTGCTGTTTTCAATTCCCTGAGAATTATCTATTTGCAGCAACATGACAAGCACATCAGTCTCTCTTTCATCGCATGGAACTAGTGAAGAGGTAAAAATGTATTTATGGCAAAACTTTTTTGCATTTTGAGGGGAAATCAATGTTTTAATAGCGGGCGTGTTCCTCTTGTAGAAGTAAAGACGTCATCTAATATGGCTTTCCCCTGAAAACAGGAAAAACTTTTCTTTAAAGTCTTATTTTA
Source organism: Apricaphanius iberus (assembly GCA_028564705.1). Lineage (NCBI taxonomy): Eukaryota > Metazoa > Chordata > Actinopteri > Cyprinodontiformes > Aphaniidae > Apricaphanius > Apricaphanius iberus. The sequence continues at coordinate 9,661 of JAPXFQ010001693.1, read as the reverse complement.
TAATATCGCCAATATTTTGTAATGAATGTGCTTTACGTAATTATTATTACATAAAAATGTAATGGCTATTTTCAAAGATGTACTGCAAAAACTAAACACTGGGTGTGTCCAAATTCAGGGTCTGCATCCTCCTGAGGATCCTTCCTACCCGATTGAAGGAGGACGGGTCCTCCAACGACCGCAAAAGCCGGAAATAAGTGTCTATGAATTTGGACAGCCTACCCTTCTGTCTGTTCCTGCCCTCACCCTTTTGCGCATGTCCTGTCGCCTAGCAACCGTGACAGCGCTAAGCACATGCAACAGAAAATTGAATTTGAGAACACATTTCTTCATCTTCTTACTTTTATATCTTTTAAGGAGCTAAATTACTTTTTCTGCTCATCACCAAAGAATGTTTTGTCTGAGATTAAGAGATAATCATATCCAGGTAAGTAATTCTAATATTATAGTAAATTATTAAAGTAAAATGGTTAAGTAAAAAAAGAACTCATATATATTTAATATATATATATATATATATATATATATATATATATATATATATAATATACAGACGTGGACAAAATTGTTGGTACCCTTCATTAAATCAAAGAAAAACTCATAATGGTCACAGAAATAACTTTAATCTGACAAAAGTAATAATAAATAAAAATTATATAAATGTTGACCAATGAAAGTCAGACATTGCTTTTCATCCATGCTTCAACGGAATTATTTAAAAAATAAATGCATGAAACAGGCCTGGACAAAAATGATGGTACCCACAACTTAATATTTGGTTGCACAACCTTTTGAGGCAATCACTGCAATCAAATGATTCCTGTAACTGTCAATGAGACTTCTGCACCTCTCAGCAGGTATTTTGGCCCACTCCTCATGAGCAAACTGTTCTAGTTGTTTCCGGTTTGAAGGGCGCCTTTTCCAGACAGCACGTTTCAGCTCCTTCCAAAGATGCTCAATAGGATTGAGATCAGGGCTCATAGAAGGCCAGTGTTTTCCTCTTAGCCCTTCTTGGGTGTTTTTAGCTGTGTGTTTTGGTTCATTTTCCTGTTGTAAGACCCGTGACCTGCGACTGAGACCATGCTTTCTGACACTGGCCAGCACATTTCTCTCTAGAATCCCCTGATAGTCTTGAGATTTCATTGTACCCTGCACAGATTCAAGACACCATGTGTCAGATGCAGCAAATCAGCCCCAGAACATAACCGAGCCTCCCCCATGTTTCACAGTAGGGACCGTGTTCTTTTCTAGATATGCTTCATTTTTCCGTCTGTGAACATAGAGCTGATGTGCCTTGGCAAAAAGTTACATTTTTGTCTCATCTGTCCACAGGACATTCTCCCAGAAGCTTTGTGGCTCGTCAGCATGTAGTTTGGCATACTCCAGTCTGTTTTTTTTAATGATTTGTCCTCTGGCTCAAACAGCGAAGGATGTTCCGATCTGACACTGATGTTCCTTGAGCATAAAGTTCAGCTTGGATCTATTTTGAAGTCTTTCTAGGCTCTTTTGTTACCATTTGGATTATCCGTCTCTTTGATCTGTCATCAATATTCCTCCTGCAGCCACGTCCAGGGAGGTTGGCTACAGTCCCATGGATCGTACATTACTGAATGACATGTGCAGCTGTAGTCACAGAAACATCTAGCTGCTTGGAGATGGTCTTATAGCCTTTACAGTTAACATGCTTGTCTATGATTTTCTTTCTCATCTCCTGAGACAACTCTTTCCTTTGCTTCCTCTGGTTTATATTGAGTGTGGTACACACCACGTCACCAAACAACACAGTGACTACCTGGAGTCCTATATATAGGCCCACTGAGTGATTACAGGATTGTAGACACCTAGGATGCTGATTAGTGGACATACCTTGGATTAACATGTCCCTTTGGTCACATTATTTTCATTCTTTTCTAGGGGTACCATCATTTTTGTCCAGGGCTGTTTCATGCATTTATTTTTTTTAATAATTCCGTTGAAGCATGGATGAAAAGCAATGTCTGACTTTCATTGGTCAACATTTATATAATTTTTATTTATTATTAATTTTTGTCAGATTAAAGTTATTTCTGTGACCATTATTCAATTCAATTCAGTTTATTTATATAGCGCCATTTCACAACAGATGTCATCTCAAGGCACTTTACAAAAAGAGTTATTACAATACAATGTTTAGTGTAGAAATTACAGAACCACAGAAGATTGCGTCGTGGAATTCTCAGCAATCCCTCATACTGAGCAAGCATGCAGCGACAGTGGGAAGGAAAAACTCCCTTTTAACAGGAAGAAACCTCCGGCAGAACCAGGCTCAGCACAAGCGGTTATCTGCCGCGACCGTCTGTGGCTTGGAGAATACACAACAGAGACACAGAAAGAGCAACAGAACCGATGCACAAGTTTGTTGCAGGACGTGGAGAATTTTCCGTCACTGCAATGCCATCTTAGTCAGGGTCGTCAAGCAGGGCTAATCCGGAGCACCTACTATAATAGAAAACAGGTTAGTGCTTGAATTGACAGCACATCATGCAGTTGGGGAGAAGTAGGAGAGAAAGTAGTCACAGACCCTAATAATGTCCTCCAACAGCCTAGCCTAAAGCAGCATAGCTACTAACATTAACCTGTCTCCTAGCTACTAGGAGACCTGGCTACCAACACTCTGTCTGAGTCCTCCTGACCCGTGGACGGTGTAGGGCCGGTAACGGCCCCCGTCATGCCGGGGTCTTCTCGGAGTCGGGTTGTTTGAGAATGCAGCCCAAAGTGGGTGGTAAACTCCATCTAAGGCTAAATACCGGCACGAGACCGATAGTCGACAACTATCTTAAGGAAAAATAGACAGAACTGAGAGGACAGAGTTGAAGAGGGCGAGAAACGTTTAAGAGATAAACGGGTGGGGTCCGCACAGTCTGCCCAGGGGATTCAACCCGGCAGGTAATGGGCGGCCGCACTGTGCAGGAGGATCCCCTTGAGGGACCTCTCTCCGGCGCTGGCTGGCCCCTGTGGGGCACATTTCTTCCGCGGCGGTAAGCCGCGACCGGCTCCGGATCTTTACCTGGCTTACATTAATCTATCTCTACCTAGCTACTCTACCTCTTCCTATCTCTTCCTAACTTTTGACACTCTGCCTGACTACTAACATTAACCTGTCTCTTCCTATCTACCTGTCTGACCTGACTCTAACTACCTATAAACATATCTCTAACTGTAAGCTTTGTCAAAGAGGAAAGTTTTTAGCCTAGTTTTAAAGATAGACAAATTGTCTGCTTCACGAACCAACCCTGGGAGCCGGTTCCATAGGAGGGGAGCCTGATAGCTGAAAGATCTGCCACCCATTCTACTTTTAGAAATCCTAGGAACTACCAGTAAACCTGCAGTCTGAGAGCGAAAAGTGCTCTGTTAGGAACATATGGAACAATCAGGTCTCTTATGTATGATGGAGCTAGATTATTAAGGGCTTTATATGTCAGAAGGAGGATCTTGAATTCTATTCTAGATTTTACTGGGAGCCAGTGAAGAGAAGCTAAAACAGGGGAAATGTGATCTCTTCTTTTAATATTCATCAGAATCCTAGCAGCAGCATTTTGAACTAACTGAAGACTTTTAATTGTATTCTGTGGACTACCTGATAATAGACAGTTACAGTAATCCAGCCTTGAAGTAACAAAGGCATGGACTAGTTTTTCAGCATCATTCCTGGACAGGATGGTTCTAATTTTTGCAATATTCCTAAGGTGAAAAAAGGAAATCCTACAGACTTCTTTAATGTAAGTTCTAAATGACATATCTTGGTCAAAAATGACACCGAGGTTTTTTGCTTTATTACTGGAGGCTAATTTAATGCCGTCCAGGTGAAGGGGCTGACTAAGTAGTTTCTTTTTCAGAGCTTCTGGTCCAAAGACGACAACTTCTGTTTTATCAGAATTTAGAAGCAAGAAGTTTAGAGTCATCCAAGTTTTTATGTCTTCCAGACATGCCTGTAGTCTACCTAACTGATTGGATTCATCAGGATTTATGGATAGATATAGCTGTGTATCATCTGCGTAACTATGGAATTTTATCCCATGCTGCCTAATTATTTTACCAATAGGAAGCATATATATAGTAAAGAGAATCGGCCCAAGCACTGAACCCTGTGGTACTCCGCAAGTAACTATTGAGGTTGAGGAAGATCTATTGTTTACCTGAACAAACTGAAATCTGTTAGACAAATAAGATTTAAACCAACCTAGTGCTGTTCCTATTATACCGACACTTTGAAGCCTTTCTATGAGAATATTGTGGTCAACAGTGTCAAAGGCAGCACTGAGATCTAACAGGACCAGAATGGTCACCAGTCCATTGTCTGAGGCTATGAGAATATCATTAGTAACCTTCACCAGAGCTGTTTCAGTGCTGTGATGAGCTCTAAAGCCTGACTGAAACTTCTCAAACAGCTCATTATTGTTTAAATGCTCACATATCTGGTGTGCAACTATTTTCTCAAGAATTTTAGATAAGAAGGGAAGATTAGATATCGGTCTATAGTTAATTAAGTCGTTTTGATCAAGAGAGGGTTTCTTAAGTAGAGGTTTAATTACAGCAATCTTAAACTCCTGTGGTACATATCCATTGACTAAGGATAGATTCATTATATTTAAAATTGGAGCAGCGATCAGAGGGAAAACTTCTTTTAAGAGTTTAGTTGGGATTGGGTCTAAAACGCAAGTTGAAGGTTTAGATGAAGCTAATAATTTTAGTACATCACAAAGTTCGGCTGCATTAAAGCAGTTTAAGCATATATTAGGTTCCACCATTTTTGAGGCTGCCTCATTAACTAAGGAGGAAGCAAGCATATTGGGAAGGTTCCCAATTATCTTATTCTTTATGGAGTCTATTTTATTTATAAAGAATTGCATGAAGTCGTCACTGCTTAGAGCTTGGGGAATGGTTGGCTCGATAGAGCTATGATCCTGTGTGAGTTTGGCAACTGTATTAAAAAGAAACCTAGGATTATTTTTATTCTCCTCGATTAAAGATGAATAATATGCTGTTCTAGCTGTGTGAAGGCTCTTTTTATATAGCAATAAACTATTTTTCCATATTAAAAAGGAATCATGTAAATGCGTGGAGCGCCATTTTCTCTCTAGTTTTCTAACATTCTGCTTTAGGGTACGTAGCTCTAAATTAAACCAGGGAGTTAATCTTCTATGGCTAGCCACCTTCCTTTTCAAGGGGGCAACTTTGTCTATTGCCCGACGCAGGGAGGAATTAACGCTATGAACTAAAATGTCAAGTTGTGAGGGGTCACGAGTTAAATCACTGTTTTCTGTTCTGCATTTATAAACTGAGGAAATTAAAGTTGGAAGAGCTTCTTTAAAATTTGCTACAGCGTTGTCTGATAACGTTCTGGTATAATGAAGTTTTCTTTCAGGTTTGATATGATCCATTAGAGTAAGTTTAAAAGTGATAAGGAAATGATCAGACAGGATAGGGTTATGTGGAAAGACTGTTATTTCTTCACAGTCAATGCCATAAGTCAGCACAAGATCTAAAGTGTGGTGACAAGAATGTGTTGGTCCCTGCACATTTTGAGTAAAGCCTATTGAGTCTAGGATAGTGTGAAAAGCTGTATTTAGACTATCACTTTCATTATCAACATGAATATTGAAGTCTCCGACTATAATGACTTTATCAGTGTTTAAAACTAAGTCAGATAGAAAATCTGAAATCTGATCTAAAAATTGAGAATAAGGTCCTGGTGGACGATATAAGACCACAAACAAAAGTGGCTTTACTGCTTTGTTATGTGTATGAGGAAAGCTAAAAACTAGATGCTCAAAGGAACTGTAACTATTATTTTTTTGGAGATTAATTAGTAAATCGGAATGAAAGATAGTTGCTACTCCACCTCCTCGACCAGTACTTCGAGGGACACTAAAGTTTAAGTAGCTAGGGGGAGTTGACTCATTTATTGTGACATGGTCCTCTTCCTGCAACCATGTCTCTGCAAGACAAAACAAATCAATATTATTTTCACAAATTAAGTCATTTACCAAGAGTGTTTTTGAGGGGAGAGATCTTATGTTTAGTAAACCACATTTAATTGATTTGTTTTTATGTTCAGTCCGAGTTTTATTTATCTTTATGAGATTTTTATACTTTGCTCTAGTAGCATTAACTTTTAATTCATTAGTTTTGGGTAGTGGACGGGAAACTATCTCTATAGGGTAGTGGGTGGGTGGCAGTCCCTGTTCCTTGACCTGGACTCTGGGTTCCCTGAGCTGGACTCTGGGTTGTCACGGCTTTGGGGAACTAGAGATAACCCTATCAATGTTCCTGGAAAGAAGCGAAGCTCCGTCCTCGGTGGGATGGATGCCGTCTCTACGTAACAGTCCAGGTTTTCCCCAGAAGGCCCCCCAGTTATCAATGTAGCCCACATCGTTTTCTGGACACCACCTTGACAACCAAAGGTGGAACGAAAGCATACGGCTGTACATGTCATCGCTAGTACGATCAGGCAGGGGACCAGAAAAAATTACAGAGTCAGACATCTTTTTGGCAGCCCTACACACCGAAGCTACGCTAATTTTAGTGACCTCCGACTGCCGTCGCCGGGTGTCGTTGCCACCAGCATGGATAACGATCCTGCTATACCGCCGTTTGTCCTTGGCCAAAAGCTTCAGATGGGACCTAATGTCCGCAGCCCTGGCCCCTGGAAGGCATTTGACGGTGGTCTTTCGTGTCTCTGGAGCCACATTCCTAACTATGGAGCTGCCAATTACAAGAATCGGCCTCTCCTGCTCGGCGGGTGCGTCGCTGAGCGGGGCGAACCTATTGTTCAGAGAAAGGGGCTGGAGGTTGGCCGCGGACTGGGGTCTGGCGCTAATCTTCCTACGAACCGTCACCCAGCTCGCCTGAGGTCCCGGCTGCACGGGAGCTGTTGAAGGACGGCTAGGTCCTGTCCTAGTTGACTCCGCGCTAGCTACTGCTGGGCCTGGCTGTTCTACAGCGCGGAGCCGGGCCTCTAGCTCAGAAACCCTCGCCTCCAAAGCTACAAAAATGCTGCACTTATTACACCTACCAACTTCACTAAATGAGGCGGAGGAGTAACTAAACATCTGACAGAGAGAGCAGGAAAGAGGAGGAGGTGTAGAGAGAGATGGAGGGACAAGAGAGAAAGCTGCCGAAGCCATGCTAGCCGTAAAGCTAAGCTAACCAAGCGGTACCTTACCTTACCTAAAAACAAAGTAATTAACCCAGTAAAACGCTTAAAGAGTCCTAAACCGTGAAGAAACTTAACGTTTTAATGTGTTTGTGTGTTAAGCAACTCAGAAAAAACTTATTGACAGAGAAAGTTAGATCAGTTCAAGAGAGAGAGAAACACCGACTTGCTACAAACGAGTTAGTCACAAAACAGGAAATGACGCGATACGTCTTACCAACGCGATACGTCTCCACCACCGTCTCCACCACCGTCTCCTCCTGAAAGGCTCCAATTCATATATGAGTTTTTCTTTTATTTAATGAAGGGTACCAACAATTTTGTCCACGTCTGTATATATATATACATCCTGAAGCTCTCTGCAGACCACCCTGATGTTTGACTTCCCAGCCACAGATGACCAGCAAAGGATCCCCGTTGCAGCACTCCATCCATGTCTCTAGCAGCACTGCCAGCGATTGTCGTGTATTTAAAAAATAATAATTAAATGGTTTACTACTCTGTCACTCAGGTTAATCCTGCAAGTACCCATTGAAATGTGCTATGTTCTGTAATTAGTTGTATTTCCTTTTCTGTCTAATTTTCATATGTTCTTAAAAGATTTCTACAAATCATTAAACATTAATAAGGTTGATTTTGTTGTTCAATGTCACATTAATAAAAAAAATATTTAGAAAAATTACAATTAACTACAAAAAGTATTTCTTTCATTCAATTTATTCAGAACAACTCTTTCTTAAAACAATTACAAAGACCTTTACACCCCGAGCCCTTAAAAACAAAACAGAATCCTCCCCCTGCTCTCCTTTCCTCTGCAGCCTTATCTCATCCCTAATGAGGTCCAAAAGATCTTCATTCTCCTCTTCCATTCTGCTGGCTGCCTGCCTGTCTCCATCATTCTCTTCCTTCTCTGTCCTCTTTGGTAGCTCATTGCTGCACTTGGTCCTGGAGTGTCCTCATGGATGGAAGCAATAGGGAGAAGGGCCTCTGTCCTAACATCTTGTCCATGGGGACAAACCTGGACCAGCTAGCAGCAGTGGGCTTCCTAATCACTCCCTCCTCTGAATCTGGATACTTCCATTCCTAAAGACAGATCATGAAAAAGTAAGCTTAGGAATTGCTCTTTGTTAACTTTTCTCACTAACAAAAATATTTATTTATTTATTTAATTGTTCCACCCCGGTCGCTTCGTCCGCCATTATTTCAAACTTTTTTTCTGGGCAGGGTTCAATTTCCCCCTCATGCCCATCTTCTCCAGAACTATCTTAATGTAGGAGAAAGAGTGAAAGTATTGCTGTTGTGCTAATAACTGCCATCAAAATCATTGTTTTTGAACAATACTTCACAGAAATATCAAAATAAGACTAAATAAAAGAGGGGAAATATTTCAAATGTTTGACTGCTGTAAGTACTGCAATCTGTACTGCTCAAAACAAAATAAACATCTTGATATTATAAGTAGTATGAGGGTGAATAAAACCGTACTCATACGAATAGCATTTGTAAATAGATGTAATCTTTTAGATCCACGCCACAGTAGCGGAGCTTTTGCTCCTGTTAAAGAGCTCATAGTTTGGAGCTTTATGAATGTGGCAGTTTCTCCGTTGTCCTCAAAACATATAAGGACAGAAATAGCTGTATATGAGGGGATATTCAAACGGGAAATAAGAAACAAGCTAGTTTACGAAAAATGATTTTAATTACAGATGTAAATGTAAAAAAATGCTTAATAAGGGCGCCTCCCGAGAAAGAGGAAAAGACGCATTAGACCCGACCGGGACGGGGCCGAACCGCAAAAGGGTCTCGCCAGGCGTCCCGGTCGGTCTACAGAGCATAACAACACAACAGCTATAAGTTTTTACTTTTTGTACCGGCAGTTTTTAAAAACAAAACATCTAAAAGCATAAACCTCCCCATCGCGATACCGCTCGCTTCGTCCGGCATTATTTCAAACTGTTTGAAGCTCTCTACTGAAAAGAATTATGGGATAGGTAGGACGTGAAATGATCCACCAGACGCATCCTTCAGATTGGGGGAAAAGGAGGACATATTTGCGGGCCGAATTTGAAGGATCCTATGAATTTGGACAGCCTTCGTCGCAACCTTTACCTGACTAACTGAAACATTTATCCCGAACAACTCCAATCACTGCTCCCTTGCTGTGACATCTGACAGCAGCGAAGTTACGGCGATGGTTCAGCTCAAATCATTTCATCCTTTTTGTTCTTTGAAAGGAGAGAGTGGCTGACGGAGCTGTGTGGGTCAGTGTTAATGATTCATCAATTATTAAGCTACCCGATAGGCTATAATGAAAAGATTAGAGAACATTTTTTCTATCGAACTTTTTAATCAACCCCTTTTCTTTCTATTGCACCAAACGTCTATTGATCAATATATACTCCTATCGAATTATCATCCAGCCCTAGGTTTTAATGCTCAATTCCGATTTTTTGATCGAATCCCATT